>OX101741.1:8811611-10031534 GCA_944452665.1 Stenoptilia bipunctidactyla | reverse complement strand
CGAAAAATCAGTAAATTCATCAACAAAATTGCACTTACAGTAATGAATTATCGTGGAATATCTTCCTCTTAACTTTGGATTTGGTACTCACTTCCAATAGCAATATAATCGACACTTAAAACATTAACACCGTAAGACCAACAATTCAAAATGTCAACACTTCAGGATATCAGCAGCTAAGGAAGTCTACCGTTCATAAGAACAAAGTTTAAAATCTAAGCATTTAAAATAAAATAAAATCGATAAGTTTGATAAATAATAAAGTTTATTCAAATTAGCATACTGTTTTAGTGCCAACGCTGCGTCACGCGTTCGAACGCGCATTTCATACAAAGCTGCAACGCCGTTCAAACGTCCATTCGAACGTTTGAAATGCGCCAAATTAAGTATTCCATTGACACGACTGTGCAAGCATACTTATGAAATTGTACTAGTTACGTTACGCGCATGATACGGACGTACGGGACGCGCGTTCGAACGCGTAACGCAGCTTTGGCACTTAATTATGGCCTACATGCAACCCAGCTTCCCCTCGCTACCCTCGCAGTGGCACTTAACCGTTCCTACTACATATTCTGTTGCGCAAGCTCTTTTTACACTAACTAGCAACTTAAATGTTAAAATGAAATTTTAAAGTTTGATCTTTTAAACTGTTGACTTACTGAGCTGCTGACATTCTGAAGTGTTGTGATTTTGCAACGTTGATCTACGGTGTTGATGTTTAAAGTGTCGTTATTATGACTATTGATATCGAACAGCTTAACTTTAAGAGACTTGAAAAACAAATGGCAATTGTTTATTTTAAAAAATAATCTCCGAATTAATTTGGTTGGTGGTCACTTCTGAGTGGGTAGGTGCGCTCGCTTCAACGCGATCCGCCCTGTCTTCATTGACTGGATGCAAAGGAGGTGGGGGACTCTGACATTCTGTCGTGGGCAGTTTCACTACCTGCACAGGATCGCCCGGAGACAGGTGAAGACAGAGTATCACCATTGTGTTGCAGCCAACGACACAGTGAAGCACAAATTAGCGGCGTGTCCGACGCTGACTCGGCAGAAACATTGGTTGACTTCTATCGTCAGGAGTAAATATAATAATTATGATTTTAAAAGGTGACTGCATCGATTGATTTATTTATCGAAAGTCAATACATTTAATGCTTTTGACTGCGACTATTGAACAAACAAAATATAAAATTTATTGCCGCCTGGCAAATCAACAAATACGTGCTGTTTAACTTTGAATTCCTGTTTGATATTAAAAAGCACATTAAAACAATCTACTTTTATAAATAGTTTTTTTGGTTTTAATGCTTTAAGCATATTAAGCTAATCAAGATCCGTATTGGTAACGGCAGACTGTAACACGGATAGTTACAGATCTTGCACTCGTAGGACAGAAAATGTCACAGAGTCCTCAGAGTCCTCAGTTGACTCTGCGTTTGTTTTTGTGAGTTTTTAATAAAATCAGTGTTACATCCATAAATATATTTTATTCCACCTTATTATTGTTTGTTATTACCCGTTTATCTGACCATAGTCAGTAGAAACATACCTTTAAGACTTGAAGATTTGTCTTCTGACAGATCCCGCTTTACTCGCGTCAAAGTTTTGTTGTTAGCCACTTTTGCGGACTTATTCTTTGGATTGTTGGAATTACTCTTGGGTTTCATTCTAATTTTTTGTAACATAAAGTCTTTTTTGCTTTTTTGTTTCATGTATGTTACTTTAGGATGCGCTAACTTGTCCAGTCTAATTTTCTTGTGTTTGCCATTTCCTTTTGTAGGATCCCTTATTTCATTATTATTACTGGTATCGGATCTTGGCACATTAGTTTTACGGTAGTTCTCTGTTCCTGTTGGTTTACCAACGTTACTGTTGAGGACAAAACTTTTAGTATTTTTTGTATTTACATCTGTTTTATGATGTAGCTTATCCAATACCGGCATTGTTAGTAAATGATGGTGGGTTCTGTTAAAACTGTCGATTTTATTATTTATAAGAGGTATGTCCGTTAGTGACTTGTTGCTTGTTAATAACTTGTATAGCTTCTTGGTTTTAACTTTTGGAGTTTCTGATGCGTCTTCTTCACTTTCCAAGATAAAAGTATCATTAATACAGCTTTCATTGGCTTTCGAAGGAGCAAGAGGACTTGTTGGAACAGTTTTTTTTCCAGTTATGTGAAGAAGGTTTGTAAGAATCACGGGGTCGGTAACGATTTTGTGGGAATACTTCTTTTTGACGTTCGGTTTTTCTTTATGAACCGTCTTTTGTTTTATCATAAAATGATGACCTTTACCTGTAATAGTAAAACGATACATATTTTAATTATGATTTATCTTTTTGACAGTAAATTCTATGGTTTTTGCAGTGTATGAAATTTACGAGCTAATTATTACGTAAAGAAGATCTCCATGGTCCTCCTGATAAAACAAAAATTCTCCACATAAAATCACCATACATCAAGGATCCCATGATCAGTAAATTTAAGTTGAAAGCTCATAATCATAAATGCTTACACAACCATCACTTTAATATCTGTGACTGTCCGCAAACAGAAAATGTTAACTCTCAAGTATACCAAGGGCTTATAATTGATAATATTTTAACTGCGCTCTGCAGATAGAATAAGTATGTACTAAACGACGTCAGTTTATAGCGAACATCACCATTCTAAATAGTCGCATTCCCTTTAAAATTAAGCTACTTCTGTATCACTACCTAGCAATATCTTACATAATATACGGACTCGGCAGTTACGGCCGTACATACAAAACATATCTTAGACAAGTATACAATCTGCAACTATCAATTCTCAAAATTATTGTGCCCCCTAAAATAAAAATTAATTACAAAAATGACGAATCAGGACTATTTGCACACTGTAGGGTCTTACCTGTCCATAAACTACTTTTTTGACTTCATCTTTAAAAATAAAATAGAACACCCCATATATACGCGTGTAACAGCTAGAAACCGGCTTTGTACCGAGCGCGCTAACAACACGTACGGCGCTAGAACATCCAGCTTCATAGTCCCGCGCATTATTAATAAACTACTAAAAACTACTATCACTTATGAAAATATTAAGATAAAATTAAAATAATATTTTTTAAAAGATGCGTAATAATAATAAATTAACTCGAAATAATAAGTACTTACAGGTTAAAAATAGTTTGTTTTCTTTTAAAAATATTATATGCGTTTAAATATCAAATGTGAAAGTGTAACTATTGTGAATATTTATTTAGAAAATTTACCTGAAGTAATCAAAATATGTAATTTATCGATATCTCAGTTATCTATCCACTTAGCATTACTATTCGAACCTGCGTGGTTTTTCAATGCTAAGCCATTTAATCCTGTATATTTTTTGTAAACAATAATAAAGTGAAAAAAAACACTATATGTGTATTTATATTCTCGGTTTGCCCCCTAGTTTGCTGCATGGCATCCCATAACACAAGCTATGCTTACTTTGGGGATATGTAGTTGGTGTTTTGCTGTGATCAAAGACATTCAATCACCTCAATTGTATAAAAAAGCACTACGTTTTCATTCTAAATAAATAGGTTGATACCTACTCATAATCATAATAATTTTTTGATGTTTTTGGCATCTGCAACTAACCAACATAAGTGCATGTATTTTTTTTGTTTTTTCTTTGGCCATATCCCTTACTAGTGCAAATTATTATAAATTAAAAAATTCATATGGCGCGTCCGTTCGTCATTTTCCGGAACATAATGCTCTTTGTAACAATTTCTTTTCGATGAATGAATATAAATTGATGGTGATGATGATGAAATATGGCTACCTGTGCAGGGAGGAGCAAGACTTGCAACGAAAGAGCTAGAAAGAGGATGTGCAGCTAGGTAGCTTAAATCCTGGTGTCATGAAGGCAAATACGTGATTCATCTGTATTTGGTTAAGGTGTTTATAAAATATATTTTAATATATTAATACTTCAATTTGTGTTTCGTGTGATGGTTTTGGGTTAAAGTATCATGTAGAAAAATAGCAATGATTAGTTATGCATGATTGTGGGTAAATTTCAGATTCATCTGTGGCTGATTCACGCGATTAAACCACCATATTGATAAAAAAAAGTTTTTACCTTTCCATCAAGAAAGGAGCGTTTTTATTGTTTAAGAAACATCTGTTAAAAAGAAATTGCTTTTAAGCATCTTTTACGCAGGGTCAATCAATTTAACATAAAGACCTGCAATTGAACTCCAGATCTGAAATAAGTCACTAAAACTGCCGGAACAAGTTAAAACGCTTAAAAAGATGATAACAAATCAGACGTACATAAAAGGCCAAAAAAAATATCTCTGAGAATTTAAAGAAAAAGAGCTTTTTGTCGAAATTTGTGCTATAAGATTCATTTGGACACAGAATTTTTAAATATCGATATCTCAAAAACTACAATAGCCGAAAGAGTCCCTCATTAAAATATATGTTGTTGGTATATCTTTTTTTATATAAACATGTACAAAACTGAAATATAGTTTTGGCCAGATGAATCAGTCAAAGAATAAAATTTTGGAGAAATTCCCGTTTAATTAGCAACAGAGAAATCTTACCATCTGGACAAAAACTTAGAATATAACAATTCCATTTCCTATTTTCCATGCAGTCACAAATTGTGCAGCCTGTTGTGCACCAATCATCTGGAAATAGAAAATTAAAGTCAAACATTTCACATATGAAAAAACACGCTAACATCTATCTGCGAAACAAGAGATTCCCTACATCGAACTATCAAAAATTATGTAGCTGATAGCTATACCTAAGAAATACTTGTCCGTGCTCCCATCGTCAGTGGAACACCACCCCATTATTCCAAGTACATTTTGAGTTACGATTGTTACAATTTGCGATTACATGATTTGGAAGTCTCCTGTTAAGTTTTAAAAACCTGTATTAGGAGATTCCCGCTCTTACGTTCTATTCAGGTTACAAATATATAAAGAAAAACACTTACTTAATAATTAAACAAACTAACAAAATTAAAAGTAAGGGTAGACAACTTGTAACGCAACTCGCCAGGTATCTTTTTACAAATTGAGCTCCCTCTATAGTGAGGTATAATAACCGATATAAGAAATATTAATATATTTACAATATTATTTTCAAAATTTAAAACTAAAATAAAAAAACAGGTATTTTAATCGTATGATGCCATCTGAAGCCGGATTCAGGTCCAGTGTAATTTTTTGGCTATGGGACACAATTGTATAAATTGCTCTAATGCATAACACGTGCTGCGACTGACCCACTTGGTGTTGGCAGAAAATGTTCTACTACGTATCGAGACAGTCAACAAACCATTCGGATTGTTGTACGAGACAGCTGAAAGTTGTTTGGCCCTTACTTTTTGCATTAGTAATACATACATACATACACAACGTCACACCTATATCCCTTATGGAGTAGGCAGAACACCAGAGGTTACAAGACCATGTGACGTTTGACAAATTTGGAGGTATTATAAAGATGGAAAGAGACTATTGTAGTGACAGGGGGTCAGCCTTTCGCCCACAAAAACACCTTTAAAACCTCTGTCCCTTAACCGGTCTAATTACCAATAACCTTGTTTATAATAATATCCATTACCTGCAGGACATCCAATGCTATAGCTAGAAACTACTGGTTCACAAGATTCGCTTGTATTATCTGAAAGAAAAAAAATAGTTTTAAGATGTATAAAAATTCTCTTTTGGGTGACAGAAGGGTGAAACCTGCTTTCTTAACATTAACAACCAACCAAAATTCGTAAAATAGATTATTAAAATCTAGAGGGATATATCTTTGCCCTAATCAGTACTCAATATATGAAAATTTAACAACACTCTTGTCCGCCTCTAGTCAGTATGGTGACATAATATGCGTCTTCTCCGAGTACAAACCCTGTTTGGTTCAGGAGTCACGTGGTTAACTTTCTTATAATTTCTAATACCAAACGTGATATAGGTAATAGAATAAGATTCAGTGTCATCAAAACATGTAAAATATAAGGAAAATACAGACACTGAAAAAAAATAGCTAACATACATATGTGTTCTTAATATAATAAAGTAGTATAAGGGAAAGTTTTAATTACTGATTGATGCTCAGCAGTGCTAGCACGGATCTTTTGTCGATCGTAAGTTTACGAATGCTCGTATAGTATGGAGTCGGTTGCAAGTTTTTAGTAACAATGTAATATTTTATTTTACAGTTATTTAAGAGTAGAACCTGTTAACAAACATTCAAAATTAACAAGGAACACATTTATTTAAGCTGACCGTGCGGCAATGGATAGATTTCAATTATTGCTTGCAAAACCGTCTCCATACTATACGAGCATTCGTAAACTTACGATCGACTAAAGATCCGTGCTAGCACTGCAGCATTGTGCTGGACTTACATTTGTAAATATTGTAACAATATACATTAAAATAAAAATAGTAGGTATTCCTACACAGACTTCTTCTTTAGACGAAACATTATAATAAAAAATTGTTCTCATATTTCGGTATATTTTTTCATAAAGCCAGTCCCATCCTGAACCCACATTATGTTTCTTTGACCTCATTGTTACTTACCATTAAATGAAATTCAGATCAAACTGTGATTTGTTAACCGTCAAAACTACCATTCAAATAAACCATTTTCGTATATTGCCATAACTTATGTTATTAAGTTTACTTACACTTTTCAAGAGTGGCATTTTTGATTTTCGGTTTTGCTCTAAAATGCGTAACATTTCTATGAGACACTCTGGAATGATTACTTTTCCTTGGGCTGTGATTTTTTTTATCATCTAGTGTGCTATTGGTGCTCTTTGTTTTCCTCGTATGTTTGTTGTGGAAATTATTATGTATCATCGAAAAGGAATGGCCTGATGCTGGTTTAACCATTTCTGTGGAATTTAATTTGGAAAATTAATAAAAGTGCAACTGATATAATTGCAAATCTTTAGTAATTTTATAACGTTAAATTCACGTTTCAAACAAAACATCTATGTGATGTTAATAGTGGTTTGATACGCTTCTTTTAGTATGACCACTACAGAAATTCCCATTTTTATAAAAACCTGGATCTTGTCAATTAATGTTTGATACAACTTTAAAAAGATATCTTATTATCTTGTGAATTTTAGATTCAAAATAATAAGTGAAATTACATTAAGAAAAGGCTTTTCAGCAAAGCTCCGATATCCTCTTAAGCTCGAGGTAAAAGTGATGTCCATTGACCCAAATGACAGTTACCATCAGTTGTAATGGTAGATTGCGGGCATCCGTAAAGTTCGAAATGATTACTTAAAATAACTATAAAAAAAATTCACACAGGTCTAAAAAATGTACCCTCATTTGTTTTGTGATTTAAACGTCTTAACTTGATGATCACGATTTTCATACTTTACCTTTGCATTTAAAGTTTTTCTGACCATATCGATTATGATCGTATTTAAACTGTAGCATCTTGGTGACACTTATAATACATATATCTATAGTAACTAACTTACTTTCATTTTTATTGAAAATTTCACGTTTCATCCTAGTATTATTAAAACGTCCAGCTTCTGCTGGATTTCCAATATTTTTAAAAGCCTTAGCAATTTCCCTCTTTATCATATTCAGCTCTATTTCGTTTACTATTGTATTGGATACGTTCATAAAAGTCTTAGTAGCCACATTTAAGATTCCGCGTTTATTCACTTTGTACGTTATTTCACTGGTTTTGCTACTGTTTCCACAATTTTTATGAACTTTTGTATCAGTTTTGCTGTTTTTCCCAGTGTTTATTTTTATTTGATTAATCATTACACCATCAACATATCCAATTTTGTCAGTATGGTTTGCGTATTTCCTGACAGCTATCTCTTTTGCTGCATTGCGAAACAGCTTCTTTTGGTAAATCTGTTTTTTCATGATCATGTGATTCTTCTTTAGTTTATATTTGTATTCTTTGTAGTCTAGATTTGATTTTATTTCTGGTACTTTGCTTGCTTTGTTTGTTTTTACCGTAAAGCGATGCTTGGGATTTTGATTTAATGGTTTTCGGGTGGAAGTTATTCGCTCATACTTAGGAATAGTAACACTTTGAGTGACATTATTTTGAACTAGATTTTTTACGGTTTTCTTCTTTTGTTTCTGTTTCTGCTCTAAAATTTGTAAATTAATAATTTAATTAAACCACATGTAGTAGTTTTTTTGGTTTTGAAGGAAATAGATAACACTTATTTTTTTAACATAGCGAGCTTATATTCTCAATCAAAGTAAATTACACACACTTAATAAACTTTAGACTCTCAAGACTTCATAAACATAGTTTTCTTTAATTTATTTATCTATTAATACTTTATTGAACACAATCACAAAAGGAAAACAATATATACAATACAAAAAAAAAACAAACAGATATCAAAAACCCTTCATTCAACCTTACTCAGAAAGTGTAACATAATAATAAATAAAAGATAAGTTAATCATAACTTACTATCACTATTAGGACAAAAACTTAATATATTACAGTCCCAATATCCAGATTTTCGACATTGACATATCGTGCATCCTTCGCACCAATCATCTGCAATTAGAAAAACAGCCTTTGAACTCAAGAGAAGTTAGTTATACATAAATACTGTACGTAGTACTAAGTTTTCAAGAATATAACAAACAATAGATTAACTTTTCATGAGTTATTTCAAAGGGAACATAATGTTTTTTTTTATAGATTATCGTCATTGTTTATTTTATGCCAGCTCCGCTTGTTTATTTGTCAGTTTCAATAACTTGCCGAAGAAGCCAAAGTAAAGGTAATAATCAACGAATACAGAGCATTCAAAAACCGATTTCACTTCCAAAATTTTGGCTGAAATATATATTTTTTCAAAAATTTAAAATTTTTCATGAAGTAGTCAATTGATTTCGATGTTTGTAGTATCCTCTATTATATGAAATAAGAATATTAAAAATCGATAAATAATTGTCAAAAAAATAGCTTAACAAAGACATAAAAAACATGCACACGAATTAAGACTCTCCTTTTGAAAGTTGGTTGAAAAATCCTATATAATTTTGAGCTCAAGTGACAGATTTTGTGATATATTTGACACAACATAGTGTAAATAGGATATTTTATTGTAACTGTTACTTTAACTCTTCTGTAAGTTATTGAAACAGGCCAATAGCCTACAAACAATACAGTTATGTGATTAAAAATATCCACACTCATATCATGCACAGTTGAGGTAAAGAATTATTAAATACAAGCTGATGTAGAGAAGCTGAGCGTGAAGAGGTGATGTGCTTATTTAAATCAACCTTGTATGAATAATATAGTCCCTACTTTTTACATTGTTAAATATTTAGGCGAAACTTGGACTTTTTGTTACATTATTTTTTTATTCATTCCAGTGAGTTATCTTGCACATACATATTATTGTTTTATTTCATCTTAAGCAAACATAGTGATGAAACTTTAATATTACTCAAACTCGAATGGAAATATATAGGTTTTGATTTTTATTCATCGCAGATAACATTTTTGGATATCTAAGAAAAACTTACCAAACGGTTTTTCCATGGGTCTAAATTTTAATGAAATTCAAAAACACATAGATCCTGTTTTGTTTTTTTTGTCTCGATTCTCTTGCGACACTATAGGTTTTGGGTTTGATTCGCGAACCCATAGAAGCAAAGTAAAGAACTGATCCCTTATTGCGATAAATTGTTGTTGGTTTATTTGGTCCACATAACAGAACTTCGAGGTACATTAACGATATTTTAGCCTCATTTAAAAATATAATGTATAGTTACAACAAAATATATTCTAACTAGTCATAAAGTTTATAGGAATTGATATATGTCTATTATTCTTTCACGTTATCGTGAATGAGCAACTTAAATTTACTTCCAATGCCATGGGTTGTGACAGCATTAACCGTATATCCTTGATATCCTTCTCCCGACGTTAACCAAGATCCTTTTTCATAACTAATAACTTCTTATCTTAATTATAGTTCCCCGAATCCTGGAAAGTCGCTAACCTTATACCTTTACCAAAAACAAATAATCCTGTGGATCCATCTGACTATAGACCAATTTCAATATTACCTTTCCTTTCTAAAATCCTTGAACGGATAGTGCACTATCAACTATATACATTCCTTGATCACAATGATCTCCTTAACTCATTCCAATCCGTATTTCGTTCCGTGTAGTACGTTTACCGTGCTGATGAAAATAACCAATGACAACAAATGATATGGAGCATCAAGAACTGACATTACTTATTTTGCTGGACTTCAATAATGCTTTTAATGCAGTTGATTTAGATGTTCTACTGGGTACTCTTTGCTTTATAAACATATCTCCTGAAGTGATCGACTCGTCTCGCGGTTATTTGCAAGGCTGCCTGCAACTTATTTTGGTTAATGAAAAAGTGTCCTCATGGTGTAATACTGTCGCTGGTATATAATGTGGTGTGCTCTCTCCTTTATTATTTTCAGTTTTCATTAATACTATAACGATCTCCCTATCTTCTTCCTACCACTTGTATGCAGATGGTCTTCAAATCTATACACAATTCATCATCGACATCGATTTGTCCATTAAGACTTAAATTAATGGTTATAATAATAATAACGTTTATTGACAAAAAAGAAAAATTGCAATAATGAGGACCTTGGTGCAATACTTGAATGGGGTAAATATTATGGTTTAAATATTAATCCTTCGAAGACTCAAATTATCCTTATTGGTCCAACTTGCTCAAATAATTTTTGATAATGTCATCATACCTTACAGAAGAGTGGTAAAAAATCCAGGAGTGCTTCTGGTACACTTTCATAGAAACCACAGAATCTGTCAGCAGAAAAGTTTTTGCACGATCTCACGGTAAGCTGCGATATTTTCTACCAATACCTACCAAGATTGCTCTCGCACAATCACTTATACTCTTAATACTGGATTACGCTGGCACTAGTTATCTAATCGTCGTAGTATCGTCGTCGTGGCGCCGTGGTTACTGTGTGTATCATACGATATCACAGGTTAAGCAACGTTCGGCGCGGTCGGTACTTGGATGGGTGACCGCCGACCATTCATATCTCACGACGACTTCCGTGCTTCGGAGGGCACGTTAAGCAGTCGGTCCCGGGTGCTGTATAATTGTATACAGTAGTCGTTAGGGTTTGTCAGAAGCCATCTAGGCGCCCTAAAAATTCTGGCATCCACCACCCAGCACTGGGCCAACTTGGTGGATTATGGCCAAAACCTCCTCTTCACCCAGGGGAGAGACTCATGCCCTGCAGTGGGCTCATTACGAAGAGTTGTGATGATGATGATGATGATGATGAGTTATCTTAAGTTGACCGAAGAGCAACTAAACAAGCTTGAGCGCCTTCACAATATGTGTATTAGATTCATATTTGGTTTACTCTCGTAAATCTGAATATGATCATGTTTCCGAATTCCGCGTTGTTAGGTTCAAGTAGTTCCGAATTCGTCTTCGAAGGAATACTCATACACTAAGTCTTTTATACAAAATATTGTTGAACTCTTGTCTGCAAATATATCTTAAAAAACACTTTAATTTTCGCCATCAATATCATGAACGTAACTTGCGATCAGTCAGCAACTTCTTGCTGACAACTCCTCGTCTCAGTTCCAACCTTTATCAGCAGTCGTAAACGGCGAAAGCAATATGTCTTTGAAACTCACTACTATCTTCTCTCCGCCACGCCAAAATAAAAGCTTCTTTTAAAAATCATTTATAAAACTTCTATCTCTCACACTTATCTCATATTATATAGAATATATGTTTATATAAAGTATATTTTGTTGTATCTAATTATACTGGTGACAAATTTTAGGTACTCAAGGACAATTTTTTGAACATAATTATGTATTAAAAATAGGTATTTAATTTTTCACCAGACATCCCTATGAATAAATACCTAACTTCACTTTTCCCGACGCGCTGCCTCAGTCAACACGCACACAGCAGTGTTCCCGCCACATGCACACCACCACCCGCTAAGTATCTATTGCATTACGCTTATGTATCAATGCGTTGCCTAATGAATTCTCTAACTTTCGGTTAAGTTTACTCACTAAATAATTAATATTTATTTTTTATTTAATTATTTCTATTCATATCTGATATCAAACTATCACGTCCTGTAATTTCGAAAATGACTCCCTAGTCACCCTGTATAGTTATTTTAAATTAATCTATTTATCCATACTGTTATATATCCAAGTACAACTATATACAGGGTCAATTTTAATTAGCGCATCACCTTTTGCGGGCATCCTCTCCAAATCAATCCCAGCTAAATTTGTTTTAGGACTTTTTTGGCGCGAGGTTGCGGGGTGACGCAGAAAAATACAGAGTAATAAATAACAGAGGGAGCAAAATTTGTTTGTTTTTCTTTCTGGTGTTATTAATCAAGATTCTTAATGGAGAATTTTCTAGATTCTAGAATGAACCCTGTATATTTATCTATGTAAAAACTTTGGTATTTTCCCTTTCTCGACTTACGTCGATTTAAAAATACCTCGTCCCGTAACCTACAGGAAAAAAGGAATCTATTTCCCCTTTTAATTACATTAAATAGTATTTTATAATAAACGAGCTTTTTCCCGCAAATTCGTACGTGCATAAACATAAATCTTAAACATAAGTCTTAAAACCCGGTATAAAGTGTTTTATTTCATAAAAATCTTATTTTTCCCGACTCCGTGGGAATTTCAGGGATTCCTTCCATAACACAATCAGTCACTCTTTGAAGAATCATTATGCCAAGTATCATAACCGTGCACTCAAGGAATAAGATTTTTCATACAAACTAAAAAGTACAATAATTCCCGTTCCCGTAAGAATTTCGGGAATTCCTTCCTTAGTGCTTCCCCAAAACCTCTAAGGATGTTCCAAATTTCAGCTCTCTACGGCCAGTAGTTTTGGCTGAACGTTGTCTGTCAGTCGCTCAGTCAGTAACGGAAGAGTTTTATATATTAAGATTATTATGCCTATTTATACAAGGTGTTCTTTTTGATTTCCCATAACTTTGAGGTTCTGTTCCTTACTAAAAAATAATACCTTTTTCCAAAGAATGTGTGGTTCAAAAGTACATACTTTCCAAGATATTATCAATATCAATATAATGAGTTCATTAATTATCACCCTTGTAAAACCTCTTTAACATTAATTCAATAGACGCGTGTCACTGAAGCCATACAATAAACAACAAAAACATTTTAAACGTTGAGGAACGTTGCATACAATGTACAAGGCAAAACGTTGCAAACTGTACCTGTGCATAGCGATAAAAAAGGGATAGAAAATGACACGTTGTCATGTTTCGCATAAAGGTGTTTTAAATAAGATGTTTTGACTTAATTGAATTATTTTGCATGAAAAATAAAAACAAAAAGTAATTAAAAATTATTCACATGTTATTTGATTCTATTATATTAATACCCTAGAGTTATGGGAAATCAGTCGGAACACTTTGTGTACTATCTAACGTTAATAATGCCATGTTCACGTTTCTTTTTAATGACTGAGATTTTTTTAAGATTAGGTTGCCTGGAAAAGATAACTTTGAAGTGATAAGACTGCTAAATTTTATTTTAATACTGTATTTTTATTACTTTTTTCTATGCTGGACTGGGAGCGAAAGAAAAACATAGAATGTGCCAGCTGCTTCTCTTCCCGGGCATACTGTAAAAGCCAGTTAAGGGACCGAGGTGTTATGGGAGGCTTTTTTGTGGGCGAAAGGCTGACCCCCTGTCACTGCAATAGTCTCTCTCTACTATTATAATGCCTCCAAAGTTGTCAAACGTGACATCAGATGGTTTTATTACCTCTGGTGTTCTGCCTACCCCACCATACGGGATACAGGCGTGAAGTTATGTATGTATGTATGTATGTATTACTTTTCCATTCCATGCAAATGGCAATAAAGTGTATGAATTGAATTGTATTGAAAGCATTTATTTTGATACTTCTTAGGGCATTGTGCCACTTACACAATGATGGTCACTTACTTGGGGGACATCCAATGCTATAAGGCGTAGATGACATCGTACACTTCGCTTTAGGGGCTGAACTTCCTGAAAATATATAATGTTTTAATAAGTTTTATATCTATAGCTGTATAAACTAGATATCATGCTACAAAATTATGTTAGCTAAATGATTTAGGTACCTAAAATGTATTTATTTTCTCATCATGCATTTTCCTATAATATTTGTGTTTTATGAGTGATATAACATATCGTCATACAAACCTTATAGCACAATTTCTTTGAAGATTGGCAACTCGTCCGAAGGACCTTAAAGAAAACTTACCATCACGCAAATTTACTATTTGTCTTCTGTTACAAGATACTTCATCCACCACCCAACACTGGGCCCGCTTGGTGGATTACGGCTAAACCTCCTCTTCGCCCAGTGGAGAGACTCATAGCCCTGCAGTGGGCTCATTACAAAGAGTTTAGATGTGTCAAGATACTTATCCAGGAGTAGTAGTGATATCCTAAGTAAAATACTTTACATGTGGTACAGTGAAAATATCCTTTGAAAATAGGGTTAGGTGAATAAGGATTTTGAGCTGATATTAGAATCACCTTTTTTTTTATAAGTGACTAAACCCGCGTTTGACCTCAATCTCACCTGATGGTAAGTGACGATGAGGTCGATGCACACGGGTTTAGGAAGGAACCTGGGAGAGGTTGGCTTAATTTAACCACGTTAGGTCCGTATTTTAAAGTATTAGGTAATTTATGTAACTTAATCTTAACTCGTTTGTTCTTTTAATATTATCTTTCCTTGGTTTCATTTCGGCCCCTGAAAGTTCTTAGATCTTGACAGCTTAAGAAAAGTTGGACCGGAATACACTATTGGTCTACTGTTATATTCCAGTCTAAACCTTCTTAATAGTCCAAAAACAAAAAATGTAATCACAAAAAGGGTTGTGCAAAAAAAGCTAGTTCTGTTGCGATCAAAACTACATAAGACTACATATTAATTTTACCTCTTCGAAGATTCATTGTGCCCGGGAATGCGAATTTATTTTCACTGAATCTTTTGGACCTGAAAGAATTACAGATTTAGTATCAGTAAATTATATTTACCCTTCAGTTTCGTACTATAAGTAGTAGCATGCTTAACTTTTAGATTGAAAACATAAAGAATAACGAAATAATTCTGATTCAGTATTTCATTGAACTACATTTCCATAGTCAAGTAATATGAAATTATTTAAGTTTAAACATAAATAATTTAATAATAAAATTGTTCCTATGTTCTAATATATTATTTATAATATGTTCTTTCTTCCCTTAGATTTTATTTATTTTATAATTTATGTATACACTTATAAAAAAATACATTAAATAAACTAAGCAAAAAAAGATTTGTACAAAGGTAGAGCTTATTTCTATAGAAATATCTTCCAGCAGACCTGAAGAACGGATATTTTGATTAAAAAAAACTACAATTTTAGTATGTACACTAAATATTACAAACATAAATAATATGTCCACAACTTAATATATATATTTAAACACAATAAAATAATATACACAAACATAGAATATATAAGATAATATATACACAATATATAATACATATATAACCATATGAAAATGAATCTTGTGTGGGTAATCAATAATAAATTATAGTTAAGAAAAAAAGTGCGCTTCTAAGCTGGACTGGAAGCGAAAGAAAAACATAGAATGTGCCAGCTGCTTCTCTTCCCGGGCATACTGTCAGTTAAGGGACCGAGGTGTTATAGGAGGCTTTTTGTTTGGGCGATAGGCTGACCCCCTGTCACTGCAATAGTCTCTCTTCAGTATTATAATGCCTCCAAATTTGTCAATTAACATCAGACGGTTTTATTACCTCTGGTGTTCTGCCTACCCTATACGGGATACAGGCGTGAAGTTATGTATGTATGTAAAAAAAGCAGTTGAGCTATATAATATTGAGCCTTCCTGAGATATTATTTTCATTGAGAAATTTTATTTTGCAGTGAAGTATCATGACATCTACCTAATTTGTCAAGTATTCCTCACCACTCGTGGACGAAAGGTTTAAGAAGTAAGAATTAAGGACATTCCTGATTCTTAGATTACGTTTGATAGGTAGGTAGTGCTGGTGGCAGTGGTGGCACAAAATTATCCTGCTTTCTAAGTCGGAGTTAACCATCATTTTTGACAATCACTTTGGCGATGGGGTAAACCTGTCTGCCTCAGACACCAGTGGTTGTGGGTTCGATTCCCGCACGGGACAAGAAAATTAAATGGTCCGTGTCTGGGTGTTTAGCTATTTATATTCTAGGTTTCCCCCTAGTTCGCTACATGGTATCCCATAACACAAGCTATGCTTACTTTGGGGGCATGTAGTTGGTATGATTGTCTGCGGATTTAAAAAAAAGTGTTTTAGCAACCAAATAAATGGTACTGCGTGTTTTTTCAGTAAGAGCCACTATTCCAGCAAAAATACATAATTTGGTCATACACGACACGAACTACCACATAAGTCAGCACGAATCTTGTGTTATAGGTATTAGACAAGGAATATACAATGTTTCAGAATAATTTTATCGTAAATACAGATAGCTACATAATAGTTCACAGGACAATGCTATTAGCTCAATCAAATTTATTTATTAATTAAGCACAAAAACAAATTACGCCAAATACTTATAAGCATGTTTTTAGGGGAAGTAAATAATGTAGAATTGAGGGTGTGCTGAAGTTGAAGGCCTGTTAAGGGTCACTTTTTATAATCTACACGATTGTCCACTGATTTTACTTATTTTCTCTGACTATATCAAATATCAACCCTGTTCCCGTACACAATTATTCGAGCTCTCATCTGAGGAAGATAGAATTATTCTATCACCATAGTTGCGGTTACAAAAGAATAAGCAGTTAATCATCTAAAAATAACATGGATATGGTACCTGGTAACTTTAGTAAGAGCTTGAGGCAAGAGTAGAGCTTCTGTTGAGTATAAGAGCGCATCACAGTTAGGCTTGGCTCTGCAAACAGCCTCATTTGTGTTACTGCAAGTACACCAATAACAGGAATCTTCGAGTACCATGACTTGACCCTTTCTTCTGTAGCATTCACCCAGAAATGTATCCCCGGGAGGTTGTGCCTTGTGTTTTAAATCTTGCACTGCAACTAAATAAGGATTTTCTCAATAAGTAAGCAATAAAAATATATCGACACAAAAACAAAGTTAGCCAGTTCAAATACGAAATTATGATATTTTTTAGTTTGAGTTTTGATACAATTAATTGAATCAGGCGTTACTTTGCGGAAATCCATGGCAACTACTATAACTAAGTTACTTTGTTAATTCCGCGACTCGCACTTGCATTAGTAATGCAAGATTTTCGTGCGTTGGTTCCCCGCCCTACCCCTCTCAAGAAGCAAGGAATGCAATGAACGAAGAAGCGTCCGCGGGGTGCAAACCACCGAACTCCTTGCTCCCTGAGGATGCTTCGAAGTTGAAGCGAAACACGTGTCGGTGTTAGCCTGTGGTGTAGGTTATAGTGTTCCGAGTGTATATTCATTGCATTCCTTGCTTCTTGGGGGAGGGAGGGCGGTGAACCAATGCACGAAATTCTCCATCAGTAGTGCAAGTGAAATTCATTGAATTAGCGAGGTACCTTAGTTATAGGATTTGAGTTTCATATAAAAGGGGAGAGATGAAAGACTTTTTTTGAAAAGTTAGGTACTTGTGATGAAGAACAAATAAAGAGAAGTCTCTGTTTGTTTATCAGATCAGTATGAGGGTAGCAGTGGACGTCTCTTGGCGGAATGATGATGCTGATGATAAAGGCAAAGATATAACACCAGGTTGCCTGGCAGAAATCGCTTTACAGCGATAAGGCCGCCTGTCGCGCTTTTCAAAACTGATTTTGTTAATTGTGTTTTTCTTTTTCTTTTGTTATTGTGTGCAATGAAAACGAAATAAATAAAAATACGGGCTTAAAAAGTAATGAAGTTTCATAATGCATTGTATTAACGAATCATCATTGGTTGGTATTTAAAGACAAATTTTATTTAAGGATTGTAAAAATCATCATTTTTTGCTGGGAATACAAATACCGGAATAGGCCTCCAAAGTTCTCCACGGCACTCAGTCATTTCAAAGTGCACAGGACCCTAAATGAGTCCTCTTCAGCATTATAAATGCTTACATTATCAACTAAAATCCTGGAAAACTTGTTTAAATATAAACTAAGTTGGTTCGCACAGTTACGCCAGTTTTTCATACATTTGCGTCCACCGCAAACTAGGCTTATTTTCTGTTGGACGGACAACTTTAGTTCAGCTAAGCTAAACTAACTTAGTTTAGTTGGCGGTGGACGATCGGCTTAATCGTCACGGAATTTCTTGAACTATTGAAGTATTTCATTGAAGTCTTAAATATACAATTCCTGAAAAATTAGCACTCTTATTTTGATAGCTATTTTATTTTATTTTATTTTAACATTGTTGGATAACAAACAGTGATATAATTAAAATTTAAAAAAGTAAGTTTAAAAATCTAGACACCATTTACATGTTACCACTTATAAGTCACAAAGCACTTGACTGTCTCACACACACACAAATAATAATAATACAAAAAAAAAAAAAAAATACAAACAGATTAATGATGAAGTTATCAAAAGAAAACAAAAACAAAAACAGAAAAAAAAAAAAAAAAAAATAATACTTAATACAAATACTCTGAGCAACTGAACAAACAAAAAAAAATACCTAGTGCCCAGCTAGAGGAATCGCCCAAAAACGAAAAAGAAAAATAAAAGAACAGTTTTACTTTAAAATATTAAGTCAAACCATTTTGAGGATAGATACCGCTTGAATTTTAAAGGATCGTCATTAAATAGGTCTAGTTCCTGTAAATCAACTAGTGTATTAAATTGCTGACATGATCTGATGGAGAAAGACTGTTTTCTATAGTTAGTGCCGCTATGCTGAATGTGCAAACATACTGGACGCCTTACAGTTTTTATGGGCACATGAAGGTTAACGTTTGAGAGAAGACAAGGGGCATCTATTCTTGACTGTGCAATTTTTACTAAGAGAGCAACGTCAGCAATTTTGCGTCTCTCAACAAGAGGTAGTATATGATGCCTTTTACATCTTAACTCATAACAGTTGTCATATATGCGGGTTTTATACTGTAAGTATCTCAAGAACTTGCGTTGAATTGTCTCGAGTCTATTAATATACACGTCATATTGCGGGTTCCAAACTTGTGAGCAGTATTCAAGAGAGCTGCGCACCAGACTACAAAACAATGTTTTCATTATTTTGATGCTGTCAAACTGTGAACTCATTCTGATTACAAATCCCATAGCTTTGTTGGCTTTCTTGGCAATATGATCAATGTGTTTTTCATAAGTAAGTTTTGAGTCAAGTTTAACACCTAGGTCCATTACATCGCTTACTCGTTCAAGTTGCTGTTTCCTCAAAAGATACGAAAACTGAATCGGTGATGATTTTCTAGTAAAAGTTATTGAAGTGCATTTGGATATGTTTAAATCTAGATTATTATTGACACAATACTTTTCGAATCTAATTAAGTCTTCTTGTAAAGAAATGCAGTCGTGTATGGTTCTGATTTCGCGGAAGATTTTCATATCATCAGCGTAAAGCAAAAACTTTGAATTAAGAAAACAGGAACTGATGTCGTTAATAAAGATATTAAATAGCAACGGACCGAGCAATGACCCCTGGGGCACTCCTGAGGGGATAGAACGCCATGAAGACCGATACCCATTCAGCGCAACAGATTGTGAGCGATTGTCTATATATGACGCAAACCATCTATAAAGGTTACCGTGAATACCTGCAAGTGAAAGCTTTTTTAAAAGTATGTTATGATCGATACGGTCAAACGCTTTACTGTAGTCGGTGTATATCGAATCTACCTGCGCGCCTGAATCCATAGAGGCTGTAACAAGATCTAGAAATGAAAGAATGTTGGTAGTTGTAGACTTATTTTTAAGAAATCCGTGTTGTTCTTGAATAAATGATTTAGAAAGAGAATGGTATACTTGCTTGAAAACAATTCTCTCAAACACTTTGGCAAAGATGCAAAGTTTGGATATTGGCCTATAATTTTGCGCGTTATCTTTGTTACCACTTTTATGTATTGGGCTAATAAATGCAGCTTTCCATATATTGGGTACAATTCCCTCATTTAAAGAACGCCTAAAAAGGGTAGCGAGAGGTTTTGTAATGGATTTTACAAGTTTTATGATAAATATGGGAGGTATATCATCTGGACCAGCTCCCTTAGCTAAATAAGCCTTTAGCAATGCGTTAACCTCACCGTCATCAATAAATATCTTGGCTATAGTTTCATTAAGGCCCAAGCTACTCTGAATATTTTCAGTTATCGGATTGACGGATTGTGATTCTGGGGAAAGAAAATTAGTATCAAAATAGTTCGCAAATAAGTTGCATATGGCGTCTCCTGAGTTGGCCGACTCATTTAAATACAATAAGGTTGAGGGAAAAGAATTAGCATGTTTTTTGTTTGACTTAATGAAAGACCAGAATAGTTTTGGATTGTCAACAATTGACTTTTCAGCATTTTTAATGTAGTCGTGATAACTTTGTTGTTCCAAAGACTTTGCCCTCTTACGAAGCAAGGAGAAGCTAATATAATCTGCAGTGTTGCCATAAACCTGGAATTTTGATAGGAACTTGCGCTTTTCTTTTAACATTTTTTTCAGAGGTGAGGTGTACCATGGTGGGAAAGTATTAGGGGTAGAAAATTTATGTGGCACATACTTTTCCCTGGCATCGTAAAGGCATTTATAAAAAATGTTGACCGCATCTTCTATTGAACCATCTGTTAAGCAATTATCCCAATCTATAGTATCTAAGTACGATTCAATACTCCCATAATCACCACGGTTATAGAGATATGTTTTTCTACTGTTAGGCTTAAGTGGTTTTGTGTATTCGATATTCAGGTTGATATGTAGGGACTTGTGATGGTCATCTTCAGGCACTAACGGGTCAGTACAGGGACGTATAGTCAATAAAGCGTTACTAAATACCAAGTCTAATATTCTATTATTTATGTTTCGACAGTAGTTAAATTGATTTAAGTCACATTCACAAATGGTATCGAATAAGTAAAGCTGGGTCTCACCAATCATATTTGATGGTTGAAGTATTCTTCCATCACTGGACCATTCAATATTACCAAGATTAAAATCACCCATTATAATAAAAACATCATTAGGGTTAGAGTTAACTAACAAAGAGAGCCTATTTGTGAAATTTCGTAATTGGATGTTAAAGGAATTACCTTGCCCTTCATGACACAAATAAATAGTGCAAATATGTAATTTACAGGACATATTTTCATCATTTTTATAAGACACAGTAAGCCATATATCCTCTGCTGAGGAAGTCCAGTCCGGGCGATCCGTGACCAGGAATTCCCTGCGTACAGCCAATAAAACGCCACCACCGTATTTTTGTTGAGTGTTTGTATAATTTCTATCCCTTCGCCACACTAGGTATCGGTCATCAAAAAGCTCACAATCATGTATTCCATCAAGGAGCCAAGTTTCCGTCAAAGATATTATATCATACGAGTTCAAAAGTAAATTACGTTTAAAACAGTGGGTTTTCGTACGGAGCCCTCGAGAATTTTGATAATATATACTAATAGAAGACATTATTAAATTAAGTTAAAGTAAAACTGTATGCAATCTTGTACATATACGTACACATAATAAAAAAGAAAATCGCATATAAAAAAAAAAAAACTAGTTTGGAAACGCACAGCACGACCCGTACAATAAAAATCGCGCCCGAACAGCATAAGAAACTTATCTTTCAATAAACAAAAAAGTAAATTCAAAATATAACTATAAGTAATATAATAATAATTTATTCTGAATACCAAATGACAAATCAGATAGTCCAAATGTTGGTGAAATATAAGCGATGCTTTAATAGATAAAATAATATTTGAACCTTCGCAGCCTAACATAATATAAGTACCTAAATAAGTGAGACGTTTAATTGCTAAGAATGGATCAAGTTTTTCAAAATAATGCATAACATAGCAGTCATAAAAAGTAGGCCTATATCCCAGTATTTTGTTAATAACCATATTAAAGAAGTATATCTGCATCTCAAATATAGTGTCACAAACGTAGATTCGTTGTACCATTCGACCTTTCGTTCTTAATCTTAATATTTGCGTTGAAAAATTAAATATCTTAACGAGGTGAACGAAGCATCCTGTATAATTTGTACTCACAAGGTATTTTTTTAAAGAAAAAATAACGCCATAGTGAAATGTACACGTAAACACAATAAAATTAAAACGAAACCCGATAAACCGTAAAACAATTAATGAATTAACGTAATAATATTCACCATAAATTAATTTGTTTGAATTATTAACTTTTATTAGAATCTTATTAGTTTTCCAAAGGATAGGTAACAAAAGATGGTTACAACTTGACTCAGCCATCAATCTTATAGATTTCACTAAACAAAAAACGGCGTAAAATCCACATAAGAATACTTGCATGTGTTTGTTCAATAAACACTTTAAACAATATTTCTTCCGTATTATAGTGATGTAAATTAAGTGACGCATTGAACAGGCAAAGCTTCCTAAAAACTTGTAAATCACGAAAACGCTCTCGAACACAGAATGACGACAAACGGTATAAAACTTTTCACATAAAAATACGTGTACATTTCTGCATAATAAACTCCTAAACCGATATTTCTCCGATACTAAATTACTATGATTTGTTGAACAGGCTAAGCCCTCTAGAAATTTATTTAAATCGAAAACGCTTACGTTCACATAAATTTTTGATACAAAAATTGCAACTGTATTTAACTTCCCGCTCAGATTAATGTAGTTTATGCGATATCTAATTGAATAAATATTATGTTCAAAACACCTAAGAGAATTAGCAAGCAAAAACAACAACTTCCAAACGTTAGTAAAGTGTACGGTAAAACGACATAGTTTGCACTGACTAGAGCATGATCGGCTCGTGATTATCAGCATAAGTTTAAATAGAGAGTAGCCGAGGCAAGCGAAACTGAGCCGAATACCACTGTAATAAGAATGATCAAACGGAGCGAGAGTGTAAACACTTACATGCGATACTTCTGTAATGCGCGCGATGCGGGTATATCTAAAAAAGAGCCGACGACAGTCGATAAACACAAAGGTGCAAAGTTTTGGGGCGATTCCTGTGCTAGACGTAACTAATCGTAATACTTGGAATTCTTCTTTGGTAATGTCTAAGTTATTTTTAAAAGGTCTTTTTCTTCTTTTATTGTGAAAATATGCGATGTGTCGGATTTTCTGGCCATAATTTTGCAGTGTTTGACCCATATATATTGGAAGTTTTTTTCCCTTGCTAGAGCTCTTGCTTTGCTCAGAAGTAATTTGTTAGCAGGTGTTAGATGGTCATTCACATAAAAATTGCCCGACGTAGTAAACCCGATGTTTGGTAGTTCAAGTTTTCTACAGCTTCGAGCTAACGCCACAAACTCCTCCTTCATGTACCGACTGTTGAAGCCGACCACTATTGGCTTTTCAGAATTTGGAACTCGGGTTGGTATTCGAGCTATATAATTGATATCCTCTTTTTTATATGCAAAATTACACAAACTACTTATTTTCTGCACCACTTCGAACAGATTTTCCTTGTTTTTTGAAGGGATCCCTCGGATTTCGACATTATTAGCCCTTGCTCTTTGGTCGCTGGCCTGTAACTCTTTATTTAGTCTTGCTAACTCATTCCGTAATGATGGAATTTCTTCTACTGCCTTTTCCGTCTCAATGACTCTGTTCTCCAGTGTTTTCATTCTGTCTGTTAGACCCGTAATAAACTCATGCGCCATTTCTATGGAATCCTTGAGATTGCTTAGATCATTTTTAATGAGTTTTATGTCTGCAGCCAGGGAGTTTAAGGGTTTCAGTTGGATCATAATTTTATTCAGCTGCTCCTGCATGCCATCAAGTTGACTGGTTTGGGGGCATGCCGCGGCCGGAGTTGGTAAAGGGCTGGATTTGCACTTAGGACAACGCCACACGCTCTTCCGATCACCCAACTTCCGGTACCCAATCTCGGTGATTCCGGAGCACGGAAAATCATAATTACGTTTGCAGGTGCTACAAATCGTGCCCTCCGAATATTGATTACCGCAACTCGAACAATTTTGCATTTTGATAAGACTTAAACCGGAACAACCCCAAATGTGAGCGAGAACTAGCAAGCGACTGTACGCGACGGTGGTCGAACGAATATATGACTATTACTTATTACACTATTATTTATGGATAGCATTTAATCTTACAACTGTAAATCCACATTTTTCTATCAAAGTATTCGAAATTGCTAACAAAAATACTGAATTGCACATTAAATTTGCGCATCAAATAAACCAAATATACTACACTGTTTGATGTTTAAAGCTAAACTATTTTACTAAATTACTCTCTGTTCACTTATAGTAAATCTAATTATCCTTTTAGTGCAACGAAACATTTAATCTGTTTTTTTTTGGAATACGTCACCTATTCAATTTTAAAGAAGTTTTTTTTTTTACTTTCAATCGCTCAGAACTATGTCAGTCATCTTACGTGGGTTTTCGGTCATAGAACATCTAAATTGCTTCCATGCTGGACTGGGAGCGAAAGAAAAACATAGAATGTGCCAGCTGCTTCTCTTCCCGGGCATACTGTAAAAGCCAGTTAAGGGACAGAGGTTTTAAAGGCGTTTTTGTGGGCGATAGGCTGACCCCCTGTCACTACAATAGTCTCTCTCCATCTTTATAATACCTCCAAATTTGTCAAACGTGACATCAGATGGTCTTGTAACCTCTGGTGTTCTGCCTACCCCATAAGGGATACAGGCGTGACGTTATGTATGTATGTATGTAACATCTAAATCTGCGTATAAAAAGTAAATAATATTAATAAAGAAGCGCACCAATTTCAAAATATGATATTTAATGGCAAAAAATCGGAACTTTTAATTAAAAAAATTAAACGTCGGTTATCTCGAAAATGATTAGGTTTGGGGTAGGGTGTTTGATGTTGAAATAAGTTAGAAAAGACGGATACTGCACCCCCCACTGGACCTGTATACAACGTTTACAGTTTTTCTGTAGTGTATTTAGTATCAACATTGCATCCGCGCGAAACCGGGGCAGGTCGCTAGTATAATTATATTACAAATATGGCCGCATTATGGTATGGTAATATTATACATCCTACCGACAGTACATTTAGAATGATTTCTAAAAAGATAAAATATGGTCTTTTTCGAAATTCACGAACCCAAAATGTTATACAACGTGTAACAAAATGGAGAGATAAAACTTTAGGGTTAGCTTCTATACCATACGTAGAATATACAGGGTGTAATCTAATTGCCCTATAGAGCCAAACCACGTATGTCCTAACACATGCATGTAAATACTATGGTGAAGTCAGAATTTGAATATCACAATTTTTATTTTTTTATTTTCTATGTACGTGAAATTGATTTTAAATAATATTGATTTAGTTTGTATGAAAGTGAAAAATTAAAAAAATCACGATATTAAAATTCTGACTTCACCAAGATATTTACTTGCATGTGTTAGCACATACATGTTTCGTCCTTATAGGGCAATTAGATTACAATTAGATTATAGTAAAAGAATTAGCATGATTAGTGCTGGTATAGACTTTCATACAAAAGGGATTGAGTAATTTCGGTCCAATCCCTCAACAACGTTGGATGTGGTACCAAATGAACAGTTTTAGGGTACACTTCATTTCATGTTATGAAGGCTTAGTCAATATCTAACGCGAACATTGTGTTTTGATACATTTTCCAAACTAAGAAAGTTTAAAATTCTTAGCATCATAAACTAAACAAAAGCTTGTTTTTCTAATCTTTACCTTGATTCCCTCTCTCCTACCCCTTGCCCGCTCTTGCGGTCCTAACAAAGCAATTTGTAATCAGTCCTTGCCACAGAACAGTAATAAATACACAGAACTCTATACGATAGAAATTCAGCATTGTACGTCCCAAGTACCATATTATAGAGATAACATGGGCACAGCTCCCTACAGTGCGTCTACCCGTAAGACAAGTACAATAATATTGTATTATCGCATCTCGGCCTACTAGATCGCGGTCAATTAGTATATAAGTGTAATATATTCTTGTCCTAACGTGTCGGGATTGTACCTTTCCTCTGAGTAGCCATACGTTAGTTTGCACAATATTACATTGCTGCAAGTCTTGCAAGTTACTCTGCCGATATAATATATTCCACACTCTTTTGTCGACTATGCTTATCATACAAATCGGGAGACATTTAATTTGACTTTAGGTGATACAAGTATAAATAGTTATTCTAAAAAAATTGTTACAACCTTAAACAACGTTGGATGTGGTACCAAATGAACAGTTTTAGGGTACACTTCATTTCATGTTATGAAGGCTTAGTTAATATCTAACGCGAACATTGTGTTTTGATACATTTTCCAAACTAAGAAAGTTTAAAATTCTTGGCGTTGGCGTATTTCTTCCGTCACTGTCATGAACTCAGCCTTCAAAAACTTAACGTACATTGGCGCACGGTATTGTTAATTGGCGCGATTGATGACAAGCTAATGTCAAAATTTTATATCATGTCATATCATGAAAGAACCGTAATAGGCCTGCTGCTCCTTGCTCGCACGTTGTTTACGCTCCTTGCTTTTGTGTTACTATCGGCTTGTTTTGCGACTTACTGACCCCTGCTTGTTTTAATTGACTTCGATATTGCTTACGTACATGTGACTACCGGACTTCTACTAGGACACGATTTTAGCAAGCGCTCTTGGTGAATGTTGACTGGTGAATAGTGTAATGGCAGATAACCGCTGTGTATTATGCCTGCGCTCACGCGTAATACGTACAAGACGGCATGTTTTGGGAGCAGATATTCCACAAAGTCGACCTCAGTTTGCAGAATATGTGCGACAAAATGCCTTGATCGAGGTATGGACTGATTTATATATTTTTACATTCTACATGAAAAGCATCTGTGTTTTTATTGTTTGTTTTTATTTTTATTTATTTGTCTTTACTGTCACACACACTTTTATTGTGAAACACACAGATAGAAACACATTTTACATTTACATAGCGAATAGTTTTAGTAACGAAAGAAAACACTAAGTATCCCTTTACGCAAGCCTGTTATCAATCAATAATATTACCGTTATTAGACAGAATATGTTGGATAGGAATTTGTTTTTACCAAGGAGTATTTTTGGTAATGACAACAATACCTACAAAAGCCATAGTCATCTGCGATGGAACATACATCTACATTGAAAAAAGTAGCAACTTTCTTTTTCAAAGGTTAACATACAGTCATCACAAGTTTCAAAACTTGTTAAAACCCTTTTTAATTGTTTGCAGTGACGGTTACATAATTGATGTCCTTGGTCCATACCCCGCAACAACCAGTGATGCAACTATTATTACCAACTTGTGTGAAGACGAGACTAATGCTTTTCATGTGTTTTTTGAACCAAATGATGTGTTCATTTTGGATAGAGGCTTCCGAGACTGTATTATGGACCTCGAATCGCTGGAATATGAAACACATTTTCCTCTAACGAAGGATAGGAATGAAAGCCAATTAACGACTGAGCAGGCTAATAAATCTAGATTAGTCACTATCATTCGTTGGGTGGTAGAAGTTGTTAATGGCAAGTTTAAGAACAGATTCAAATTGTTACGCCAAGATTATTTTAATATAGCATTGCCTCACATGTTTATTGATTTTAAAATTGCAGCTGCTCTTATTAATGCATTTTATAGAGTAGCTACTGATAATAGGCTTGCCCATGATATTTTAAGCGTAATAAACATAAAAATAAACTCTCCAAACCTTTTATATGATTATGTAACTTTAAAAAATCTTAACAGACAACGAGTTGCGTTTGAAACAATGGAAGCAAACCTTCCCCAGTTGCAAGACTTTCCTGTATTAACCATCGATGATTTGATTCTTATTTCCCTTGGCTCATATCAGCTTAAGCTTGCACGATCGTATGCTAGCGAACATTTGCGTGAAAACGGTCTCTATACGATAGAAATATATCGGCAGAGTAACTTGCAAGACTTGCAGCAATGTAATATTGTGCAAACTAACGTATGGCTACTCAAAGGAAAGGTACAATCCCGACACGTTAGGATAAGAATATATTACACTTATATACTAATTGACCGCGATCTAGTAGGCCGAGATGCGATAATACAATATTATTGTACTTGTCTTACGGGTAGACGCACTGTAGGGAGCTGTGCCCATGTTTTCTCTATAATATGGTACTTGGGACTGGGTAGACTGGAAGGATTTCATAGACCGGCACTTCATTTAGATGAGGATATTGTTGATGGATAAAATATTTTTATGTAAGACAACGTCAATGTTAAATGAAGAGTTATTTTGTTTGCCTTTAGTATATTTTTTTAATTATTTTAACACTGATAATACGAAACTGTTAATAAATGTACAATATTACAATTGTTGTTTTTTTTATTTAAAAAGATATACCCATTCGCTTCGCTGAAAATATGAACCCTAAAAATGATGTAATACATAGGTAATCCCGTAATCGTATCATAACATTGCAAATCTAATTATTTCTTGATTATTAACTTGATATTTTTTATTAAAATAAATGTAATAAGGTTCGATTTCAAACACCATGTTCGCGCTCAATTTCGGCTTGGTGCTATAATATAGTAATATTTAACTCTTTAAATGTTTGATTTAGCATAGGTTGTAACACTGTTGGTATATTGGACCAGGTTCCATACATTTTTGCCCATGGTTATTTATTTAATTATTTGCCCATAAAATATATTGACAACCCTTGTCAACCTAATAAGCTAAAACAAGACTTGTGCCGCAGGCAATGACCTTGTGACCTTTCCCGCACCGGCTGAACTTTGTAGTATCTGTCTTAGTTACCCATCACTTTATTTTTACGCCATCTGTCATCGAATAGATTTCATCAAAAGCTAACAGATGTTTTTAGGGTTGACACTTAGATATTTTGATCTAAACTTTGAACTTGTTTTCCGGCCGAACCGTAAGGATAACAAATTTATGTTTCTGTTACTTATAAACTACATCATCAAACATACAATCCCCTTAAGTATTGTCTCTTCATTATGTTACTCGTTGTATAATGTAATTAAATGTAAACAATGTAACCTAAATATAAACATACAAACCTATACACTTTTTAAAAAGTGTAAGGTGAGTGACACGCCAGACATCGTAGTACATGATAAACAAAATAAAACAGCCTTAATTGATATTATCATACTTAGAGTCTGACCAATGAAAGCTGTCCACGAAAAAAAGCGCGAATTTTATAAAGTCAAGATCAGGCAATGCTGGTTTTACCCTGCCCAAATGAAGTTGATACTATTTATTTATCGACTTAAATAAAGGAGGACGACATTTATTCGATGTATGTGCAATAGTAGGTATTAACTTAGTTTAAGCAGCGTGAAGCCAG
Source organism: Stenoptilia bipunctidactyla (assembly GCA_944452665.1). Classification (NCBI taxonomy): domain Eukaryota; kingdom Metazoa; phylum Arthropoda; class Insecta; order Lepidoptera; family Pterophoridae; genus Stenoptilia; species Stenoptilia bipunctidactyla. Next base: position 10,001,913 of record OX101741.1, on the reverse strand, counting down.
GAGGCGCATCTTGATTTTTAAAATTACCTCCTTTTTTCTTGGACAGCTTTCAATGGTCAGACTCTAACATAACATACAGACTACAATATTCCAAAAATAAATAACAGAATTAGCATTTAATCTTGGTTTAACGGCTCTCATAGTCACAATGGTAATATCTGCAACAGGTACTTTTCCTAAAACCTTTGTTTTTAAAGCCAAAACATTTTCAAAATACCGCATTAAGTCATAAATACTACACAAAAAGCCGTCATATTACGTACCTATCGTATTATTCAAGAATAAACCATCAACAAGGCACTATATCATCAGCATTTGTGATATAGAACCACCAACAGCTTTAGCCCGACTGTCCTAAAGAGTAAGGTAAAATCTACCAGACCCTTGGTATCTAGGAAGAAGATAAGTCTTTCCACCGACAATTCATTGAAATATATTAAAGTTTATAATGACGGCAGATGTATTATTGTTTGCCATACAACAGATCATGTTACATCATACAATAGATCTAAATATTATAATAATGTCTAGCCACCACACTTCATATATAAAACCTGCCGCTTAATATCACCATCTAAAGATGAAGTGCTTCAGAAATATTCTATGAAGAGCCAGTACTTTACTAAACCCATGTGCTGTCATCTTCAACCTCATCTTTATTTACCATCAGGTGAGATTGAGATCAAACGCCGCGCCGGTTAAGGCAAAAATTAAAAAAGGAATGTTGGACCGGTAAAGAAGGATCCACCTTCTTTACCGGTCCAACATTCTTTTCAACAAAAATTTCAAAACGAAAGTGACAACAGTTTGGCCTGTAGTAAACACTAGATTCATAACATAACTGATATTACGTACAATTTCAGATTTATCGTTTTCGCATTAGAACTCAAAATCGATCGCATAAAAAGGCAGTCAACCTGATAACAATTTACAAACACTATGTATCAAAATGTTATCAAAAAGGCAAAAGGCACGTCAGCTGTTCATTCATAAACATTTTTCTTTTTTTTTTCAAATCAAGGTCACCGACTAAAAGTGTTGACTTTATTGAGACTTTATTTTCAATGTTAACATTCACCCACAAATTAAACCAATTAGAAGGACACGGAACAAATCAATAACCTGACAGGAATTTTAAAGTTTGGTGAGGAATGTCGGCATCAAATTCTCTTGAATTGAATGCCTCTTTAAAATATAAATTAATTTAAGTTTGCTTCGATTGTTTTGCTTTGAATTCTATTTGAATTTGTTTTAACAGCTGCATTTATGAACCTTCCCCTTTTAATTTTACGTAAAGAAATGATGGAGGAAATTGTATAACCAAGCAGATCAGTACGGTCTGATCAAGTTACAAGTGTATAACCTTAGTTATGTAAGGGTCGTGTTTCACAACTAAAATCAGGATAAGTATGTTCATAATACATCTTTTAACAATGGCATTTTCCTATCTAAACAACGTGAGTAGAAGATAGTAGACTTCTTTAAACTATCAATTGCACGTGGAACATTTTTTTATTAAAGACTTTTATATAGACCACGTTTGATCCAAATCTCACCTGATGGTAATTGAAGATGAGGTCAATGATGCATGCACACGGGCTCAGGGAAAAACTGGCTCTTCATAAAATATTAGCGGAACACATCACCGCCGGAGCGGTAATATTTTGCGGCAGATTATATATGAAGGGTGGGGATCCTGACGGTATCCTAACACCAAGTGGAGGTCACTCGGACTAATCACCTTTTACGACAGGCTTGTGGAGGGACGATAGATCTATTCTAAGCCCACCTTACATGGGCCTATACTTTTACAACGTTTCTTTTGACCCTGCTTTTGATGAGCATACATGACAATCATTATCTTCAATTTCTTTTTATAAACTATTTTCATGAATCTGTTAGTTCCCACAAAATTAACCTTGATTCTTACTACTATTTTTCTTTCGCTACATAAATAGTCACCAAACATGTACGATTTCTCTGCAGTTGTAAGAAAAATCCAAGTGAACTTCCCACTCATGTAACACATAAAAATAAGGAAATATTATTCAATAACTATACTTTCAGGTGTTCTCACAGTTCCATCTTTGAGATACTTACAATCTTTTTCACCATAGGAAAATTTACAGCTATTTTTATCGTAAACGTGTGAATTTGAATTAAAGTTATAAGAATTCCGATGATTGGTTTTAACACATGCTATCGGATGGGAATTTTTCACCAAAACAAAATCTAAAATAGTTGTTTGATGAAATAATAATTTAGTGCAGTGATAACAAAATCTATAATAACAAAAACAACAAAAATTACTTAAATTACATTCGAGAGAAGAAATCAAAGGTTTCACTATTCTGACACTCGGAACACTGCTGTAGAGTAAATCCAGGGTGTCCAGTCAAAAAAACTCTATTCACGAGGTTGCAATATCATGTTACGAAATAATTTTATCTACAGTTGGTCAGTTCTTGCAGAAGAGACGAATATTTTTTTTGTTTCCCATATCATCTAAACTGCACGCAATCCCGACCATAGCCAAACAAATTTTTGAAAGTAATATTTGTTGATGATCGACAATTTTTAAGGGGTCACATTTGTTTACTTCCTGTCTGCGCAGATATAGAGGAAGCATATAATTATGTTTACAGCGAGACAGACGTTTTCACAAGTTTAAGCATAATTCTGGATTATTTTCAAAAATTCTTCTGAATTATTTTATTGCGATCGAAATAATCCCTTTCAAATGGAGTTTCATACTGATGACGCCTATTCTAAAAACTTCGAACAAAACTGCAATGTAATTCCAGTATTTTCTATCGTGTTGTCATAGCATTTCCATATATTCAACTCAAGTTTATGAAGTAAACAACAGTAACATATATAGTAATATATAAAATATTTAATTAGAGGGCACGTTAAGCAGTCGGTCCTGGGTGCTGTATACTTGTATACAGTAGTCGTTAGGGTTTGGTAGAAACCATTTTCGGCGCCCTGAAAATTCTGACATACACCACCCAGCACTGGGCCAGCTTGGTGGATTATGGCCTATACCTCCTCGTCACCCAGGGGAGAGACTCTTAGCCCTGCAGTGGGCTCTTTACAAAGAGTCGTGATGATTTAATTAGTATTGTCTTAAGTTTTCGCGATTCATGGTATAAACACTTTTAAACCGGATTTATCGCATATATTAACATTTTAAATTTTAACTAGACGTTTCGGTGTCTTTGCAAACCCCGTGGTCACGAGTGACTGAGATTTTAAGCGCGTTGGATTCTTCGACCAAACAATTTGTCGAAGAATCCAGAACACTATGCTCGAAGACTGAGAAACAAATAGAGATGATGATGTATAACTTTTTCCACCTATCAATCCGACACTTGACACCTCAGTCGCTCTTGACCATGGGGTCGGCAAAGACACCGAAACGTAGAGTTAAAATTTTTAATGGAATTACACGCGATAAATCCGGTTAAAAAGTGTTTTATTTAATATTTAATAAATTTTACAGGTTCATACAATAAGCATGAACATAAATTTTATAATCTTTTTTAGGAGAGAATATAATATAAAGATATAACGGAGAACCATGGATTACCTCAGGGAAGTTTACTTGGTCCCACATGGCTTTTTTTATTAAAGACTAAGCCCACCTTTGATCTTAATCTCACCTCACGGGGTCAGGAAAGACCTCGCTCTTCATAACACATCACCGCTAGAACGGTAATATTTGGCGTCAGATTTTATAAGAAGGGTGGTAGCCAGTCGGACCCTGACGGGATCCCACCACCAAGCGGTGGTCACTCGGATTAGTCATTTTTTACAGTCGTAGGACTGTTTTAAGCCAACCCTACACGGTTCTTGCCTATGTCTATGATATGTGCTACTTAGATTTGGAGGCTGGAGAACTGTTAGGTACATTTAGAGGGGCTCAAACTCGATTCGCTCAATTCGTTATTTGGCTAGAATGCACTAACCTTAAATATTGACATAAGATATGACATACAGTAAGGGACAAAATGTACTGGACTTTGATATTTACATAAATAAATAAATAATCCTTGCTGTCCTACAGCATTGGAACATGGGATGAATGTTTCAAAAACAATATATTGGGACTTGAACGTACACAGTGAGCAGTACTTGCAGAGAGATACAACCTATATGCTGTACATGTCTCTCATGAATTAAAAATACAAATAGATAACTTTCTACAAGGTTAATTTTAATTAGCGCTTTACCTCTTGCTTGCAGCCATTTGTTCTACGGTTTCTTACAAACCTTGATAAATAACACAAAAATAATAAAATGGGAAGGCGTTTTCTCCTAACTGTACATTTCGTAAGAAGTTCCTATTATTATTTTGAAGCGATATTTTACTACGCAAGGTGCGTGGAATACCAACGCTCAGTGTTAATAAAGCTACGCCACTAAACCGAGGCTATAAATAGTTTTTGTATGTGATTGTTTTTTTTTAACTATTAATTTTAATAAGTTGTAGTCAAATGTTGTTGGGATTGATGTGGAGAGGCTGCCTGTTAAAGGTGATGTGGTAATTAAAATTAACCCTGTATACTGCACACTGCTCTGAAGCAACGTTCCAAATTCCAATCCTGCATTACCGCTACATATATCCGGTAGACCACCACTTTTGGGATTTCCACAGAAAATATCATCACTTCTTTCTTCATAAAAATTTCTTGGTTTTTATTAAACAGGAAGGGACAAAGTTAAGGCCACAAACTGAACTACATGACATATTTTGGCTGCAAACAATTTGTAATTAATTGGCAAAGCTATACTACTTTTAAACTGAAAGCTTGATACATTCGCTTCTTAAAACTCTGTATGAATAAGTGTTATAAGTCCATAATATAGTAAATTAAAACGAAAAAAATAACAAGTTTTCAGGTAACGAATTATAAAACTACTCAAATTATTTTTCATAATTCTTCCATGCTGGACTGGAAGCAAAGGAAAAGCATAGATTGTGTCAGTTGCTACTGCATACTGTAAAAGTCAATTAAGGGACAGAGGTTTTATTGGAGATTTTTTTGTGGGCGATAGGCTGACCTCCTGTAACCGAAATGTTCTCTCCCAACCATTATGATGCCTCCTTTGTCAAACGTGACAACAGATGGTATTTTAACTTCTGGTGTTGTGCCTACCCCGTATAGGATACAGGCGTGAAGTTATGTATGAGTGTATGTTTTAAGTCATAACTGTTAAATGGATTCATATGGGACTATACTGATGCATAGATTTCGGCCGTAATACGCATTAGTCGAAAATTAATATCTCCATGATTATTATTATTTTTTATCGAGCTTTTTGTCCCAGTACTAGAGATCCTATACTTCTTATTGCCGGCTTTTAGCCAAACGACGAGATATATAAATTTTCTATTATTACTATCATAATTTATGTCAGCGACACAAAATTGGCTCAAATCCAGGGTGCAATAACAAAAGGTCTGCCCTGAGAAGGCATTCATCAATAGCATTCTATCATACGCATAGAATGCATATTTCCTTAAAACGGTTTGAAAAATTAGATTGAATGGAACCTTTTAAAATAATAACAAGTTAAATAAAAAGCTTGCAAAAATTGGTTGATCCGTATAAATAAGCTCAGCACTGTATTTATTACTACATCAGCAAAAAAACAACACATCTCAACGAAGTTTTCGTAATACTGCCATTTACTGCATAATGTGCAAAAAGTACACAACATAGTAACAAATTAGTAATTTTTAATTGAAACTAACCACTGTCTTGGGAAATGTCACATCATGACTTTCACCGCCCATATTTGTTATTGTACTATTAATTCATTATTATGGTATGAAACGACCCAAAATTTACAAAATGTGAGCTTACTTATTGTGGTTATAAAAGTGAAGAAATTGTTTTCAGAAAGAAAAACAATTTAATGTCCCAATAAATCCTTTTGTAAGAGTAAAGAAGCAAGTTGCCTCTGCAATGTTTACATATTGCCATACTTTGAAAAATACATTTTAGAAGATAATTTATTTCATTTTTAAATCTCAATAAAAAATACGATTTCAAGAGAACTGTCTCTTAAGAAAGACTGTATAAAAAGTGAAAAAAGATAAGCAGAATTTTTATAAACTCTTTATATCTTCAACCCTGTGTTTTTGTACCACTAACGATTTTCTCCAAGTTTACGCGGCTTTGCTTTTTGTAGTACATAAAATGAAATAATTTCTGTTTTCAAACATTTTTATCAACAAGTTTATGCATTCATATTTTTCCCTCAGAAGAGGGAAATTATACTGAATTGTAACCCTTATTTCACCCTCACGCCCCTTTGACGTCATCATGCAAGCGCCAAAAAAGCCTTGTAGGACTGTAATTACCTCATTCAAAACAATATGTATTAGACAACAAATCAAATAAAAACATTGTCCTTACATTGACTAACAACTATTCAATTCCTTTTAAAAGCTATCACAACACAGCCTAATGTTTAAAAACGAAAACTACTCACTTTCAGTTTGTTTCACTAACAATGGTCTCCAAAACGCGTGCGCGTAGTGAAGCCACAACATTAATAGCAAGCGAGACATGTCACAACACTGCACGATAGGCACTGGAAGTCAGACTGAGCAAATACTTGCATGTAGCGAAGCACACATCGCCTATTGTTTGTAAACATTAGTCAATTTTTTTGCTAATACGCCCAGGGACGGATTCAGACGGTTTATTCAATATATTACATAATCATTTGACATAATGATTTCATTTGAATTAGTTCTTCTTTGGCGAGATTTGTGTAAAAGAAATATGTTACAGTCTAATGAAGAATATTTAAGGTTAATGGAGTACATGGTGAAAAGATTTACAAAAATACCAAAGACACTAACATGGCTGGAAAAACCGATTGCCGTCGGGGCACTCAGATTGTCGAGTGGAGAATACGTTTGAGCATGAGCTGCTTTAACGAAGATCCATATACGTGAGGATGTTTTTTAGTCATCGGCCAAACTTTTTTTAACCAATAAGTATCATTTATAGAAACGATTTTTGCAAAAAAGGTATGTATTTTTTTACGTGGAAATTCATATATTCGCTAAAATATTTAGCAAAGCATGGCCACAAATATAAATACTTCGCAGAATCAAGTAACTTTTATCTTAATCTACCAGCGGACTATAAGTGCCATGCCCAGGCCCGTTTGAGTTTAGTTTTCCTGTCCTATACAAGATGGAGTTCCACAAGGTAGTATTCAGGGCCTTAAATGGTCGCTGCCATTTTTGACATCTTTATTCTTACTGCACATTGATGACTTCCATGCCTCTAATGTAGATATACCAAAAAAAATTACGAAATGCTTAGAACGAACTGACTGTATATTGCTGACTACTTGTCTTTTTTGTCCTGACCACTATTAATTCTTTATTTTATTTTTAGTTCATTTAATTTCATTTTTTGGGTGACCATGGTGGTAGAATTAGGTCTCTATGGAATGGTCGTGATGGTGAGTGAAGATGAGACCATGCAGGTTGAGGGAGGAAAATTAACCCTTCACCCTGTTTTTTATTAATTTTTATTTAAAACTAAGCTCCTGTGATGATAAGTGAAGATGAGGTCGAATATGAAAGCAAACCAGCCTAGGAAAGAACTGCCTCTTCATTAAATATTGCCGGAACACATCACCATCGGAGCGGCAATATATGGCGGCAGATTTTATATGAAGGGTGGTCGCTAGCCAGTTGGACCCTGACGGGATCCTGCCACCAAGCAGGTTTCACTCGGATTAGTTGCCTTTTAGGGCTATTCTAAGCCGACCCTAAACGGAACCTGAGAACAAAAATATTAATTGTTATCTGTGATTCTCTTGAATCAAGCCTAATCTTTATAAGGATATCCTCAGCTGGATGTGGTTTGGTTATTTTGATCCTAGGTTTTGTCCATCACGATGGTCCCGAATTGTGTTTGGTGTTACTAGAATCATAAGCATTCCTTGTATATAGAAGTCTCTTTGTGAATGGATCTGAGCCTAAGTAAATGGAATTTAGTATTTATTTATACTTTATTGCACACCGCAGAAAAATAAACAGTGAAAAGTAACTTACATGTTTCGTTTTAGTAGCATTTTTAAAACATTTATTTTATGTATCTCGGTGCATGGGTACGACACGCGCTTGACAGGTTTATATAAAACATTTTTTTTATTAAATATAATAATGGGATGTAATGTAGTCTCTAGAGAGTTGTAACCATTTGCCGCATTATAATCAATGGATGTATTTTTCTGCACTACAGAATTCTAACATTCAACAATGAATTTAAATGACTAAGGAATTGCTCTTTTGCATTCATTTCGTTTACTCCTTTAGTTATTGACTTTTCTTTAGCATTTTGATAAAGTTACCAAAATATAACTAATACTAGAATTAAGTGAGTGGTAAGACACCACCTTGAGGGCCCTGAACTCCCGAAAAGTTCTAATTTACTTTTAGTTACTTTTAACAAATACAACCCCTTCCAGCCGAACATTACTTTCATAAACTTCCTAATACTAAAACTTGAATCTCTAATTTCTATGACAGTTCGAAACGGTGAAGCGACCACCTTTTGGATCTACCTAAATCATTCGTAAACATCGGCCAGTTTGAGTTTCGTTACAATCAACATTATGAGGTAATGAAACGATGTATTTATGATTAGATATTATTTATTGTTTTGGTATCGGTTATTGTAATTTTCTAGATGATGATATGAATATGGTTAGAAGAGAGAAGGGTGACGTAATTGTATTCAGATTTGATAACAATGGTTAATTTGGTAATGAACGATAATTCAAAATTTCTTGTCTGTGTAAGTTGGCTTGAATTATCCTATTAGATCCTTAATATTCAATTGAAGTTTTGTAAGGGAGGAATATACGTATGTTTTTTAAATATAATATTTAAAAAAATCTTTACTAAAAAATCCATTCGGTCGGGCAACACTAAATTTTTTTTTAAAAGAGGCGCTTTGGACTGCTTTATGAGTGTTGTATTTTTTTCCCTTGCAAAAAGTTACCTATCCAAATTTCGGAAGAAATTATTATCTGTTGAAACAAGGTCCGGGGAGTAAGGTGGTCTTGGATATTCCAATTGAAGCTTCTCTGATTAGGTAGCCGTCTGTTGTGCAGTATGTTGTACTGAAGCAGCCGTGGGCTAGAGCGATTAAACAGCTTCAGTTGTTGAGCTAGCTTTTACTGATAATAGACATCTGCCGTAATGCCAGACGGGCCAGATTTAAGAAAGCCGTAGTGGAAGATACCGACACTATTCCACTAAACGCTCACAGGTATTTTTTTAAAGTATATTTTCGCTTGGTGCACTATTTGGCGTTCAGCAACATTTCCTATTATCGTAGAAGATCTGTTTTTCATCACAAGCAATTTTTTTTTTTTTAATCCTTTAATTATTGTGACAGTTGAGATAAGTAACGCAGCAGTCAGCGCGTTTGACTGTTTGCTGAACTCACTTTATGAGGTACCAACCTTTCTAGCTCTTTCACATTCCCGATTCACTAGCACCACAGTCTGAAGCTCAGTCGGACGTGGATTGCGATCCATCTGTTTCCGCAATTCTTCTTTATTAATTTTGGTCTCCGGCCCTCCACGGGCTTTTTTTGCGTGTCCAAATTTCCGGAAAGGACACTTGGAACCAAAACTGCACCTTGTCTTCTTTTGCGAGTAAACATGATTAATTCTTCGAGCCGCTTTTGCAGCACTGTTGCCTCGATGGAACTCGTATTCGTAAATAAAAAAGAAGTAAGTTGTAATTTTGTAAAGTTTAAGTGGAAACAACAAATGAATTACAAATGAGTTTCCATATAAATTACACCAAATGGGCAAAAATCATATTGCAAAGTTTGGTATTTCCTGCTTATGCGTCCGTAAGCACAAGATGAGAATAAATTATGTTCCAAAATGAATAAATTACTATGCCGTATGCAGGTGAAGCTCGCCTAAGCTTTCGATGACATTGACGACTGAATTAACGATTTAACCCATTATGGGCTAAGTTAATTAATGGTTGTCTTTATGTATAAGGTTTGCATAAGTTGTTAAAGTTGAAAAATTCAGTTGCAAAATTTGAATAATACCTCACAGTTTTTGGAAACATGTGTGATGCCGTATAGCACCGCTAGCCACTTATGCGATACTTTACATTTGATTAAAAAAATCAGGTCTCTAATTGAATTTTTTTTATAACAATTATATTATAAGTGTCCTTTTTATTTATTTATTTATTTAATAATTTATGTACACACATAGAAACTTAATTAAAGACACATATAATTTTTTTTTAAAATGTACAAAGGCAAAGCTTATGTCTATAAGAAATTTCTACCAGCAAGCCTGAGGCTGGAAAATGAGATTAAAAAGAACAAATTAAGTGCGTACAACTTACTTACAAGCAAATAAATATATATTACATACACTACATACTAAATACAAACATACAATTAAATATATAAATACATAAAATATATATCTATGAACTATTGTTGAAATATTATCAATGAACGATCTATAATATAAAAATATATAATTATACGATTTAAAAACCTAAGTTAGAGAAAGATAATGTTCTCTAACTCTTTTTTTGAAAATATATAGAGAGTGAAATATACAATGTGTTAATTTTATACTTGATCAAACGAAATGTGCGTATATAACATTAAAAATTATCGACAAAACGCGAAAAAAAATTTTTTTTTGTACACCATTTTGAAATTAAAGCCAATGAAAAATTTTTTTTTATTCAATTCCCATTTTTCGTTGTAAATTGTTTTCCTAACTAAGTAGACCATGGATTTTTTTTAATTAGTGTTATTTTGAAGGTAAAGCCATGAACTAGTAATAAAAAATTTTAAAAATCACAATATCAAGCCGGAAAGTTGTAAAAACATTAATTTATTTTTATTTTTTCATAAAAAAAATGTTTTTTTTTTTAATGTTTTACCTTTTACTCCGAAACTAGCACGTCAAGGTAACTTTTTTAGCATGTTTTATTAAATTTCATAACATACCCTACAAGTTCACCAAAATAACATAGGTGCTATCTCTCTTCGTTGTTAAGATAGGTACTATCCGAATTAAGTAGGTAATTTTAACAAAATTAAATAAGTACTTCGATTACATCAATAGTGCAATAAAAATCACAATTAAACTAAATCATTTATTTAAATCAAATTTTCAAAGTGTCCACCATTCTCATCAATGCAAACAATGGCACGCATTGCCACACTACGTACAGTTTTTTTTAAAACATTGCGTTTTTCTCTTATTTCATAAGCTGCAGGTATTATTTTTTGCAAAAGCTCTTCTCGCGTTGCAACTGGAGTACTGTACACCGTCTGCTTCATATGACCCCACAAATAAAAATCAAGTGGTGTCAAATCTGGGCTGCGCGGCGGCCATGCCACTGGTCCGCCTCGTCCAATCCATCTAGTTCCATAACGTTCATTTACGTACTCACGTACGATTGTGCTGAAGTGAGCTGGAAGGCCGTCATTTTGGAACCACATCCTTCTCCGTGTTGAAGATCCACATCTCCTGGAACGATGCTGGTCGAACTGCTAAAGGGTTTTCTAAGAGAAAACCTTAATAAGAGAAAAACGCAATGTTTTAAAAAAAACTGTGCGTAGTGTGGAAATGCGTGCCATTGTTTGCATGGATGAGAATGGTGGACACTTTGAAAATTTGATTTAAATAAATGATTTAGTTTAATTGTGTTTTTTATTGCACTATTGATGTAATCGAAGTACTTATTTAATTTTGTTAAAATTACCTACTTAATTCGGATAGTACCTATCTTAACAACGAAGAGAGATAGCACCTATGTTATTTTGGTGAACTTGTAGGGTATGTTATGAAATTTAATAAAACATGCTAAAAAAGTTACCTTGACGTGCTAGTTTCGGAGTAAACGGTAAAAAATTTAAAAAAAACATTTTTTTTATGAAAAAATAAAAATGAATTAATGTTTTTACAACTTTCCGGCTTGATATTGTGATCTTTTTTAATTTTTATTACTAGTTCATGGCTTTACCTTCAAAATAACACTAATTTAAAAAAAATCCATGGTCTACTTAGTTAGGAAAAAAATTAACAACGAAAAATGAGAATTGAATAAAAAAAAATATTTCATTGGCTTTAATTTCTAAATGGTGTACGAAAAAGAATTTTTTTTTCGCGTTTTGTCGATAGTGTTTAATGTTATATCCGCACATTTCGTTTGATCAAGTATAAAATTAACACATTGTATAGTGAGTCCTTTATTTTCTTCTGTAGTGAATGGATTGTAGCCAAAATCCTTCATAAAAATATAAATGTGTGTAATGCTCACTGATAAAGTATTGACTTTCTTGGGTTTTCAAGTAGGTACATACATCGCAAACTTTTGTCGCTCGCGTTCCACCAATGCCTGTACAATAAAAATATAGGCATGTCTGTGTAGTTTATCCTGAAATCGGTCGGATAGCCCTACTAGGTACTTCTGGATTAGCGTGTCTTAAAAGGTGACTAATTGTATTTTATTGTAGGTATATTACTTTTATTTATATATTTTATTGAGCCCACATGATAAAATATTTAAAACAATTACCTACTTTATTTTGTTTGTAATTATTATAAGTTTTTGTTATGTATTGTTTAGGTTGTCTGGTAGAGATCGCTCTAGAGCGATAAGACCGCCTTTTGTACATTGTTATCATTTTATGTTTATCTGTATTTTTTTTTAATAAACAATAAAGAGTAAATAAATAAATATAAATAAATAATCAAGCGACCACACTCCATATAAAATCTGCCGCCAAATATTACCGGTGATAGGTTCCGGGAATATTTTTTTAAAAACCTGCTCTGTTCTAGGCCCGTGAGCTTCCATGTTGACCTCATCTTCACTTACCATCAGGTGAGATTGAGGTCGAATGCGAGCTAAGACTTAAAATAAAAAAGAATAAGAACATCAGTCACTTTTAGATGCATCGGCGCTCTTGTAAAATCAATTATTTTTGAGGAAATGTTTCAACTTTTGGATTATACGTGTTTTAAAAAACATACTTCATTTTTATAATGTTTTTAAGTTTTTGCATTTATAATGCTCAATTATTCTTAAATAACCGAAAAAATGTGATAAATAAAAATTACCCGGCCAGGACTCGAACCTGGGACCCCTCATTTGCCGGACGAGTGCTCTTCCAATGAGCTACCGGGGAAATCACAATTCCAGTGTGCCCTCTTTAGAGATGAAAAAATAATATATTTATATAAAATAATATATTTGTCTTAAATAATGTCGTCAAATAGGTAAAAAACATATTTTGACTCACAAAATATTCTATTATTTAATTTTCTCAAATGTATGTAGAGTGGGGATGCTTTACGTCACTTAATTTTTCGTTGACTTCAAAAAAATAGCAAAAAACTAATTTTAGAAGTAACTGTTTTATTTAAACCACTATACAGGGTGAATTTTTGATACTGAAGGAGAGCTCTCTGTACTCGATTCTGATCATAATTGTGTAATTAAAGTAGGTACTTAATTTTTCACTAGAATTCCCTGTAAATAAATACTCTATGTTACTATTTACTTCACACACAACTGAGTCAATTGCGGCACGTGACCTGGCACGCAGCACGCTCCCAACGCTAGCTTAACCATGCGTTGCATAATTAATTCTATAACTTTCGGTTAAGTTTACTCAGTAAATAATCAATATTTACTTCTCTTCGTGTATGATCTCAAACTATCTCTGATCTCAGTCACCCTATATAAATATGTTTTGTAATTAATTATTTTAATTAAAGTTGCTATAAAGATAAACATACCCCAAATTCACGTCATTATACATTCCTTTGAAATTTTATGATAAGCGAATGAAAAACTACCGTTACTTTACTTGCGTATATTCGCTCACGAGTTACATACGACGTTTTTCAACACTCTTGTGAGTAAAAGACAGACATACGTGGTCATAAAATTTATTTGAAGCAGCTGTTAGCTGCTGCGCGTCAGTAGCCCTGTCCCATTACACGTACACACGCTGTTGTTGCTTGGAGGCGCCGTGCTGCCGCTGCAGCTGCACGTGTCCGCGCGCCGCCTGGACCCGCGCGCTCATATATTTAATGTATAACCCGGATCAATAAAATATGCTCTGTTTACTAGCATGTAATTTGCACTAAGGTACAATTCAACTTTGTAGGATTCATTATATTATGCACTAGGGTATAATATATTATGCACGCGTGACTTATAGCCCAGTTTATAGTTCTAAATGCAATAGAATAAGGCTCACTTTACGAGCAAGTGTGTTGAAAACATATTTACTACATACTTTATTTACATATTTTACATACTTTATGAAAACTTCACTAGGTACAAGGATTTTAACTGGTATATTTTTTTTCATTTTTACCCGATGACGGCGAAGCAAAAAGGAGGGTTATGATTTTAACCTGTAGCCCAACAAGCACAACTAATGTTATAATAGACCACTTTTGGTATACACGGAAAATAAGAACTGAATAAGACAGTTCTATAATGGTATTGACAGCGCTGTAAATTCCAATATAACTCTTATTTGGGCACAAATTATTCAGCCTATGGTTCTAATTTGGTTCACATTTCTCCACAATAGTATTATAGTACCTCTATAATGGAATTATTATAGGCCACAAGACTGTTTATCAGCTGCTTAACAGAATACGTGTGTTCTGTTATACAGACTAAGCACTACGATTGGGTGACTGCTAATCTTTAAAAACGCTTATGGTTCTGCATTATCCTTTGAGTATTTATATAATTTACAAAAACCTATTTGATTTTTATAGTAGGTATAGTGCTGGCCGACAAATTAAATTCATTCAGAGTAGGAATATGTATAATGGGGAGTGAGGTTTTGTGTTAAGTCGTAACTTGTAGTACACTATTTTAATGTAATTATGTGAAAACATTTGGGAACTCACTGTAAATGTTTATATGGTTTTATAACATATTTTTCACGAGACACCGAATTATTTCGTTTTTAATTAGAAATATTGTGATAATAGTATAACGACAATGTCTATACATATATTTTTGTCTGAAATATGTTAAATTTGACTAAGTTGTAGTTTTAGTAAAAAAAAAGACGTGTGGCAATCGGAGACTGCCGCGGTAAAGCTATTGCATAGCATTTTTTATCAACTTATGCAATTTTGCCGTCCTACCGTAAAAGGCCGCTAAGTGCAAAATCATAAGTATTTTCGAGAAAAAAGACAAAACCCCGCCAAACTTGTTTTCTAGAGTTGTATGTAAGATAGCTCACATCTGTTGAAAATATATCGGCATTACACACTTATAATGCGATTAAAGGATTTTAACGTTTCTACAATCTAGAATTTTTATGGTTTAGGTAGACCAAAAATGGCAAAATGTCATTTAGCTGCCTTTTTTGGTAGGACGGCAGAATTATAATTAGGTATTCATTTATTTTATTAATGCAGTAATGTTTGATCTAACATGAAGTTTCACAAGTTCCTAGTAGATGGCGCTGATTGTTTATTAAAGCCCGCATGTAAAGTTATGAAATCAAAGTACACTGCTGTGCCGGTCGGAGTGGGGGGTGTTAGGTTTTCTTTCGTTACGGAATTTCTGGATTCGGTCCCCACGCTCAAGGCCCGCGATAGAAGCTATGCAATAGCTTAAATATGTCACGTGTCTTTTAAAGCAAAATACTAGTAAAACATATATCAACAGCAAAACATTATTTATAACATATTTGCTCGTAAAGTGGTCGTAATTACACCAATTTCAATATCGTAATGTATCTCATTACGTACTTGTGCGATAATGTAATGTAAAACGCACGTGTTTTTTTAAAATAAAGTTTTAAGATACTCCGTCTAAAAATTAACGATACTTTTAAAAATCTTAGCAGAGGTTTTATGTCAAGAAAGTGGTCAATATTTTATGAATAAAATTAACTTTGGGAAATAAAATATAACAAATAAACATTTAATTCTTTAATTTAATAAATTTTGACAATAAATTACAACCATTTATCTGTAACAAAAACACAAAAATTAGTATATTATGTAACAAGTGAGCGAAGTTGCTAATTACAGTCGAGGCTGTGATTTGAGCCCGAGCCGCAGGCGAGGGCTTAATAATGAGCCGAGACTGTAATTAGCAACGCTCACGAGTTATATACGACGTTTTTCAACACACTTGTGAGTAAAAGACAGACATACGTGGTCATAAAATAACAAACACACTTGATAACAAAGCTGTGAATTGTGATTGAAAAATGGCACCGAACTTCGCGCATGCGCGTAGGTTTTTTTTTCCGCCAAATGTGTCAATGGCTGTATAGCATATACAGCCTATTTTACATGAAAATATTTAATTTGGAGTGGTAAATCCAAATATTTTAATATTTTGTAACAAATTATTGTAAATTGTGAATAATTTGTTTGATATACAATTTTGTTTAACTAATATAAGGCGTAAACATTTAAAAATGTATATGGATTTGAAGTGGTATAAAACCTCTTTGTTGTTTCTGAAAATATTTAATGTATAACCCGGACCAATAAAATATGCTCTGTTTACTCGCATGTAATTTGCACAAAGGTACAATTCAACTTTGTAGGATTCATTATATTATGCACTAGGGTATAATATATTATTGCACGCGTGACTTATAGCCCAGTTTATAGTTCTAAATTCAATAGAATAACGCTCACTTTACGAGCAAGTGTGTTGAAAATTAATTTACTTTATTAGTAATACTGGCTGTTTTTGTACCTTTGCCTAAAAAAAACGTTGATGCGCGTGCATTGCTTATCTATGGACAAGTGAAAATAATTCCGCGCGCTTTTCTTTTCGCTCTATTGTTTTTATTTGAAAATGTCGTCAAGTAGTGATGAATTTATTAATTTGACACCGCCACAACTCTTAAACGCGGCGAAAAAGGCTACTCTAAGCCTCTTGCTTGAAAAATTGACCGATAGATACTTACAAGCCTATCAAAATTTCATCTTATGGAGAACAAGCCAAAATGCAAATTCATTTTCACAAAATGTGTCATCGCCTATTTCATGGAACTTTTTCATAAATATAAATCAAGCTCATTGTGGTGCTACTATTCAATGCTTAAAAGCACTATGAAAACAAACCTTGGTATTGATATCAAGTCATACTCCAACTTGCTAGCATTTCTAAAAAGACGCTCAGATGGCCATATGAGTAAAAAGTCGAAAGTATTTCCTCGTAAATATGTTATAAAACGTCGTATGACATACGTGCGCTTTGAAAATTACCGCACTTATATCATAATGTACTATTATGATATCAATTTAGATTGTAATAAAATAGCGATTTCATCAGAAACCCTTGTGAATCCTTTTAATGCTGAATTAAAAGTTGAATGTACAAGAGAATGTGAATACCCCAATTCCACTTTAATGTTTGTGGCACTAAATAAGAGTTCAAGTGAGCCAATATACTGCTTGCCTGCCTTATATTAGTTTTATATTGTTTCCTATCAACACTAAAGCCATAATATGTTAACTGCTTTAATTCATTACTTTTTGTTAATACTTATTTTGTAGTTTTAGGAATCCTTTGCAAAACATCAAACACTAAAAATAAAATGCTGTCTGAAGAAGGTATACCTACTGAGGCTAAAGCAATATAGTGGTATTTCTATAGCCAATATAACAGCCAAATTCTGTATTTTTAAGTTAGATGAGGATTTCGAAATACCTTTGGTGTTCACGTGTTTTATTACTAACCGGATGATGAAATTTTGCAGAGAAATAAATTAGTATCTGGCATATCACATAGGCGTTTTAATAGTTTTATCCCGAAAATACTGATTCTTATTGGATTGATTTGTTTATAATTATGTTTTTCCGAAAGTTTCAAAATATCCATTAAACTGGATATTTATACTATAAAAAGAACATGGTATTTTTTTTTCTAACAAAAACACATTGACATGATGATTTAGGAATTAATACGAAAACTGATAATAATGCCTTACCTAAAAAACGACCATAGAAACTTTTTTAAATTTTGCATCTACTTTTTTTTCATAATTTTCCAGGCGGTCATATGTCACTGAAAGTCATTGTATACAGAGTGAAACATTAGTTGAAAACAGATATTATGTGTTTCTTGCTGTTTAACTTCAGTTTAAACATGTGGACGTGACTTCAGGCAATTATATGAATACTTTGTTTAATAATTCGAGAAATTAGTTTTTTACAGGTTAGTTTAATACAGGTTTTTTTTGTGTCACCAGCCTTCAATGTTATTTTCTTTTATACGATATAAACGTACCTGCATATTTATTTTACTATCGCTCAATACAAACTTTTTCACAAATAGTCGTTATTGATGAACATAGCTACTACGAAGCGGCATTTCATTGATAATACTACGACGTAGTACTACAAGATGTTTTATGTACTACAAGATGTATGTCAGAACTTACTCAAAGTTATTTAAAAAAGTTTGTGCCGCAGCCAAATCAATGTA
This sequence comes from Stenoptilia bipunctidactyla, assembly GCA_944452665.1. Classification (NCBI taxonomy): domain Eukaryota; kingdom Metazoa; phylum Arthropoda; class Insecta; order Lepidoptera; family Pterophoridae; genus Stenoptilia; species Stenoptilia bipunctidactyla. The sequence goes on along the minus strand of OX101741.1, from coordinate 9,983,366 downwards.
TTTAGGTAATAAGATTAAAAATAGTGCTAATAAGACTAAGACTACTTGGAATATAATTAATAAGGAAACTGGGAAAGTTAAGAATCGCAATAGTGAGTTTAAGCTTGTTATTGACAATACAATAATTAAAGCAGATGAAAATGTTGCGACAGCATTTGAGAGCTGTTTTGCTGACATTCCAGTTTCAACTACTAAATCATTAAACTCATCACCTGTGGCGGCTGAATCATTGCTCAAAAATCATGTGAGTGAGTGCAAGGTGTCTTTCAAGTTCCAACCCATAGACACCGGGGATATTATTAAAACATTTAAGACAATTGATATTAAAAAGACAACTGATCTCTGGGGCATATCTGTTGAAATATTAAATTCTATTATAGATGTAATAGCTCCTTGCCTTGTTGAAATATTTAACAATTGTATTATTAGTGGGGAGTTTCCTGATTTAATGAAGCATAGTAAGGTTATTCCTTTATTTAAGTCGGGTAGCACTACAGACCCTACTAATTTTAGACCAATTTCAATTCTACCTACTTGTAGTAAAATTTTTGAAAAAATTATTCTTAATTTACTCTTGGCCCATTTCACCTATAACAATTTACTTCATAATAAACAATTTGGATTCACAAAGGGCCGTTCAACAACTGATGCTGGTGTTGAACTATTTGAAATAATCACTGGTGCCTGGGAGAGGTCACAGGATGCCCTAGGTGTATTTTGTGACCTATCTAAGGCATTTGACTGTGTTCAGCATGACACTCTCATCAGGAAACTCCACCTCTATGGCATCAAAGGCACTGAACTCAAACTTTTGAATTCATATCTAAGTGATAGAATTCAGAAGGTTGAGGTAAACCGGAAAAGGTCGGCTGGGTCGGTTGTGAGAATGGGAGTGCCTCAAGGATCAATTCTGGGCCCATTTCTGTTTCTAGTCTATATAAATGATCTACCCTATATGGTAGGCAATAATCACGAGATTGTATTGTTTGCTGACGACACATCATTAATTTTTAAAATGATAAGACAGAAAATAAACTACGACGATGTAAACAATGCTCTCGCAAATGTTGTTCAGTGGTTCAATATAAATAATCTAGCTTTCAATGATAAAAAAACTAAATGTATAAAGTTCTCTGCACCAAATGTAAAACAAGTTGAGTCTGATCTGCGGCTTAATGGGAACAGATTGAATCTAGTAGATAACACTGTTTTTCTTGGAATTACCTTAGATTCTAAATTGCAATGGGGCGCCCATATCTCACAACTAGCGAGTAGACTTAGTTCTGCAGCGTTCGCGGTAAAGAAAATTCGCTCATTGACTGATGTTAATACAGCGAAGCTGGTATATTTCAGTTATTTTCATAGTATAATGTCCTATGGCATCCTACTTTGGGGCAATGCCGCAGATATTGACACGATATTTACACTGCAGAAAAGGGATATTCGTGGAATGTATAAACTTGGAAACAGAGAATCTCTTCGAGAAAAGTTTAAAGAGATTGGTATCTTGACCCTTGCATCACAATATATTTATGAAAACATTATGTATATTTATAAGAATAGTAATAAATTTAAAACTAGGAAAGATAATCATGATACAAATTACTCTGTAAGAACTGGGAACGACCATAAGTTAGCGTTTCCTAAATTAAGGCTGGCTAAAAGCAGCAAATCATTTATTGGAATGTCAATACGTATATATAACAGAATTCCGAAGTCAATTCAATCCCTGCCATTCAATAAATTTAAATCAATCATTAAAAACACTCTATCTCGAAAAGCTTATTATAAAACTAAAGATTACTTAGATGATAAAAAGGCATGGGATTAAGCACAACAGGATATTTCTAAAAGTTTCCAATTACTTAATAATTTTGTTTACGGCTTGGCTGTGCGGTATATATATGACATGCTGGTGACTGTCCCACTCACTTATTTTCTTGTCAAGACAACAGCAAGAACGTCATGCTCCCTCAGGCGGCATGGCTAGTGGTAGCGTCGGGTATCGGGTCACCCTCTTCCCTAAAATATGGTTGAGGAGGGTGATGGCTGGTGCTTGCGTTAACTCGTGAACGGGTGCTGCTAGCGGTGCCAGGTCGTTTTGCTAATGATACTATGACTATTTTATTCCATTCTTGTTCAAATACTCTGGTCCCAGTATATCATGTTCGTATTGTGCATCCATAGCTCATTGCATCTGCTACGAGTATGTAAGCAATTTGGTTGTGGCATGACATTGGCTCTCACAATTAGCTGTCTTGTGTTTGTTTTTTTTCATGTCACGGTCAATTTGTACTGTACCTATTTGTATTAATTTGATAATTCTGACTGAAAAAGAGTGCCAAGAGTTTTTTTCCGCCGGCTTTTTTTGTCTCTTGGTCTACTGTAATATCTTATTTAACAACTATCAACAACTAGTTAAAGCCGAAGTATGTGATGACTGACTTCATCAAGTGTTTTGTGAAATTCCTAAGATGAATAAAACTTTTTGAATTTTGAATTTTTTAGATGTAGCGCGTAGTCATCTTGATTTTAATGGTACTCATTCATAATTTAGAGTGACCATGCTTTACTTAATAATAGGTTGGGGAAAAAGTCTTTTCGCATTATAGTATGGATGAACTTGTAATAAAATCTCTTTGGCTATAGTATTTGTATTTGGCTGGTTTTGGTATCATTGAAAGTTAAAATTTTAAAGAACATAATTCCAAATTCAAATTAGGAAAATGTGTGATTTTCATTTGTTTTTCGTACTGTCAAGATGAGTGAATCTAATGAAGAAATTCGATACATTTTAAAATTTTACTACAAAAAAGGTAAAAATACAAAGCAAGCCGCGAAAAAAATTTGCGATGTTTATGGTCAATCCGGAAATTTTGATGTCAAAGATGCACCTCACTCTGGTCGCCCTATTACGGATAAAATGGATGCCGTTTTGAAAAAGTGGAGTAAGATCGACATATCAGTAGTTACGACGTAGCTGAAGAACTGGGAATTGACCACAAAACAGTTTTGGCGCATTTGAAAAAAGCTGGGTACACAAAAAAGCTCGATATTTGGATACCACCAAGCAGGACTATCGATTCTGAACTCTACTGCGAACAATTTATGAGATTAAAACAAGAAGTTGGGAGAAAGCGGCCGGAATTGATCAACATAAGGGGTGTGGTGTTTCATCATGATAACGCTAGACCTCACACATCTATAGCCACCCAGCAAAAATTAAGAGAGTTTGGCTGGGAGGTGTTAATGCATCCGCCGTATAGTCCTGACCTTGCACCTTCAGAATTCCACCTGTTTCGGTCTCTTCAGAATTCTTCAGGCAGTGTAAGGTTAAAATCACGAGAGGAATGCCAAATCCACTTGTCGCGGTATTTTGATGACAGGTCCCAAAATTTTTATAGCAATGGGATCATGTCTCTACCTACAAGATGGCAAAAGGTTATCGAACAAAATGGTACATAAATACTTTAGTTAAATGTCAATAAACTATATCAAAAAATGTTTTGAATTTTGTTAAAAAAATGCGAAGAAACTTTTTCCCCAACCCAATATGTTAGCGAATATATTACTTTTCTTGTAAAAATAACATACCTTTTGTTAGCCAAAATCGTTTCCATAAGTGACACTTATTGTGTAAAACAATTTGGCTGGGGACTAACAAACCTGTAAAGTTATATTTTAACATTCGACTATTACGGGATCGAAAGCTATGCGGGTATAGCTGCTAAACTGCTAGTAAAAGCTTAAGTCACAAGCAGATTTAAGCTTTGGTCTGGTGATCATGACGCACAACGCTGCGGTATGCGCCGCAACGCAGCGTCACAACGCAGCATTTAGCGTCCCTGCGGAGAGGTGGTCAGTTGATTTTGCCGCAGCTACCAAGGTAGACGTGAACATGAACAATTTTTCTGTAATTTGAACCGTGACGCACACCGAACACCGCAGCGTTGAACCGAGAATGACCTCCCCACTTCACCGCGCTTGCCCCTCGCCGCTGACTTTTACTGCGACGGAACAAGAGAACATTCTCGACGTTTTTATATGATTGAGTGTCCGGCAACGCATACCGCATATCGCAGCCTTGTGCGTCATGATCACCAGACCAAAGCACTATGCTCTACGACGCGGCAAGCTGCGGCCCAACATAGTACGCGCGTACCTTTAAACTTATTTTTTCAACAAAACTTTTGGCTCCCGTTGAAGAATAAAGTGGTTGTTGCGTAACGCAAGGGCCGGGCGTGGATTAGCATTAAAAGTACTATTGAACAAATTAGCATATAAGTTACCGATAAGCCTGTACACATAATAATATAAATAAATAAATAATAATATAGTCTGTTAACCCGGTTAATTTAGACATTTGAGGTTACATTAATTCCGACCAAGTCGAAAATCGGTAAGATTACAACGTAAAAACAAAAATGTGCTAAAGTAATTTCGAGGCCAAGCCCGGTAGCTCAGTGGAAGAGCACTCGTCCAGCAAGCGAGAGGTCCCAGGTTCGAGTCCTGGTTGGGTGTTTTTCTTTTATTTTTTTTATTTAACACATTTTTTCAGTTGTTTATTCGATAAAATTGTTTAAAATAAGATAAAAAATAAAAGTTGAAAGTTCGTGAAAAATATGAAATGAAGTAAAAAAAAAAACTTTCCCCTGTATGGAACTTTTTTTATTCAAGGTCAAAATTTGAAAAAAATAGTTTTTTTTCGCAATTTGCAGCAAAACAGCAAGTTTTAACATAAAAATACTGGAAACGAATTTGTAGACCATAAAATTATCTACACAAAATGTATCATTATTTTTTTGCTGCTAGCCAACGTTTAAAAAATTTGTAAAGGTCGTAATCGTCACAATAGGCACACGTTTCCACGCCCTTCTTCTTCTAGTTCTTGTCCTTCTTGTTCTTCTTCATCTTCATCTTCATCCTGAGTACATGTTTACTGCTTTAATAGTGATGTATGTCGCGTCATTGAATCAAAAGGATCCTCCACTGTTTGTGGGTGTAATATTAGAGCACGATTTGTCAATTGTACATACCAGAGAGAAAAAAGACCGACTTTTTTGCAACCACCTTTATCACTGCACCCTTAAACACTGCACCTTTAGCACAGCACTGCACCTTTTTGCAGCATAAAAATGATTTTAGTATTTTTATTGGATTAATCAACCTAGTTTTCTTATAAATATCCTAAATGGTGACCCCATAGTGTTTGTGTAAACTTTCTTGATATAATACAATCAATATATGACCAAGTTTTACAACAATTATAACATTACTTGAAAAATTTAAATTCTGACCTTGATCAGTTTTCTCGCTCCTGTAACTCCTCTCCTGTAAAGATGCTTGTAAACCGCATATTATTATACCTTTATAGAAGCTTCAAATATTACACAAGTTATTAAGATTATTGGCTATAGTACCATACTTTATTTGTCGCAGTAGGTAGCAAAATATTGTCACTAGGTATGAAAAAATATAAAAAACATTCTTAAAATGACAATTTTTCAATGTTTAACGTTATAAACACTGGAAATGATGTTAACTTTAACTAAAATAATAATTCAGCAAAAACTACAGAAAAACACCTAAATTTGAGCAAATGGCAGTGAAATGAATGAAAGAAGTTAGGTTTATAAAAAAATATAAAAGTTCGCGGAGGCGCGTATGGATGATTTTTTCGCCATCATTAGAAAATCGGTCGCCTCACTGATGAGACGGACCTGCGGCAGCCCAAACAGTGTTCTACAAGTATTAAAAGATAAGATAGATGGTTCTATATTTAGACATTGGAACAGTTGCCATTTAGAGAGGAATATAAAATAATTGTGTAAACTAACATTAATTTATAAGTTTCAAGTGTTACTAACTATTTATGGACCGAGGGTCTGAAATAAATGCATATTATTATTATTATTATAAACATACATATTGAATAAATACATTTTTTTAAATAGAATAACCTTAAATAAACTTATAAACATCCATGACTTGACGACTAATATCTGTGTTCATCACACAAAATCCGCTGTCGCCAGGATTCGAACCCAGGACCTCTGGCATAGAAGGCAATGTATGTTACCATTACACCAGCCGGTCGTCAAAGTTTCACATCGGTGTACTCAGTGAATAAGTTTTTCATACAAATTAAAAGTCATATGTTTTCCGTTCCCGTGGGAATTTCGGGTTACTTGCCTTGGGCACCCCAACATCTCCCTAGGAATGTATGTTTAAGCTTCAGCTCTCTACGCCTAGTAGTTATGGCTGTACGTTGTCTATCAGTCACTCAGGCGAGTTTTAATATAGGTAGGTATGTATGATACTGATGAAGCTCTGATAAAAATTAGAGCATTAATGAGGTCTTCGGACTCTATATACCGTGTGATCTATTAATTTTATGAAGTGTCGCAGAGATAGGTATTATGAAATGCAGAGCATTAAAAAACCAACATCACTAACATTTTAAAATCCTTATCAAAACTTTGGCTGAAGTGAAATGTCACCTACCTAAATATCCTCCGCTTTCGTACATGTTTTTTTTTAAGTAGGTACTGAGTCATTAAATTTCAATGGGCCACCTCTGACTTATTGTGATCTATCAAATGAAACAAGAATCATACAATTATAATGAAGCCTGGATAAGCAGTTTTTAAATATGTTATAAAATGATGGCAGGAGAACATTTTAATGTGATTTCTACCTTACGATTGGTGTTTGTGTTTGAGAAAGGGAAGGTTTAAACATTGGCATTTAAGTTTGTGTTTGGTTTAAACATTGGCCGTCGTCAATTGTGCACTAGGGCTGCCACCTGCTAGTTTTATCCTATTAAGGTTTTAGCTGCAAAAAGTTTCGTACTTAACTTTATATTACAAAATACTAAAGTGATATATATATGTGCCTACTTATTACCTACTAAAATTAATTGTCACTGTACGTAATTTAAAAGTACTTATATCTTCAATTGTTCATGATATGTGGTTCGGGAATATTACCTATTAATACTTACAGCCTTTTAAAGTCTACTGCAGGACATGAGCCTCCCCCAAGGTAAACATTGAATCAATTGTAGTGTCTCTTAGTATTTTTTTTACTAAATGCATTTGAAAGTATATAGGGTGGGTACATACCTATAATAAGAATGCGTCTTTTTTCTGTCTGTTCGGGTTAATTTCCGAAATGGCTTGATCAATTTTGGAACGCGAAATTTGAACTTTGACGCGGCTTTCGCTGGGCTTGAAAGTGTTGCAAGGGAAAACATACTGAACGGTCATCAAGCCTGTCATGATGTATTTATCAGAGTGTTGGGCTGTGAAAAACTGTGGTGTACATTTAACTGACATTAAAACAATTACACCTAGTGTAAAAACTGTGTTTAATATTTTTATCTTTCTTTGTTACAGCCCTAGTAACTAAAATTAGTTGTTTGGATATTAGCAAAAATAACCAGTTAACATTGGCCACTACGATAAAAGCCGAAATGACCTCTTTAGGTATTTTCCTTTATTTGGTTGGCTTCTTTGAGCAGATTTTTATCATTGCTTTCAGCAGAACGCAAATAAGGCTGATAGTTCAGAAGATATAAGCTGTGAACAATGTTGACAGAAATTTGAGCTAACTTTGGCCGGTCTCTCAAGTTACTTTTAAGATGCAAAATTAGTTATTTTTACACATTTTTTATGTTTAGCAAATAGCAATATGCATATACTTCACGTTCATGTGAAAAATGTATACCTTATCCTACTTATCTTAGGTAGCAACAAATTTCTACAAAATGTGGCCAAAGCTGGAGGATTTCACGGCACGTCCGGTCCTCGAATTTCGAAAGTGACCCACCAGTCACCCTGTATATTTTTGTCATATACAATAAAGATTAAATAAATAAATATAAACTCTAAGTTTAAAAATGGCTCTCTTAGTCGAATTAGTGAATCAAGGAAAACAATAATTTAAAATCGAAATGTTTTCGACTATTAGTGCGGTCATGTTTAGATTGAAATTTCACTAGTGTTTTGAAACTTTCAAGTGATGTTTTGAAAAGGCGTGCAGTCTACAACAAAGGCTAGGTAAGTAGGTGCGTGGACAATAAATAACGGATTTGAACAGCAATAGAAATAGACACTTAGATAACAAGAGTTGATTCAATGAATAATGCACCTTCTTGTTTTTGATTTTCATTGATTCAATCTAGTTTTATTTTTCGTGCCTCTAGTTAATCCTCTAGTTTATGAAGGTATGCGATTAGCATAGGGGCTTTTGTTTTGTTTTATTAGATGCTAAACCCCTGTTGGGTAACCTGGTTTATTCGGTCGACTGGTATAAATCGCTTTCTAGTGATAAGGCAGCTCTTTTTACATTGTATTTTCTTTCTTTGTAACCTGTTCTATTTTAATTTTGTACAATACCTAAAAAGTAAATAAATAAAAAACCTGAGTTTAACCTCAACCTCAACTGATGGTAAGTGAAGATGAGGTCGAAGATGACGGCACACAGGCTTAGGAAGGAACTGGCTCTTGACAAAATAGTAGGAACTGGATCACGTTTTTGAAGTTTCTATAAAAGGTTCATTAAATTTCTTACATAAGTATGTTCCGTTAACTTCCATGCTGGACTGGGAGCGAAAGAAAAACATAGAATGGCCAGCTGCTTCTCTTCCCGGGCGTGCTGTATAAGTCATTTCAGGGACAGATGTGTTATTGTCACTGCAAAAGTCTCTCTCCATTATTATAATGCCTCCAAAGTTGTCAAACGTGATAGTTTTGTAACGTCTGGTGTCCTGCCTAGGGCATCCAATCCCGCAGCATTTTTGTGATCTCGGTATTTGCGGGATTGATATTTCTCAATCCCGCGGGATCTCGGTATTGGCGGGATCCCGCAAGTGTGTATGTGGTACATTAAATTGTATATTAGTAAATATAGTGTAAGGATTGAAGGATACAAAAGAAATAAAAATCAACATAGCTTTATTAGTTTTAATTATCAAATCAAGCAAGAAGTACGATTATAATGACACATTATTTTTTTTGGAAATGTTTTCGTAAGATACATAATGTATCTAATGTATCATCTGGGAGGCTGCTGCGAATATGTGAAGCTAAATATCCGGCAGCTGAAAAAGCCCTCTCGGCTTCTACACTAGTGGGCGGAATGCATTTAAGTGCATTGTATGACAAAGATAAATATTTGCCTAGTGTACCTCTAGATTCATCCTAGTGTACCTCATTCCAGTCCCGCAAATCCCGCGGGATCCCGCGCATGTAATCCCGCATTGTGTGGGACTGAAAAATGATGCGGGATCTCGGAATAACGAGATCTCGGAATACCGGGATTGGATGCCCTAGTCCTGCCTACCCCATAAGGGATACAGGCGTGAAGTAATATATGTGTGTTCCATGTAAATAAAAATGAAAAGTTTTTATTCAAAGTAGCTAGGTATAAGTTTATACACTCTGTGTAAGTCAACGCTGGATGAGGGCGGCGCGGTATTGGGCGACATGGAGAACCTTGGGGAGGCCTCTCTTTAGCAGTGTGCGTCTATCGGTTGATGATGACGAATGTCAAAATTTCAATGTCAAGAATTTGAACTTTGGCTTTAAATAACAAAATAAAATCAGAACGCAAGGTAGACCGAGACAGCACTGGCGGAAAAAAATCTCGGAACTCTTTTTTCAAAACTGTTCAATATAGGTAACTAGCGACCCGCCCCGGCTTCGCACGGGTGCAATGCTGATACTAAATACACTACAGAAAAATTGTGAACGTTGTATACTGGGTTACTGGTTAAGTCGACCTAGATCCATTAGGGGCGTGTAGTAGGTACCCGTCTTTTCTAACTTATTTCAACATGAAACACCCTACCCCAAACCTAATCGGTTTCAAGATAATCGACGTTAATTTGAATTGGAAGATATCGGAACTATATTGGGAATAATGAATGCTTATTTGTGATTGTAAACTTTTATTTTATTTTATTAGGTTTATCCCATTAATATTTATTTAATGAAAATGATTACTACTGGTCATATTCTAAAAAAAAATCGAACGTCATTACCCCTGCCATGAGCGGCATTGGTCAATGCCGCTCAAACTTGTTTTTTTTTAAATGTTTTTCTACCACTAATATTTTATAAAATATGTCAAAGGTCAAAGGTATATGTTTTTGTTGTGTAATTGTTGACCACTCGATAATCAAAGAATTGGCTACTTTTTATAGTTTTCATTTATAACAAATAATTTAAAAATACGGGTAATACGCTAAAATCTGGTTCCTGTTTTATGTAGTCGCGGTATCTATCTTATGTGATAGTTTTCATAATTTCGGACTTGGTTTGGCAAATAGGAATAAAAATTATAACAACAAAGGTAAAGTCAACGCAAACATTCAAATTCTAATTTCCATTTTACTTCTATCTACAATCGGTATCTAAGAAGGAAAGGTTGAAACGCAGGCTAAAAAGCTACATAACTCGAGTCATTTATAGTTCTAGTTACATAGGTAAAGCATTAACAGACGATCGAATTTGGTACGGGCCGTACAGCGGATTCGGTACGCTCCGTACCATATCCGTTCGTCTGGAGAGTTGTCTGCCAAACGTTATTATTATTATTTCGTGTTCGATGGTCCGATGGTTTGCCCGTCGAACTTGGTCTGCTCCGCACCAAATCCGCGCGTCTGTACGCTCGGACCGGACAAACTCACGGCAGTCGCTATCGAAACCCACAAAGTAACTTTTATAAACTGAGATAGAGACATCAGTTAAAATGTGGCTTCAACGCCATCTACATATTTGTTTGGAAAACTTTTACAAGTGCAAGCAGCCAGGAGTATTTTCGAATCTATATAAAGTAAAAGTAAATACAAACTTTCTAAAGCTACTTTTGTTAAGGGCCTACACTACCTCAAACACGCTCCGAATCCAAATTTTGATCTCAAATATCTATCAGAGTACTGAACTAATAATTTTAGAAAAAACATATAGCAAAGTTAAGAGTATGAACTAAGAACCATATGTTTTGAAAACACGATTAATGAAAAAAATCTCGATAGAAAAAAATCACAAACTTACCTCTAAAATAAACAAAGAAACCTTATTACTTAATTAGTACTTAACCTACACTAATGTCACTTGGTATTTAGTTTCAAGGCATGACAATACGTGTACTATATGATCTGATTTTAAAATAATTTTATTATTTTTTTTATTATAAATCTTAAATCCAAAATAATGTGTTTGGCACGACGGGTGACCTGCGCCCGCTCAAGGATTCAGTTGCGCTCCGGCATTCGTACGAGGAACCTGTGTCGCTTTCACGCTTGCCGCCGCCGCTACAACATCACGTAAATATCGTGTTTTCCATAAATAAATTTGTCGTGTGTTTTATTTCGAAATGGGAAATGAAAGAAATAAGATACGGAAAAGGCAGAGTTGGAGAAAACAAAACGCGAGTGAGTAAGATAGCTCCGACGCGCGTTGCGGGGTGCTTCACGGCCGGGCGGTGAGGTGGGGGCGAAATTCAGATTCTAGCTGGAGTAGTATGGGCTCTTAAGTAAAATTAATTTAAATTATAATTAATTAATTTCCTGAACCTCTAAGTTAAGTCTTTACTATGAGATAAAAATAAAACAAACACACACTTTGAAATTGTTTTATTTCTTGTTTTATAATATTCAGAACACATTTTTTGATAAACATTATTTTTTTCTATATCGCTTCACAAAAATTGGTAAATATAGTGTAGCACTACTTACAGGTCCTATTGCATTGAGGCACATTTTTCCGCGGCCATTTTGTAAATCGAAGTACCGAATAACAAGCAGGGGTCTAATTGCAGCGCAGTTTCCGAAGTTCAAGAGCTTAGCCGCGTCAATATGTTAGGAGGGTTCAGCAGGTCGTAGCGGGTGGTTGTGGGTAAAAAATGGAAATCCAAGGCATAAAAGACGAAAGCAACATTCAGAAACGCGTAAGCAGAAACGAATGAAAAAAAATATAATGGCAGGAATGAACGAGTTGGTAAGGTGATTGAATCAATCAGTGATTGATTGAAAATAAGATTAAACCACAGAATGATAGAGACTCTGTGATAGATGCTCTTATTTTCTAAATTATAATGACTTTGTTTAAATAATTCTCTATGTTAAAAAGGCAACATTAAATTTTTTGATATCTATGGTTTCTTCTCAGTGTGTATGGGCTAGTACGTACTCTCTGTACCAACCATTCTTCCTTCCTGTGTGTGGAGTAGATTATAATGCATGTGTAATAAATAGTATAATAATTAATAAACGTACATCAAAAATACAAGTGTTTTCTATAGCAACCCACTTCCACTGTTCGCCCAAACATACTCTGCGAACAGGTTATGGGCCCAGAATTCGGGATTGCTATAGATATAAATATCATCGCGGTAAAGTGAGGTTGGAAAAGGAACGGGCCGGGTAAACGGTATAGATAAAATGGAGGCTACTTCAGAAAACCAAAATTCATTGGTATTGGAAGGATTATCAAATTGGATGTCTTGGAAGTTCCAAATTCGTGTAATATTAAAAGCACAAGGAATATTTGGAGTTGTAAATGGATCCGATTTAAATGATGGACAAGATGAAAAATGGACGACACGAGACGCAAAGGCACAATCTATAATAGTAACAAGACTGAGCAATAAAAATATTTTACAAGTGTCAAACTGTGAGACTGCTCAACAAATATGGGAAAAGTTGTGTTCAATATATGAATCAAAATCAGACACGTCATTACACATATTGCAACAAAAATTTTTTGAAATCCAATACATTAAAAATGAGGAAATATCATTATAAATAGCAAAGTTAGAAGAATTGGCAAACAGAATAAATCAAGCAGGTGGAAATATACCCGAATCTATGCTCATCACTAAAATTATTAGCTCTTTGCCAGAAAATTTTAGACATTTCATTTCAGCTTGGGATTCAGTACCTATGACAGACAGAAAATTATCTGAATTAATATCCAGATTAATGTTAGAAGAGAAACGTAACAATGATTATGAGGAGAAAATAGCTTTATCTACACAATCAAGAAACAGTGAAAGAAAATGTTTTAAATGTCAACAAGTTGGACATTTTAAAAAAGACTGTAAGAAAAACATGAGCAATTTTAACAGTGCTCAAAATTATAAACAGTGTAAAATATGTAAAAAGTTCAATCATAAAGAAAAAGACTGTTGGTATAGAAATAAAAATAATTCCTACAAAAGAAGTAACAACATAAAAAGTAATACAAATGCATTCATTACATCAGCAATAAACCTCTCATATGCAAACAATTTTCAAGAAACATTTTGGGTGTTGGACAGTGGTGCCTCAGAACATATGTGCAAGAATAAAAATATGTTTGTAAACTATGAAACTTTATCAGTGCCAAAAGATATCATAATTGGTGATGGTTCAGTCATAAAAGCTCTTGGTCAAGGTGAAATACACTTAAGCGCTTACAATGGAAAACAGTGGATTCCTACAATTTTATACAATGTTTTATTTATACCAGAAATAAAAGTAAATCTGTTTTCATCATCGACAGCAATGGATAAAGGTTATAAAATGAGGTGTAATCAAAAGACATGCACTTTTATAAAAGATAATTTAATTAAAGCAATTGCATACAGAAAAGGTAAAATGTTTTTAATGAGTTTTAAATATGAATTAGATATTGCTATGGTTGGTAAATCAAATAGTGGACTCGCTGAGTGGCATTCGAAGTTAGGTCACCAGAATATTGAGCATGTGAAGACCATTCTGAAACAAAACAATATTGAGTATAAAGAAGGTGATCCAGAGATATGTACATCATGCTTACAAGGCAAACAACATAAGCTACCATTTAATAAAAGTGACACAAGAGGTGAAAAAACAGGAGATTTAATACACATGGACATATGTGGGCCAATGGAGTGTGAGTCACTGGGAGGTGCGAAATATTTCCTTTTACTAATTGATGATTACTCAAAATATAGAAGAATATATTTTTTAAAACATAAAAATGAAACAGCAGAACATATTAGGAACTATATAAGTGAGAGTAAAAATATAACAGGCCACACTATTAAAGTTATGCGAAGTGACAATGGGAAAGAATTTGTCAATAAAACCGTAGAAAAGTTATTAGATTCTAAAGGTATAAGACATGAGAAAAGTATTCCATATCTCCAAGAACAAAATGGTTGCGCAGAACGTGAGATACGCACAATTGTGGAGTCTGCTAGGTCTATGTTAGCAGAAAGTTGTCTTGGAAAAGTTTTTTGGGCAGAAGCAGCAAATACTGCAACATACATATTGAATCGAACAGGAAAAAGTAGAATGAAAGACAAAACTCCTTATGAATTATGGTATAAAATATCAAAATATAATATATCTAACCTGTACAGTTTTGGAGTAGACGTGGCAGTTCATATACCTGATCAAAAGAGATTAAAATGGGATTACAAATCAGAATTTGGTAAATTTGTTGGTTATGGAGAAACAAGCAAAGGATATAGAGTATACTTGCCAAAGAAAAATAATGTAGAATTAAAAAGAAAAATTGTAGTAATTAAAAAGAAGTATCAGACACATAATAATAAAAATAAAGAAATATATGTACAAAAAGAAGACTTACCAACAGATAACCCCGAAGAAGAGGAACAGGAGAATGCTAATATCAACTCATTCAATGAAGAAGGTTCAATCATATCTGAAACAGAAGAAGAAAACACAGAGTGTGAATTAGATGAAATACCAGAAACAGATGAAATAAATTCACCTGAAACAGAAAATAATATCTTACCTGAGCTAGAAGATAACACAAAGAATAAAACACACAAAAGGAAGATACAACCACCGAATTGGATGAAAGATTATGACACAAACTTTTTTTGTCTAGATGAAGAGCCAATATCTTATGAAGACGCAATGGCTAGTCCTGAAAAAATAAAGTGGACTGAGGCCATAGAGAAGGAAATGACACAACTGGAAGAAAATGAAACCTGGGAAGAGGTGAAAAATATACCTAAAGAAGAAGATGTAATTAGTAGCAAATGGGTTTTTAAAATAAAAGAAACAGATGGCAACAAACTTTACAAGGCCAGGCTAGTGGCAAGAGGTTTTGAACAGAAGAACTGTGACAACAATACATATACACCCGTAGCAAGTTTAACAACTTTCAGAACTATGATGGCAATTGCAGTACAAAAGAGGTTACCTGTATGCCAGATGGATGTTGTAGGAGCCTTCCTGCATGGTGAAATTAAAGAAAAGGTATTTATGAAACTTCATAATGATAAAATAGTAAAACTAAAAAAATCTTTGTATGGTTTAAAGAAATCGCCCCGTTATTGGAATGAAAAATTTAATAATTTCATGTTACAAGAAAAATTCATTAGATCTAAAAATGACCCATGTTTATATTTTAGACAGCAAAATGACAAGTTTATATACTTATTGTTATTTGTAGATGATTTAATTTATTTTGGAAATGATGATATAGAGATAAAAACATTTAAAAATTCATTATGTAGTAAATTTAATATGAAAGATTTGGGAATAGCAAACACATTTTTAGGTATAAGTATAAAACAAGACAATAAAAATTTTGTAACAGTAATAAACCAAGAAAAATATCTTAAAACATTATTAATTAAATTTAATATGTATAAATGTAAAACAGTGTCTACACCACTAGAGCAAAACTTTAATTTTGAATTGTTAAAGAGAGATAAATCAGAAAGCAAAGAAATTGAGAATAATTGTAGAAGCATATTAGGTAGTTTATTATATGCATGTTGTACAAGACCTGACTTATCATTAGCAATAGGATTTCTTAGTAGATACTTGAATTGTGCAAGTATGGCATTGTATAAGTGTTTAAAGAGAGTTATGAGATATATAAGAGGTACTATTTCTTTGTCATTAGTGTATAAGTATAATAATAACAATATAACATTGCAAGGTTATAGTGATGCAGACTGGGCTGGGGATATAGCCGACAGAAAGTCAACTTCTGGATTTATATACTATATATTAAATTGTCCTATTTCATGGGGTACAAAAAAACAACAATCTGTATCATTGTCGTCTTGTGAAGCCGAATATATTGCATTGTGTTTAGCTATAACTGAGGGTTGCTGGCTTAAGCAATTATTAATTGATTTTGGATATAATATTAATATAAATATTTTGGAAGATAACTTAAGTGTAATAAAAATTTCATCATCTAGTGACAGTAATAAAAGATTAAAACATGTGGATATAAAATATCACTATATAATGGAAAAGGTTTGTAACGGTGAAGTTAATGTTACATATATTAATACAAATGATAATGTTGCAGACATGTTTACAAAGCCATTGGGCAAGCAATGTTTTGAGAAGTTTAGGGATTGTATAGTCAAATAAAATAAGTATTATATATTTGTTATTAATTTATAAGAAGCCAGTCATGAAGATAAAAAAAAATTGTTAAGGGTATAATGTTATAAAAAAATTGATTGTTGAGGGGGTGTGTTAAAAAGGCAACATTAAATTTTTTGATATCTATGGTTTCTTCTCAGTGTGTATGGGCTAGTACGTACTCTCTGTACCAACCATTCTTCCTTCCTGTGTGTGGAGTAGATTATAATGCATGTGTAATAAATAGTATAATAATTAATAAACGTACATCAAAAATACAAGTGTTTTCTATAGCAACCCACTTCCACTGTTCGCCCAAACATACTCTGCGAACACTCTAAACCAAAAAAAAATTATGTTATGTGAATTAATAATATAAATAAAGTACAAGATAATTCTTTCATACATTGTAACTTTACAAACAACGCCATCTATAGATTTGTTTGGCGACCAGATTCTGAGTGAAAACACCGTGTCGAAACCTTCTGGAGGTAGCACGTGCGTCAGCGCATGTTCGCACTATGGCGGAAATTTTAACAGAACGCGAAGTTCTTGGCGATGTTTTGGCACTATATAAAGACTTTCCATGCTTGTGGGATACATCACATGAATTTTATTGCAAACAAAGATGCTCGTAATCAGGCTCTTGAGATTCTTCGGAATTGTTATTCAAGATTTGATAAAAGTATCACTGCAAATTATGTAAAAAAAAATAGAGAATATGAGAGTTAATTTTGTAATATTGGATAACTTCGGAGGCATGACGTCTGAACTGTGTGCAAGCCACGCGGTTAGTGCGAGATCCGGCCGTCTGTTGCGACCAGCGGATTTGGTACGCAAGACCAAGTCCGCTGTCCGGCCCGGAACAAGTTCGATCGTCTGTTAATGCTTTAAAATATACAATACCAAGCCTCAAGGTTGGTCGCCTCTAGATTTAATCCGCGCGTATGTACGTCTGTTAGAAAGTCGATTCCACAATATCGATATCGTTCTTAATAATCGATTTCATCGGTGGCATCGGTGTCTCTGAATCTGTTTGTATTTCCCAGTAATAAATATCAGCTATGACGTCACAGCAGGTCTTAAAAAGTTGGCACGCTTGGTTTTTATACAAATAGTGACATTTCGGTTGTCTATGTTGATGTGTGTCTGTGTTTTTAAACACCGCCTTTTACAACCCGCCAAAAGAGCACCCCCAAGCCGCGCACGCTAGTGGCGCGCTGCAGCGGCCGCGCCTGCATGCAGCTGGCGGGGGGAGCGCGCGCGGCTTACCGACATCAGCGTGCACTTGGGTACATTAAACTGTAACTTGTTATCTCGGCTCCATTGTACTACCCTATCTATGTCATTTTGTAGGTTAATATGATCATTGGCGTTCCTCACTTCCCTGGCTAGTTTCAGATCGTCGGGAAGTCATTCCGTCAAGTCATTTATCGTAATGATAAATAGGAGAGGTCCGAGGTTACTCCTTTGTAAAATATGGATCCGAGAGGTATCCACCACAATCGACGTACTGGCGGCGGTCCCGCAGGTAGTGAGCGAAGAAGGTCAACGTGTGCGGCGTGCAGCATACGTTGCTGCACGCTGCACGTGAGCAGGACGTCGTAGTTCACAGTGCCGAAAGCTTTTTGGCAGTCGAAGTAGGCCACGTCTTGTACTTGTCCCCCCGCGTCAAGGGCCGGGACAACCTGTGACATGAGATGCATAAAATTTCCCGTGGTGCTGCGCCCAGGCCGAAAGCCGTATTGCGCGTCCGACAGCTGGGCACTTACCTGATATAGGCAGTGATGTTTGGCCGACTCGAATGCTTTGGCAGGTGCACACAGAACTGCTAAATGGGCTCTACAATGCCTGGGGTCCGTACCACCTTTTCCTTTCAGTACCGGAACTACTCTACTAACCTTCCAGCGGTCAGGGAAGGTGCTCGAAGCAATAAATGAATTAAATATGTGTAGCAGGGGCTTTTCTAGAACCGTGCGACAGTCTTTCAGTATAAAAGGTGGTATACCGGCGGGCCCGATGGATCGCTTGGCGGGCAGGCGGGCGAGCGCGCGGATAACGAGCCCGCACGTCCAGCGCCGCCGCCTCGCTCGCATACACCAACTTAAAAACCTTCGCGAATTCATGGGCGCACTCCGCATCAGACAGTACGCAGTCATTCAGTTTTAGTTTAGGCTTGTTTGAGTTACCTTTTTTCGCACGCATGTAGTCCCAGAACGCCTTTGGGTCTGTTGCTAGATGATTTTACACTCGATTTCGATAGTGATCGTGAGCCAAAGACGTTGCCTTTTTCACCTTAGCCCTACATTTCGAAAATGCATCGTAGTCCTTTTGTAAATTACTGATTTTGTATTGTTTATGTAAAATATACTTATACGTTGTCATTAGAGACTGCAGAATTTGAAACTCTGCCCAATTTGACGTATCCTGTAGCGAAAATTATTGTCTGTTATAATATCATGTCAGTGTCTGTTATAAATGTAAAAAACTACGTGGTAATGGAGAACGCATAGCTAGGTTCAAAGTCTGCTAACGCGCGTCCGCGGCCGACTGCGCCTGCGTCTGCGCCACTGGCTGTGTCTAGCACAATAATACTTGGATTGAGGCGTTTTCGAAGAAAAGAAACCCTATAAAAAAAGGAGGGAACACTTCTATTATACAGATAAAGGCAGTTGAACGAAAGAAGTTCTTACACGTATGGAGACTTGACCCAAATACAACAGATACTTTGTTACTCGTACAATACATTAAGGAAGTACTTGGCGGAGATAATGTTATTATAGTAGAAAAAATAAAACATAAGAATGAAAGAGGATATTCCTCGTTTAGAATCGGAGTATCGGCAGTTAACTATGAGAAGCTATGTCAGCCTGATATATGGCCTTTAGATGCAGAATATAGTGAGTGGATTTGGTTTCGAGGCCCACCGAAAAAACAAGATACCTAAAGCTACTCTTATTTTATTTTATTTTATTGGAAAACTAACAGCTTAATATATAATATGAGTAAATAACAAATATGTAACTAAAGCAAGTAACAAGTTTTCACAAACAGTTTTTAAAAATATTTAAGTAATAAATCAAGGTGTGAACGATAACCTAACCTGAACAAAAATCTAACACAGAAAGCAAATCAATCCAAAAACATCAGTTCATGTGCAAACTAAATATACTTTATCAGAATGTTAGAGGTCTTAGAACTAAAACATCCCAGTTCCTGTCCCTAATTGAATCGTCGGAGGCAGATCTATTTGCTATCACGGAAAGCGGATGCAACGCGTCGATACAGGATGCGGAGCTGGTGCCGTCGGGCTACCCCGTGCTGCGCTGCGACCGCGCCGACGGCCGCAAGCAGGGCGGCGTGCTGCGGCGGCCGCGCCGCGCTACCACCTGCGCCCCGTGCCTGCGCCCGCGCATATTGAAATAGATACGTATAGATTTGAATTGATTTGCGCTACAGTGTATTTACGTTATAGATATTTGTTAGCGTGTTAGATATTTGTGTATAATAGGTTGGGGGAAAAGTCTTTTCGCATTAAAGTATGTATGAACTTGTAATAAAATCTCTTTGGCTATAGTATTTGTATCTGGCTGGTTTTACCACTGACAACTGAAAGCCTTTTACATTCCAAAGAGCTCATGTTTCTCACGGTCAAGGTAGAAATAACAAAAAGCAAAAAATTAATTTATTTAAATGTTCGTAATAGACAGACGTTCATTATAAATAATAAATTGTGTCTTCAATATATGCTTGTATGGAACTAGCTAAAAAATAACACAATACTATCCAATATTGAGCGAGATTAAAATAAGCCAAGCCCAAAATGAAGACTGGAAAAATGACATGTTAGACTATCTTACAATGCAAAATAGTACTCTGCATAGAAAAAAAGGCAAATTGCCTTCTTTAAAATTCTTTTAAGCTATGGCATAGCTTCTATCGCGGGCCTTGAGCGTGGGGACCGAATCCAGAAATTCCGTAACGAAAAAAACTCTCGTCTGTCTTCACACGCCCCCCCGGGGAACGGCGGAATCCGCTCGGGCCATTGGCCCCTTTCGGGACGCAGCAGCGCAGCCCGAAGAGTTGGGCCGGTCCTTGGGGTGCCTTAGGCGCGGCATCGATGGTGGCCTAGCTCCCCTCGCAATCAAGCCCGTCAGCGGTCTATCGCAAGACAGACGGCCGTCGGGCGATCAGCGTAGGGAGCTAGGGGATCAGCTGGCCAACTACTGCCTCCAGCTGGGAAATGCCCAGAGATAGGGCGGGCGCCGGGTCCTTGGAGACTCGCAGCGCGTTGAGGGCTGTCTTTAGTATGGCCAGCGCGGCCTTGATGGTGGCGCCGGCTGGGCTGTCTTGTCCGGTGGGGGCCGCAACCGTCTCGACGCACGGGGTGGAGTTTGGTTTGCGGCGCCGTCTCCTCCTGGTCTTCTTCGGTGGCGCCGCCGCTGGGTTGGCGGGAGCCATAAGGCTGGCCTGCCTCAGAACGGCGGGGACGTGGTGTGTCTGGGCGACTGTGCCCGCCTTCCGATTTCGCAACTCGCGCTGGAAGACCCGGCAGGCTGCGCTACTTGCGGGGTGTGACTCCCCGCAGTTAGCGCACGTGGCGGGTACTTCGCGCGGTCGCGGACGGGCTCCGGCGTGGTGTCCCTCCCCACACCGCACGCAAGCCAAAGGCCTGTGGCAGTGGTGGGAGGAATGCCGGATCTTTTGACATCTGTGACATTGTGCGGGGCCCCTCCTGCCGCGCCAGGCCTCAATTTTGATGCCCGGCATGCAGAGGAGCTCCGAGACTTCGTAGATTTTTGGGAAGTCGGCGGTCCGGGCGATTTGGGCGTAGTATATGCAGCGAGGGTGCCCATGGCGAGCGCGAATGGGCCGCACATACTCCACCACAAAGCCGCGGCGTTGGAGGTCTTCCTTGATGTCGTCCGGTGGTGTGTCAGCGGGGAGGCCGCGTATCGCGACCTTGACATGTCACTCGGCTGGAAGAGAATAAAAGAACCAAGAGATTCCTTCATCCTTCTCCAGCCGGGCGAGATATCGCTGCACGACGAGGTACTCCACGTCGTCAGCCGGCACGAAACGCAGGCCCTTCATGGTCTGCATGGTCGGGAGCGCGGCTGCAGGGGCGAGGGGCGCGGCGGGGGTTGCCTCAGGGGCACCTTTCGCCGACGCGGCTCGCGGGGGCGCCTGTATGGGCGGGGAGGCTGCTCTGGCGTACCCGCCAAAACTTGTCTCGGCGGGGTGCCCGCGGGTTGCGGGCGCGCTCTGGGCGGTTTCGGTAGGGTAGCCGGCGTCGGCGGCGGCGAGGGAAAGAATTCGTCGCCGGCTCCTACCGGTATGCCAAGCGGGAACTCGCGGGGAGCGACTGCTTCCCTGCGACCCTTAGTTAGGGTGCACGCGTCTTTCCAAGGCCCTTACCCGGTGGTGGCAGACCGGGCCGGTACCGAGGGTTGGACGGGCCCCCCAACCAAGACGACTAGTGTGCGGTAGGCAGTCACTCCATAAAACGGGCGCGCAGACTTCACGGGAGAAGTCGCGCTGGGACACTAGTGCGAGGGAGAGGTCCGAGCAGGTACTCTTCAGCGTACAGCGGTCGCGGCCAACTCCGACCGGCACAGCGGTGATACTTTGATTTCATAACTTTACATGCGGGCTTTAATAAACAATCAGCGCCATCTACTAGGAACTTGTGGAACTTCATATTAGATCAAACATTACTGCATTAATAAAATAAATAAATAATTATAATTGCATAAGTTGATAAAAAATGCTATGCAATAGCTTTACCGCGGCAGTCTCCGAGTGCCACACGTCTTTTTCTTTTATTAGGTTATTTCAGGATACACTATTACTTACGCTATTCACTTGGAACATGACGTAGCTCATGAACAACATTGAGTTCTATTTCTATTAGTTATTAGATAATATGTCAATGATGAACAAAGATAGAGAGAAAGAGATGAAAAAAAAGGAAAGGACAGCTAATGTGTCGTCGAAATGTTGTAGTTTTAAAGAAGATCGAGGGTATTTGGTAATAGTGTAGAAAGATGATCGTATTATAGAATTGGAAATGGAGGAAGATAAAGATAGAGGAAAAAGGAAATAAATTAGAACTTATAATTTCATATAGCTAAGCAACAGATCGACTTTCCGAAGTGGTGGTAGATTCAGTTCAATTCGTAAATAATTTAACGTATGATTGTAACTTTTAAATTTAAAAAAAATAAAGAAAGGAGAGATGTGGTGACTCGGAATGAACGAGTGAATGGAATAAAGATTGAGGCATCGAGGCGCCCTCTCGTATGTCTGGTATGGCATTGACCGATTGACAGCGCGTGCGAGCGGACGTGTCGGTCGACTCCTCTGATTAAGTACTGGTTGTGTTTTATTTCACCAAGTGCTAGTAGAGATCGGCTGAACACCACAGCACGTAAAGAGAAGACCTCACGACTACACCAGAAATATGGTGACAAATTTAAACATCCAGGGAAAGAGGCGGAGAGAAAGACCGAAAATGAGATGGCTAAATGTAGTCAAAATAATCTGACTGCTTGCGGAGCTTCTGAGGACGATACATCCAATAGTTCGAAATTGAACCAGCATTTATACGATTTACGTCACATTTTCCTCATTTCCTTGTAATAGAAATATAATTCCTTGGAACCATCCTTGACGACCACTTTGGCGATGGGGTAAACCTGTCTGCCTCAGACGCCAGTGGTTGCGGGTCCGATTCCCGCACGGAACAAAGAAAAAAAAATCCGTGTCTGGGTGTTTATCTATTTATGTATTTATATTCTAGGTTCCCCCCTAGTTCGCTACATGGTATCCCATAACACAAGCTATGCTTACTTTGGGACCATGTAGTTGGTGTGATTGTCTGGGGATTTTATTATTTTTTATTATTTTATTATCCTAATTTCCTTGTCTAACCAAAACTTTCGGACGCCCGAACTTTTTTCTGGAATCCTCTAGTGAGATGTCCTTCCACATTAAGAAATATTTAAATTTTTGTTTTATCCAACGATCAATCTCTAAAAAATCGATAACTAACAAAAATGACGAATTACGCGATTATGGCACGTTTAATCCACGTGTCACAGAAGTATACGTGTATACCTCAATTACTGGTTCACTCGATGAAGACGTGCTGGAGTTTATTGAACAGTATCTGATAGCAGGCACAAACGATGCGGCTCAGGTTTTCGACGTCAGCGCTCGTGGGTGCGGCGCTTGCTGCGACGAGAGGGCTCAAGTCTTACCACTTTACGAAAGTGTAAGAACTGAAGCAAAGTGACTACCTATGCTCCGCGTGTGCAGTTCTATGGTTGGTTGCTGGTGTACATTCTACGGACTGACGAGTCCACCTGTCGCTAATTCGCTATTATCAAAAGTGATAAGAATTCTTTATGGATTGTCAAAATTAATATTAAACATGAAATATTTTGTGTTCAGTGAATGGGCTAATGGGACTCCATGTACAGCAGTTATTGTGAATGTGATAAGTTATCAGTGACTAATACCTAGCACGGTATTTAACATCAGCGACAGGACGCAAGGTAAAAATGTAAGTTACTTTTGTATGTTATACCTACACTGTACATAGTTATAAATAAGGTGATTCCAGTTACTAAGCACGGCATTCTAACATAAAATCATTGTAAAATCAATTTATTTGTTTAAACAAAGAGTTCATTATTTGAGAGTTATTTTAAGTTAATTTTTAATCTAATGAAAATCAAAACTAAAACAGTAGGTATTTACAATTATTAGTTTAACGTGAAATTGATAGTCAAAAGCCTGTACCAGTTGTGTGATGGGACATTAGAATCACCTTTTATCCCGATGTACGTATGACGTAATTACAGCTGATTCCGCGCTAAGTAGGTAATTAGGTCACGCAAACACACGGGGGCGCGTCAAAGGCCTTCGTTCGGATGCGTAGGTACTATTCGCATAAGATTATTGTTTTGCTGAAGTGATTTTCTTCAAAGAACTAGATGGAAATGTTTGAATATTTTTTCTATGTGCCTAGTCATAAATTGTAGATTAAACTTAAATTTTATTCACTATAAAATTAATTTATATACATATAAATAATTTTGAAATTTTAATTTATGTTTTTTTTTAATTTGATATCGTAATTTAAACCCACTTATGATTCTCAACCCGATTTTAAAGTTTTATTGATTACTAGCTTTTGCCCGCAACTTCGTACGCGCATAAACATTGTTTATATTTAACACAACCAGTCATTGAAGAACCTTTATTTCAAGTAGGTATGACATCCACACACTGAAGAAATAATTGTTCATACAAACTAAAAAGTCCAATATTTCGTGTTCCCGTGGGAATGGCGGGAACTTCTTTCACAACACTTACAGTTACTCACTGGGGAACCTTTATACTAAGTATCACATCTGTGCACTCATGGAATTTTTTTTTTCATACAAACTATAAATCGTATATTTCCCGTTCCCGTGGAAATTTCGGGAATTCCTTTCATAGCACAAACAGTCACTCTTTGAAGAACCATCATGCCAAGTATCATATCCGTGCACTCAAGGAATAAGATTTTTCATACAAACTAAAAAGTCCAATCCCTTCCTGTGGGAATTTCGGGAATTCCTTACATAATACAAACAGACACTTATTGAGGAACCTTTATACCAAGTATCACATCCGCGCACTCAAGGAATAATTTTTTTTCATACAAACTAAAACATGATATATTTCTTGTTGCCGTGGGAATTTCGGGAATTGCTTTTATGCCAAGTATCATGTCCGTGCACTCAAGGAATAAGATTTTTCATACAAACTAAAAAGTCCAATTATTCCCGTTCCCGTGGGAATTTCGGGAATTCCTTCCTTAGTGCACCCCTACATCCCCTAAAGAATGTATGTTCCAAATTTCAGCTCTCTACGCCCAGTAATTACGGCTGTACGTTATCTGTCAGTCACTCAGTAACGGAACAGTTTTATATTATATTGATTTTTATAAATTGACTCTCAATGGACTTCAATAATATTGAAGGTGTCAGTTAGTATCCTTGACTTTTCTTTCTGTCTGCCTTTTCGAACTTCTTTTCTTGGTCCAGCTGTGTTCTAATCATATATCTATCTATCTATATATGGCGTTACAAAATTGGAACATCGGTATGTTTTCTTGCAACGAGGTTTCAAGAATTTCTTTGCACATTTCAGTGGATTCTCCAGGAAGATGGTGTTTGTTAAAATCTGGCTGTTCAAGAATTTCAATTGTTTTAGATGAGGTCCCAGCATGAGGCTACTTTTCACTTACAAGGTAAAGTAAAAAGTACTTAAAAGTCACGTTTGATGGGATAAATTCATGTTCTCCAAATATATTTTCATTTAGTGGGTGTAATCCTGTACTTCTTAAACCCTGAATAGGTAATATTTGAGGGAGCTTTAAAAGCTTTTCCAACAAGACCGGCAATATCATAAATTGTCATAGGTTTACCCACATGACCGAGTGTCAACATTAATCCATTCGCTGCAGTATTATAGTATTTTTTTTAAAGAACCGAATACGTACGAATAAGTTTTATCCATAAGTTGAAATTTATGACTCGTGTGTGGATGGAAATTTACAAGGCACTATTTTCTCTGTCGAATTCAATAACTGGAATAATATTTGAATGTGACTTGAATGATTGTCAAGTAGTAAAATGGTTGGATAAGTAATCCTTTGATGATTTTACATATTAAATAAAGTATAAACAACGCATCATGAGACCATCCAGCAGGATTAGCTCCACCAATAGTTCCATCAGGAGCTCCAACAAGCATAAAATCCTTGAAATATAAACGCGGAAATACGAGCATAGGGGGAATGAATCCACCTCCTACATTTATTGCAGCTATCATTCTGACTGTATTCCCTTTTTCTCCGCTCGTCATTGCACCAAAAGGCTCTTTGACACCTTTGGCTGCTAATATTTTTGGTGGAACATGAACTATTGAAATGCCAATTTCATCCATATTCTAAATATCAATCGCTCTTAATTATGGGCATTTGGACAAAGCTTTTTTTAATTTTCGAAAGTCAATTGCACATTTTGTTTATTAAATGCTGTAGAACGGTAGTGGTTTCAGGCTTGCGTAAAGCTAATTGATTTTGATGTCGTTTACGGAAAAGACGTAGGGTAAGCTCACATAATTATGTGACTCATTTAATTTCGTGACAGGACTTTTCAAATGTCTTACCGATTTACACAAACATAATTCACCATTTCAAATCCTACCTTGTGCCTTGGCAATAAAGTTTCTTTCAGTGTGTAAAAAATTGTTAACATCGTGCGAGCGAAACCGTAACAATCACGTGATTTGTGATTCCGCGCGCCATTTTCGCTACTCACCGGTAACATCCAAGAGTGCTGTGATATTATTGTTTATTTTTAATAGAAAACCTTTGCGTATCTATCTGAAATTTGGACGATCGGTTGTTTTATACATTACCTTGCTTTTGTATTAGTTACGTTGTGTAGATTTTTGGTATTTTCTTAATATAAGCTTATTTTCTGCGTTGAAAAATTAACAAATTTCAAGATTGAACTTCGAATACGTGTCACAGAATTAACCAAGGTAATTAGAAATATTTTCATTTTTCTATTATTATTATACAAAACTACTAATATTATTATCAGTTATTAAGTAATTTCAGTTTTAAAATACATAATTTATAGGAGTAAAGTAACAGAAGTAATTATTAGGTGTTTTAGTATTGTTGTTTATTTTTTATTATCACGGAATTAAGTGAGTCCTATTATTTCAGACTCCATTAATATGAAGAAAGCTGAATGTTCCGGAAAGAAGAATAGAAAATATAATGAAACAGTTTTAAAGTCTCCTATTGAAAGTGTTTTGGACTCGAAAATGACTATATACATGGCATCAAAAGAATTTAAAATACCATGGAGTACATTAAAAGCTAATGTAGAAAGGGTTAGGTACGATAGGGAGCAGGGAATAACCCAAATTAAAATGCTCAAGATTGGTAGACCGTTTTCTTTGTCGGTCGAATTAGAGCAATCCTTACTGGCGTACATAATACAAATGCAGGAGCTTGGTTTTGGGCTAACAGTTAACCAAATAAAACAAATTGCTTTTACATTAGCTAAAACATCAAATGCAAACATGAAAAATGCTTTACACCAGCCAATATACGAGCAGGAAAAAAAATACCTACTCATGTCTTGCCAAAACAAATAAAACATAGTAAACTATGTATAAACATTTAAAAAAATACATAAAATTCAATTCAATTGAATCATCATAGACGGTTAATTATGTGACAAAAAAAAAGAATGACTCATCTAACTCTGTTAGATAAATATAGTAGTACTATCACCGAATTAAAGTGTTTATCACAAAAATATCCAAGTCAACGTGTCATATATAAATGGATACTGCACTAAGCCTAGTAAAAATAATTAAAAGTTGTGGCGCTTATATGATAAAGTAAAGACTGATTAATGTTCCTTCATAAAATAAAAGTAAAATTTTAAGTTTAACTGGAGTTTTCTTATGTTATTTCGTTTTATCACTATATTAGATGAGTTCACCCTACCTAACCAGAACTCCCCAGCCAATTGGTCACTGTCCCATTGTGCTAAATATTTTTTATTGTTTTTCGTCGCGAACTCATATGCCAACCTCTTAACGTCTTTCAGAGTAAGCCCATACTGTAACTTTGCTGCTTCTTGTATGTAATCCACAAGCAAGAGCTCTTCGTCACCTGTAAAAACTTTTTTCATGGTAAATTATCATGAAGGTCACTCGCATCTTTACTAGTCTTCAAGCAGTCTTCATACCTCTTAAAAGTAGATTTTAAGAGACAAGTTAAA
Source organism: Stenoptilia bipunctidactyla (assembly GCA_944452665.1). Classification (NCBI taxonomy): domain Eukaryota; kingdom Metazoa; phylum Arthropoda; class Insecta; order Lepidoptera; family Pterophoridae; genus Stenoptilia; species Stenoptilia bipunctidactyla. The sequence goes on along the minus strand of OX101741.1, from coordinate 9,955,106 downwards.
ATGTTTGGCAGCCCCTCTTAATGAGAATGTTTTTTCTTTAATTAGTTAAATAGCACTAGAAAGTAGTGTTTTACAAATAGGAGTCCGTTTGATTTCGTTTTTGCTACGAGGCATTATATCTGTATAAAAAACAACAAAATAATAAATATATGCATTCTTAAACAGAATTAACAAGATCACATTCGAATGTATGTACCTTGACCATATAACCAAGGTGCTTTACTATGGTCAAGGTACAACACCCCTACCCTTTTATGTTTATTCGCACATATAAATATGGAGGTTATGTTTAACTCAAATAAGCATAAGTAAGTACTACATTCTAAGCTTGGCTAAAGTACTTGTTTAAATCAAATGGTTTAAAAAAAATATGTAGTTTTTTTGTTAGTACAGAAGTACTAACAAAAATAAAAAATATTAAATAACTTAAGTACCTACTTTTTGCGGCGAAAACGTCAAAATCTCCCATGCAAACTCGATGCAATGGCCGCCTGAAACTTATTGATAAGTCATGTTGATAAGTCTTGTCAAAGTTCACTATGCCATAGAAAAAGAGACGAAAAAAAAGGCGCGAACATTAAAAAAATCTAAGTGGCTCTAGGTACAAAGGGTGTCAAGGTACAACAGGTTCCCCTATTTAATTTCCTCAGTTTATCGAGCATAATCACCCTTACCAGAAAGCAAATAGTTTTGTTTTATTCATGTTTTAGTTACCATGAAATAATAGTATATTATGTAACAAGTGAGCGAAGTTGCTAATTACAGTCGAGGCTGTGATTAGCCGAGCCGCAGGCGAGGGCTTAATAATGAGCCGAGACCGTAATTAGCAACGCTCACGAGTTACATACGACGTTTTTCAACACACTTGTGAGTAAAAGACAGACATACGTGGTCATAAAATAACCACTGACCTCTATATTTACCACTGGACTGGCGGCTGTCAAAGTGCTTTTGTGCCCGTTTGATAATCGCCATTTTGGCGCTGTCGGACGTAGCGAGCAGTAGCGAGTGTCCGTGGTACTAAAACTAGTCGCTTACACATATGTCACATGTCCTCATTCTTGATAACTTTTATATAATGCTTATAACAATAACAACATAAAATTCGAATTAATATTTAAAAAATATAAAATCACTTAACAATAAGCTAGCACTTCTCTGGCGGCCACTTGCAATATACGTCAAAATTTGTTCTGCGGACACTCGCTACTCGCTAGTGGCGCTTCAAATAGGCACAAAAAAATAGCTGTCAAACTTACGGAACAGCCAGTCCAGTGGTAAATATAGAGGTCAGTGTAAAATAACAAACACACTTGATAACAAAGCTGTGAATTGTGATTGAAAAATGGCGCCGAACTTCGCGGATGCGCGTAGGTTTTTTTTTTCCGCCAAATGTGTCAATGGCTGTATAGCATATACAGCCTATTTTACATGAAAAAATTTAATTTGGAGTGGTAAATCCAAATATTTTAATATTTTGTAAAAAATTATTGTAAATTGTGAATAATTTGTTTGATATACAATTTTGTTTAAGTAATATAAGGCGTAAACATTTAAAAATGTATATGGATTTGAAGTGGTATAAAACCTCTTTGTTGTTTCTGAAAAAATTTAATGTATAACCCGGATCAATAAAATATGCTCTGTTTACTCGCATTTAATTTGCACAAAGGTACAATTCTACTTTGTAGGATTCATTATATTATGCACTAGGGTATAATATATTATGCACGCGTGACTTATAGCCCAGTTTATAGTTCTAAATGCAATAGAATAACGCTCACTTTACGAGCAAGTGTGTTGAAAATTTAGTAGTTTTATTAGAAGAATCGAATCTGTACATTTCTATAAATTCTAAAAACTCAAATAAAAACTCATGTAAAAACTGCTAAAATCTATGGTTTTGAATTTGATTTGGCTTCGCTCCTTTCTGCCATTCCCTTCATTCCAAAATAAAACTCTTCGTTCTTCGAGTTTGAGTGACGTTTCATCAATCGTCCATTCGCGATTCATATTCGTTCGTGACGGCGTCTCATTATAAGTAAAAGATAGCGTGCCTGTAATTGTAAGTGGATTTTGTTAAATATTGTTTTATTATTGTGCGACTATGGCGGAATATGATAAAAATGGTTTTAACAGTGATTTCCAACGAAATTCCAATCAGGAAATGAACCCCGAAGAATCTGAAAATCAACTTCAAGATGGCGAAGAAAATACCAATATCAATGAAAAAGCCGGAGAATATTTGAGGGAACTATTGAGCGAAAAAATTAAATTGAGTACTGCGAAATTTCCTATGTCAACCAAGTTAATCGATCAAGGTACACTTTAAACTATTATCGACTTCACTAATTATCAGTTCTAATCGGACATGTTGACCAAAGAGACGTCAAATAAATATAATTTTAATTATCTAAAGAACAAGATCAATAATTGCTTCTACGAAATTTCACATGTACGCCGCAGTTAAAAACCATTGAAAGCTTTAAGGCCAAATGCGTTCCCCTGTCAAATAACCTAGTTTGCTGGAACAGTATACCGATAAAGTTCCATTTATATTATATTTAATATTAATCTATTCACCTATATGACCTAAACTCTAAGATTATGTTCAAAATATTAAGATTGTTTTTTTTTTCAAAAAGCAAAAGTTTATTAACCTCTTTTGAGTTGACTGTTAATACCGCTTTTTGCTGTATCTATTGTAACTGGGAGCTGGTATAATCAACAGACCGTACCATTTTGGACGTAGAATTTTACTCTTTTTGGATTTTCTCCGATTCTACTGGGAATTATGTTGATTGAGATTGAAAACCTTAATGTGAATTAAATATTTTTTATTTACTTACAAGCATTTCTATCGAAATACTAAATTATAGCCAACAAAGAACTTTCAAAGGGTAATCTAAGATTTGAAAATTTTGATGTTTACTAAGGAACGCAGACAAAGGTTGAGTTTCTACTGCCAATAATATTTGTTATTTAAACGTCACTGGCTAGCCTGTTTCCTCTCATGAGCATTTGTAATGTGTTAAAAAGGATAGACTATATAAAAAGACCTTCTTTCGAAAAAGAATGAGGACACACTTACCTATTCCGGCTCTTGGTGTGTCATAGAGGCGAAAATGTCAATATACCAGGAGCCGGTATGTCAATAGATAAGAGGTTAATACATGAAGGGTGTGCAAAGATTATAATTCTAAGCTAATTCATCATTCATTCATATGAAATAATAAATATAGTTTGCAATCTGCTTAAATATACCCATTTTGATGTAAATGATTAATTTATATTTCAGAGGTAACCAAAGTACAAGCATCAGGTCGCATACCTCAAAGAGATTCAAAATATGTTGATGTCTACCGTGAGAAGCCAATTAAGGTTGTTGTAAAAGTGTTGGTTCCAATCAAAGAACATCCCAAGGTTAGTAATATCAAATTAAAATCTCACTGTAAAATATTCAATTTTATGAAATGTCTTTTATTAATTAATTAAATTCAATAATTGAAATTCAAACTAAAATCTAATCTAAGTTCACCTAGAAAAATTTCATTTTTGTTCTCATGGCAACATCTATGATAAGCTTTTTAATGAAACATCTATACTCTGGCAAATAATTCAATGAAGTAAACTGTCAGATTGAAACATCAAACAGAAAAATAATGATAGGTACCAGTTAAAAATTATGTAGTATAAGTACTGAATGAGAATGATTCATTAATTCAGCATAAAACTTAAAAGAAATTTATAAATAATTGATTTGGGATGTGAACTATAGAGTAAATTTAATGAAAATGATTAATTACCAAACATACCTTGTGCTTTAAAACCGTTACAGTAAAAGTAAACTAGACTTGATAACTTCTTGCTTTGTAAATTTGTTGTCGTTAAAAATGAATTTTGCCCTTTATACATTACAATATTGTTATTTAAAAAATAATTACATTAGTTCACTTAAACCATATTCCTATATTTTTCGAATGTGGGCACACTGGAACAGTCACTTTACAGCATTGAATTATTTATTTTTGAATTTGGGTTATAGTATTGTGTTAAGATTTATTTTTAAAATTTGTATTTGCCTTCAGTTTAACTTTGTGGGAAAACTTCTGGGACCAAAAGGAAATACCATGAAACAGCTTCAAGAGGAAACCATGTGTAAAATGGCAGTTCTTGGCAAAGGATCCATGAGGGACAGGTAACTAAGCAGTTTCTGAAAGACAATGTTAAACAAGTGTTAAAAAGAAAATCTAATCCAGATTAAGTTATTGCATTCATGATATCACTAAAAAAATCCTCTTAAAGTTATATGATACAAGTCCTTATCCAGGCTACCATACTTAACCCTATGGCACATGACAACATGTACTGTTACGAACAGGGGGTGTGACAGTCGTTAAATAATATAACTTAAAGTTTCCTGTAATTTTAGTTTATTTTAGGGCTTTGGCCTTTTTTATACAAGCTAAAACATTTCCTAATGTACACCATACGAGCTATCAATTCTGGAGGCTTCTTATTCTTAAACAAGATTGTCGCGTCAAAAGTATAAGCGGTACATACTTTCAAACAGGGTTCCAAATTATCAAGATAATTATTTTTTTCGATAATTATTAGATAATTATCCGTGTGGACCGGCAACTTAATTTTTTAAAGTTTTAGCTTAAAGTTATATTTTCAGTTAAATTGTGTTGTGTAGTGAAATAAAAAGGCATTTATAATTTTAGGAACTTTTTTATTACTTAGAAGTACGAAAATGATGTGAATACAATTCATTTCATTTCAAAATTAAACTAATCAAATTTTATTTTTCTTTGGTAGGTACCTACCAATGTTAAGTTTTTAACAACAGTTACATCTAAAAACCGTAAATATTATTAATAATAATGATAATAAAATAATAATATCTTTATTTTTTGGCATTTTCAATACTCAATTTTTAGGGTATATATTCTAAGATTTTTTATGTTCACATAAACACAAAACAATATTTGCTGTTCTGTTTTGACATAAATTTGAGGTTATTTCACTAAGGTGACAGTTGACAGCGCGCGCGAGAGCGGAAAATTGTGTTCGGATACAGGTGTGCGTTCCGAACCTACGCACGAGTGCTACTTCCAGAAATGTCACTCATTAAACTTAGTACAAATAGAATTAGTGAATTTTTATAATTATCAAGATAATTATCATGATAATTATCACTTCGAACCCTGCTTTCAAAGCAACCAATCTTCATACAAGGTCTGTCTCCAGATATAAAGGAGTTGCTGATGTGACTTGGCAATTGTTGTATGATAAGCTAGTTCCCTATCTTTATTTATTACCCATTAGAGCCCTGGTGCAATTAACCTCAAATGTAAACTTAGCTTCTCATTAATTAAATTTTTCAGGCAAAAGGAAGAAGAACTTAGAAACTCTTTAGACCCTAAATATGCACACTTGACAGATGAACTGCATGTAGAGGTCTCAGCATTGGCCCCACCAGCCGAAGCACATGCCAGGATAGCATATGCTTTAGCTGAGGTCAAGAAATATCTCGTTCCCGATTCAGGTGATATGATGCGACAGTCACAAATGAGGGACATCATGGACCGCGGTTAGTAAAACCATATTGATAATAATTCATTAGTACAGCCTGTTTAATAATGCCTAACCTTTTCACTAGATTTTATTTGTCATCGCTATATTAGTTACTTATTTAAAATTATTTGCTTGCACAATACATATATGTAGTAAAGACAGCCACTTTGGACATTTGTGATACATTAACTGCATAAAAGTAAACTTATACTACTACAACTTTGTCTTGTATCAACTCATTATGAATATTGAACTTCTTATCCTGTGTCCAAGTGGTCTATGCTTGGTTTTTTCCTTTAAGATACACCATCCTGACAGCATAAACTCAGTTAAGATGCAAAAGCACTAAATGTAAACCAAACATAACTTCGAAAATCATTCAAATCATTAACTGTAAATATTACAAGTATAAAATCCATATCAAAATATATACCTGTCTAATGTTATACCCAAACATTAAAAACTCAATTCATTTCAATAAAAACTTCACATGAATCTAGTGACCTCATATAATATGTAAATTAAAATGTAAATTAGCGAGCTCACAATATAATTAATCAAACTATGTATTTAGAGAAAATGGTAAGCACTATTTTAGCCTTATTATATCTGCCAAAAATTAAATAATCTAAAATCTTTCTTTGAACATTGAAACTTCTGTTTTGATAAGGTGAGCAGACTTAATAATCTAACTATATACTCATGTTTTATATTATCCAAATTTTTATACCTAACCAAAATAAAATATCCTCGTTTGAGGTAAGAATTCTTGCACAGCTGCTGCTGGCGATCCGCTGCCTTATTTTGCAACAATTGGCTCCATTATAAACAACGATTATAAACTCCACCAGATGAAAAGAAGAAACTGCCACTTCTCAAAACACCATCGATTTTTAGAAATTGCACCAATCCATCACACCCCATGGATTTCATCTTAAAAGGTTTAATATTTGCATATAAAAAGAAAAACATATAAACGATCATCTACTTAGTAACAGTACTAAAATAATAGTTTTTGTTGTGATTTGCAACTAACACAAAAAATATTATTTATACCATACAACAACAACATTACTGTTCAAAAGTACCTATACTGTTAAAAAAAACAACACATTTAAAAATCTAAAGTAATTCAACAAAACGAAAGATAATTTTTACCACCAATAAAACAAATTTAATGTTTTGTTCATGCAACAACATGACAAAAATTAAGCAAGACATTTCAATAAAAACCCATAACACTTCATTTCTTGCGTTCACAGTGTTGTAAAGATAATCAACTGTGTGCAAAATAATTCTCTCAGCATCTTTGGATTGTTTGAATGTATGTTTTATACTGTACATTTTCTTTCTTTTAAACCTACGTACTCCATCTTCAAGCTCATTGTAGCTACACACCCTGTTAGGTTAAGTTCAAGCGCTTGTTCGCTCATCAATAGAAATCTGTGCATTTTTTAAATAAAATTACAAGCACAGAAGTTTTCTACACGCTACATTGTTCTATCAATCTAGGAACATCCATTTCTTTTATGTGAATCAATCTTTTGGATCATAATTTCGGAAATCATACCACAATGTTCACAATTCACATTCTTTTCCTATTTTCTGCTTCATGTTTTAATCAAACTTGTCTCAAAGTTTTGAAAGTTTATCCTAGCTGGGCTACAGTCTTCATCTGTGTGCGTTTTAATGTTTTCTAAAATAATAATTGTTTGTAGCCTGTTAAGGTTAAATTTCAGGCAAACAAATTAACATTCGGGACCAGATACTCAAGTTGGTGGGCAAATAAGGTATTGTTTCTGCTTATTTAGTAATCAACAGATCCACAGTTTTGGTAAGCCAGTGTTTTTTGCAATATTTTACTTGATTGTGATACAAATTGGTTATCTTGCCATTTTATGTAACCACTGTAAGCAAAGAAAAACATCAGGCAACCCTAGCACAATTCATGGTTAAAATCTATGAATGATTATTAAATATTTCAGGGTACACTATATCATGCTTGATTTGACTTACAAAATCTTTCGAGATATGACTAAATTTATTATTGAAAACTTATGAAAATAAGGCTTGAAGTTGGACAAGGTGTAAATACATACAGACATGCTTTGAACGCAAGCATTCACCATAATTTATGAATAATGCCATCGAGGGCTGCCAACCTTTTTTCTAGAAATAAAGTATATTTGAGTCTGAAAAGAATATTGAACTTGGAAAAATAAACAGTATTCAATTTATTTAATGTTTTAAACACATATTTTCAAATTTTCTTGCACAAATCATAAATTAAAGTGTAGCATATAAAGTGTTTAGCTTTTTATGCTGAAAACAGTATTTTGTATACTTTAAACTGTAAACAGTATAATACTGTTAAAAACAGTATGGTTGGCATCCCTAATGCCATCAAACTTTTTACACCAATATAAACAAGTACATAGTATTCATTAATTGCAAAAATAAATACTTATCAAGTGTGCTTAAACTATAATTGAGACAAAACGACCCTTTGAAATATGAATATTTTAATAGGTATTAATATTAACATTAACTTTGTTTATTCTCTGCTGTATGTTGCTCTCTAATTTTTACCGACTTTCTTGTGTGTTTATTTAATAATGAATAGAATTAATGTGGGTTTTACATTTTAAGTTCATATTAACTGCTTTTGAATTCTACAGTTACACTATAGTGACAATACAATAGTTAATGTTCGACTTTCTGGTCCATCTTAAAGTTATAAAACTAAGTTTCACAGTAAAATTAAAGTTATCTTAGTTTGTGTATGTTATTTATTAGTTGAAGCTTATCTAGATTTGACTTGAATGATAATGTTACAACAGTCACTGACCTCAATATTTACCACTGGACTGGTTGTTCCGTAAGTTTGACAGCTATTTTTTTGTGCCTGTTTGAAGCGCCACTAGCGAGTAGCGAGTGTCCGCAAAACAAATTTTGACGTATATTGCAAGTGGCCGCCAGAGAAGTGCTTGCTTATTGTTAAGTGATATTATATTTTCAAAATATTGATTCAAATTTTATGTTGTCATTATTATAAGCATCATATAAAAGTTATCAAGAATGACGACATGTGTGTATATTTAAGCGACTATTTTTAGTACCACAGACACTCGCTACGTCCGACAGCGCCAAAATGGCGATTATCAAACAGGCACAAAAGCACTTTGACAGCCGCCAGTCCAGTGGTAAATATAAAGGTCAGTGTACAACAGTACATACAACAGTATTTGACATTGTTCTCTAATTTTAAGTCTCTAATGTCAAACTTAGGGAGTGGATCCATCTCTACGGTGCTGTGGATGCAAATCAATGCTTTTCTATAATGAACCATGATAATTTTAAGAGCAAATATGAAGCTCTAAGCGGTGCGACGTGCGCGACGCCGTGGAACTGTCGAACCACGGCAACGGCGTCGTGCCATTACACGGAATAAGTAATAGTACCGTTGGTACAGAAGAATTACTCCGCAAGAAGATCTCAATAAATTCGAGTCTTGCTACGACGCGATACAGTGGAATTCAGCTCGCACAGCATTACATACCTGCAAATTTATATACCTAGAAGTTCTGTCTCTTTCTATCGCATGCCTCTTATCTTTTCTTACGCTGTTAGGGTTGCTGCCTAGTGAAGAATAGTTAATCTCCTTATTTGTAATTAAGTATCTACCGATGTAGGTATTACCTTTGTAAAAAATATGGTTTCAACTTACCTAAAGTACAAAGTGAAAAAAAAGTTACGACGAATAATTAGTAATACTACCTATGTTTTGTTAGCTAAATTGAACATAATCAAATCTAAACATATCTAATTGAATATTTGTTTCTTTTTATGTCCATTTTTAAATACTATTTGCGACCTCGATCATAGAATTACTGTGGGTGCTATTAGGTAGGTAGTTATCTACAACGTCCCGACGGGCGCGCGCGTGACACACGACCCATTCGAAATCCGCCGGCGGAGCGCTTCGCTGTAGGTAAATAACGGATGTACCGCGCGGACTGAGCCAGGCCTGGTACGGCGCGCCGCCGTACCGTAAAGATGGATCCACGCCCTTTGAGGCATCAAAATTAGTCATGTCGATTTGTGCTCCAACAAGATTAATGATTAGCTTAGTATACGTTTAACTTGTAAGTTGTAGCATATCTAGATCTTAATAAAAGTGGGAACAGAATAGTTCGCAAAAACCTTAACAGATTTTCAATTTTGTATCAATGTTGATTAGGTTCAGGTTAGTTTTTCGACTAATAATTAGAAAAAAAATACCAAGCAATGGATGCATTATTACAGTTTGACTTACGTATTACTCCATATTCTTGGACTAGCGTGAATATTAAACGCTGTTCCACACAAGAGAGTGCGAGCAATAATCATATTGAGAACTATTCAGTAATTTGTTTTAAGACTTGAAAAGTTTTTGTTTAATTCATACTTGTATTTTACATATTTTGCTAGCTTTTGCTACATTCTTGATGCATGCTAAGATTTAATTCAAATTTTAAATTTTCTGCAAACTACGAAATCTCTTACAAAATGAAGTTAACATTAGAATTTGTAACAATGCTCTGAATAAAAAAAGAAAATAGAGTTGTCATTTATTAATTGAGTCTCTTTATATTGCTCTTTATTTTCATAAATAATTGTTACCCCTTCAAAAGACTGAAATATGCTCAAGAATTGTTATATCCCAATTGGTGAAGGTGTTATAACATGTCCTTACCAAGTCATAATGTATTTTTTGTTTTAGGGCCACCAAGACCTGTAGGGCCCCCAGGCAGAGTGCCACCACCAAGAATGGCCCCGGCCCCACCAATGCCACCAAGAATGCCTGGCAAGTCGAAGGTCATTAGCATTTTGGATAGAGCTCGTTCAGCAATGGAGACACCTTATTATGATGATCCTTATGCTAATATGCCTGAACAAGTAAGTTGATTATGATGTTTTGATGAGTAGTTGATAATAAAGAACTCCCAATTACAAAAATCTGCTTATTCAACAGGTTCGTGCCCCACCAAGGCAAGCCCCGGATCAGGAATATTTCTATGAAAGGGACCGTTACTATGAAGATGACTACTACAAGGAACAGGGGCCAGCTCGGGACTTCAAGCCGTCTCGGGAAGTTGGAACCCGGAGGGCTGCTCCTCAGCAGAGACACAACAACATGCAACGAGCAACACCATACTCGCGGCCACCTAACAAGTAATACAAGGACTATGTTTAGAACTTAAATATGGCTGTATTTTAATATGACTCACCTTTTTTTAGGATTACCTAAAAAGTTATACAGAAAGTTCATGTTTTTTTTTTTTTTTTTTTTATAAGTGACTAAACCTGCGTTTGACCTCAATCTCACCTGATGGTAAGTGACGATGAGGTCGAAGATGGAAGCACACGGGTTTAGGAAGGAACTGGCTCTTTATACAATATTGCCGGAACACATTACCGCCGGAGCGGTAACATTTGGCGGCAGACTTTATATAAAGGGTGGTCGCTAGCCAGGCGGACCCAGAAGGGATCCTACCACCAAGCTAAATGTTAAAATATAGTCCGAATTTCTTACTTGTCTATTTGATAAACAGTCTTGTGAGTTCTAATCATTTCTTTTCATTTTAATTAAATACCTGTATTAACTAGAAAAAATTATAAATATTGGTCCGTGAAAGGCCAATCCAACCCATGTGCCCCAAACTAGAATAAATTTATTTATTTATTTACTAATTTTCGGAACACTTACAGCTAGAAGACCCATAATAAACAAAAAATACATAATAACCATATACAGGTATTTAATGCTGTGAACAGGGTCCGGAACCGCTTACCCTTAAAGAGGTTTTTGATTGGGTTTTTCATAGACTTGTTTTAAAAAACCCTATCAATTTGGTAACCGTATCGAAGACTTACCCTAATTTAAGGCTTACCATATCAATAGAGTTAGCTTCATGTAAGCAGTAAGCCTATCGAAAACCCTATTGAAGGTTACCGATTCAATAGGGTTTTAAAACCTGCAGGCAAATTTAATCTCTAAGAATATCAAATTATCAAAAATATCACCATCTATTCAATCTCGCACTTCGAATTATACTTACGAATTCAACAGCATGCGCGGAAAGAGATAGAAATAGGCTAACCCTATCACAGGGTAAGCGCATCCGAAAGTAGTTAACTTTATTCAAAGTGTTACCACGTCGATAGGCTTACTATATCAATAGGTTTACACTTCCATATGGTAAGATTTTGATAGGGTTACCCTTTCAATAGGCTTAATCAAATAAAGGGGTTTTCCGGTCCCTGGCTGTTGATTTAAGTTGCCTAAACAAAGTATTAGGCATTATGTTGTATAAAGGACTTGCACATGATGGTTGTCCGTAATATAATATTTAACAAATCAATTATTTTAAATGCTAATAATATTTAAAAGGCTTGCAAAGATTGTTTATTGATTAGGACTGGTAAGAATAAACAATGGTAAAAGAACTTCCACTTGTTCTTTTATGTGATGTGTAAATTCAGTGACATTATTTTATTAGTCTGTTAATTATTATTTAATGTTTTACTGATTTGAGTTATTTTATTTAATGTAATAGAAGAAATTTGGGAGCGAAAGAAAAACATAGAATGTGCCAGCTGCTTCTCTTCCCGGGCATACTGTAAAAGTCAGTTAAGGGACAGAGGTTTTAAAGGCGTTTTTGTGGGCGATAGGCTGACCCCCTGTCACTACAATAGTCTCTCTCCATCTTTATAACACCTCCAAATTTGTCAAACGTGACATCAGATGGTCTTGTAACCTCTGGTGTTCTGCCTACCCCATAAGGGAAACAGGCGTGACGTTATGTATGTATGTACCTATGTAAGAAATTTTCTCTAAAAGGTCATAATTTTTATAAACATGTCTCTCCGTGCACACATGTCACAGATATAACCATAAAATTGATGGCAGTGCTCATGTGTGAAAAGCCTATTTAGTAGTACTTAATTGAACTTTTTCATTTTATGTTATGTTAAAAAATAATTTTCAACACTTAATGATTAAACTAAATTCCAAATGAGTACGGTAACACTAATTATGAGAGACTTTGAACAATTAAATAATGTAATGAAGCATAGACAAGATTATTTTCAATTAATAGTTATGCATGCTGCATTTTAACTTTTTTGTTTCTTTTTGAAATTTTTGGTTTGTTAGATCTAGTAGTTCACAATATTTTGCCCCAACATGTTTCAGGGGTAATGGCAGCAAGAGACGCCCCCAGTAATGGGTAAGTATAAACAAACAAAAACCAGAACTAAAATAAACCAAACAATACAAGAACAGCAAACTCAAATGACCAAAACCGAAGAAATCCATAATAAAACATACTGGACCTTAAAGAAAAATAAGTATAAATACAAAACAAGGTAACTAGTACCGTAATAACAGGAATATCATTATGTAACAACAAAATAAGGTACTCTAGTATCCTCAAAACTGATTATTGCTTGCATCATTATCAATAAAAACTATTCAATTAATTTGAAATAAAAAAAATCCCCTATGCATTGTTTTTTAGTGGGTTAAAGTTTAGTTTAGGTAGTAAAGAACAAAAAGTTCTACAAATTGTTTAATTAAGTATCATTTCATAAAAAAGTAATTTAGTTTTAGGATTTTAAAATATTCAACATGTTTTGATTCAATACCAATGTTTCAAAATGTAGCGCAAATAACTAAAAGATGTCTAATACCAACTAAATACATTCAAAAATTACTGCGACAAACAATGCAAGACAAAATTCAAACAAAACATAGTTGAAACATGTTGAAAGTAATTTTAAAATATTAATTTTATTCAAAATGTAACTTGTGTGAACTTCTTAAATAAATAAAATAATTAAAAAAGACATTCGATTTTTATTACGTATCAAGTAACTTTGTACTGCCTGTTGATCCCGAGTACCAAATCGGCTCTTCAACCAAACTATCTGGCACTATGTCTAGGGATGATCTGTTTGATCAAAACTCTTCCCTAAATCAGCAAAATCATTTTCGACTTTATTGTCCTAATAACAGGCACAACTGAAGTTAAATGCTGTAAGTTAGCTATTTAAAAAAGGAGGCAGTGATAAAATTTTACGTTTGATAATATTAAATATGTTTTTTACACCCGCCAATTATAGAGTATAAATACAAAACCTTAATAACTATAAAATAATGTTTTAGAATCACCTGCTAGACAAAAATACTCTATAATCTCACAAGAGTTACATGAAATGCACAGAAGAAATTTAAAAATTATAAATCATCAGTTTATTGGCTTCCGCAACAATGCATTGATTCCAAAAATCTAAAATAAATGAACAAAGAATCTTTGCCATATCAATTATTCTGATATAATACTTCAGACTAAAAATAGTATACAAATAATAAATTTACTTAATTGAAATACAACTATGCTGAGGAAGTTCCGGGGAAAGGTACATATATTGTATATTTCTACCTCGTTGCAGAAAAAAAAGGGTAAGTCTAACACAGCAATCTTTTATTTTGCCCCTTTTTGTTCATGACTTGCTTTTATTCTTAACTAGCATCATATATTTGGTGGTATGTGATTCACAGATGTATATGCCTTTTATTAATCATGTTATAATTAATAAATATTTACTGTATCCAAAAGCATAATATTTCAGTTTCTTGACCTACCCAAAAGATTATTTTGTACCTTTCTTATTTATTTTTTTTGTATCTACTCTTAACCCTTATGCAATCACGAGCCTCTGTATGCATTAACAAAAAGGCACATTCCTGAGTAATTTTGGGTCGTAGATTTCAAAAATAAATATAAATTTGGGGTAATAGAGGGGAAGTAGTCTTTTTTTATATCCCTTCATCTGTTCTTGTCCTATTCCAAAGTCTTTTAAGTGGGAATTATAACTCCCAGTGTCCAGGATCACATTAACATTTTATCATACTAGTTACATAGTGCCTTCCTTGGCAGAACATCATGCGTTACAAAGCAGTCAAATTTCTCCAACCATTTTTTAACGTAATGGTGTTAGCATAGAGTTCAAATTCAGTTACAATTGTTTGACAGATTTGTGACTGATCTGCTCTTCTGTACAAAGGTTTTTTCAGTAAGGAGCTCAAAGTAGGTACTCATCAATACTAATAGCTTTTACTAAGGAATGACTCTAAAAGAGAAAAAAATATTCTTTGAATGTTTGAGTAGGAATACGAAATGCTGTATACGAACTGAAGTACCGTAATTTGGGGTGAATAGCAACATGTTTCAAAGTTTCATGCTTTGTAATTTTATCTACAAAAGCTAGATCCTAAAGGTAACAACTCTAGTATGGGAGTCTTGAGTTTTTGATTCGTTTCCAGACACCCAAAGTAAAGTTCATTAAGAATATAATAAATTATTTCCAAAAATATCGTGTGTTATTGTAAATTTGTTATGTTATTCATACTTTAACTGGGGTCAATAAAAACGACATAAGGAGTCAGTAAAAACAACAAGGGGGTCATATGAAAGTTAAGATTGTATTAATAAATTAGTAAATGAAATACGAATGTTTTGGTATAGGTAATAACTTTATTAAACTCTGCTTTATAAAACTAGAAAAATAAATCAAAAACATACTTTAGTTTTTCTTAAAAACATAAAAAAATAGGAACTTCCAAAGATTATTACAATTATGCTTAAAACTAGAAAAAGGAAAAAATAAAGAACCGTTCATTCTGAGCTTTCGTAGCTATCATCAGCTCGATAGCCAGATTTAATTGGATTAAAGTCTTCATCTACCGCGCTGTCATCACTGTCCGCTTCTAAACAACGACGACATATAAATTCAATGGCTAATAATATAATTATAATAACATTATAATAATAATATAATGGCTTGCTGTATAACTTTGTAAGCAGTCTTGGAAAAACAGATTTTGGTAATGACTTTTCTTTGCATCCCTCCTTCTTCTTCCAATCAGTTAAGATTTCTCTCCATGCCATCTTAAGCGGCCTAAAGAATGCGACATCCAGTGGTTGGCTCAGATGTGTCGAGTTTGGTGGTAAGAATATGAAATGGACATTGCTTTCTTTACAAAAACTTATAGCTTCCAAAGAGAGATGGCATGAAAGATTATCTCCGATTAAATAAACTGTTCCCTCGGTTTTTCTGGCATACGGAATGACAATGGTTTTAACCCAGTCTTCAAACGTAATTAAGTCCATCCAACCAGATGATGTCCGATTGTACCTAGTTCCTTTTGGACCTCCAGTCTTCCATAGATCATATAGATGCTGAGATTTGTAAATAACGTATGGTGGAAAAAGATGTCCAGCTGCAGTTCCAGCCATCATCAACGATATTGAGCACTTGGTTGCACTCATAATCCTCTCAGGATATTTTGATCCTCTCTTAACAATGACCTTTTTCCTACCAGGATCGTCGGTAAGGTTAGTCTCATCATAGTTGATTATATTAGTTGCAGGAACATCTTTTAAAACAGTTTCCAAATTATCAAAGTAAGAGTTTATCATATCTACAGATATATTAGCTCGGGCTCTTTTGATATTTTGAGCATACCGTTCTGAGATTTTATCCTTATGTCTCTTTAAAAAGCCTTGTGCAAAATCAACTCTTGGCATATTGTTTTTAAATTTTTTGCAGTTAACACCTTTGGCGTCGAGATACATTTTTACAAGTAGTCTTAGGTCATACGTATCCATGGGGTACCCCCACTCAGCACAAGTATTTATGTTCTCGACAATAATATCCTCGACTTCAGAAGTCAGGACAGTTTGCCCACCCAGGTTTTTCATATTTCTGGTAGCATGTCGAAAAAGTACTGTGTGATCGATATTATACTTTTGCCCAGCAACTCGGTATGATAAGTTGTTATTTCTTTTGTCTTCTAAAGCCCTTTCTATATAAGACATGCCTTTTACCTCTGGGATCTGGCTTATAATTTCTAGGCATTTTAACAATTTTCAAATAGTAACCCTGTAAATAACACAACAATAACAATAATTTGTTGCTTTTGACCCCACAAGTCGTTGGTATTCACCCCATAACGCGTTTTTAATCACCCCGTTTAGTATTCAAAACCTAACCTCAAAATTTAATATAAGAATAGATTTTTTAATATTAACTGAAGAGCTTACCTTTTTGTCTAATTTAGTACATAAATAACAATAACACATAAAAAATTCAAAAAACTTAAGTTTTTTCCAAATTAGGTATCTTGCCAAAAACAATAAAGTTTCTCACATAAAATTTCGGTTGCTCCGGGTCTATTTCAAATTAACTGTTGAAAATCCACGTATTTTAAAAGCTGTCACCAAGCAGTGTTGCCAGAACAAAAAAATACTATCTTAACCATAGAGAGTAATATTTTTTTTTAAACACTAGGCACTGATTACGGTTAGAATCCTTACTAAACTTTTTTCTCGAAAATGTTGTTAGACACCCCTTAGTTGCAAAACACCCCTGATTACGGTACATTTCGTATTACTCCATTCATTCTAGATTTCAAAGTATGAGGAAAGTGGCAAAATGTTTACCTTTGTTTTGTTGCCGATATATTATACCACGGCTGGTAATCTCCATAGTGTATATTAGCATCAGTCTATGGATATTGTCCATGGGCTCACATAATGATATTGACACTTGACTGCTTGAATTGGTTGAATAGTTTGATTGAATTGAAAGTTTCAATTCGAATTGAACAATCTTTGTAGAGATTGACACAATAACAATCTTTGTGAATTGATGTGTAAATGAATTTAATTATAAATAAATTATAAAAATATTGTATAAGTTGTGAAAATTGTGTTACCCTTATGTGAATTTCCAAGAAAATATACCAAAGGAAGTACCTAACTATAACTCAACAATACCTGAAATATACTGACAGCGAGGACTGAAATTATATACCTATATTGGATTTGTAATTGGATTGTCAGAAAAAAATATTTAATCACACCACATTGTCTAGCCTAAATTAAGTCTCATTAAGAACTTGTGCTATGGATAACGGATAAATAAACTTAAGAAATATATAAACTCATAGATATTTTTTATTTTTTATATAGAAAAACATCCAGACCCATATTTATTTATTTGTAAATTTTATTATTTGGCAAAGGAATTACCTATAGGCATAACATACTAAGAAAGTTCTTTGCCATGTCCGTAGAAAAAAAACTGCTACACCTCATTTTGTAGAATAACATTTAAAAAAAAACAAGCTGTCAAAATCAATATGTGAGCCTCGTATAGACCGACATCTATGACAAGGGAGTTGTCCGTCTGAACTTGTTCTCCTTATTAGTCTGTGTATTATACCATGAGGTGAGTACATTACAATATGCTACTCTTCCTCCCCCTCCGGGTTCAGCTTCACCCCTTCCCCCCTTGAAAAGTGTCCCAATTTTCAGGAAAACTGTATAAGCTAGGACAAAATGTTTACGAGTGAAATTATTCATTAATAAATACCCTACAAATAAGTTCTTACAATTGTTTTAATAGAAGTTTTCCAAGATATAATGCGCTAAAGTTGACTAAAAGATTTAGGTACTATAATGGCGGGTTTCAATATTCAACTGACTACTATGCGTAACCGGTACAGGTACAAAATTGGTAGGAAAAAAGTAGCCTTTCACAATATCTACTAGCTACGGGCTGTAAGTTCTCAAATTTGGCATGGGCCCTCCTTGCGTGACGTTCTTCCAAGAAAATAGGTGATATGTGATTTATAGAATATCACGCATTCGCAAATTATTTGTATGATATTTGAACTAAAGAAATATATAAACTTATTCAATTTATGTTTACTATGTTTTAGTATTCGATAAATATATTATAGTATGTTTTTAGAGCTTTTTATTAATAATTGCGTTTAACTGCTTACGTAAAACGAAACGCCAAACCTTCGACAAATTTTGCCATTGGTTGAATCACATTTTTATGACGTCAAAGTAAATATTTAAAAGAAAAATTATGTCATTCAATAATATTCGTCCCTTTTTTCAAAAACAGTTATAGATAAGTTAGAAAGAGAAAACTGGATTATTGATATGTTGACAGATATTTGATAGGATATTTCGTTAAATGAATAAATTGTTGCGTCGTTGGCTGGATAAAATGACCTATTCTTTAATTGGTCATACGTAATGAAAAAATAACTCTTATTGGCCGCAGCAGACTGCCATGCTACGTTTACCTCATTGGTTTAAATTAATAACTTGTTACGTCGTCGTTGGCTAGATACTCAGATTAAGTACCTATAGATGGAGCCATGGCATGGCCATACATGAAACAACAATAGTTTTCGCCAGTGTTGCCATATAGGCAACTTTTCCCATATTTTGTGGAAAAACGTATACGGTAAAAATTGCTTTTTTAAATCCCAGAAAATAAATTGATTGGATTGATATATCAGATATGACGTTTTGATGCTGTCGTTGGTACTGTCACGTCTAATAAAATGTATACAGTCCCAGTTTTTCAAACACTTCGAAACACATACAATTTCAAAAAGAACTACACATTAAACCCTTCTCATTAATGTAGCCACAGTGGCTATATTAATGCCTATATATAATACCTTTTTAAAGCCGAAGTTATAATTGACATTCATCAAGTGTAACTTGTTACCTTAGAGTATACATAAGCAAGCTATAGAGCATGCGCAAGCGAGTATGAACTGAGGACACGGATATGAACAATCCTAATTCTCTATCAATAATTATCTAGTCATTCGCTGTCTGCCGCACTGAGTATATATATCGTATATCGATATATCGTCAAACAAAAACTCTAACAGTAGAGCCTTGTCCTTCAAAATTTCTTTATTTAATCAACTTTAAAATAAATTACATATAAATTGTGAATTCCTTCCTTTAAGCAGACACTTGTATTGGAAGAAATTGCTCTTTCACTAAGGCAACATGTTGATAAATCTAATTTATTCTTACATGAGCATTATAAAATAGTAATATCACTTTAATTTATTGATTAAGTTTAAATGTTAGCATAATAGAAATCAAACCTAGGTACAAGGCTAGCAATACAGATATGTCTGAATAAAGTCCCCGTCACGAGAAGCTATAAATTTTGTAAACAAGTGTTCAGGAGTTCACAACATTTGGACCAATAAAAAAAAAGAATTTGTTTAAGATTTAATAATTTATTAATTAACATATATTATTTCAGAATAATTATTCGTCAGATTCAGATGTTTCCATTTCTGTGTCAGAATCAGTGACATGTATCACGAAGCTGTCTACAGTTTTATCAATCATCTCATCGATTTTGGAATAAAAGTTATCTTCTTCCTTGATAACATGCTCCACACAACGCTTCCAATTTTCCGAAGTAATCTGCTGCAGTCCCTCTTGTAATAATTGTTTTACCTCGTCAAATTTAAAATTTGTATTTTTGCGAGCAACATATCCTTTTACGTTGGCCCAAATTAGCTCAATTGGATTAAGCTCACAATGATATGGCGGGAGTCTCAATACTTCCACCTTATATTTTTTTGCGAGCTCGTCCACTACATAAGTTTTAAAATGGTCTTTAACATTTTTTACTTTTAGCAGTAATTCAGTCTTAATTTCATTGTCGTCGTAAGAAATATTCTTACTTACAAGCCAATTTTGTATATCATTTTTTTTCCAGGCAGTAGTAGGAATTCTTTCAAGACGCCTTGAGTGGTATGGTGCATTGTCCATTACCACTACTGCATTTTCTCCAAGTTTTGGGAGAACGTTTTCAAACCATTGTTCAAAATGTGTTGCATCCATTGATTCATGGTAATCTCCCGTCTTCTTGCATTCAAATATATTTTCGCCGCCCTCTACAAAACCGTTCTCATTGCCGATATGGGTAATTATTAATCGTTTACCTTTTGACGTTGGGTTAGGTGCACCAATGCTAAGTCCTTCTAGGAAAGCCTGCTTCTTACTTTTAACTTGTTTGTCTACCCAAGTTTTATTTACGGTATGTCCTGTAAAAACAATTAAACATTTCGTTGGCTAAATAATCTAACTTGCTAACTCCTTTTCGCCCTAAAATGAAAAAAAAAAAAGACACTAACCTGCATTCACCCATGTCTCATCCATGTAAAATATCTGGCGATTTTTACGTCTATAGTCTTTAATAGATTTTAAATATTTTCGCCGCCATATTACAATGTCATCTCTATCAATCAGTGCGTTATTTCGCTGTCGTTTTATGTATTTAAAGTTTAAATGCTTTATTAGCCGCCTGAGAGTTGTTTCGCTAAAATTTGGCAAATCTTCATCGTCATTTACTGCCTGAAGAATCTTGGGAATTGTTGGTAATTGGCCATTTAAAAAGAAACTGTGAATTTTTTTCCTAATTACGGATTTATCAAAATCGTCTACTTTCTGATAAAATTTAGGCCTGTCTTTAGACTTGATAGGTGATTTTATTCCCTTTTCTGATTTATATTCTTTTAATATATTATACACAGATGCGATGCCAATTCCCAAAATCGTTGCTGTTTTTTTATTTATTTCGGTTTTGTAGGGATATTCATTCGATGGCCAATTTTCTTTCACGTACTTATATACGTTGATCACCATATTTTTCTCATTAGAAGTAAAGCTCGTCACCTGTAAAAATCACCTGTTCAGTCTCTTTCACACGAAGCTCAAGCTATATCTCCAGGTATACCAATTAACCTAACCAATTACTTCACAATTTAAAACCTACTTCTAATATAAGTTTCCAAAGATTATCGCGTTTGAACAAACAACTCTTTCTTTTTACTTTATATATATTTTAGATAAATTGTATTACGTACCTTTTGACGTTTTTTTCGTGGCGAATTTATTTCCTTAGATGTACTGGCTACTGGCTCCATTATACGTAATAACAAATAAAATTAACGCAACAATTAAAGTTACAACAATTAAAAAGTGATAACGAAACAATAACAAAATTAACAATAACAACCAGATCCGCGATATATGCAAAGCAATGAAACAAACAAACTCGTACGCATTCGAAACTCGAATGACTGTTTATTTCAAAATGGCGTCCCGATAGTTTACAATCCCTGCGACGGACGCGTTCCGGTACCAAGAAACACAAACGATAGCGCTTTGCGTCGTTAAAATATAATTCGACTAAATTAAATAGGTTGTTACTTTCATATAACCCGTCTATATTTCATGTCGATTGAATATGTTCAAGTTATTATTATCTCGCAGTATAAAATGTTTACTTACTAAAAGATGTTTGTTTACATAATTTATAGCTTCTCGTGACGGTTACTTTAGAACTTTTTAATCAAAGCTATGTATTTGTTGATATTATTGATATTAATTAAGGAATATTTTTGTCAAAACAAAATGAGGAGTTGGGCTTTTATGAATAACTATTGACCCTTAAATAATATTAGTTTTGTGTGTAAATTTCTTATTCTCGCTTGCTGCTGCGATGCCGAGTTCATAATAAAGTGGATCCTCACTTCCAAATATCGCAGAGATATTGCCTTTATGAGTAAAGTTATGTGATTGTCCAACGGACTTTGATCATTAATGTGATCACCTAAATCATTAAAAATTGGGGTACCGACAATTTTTTTTAAAATCGTACAAATCATTTTGGGTAGGCTATGTTTTTTTGAAAAGTAGGAATTGCCATGAATAGCAATTTTTTGTCGTAGGGTTTGTTCTGCGAATAAGCAAATTTTTACAACATCATGTGATGGGTAATGCAATCCGCCAACATCTTTTCTGGAAATAAAACTATTAAATCTATGTGAAGTTAATGCTTCCAAGCATTCATCGCATTTTATTAGCTTTTTCATATTCTTAGTTATGTACCCGGCAATGTAAATTGTAGCATGTTTTGAGTATTCAGTAATTTCACAATTTCCTATATAATCATGACCTTCGGGCAAATCAATAATTTGGTCATCAGGATCACGATCAATCATATTTAACAACTTTGCTCTTCTACTATTGATTTTCCTACAAATAGATGTTTTGTTACATGTTAAAATGTTTATTGATTCCAAAGGCATGCAATTCCCAGTAGAAATATTTTTTAATTCACCATGAATTAATAGACGTCGATATGCAGATATGAACTGAAGCGCAGTGGGATTATTATTGAAACCTCCCTTGGACCGTATGGCACTAAAAAATATCTCAAGATGATCTTGGCTTAATTTATAGGTACATAAATATTGGAGTGTTGCATTTTCAACATTTATATAATCATTATAAATTACTCTCACTGCCCTTATACATATTAAAAATCCTACAAAACCTGTTTTTCTTCCGGATTGAACTACGGGAACTGCACCAAATTTTAATTTTTTTATGTATATTTCTAATTCACATAATTTTTCATTAATTTTATGAAAGGTTTCCTTGGAAATGGGTTTTTTGAAACCATACGTTTGTAGTCTGCGACTGTTTAAAATATCAAAAAGATCATTAAAATGTGTGATGAATTCTATTGTAGCACCAGAGTCAAAAAAATCTTGTAAACTTAAATCATTCTTACAAAATAATAAAGCTTCGGCGACTGATCTACTAAATGTTTGTGCCGCAAGACGAACCTTCATAATTTGTTTACGATAATCTATATGTGCTCGTCTTAATTTGTTCCCTAAGTGCATTCCTTCGTTTTGTTGCAGGTTGTGTAGATTATCAAGATAGTCCCAAGAAATTATTTCATTATTGGCATTTAAAATTTCTTTTTTGTCAGCTATTGCATTTCTTACAAGTTTTAACATATGACAGGCATCTGGTATTATAACAATACTTTTGCCACTAACATGTATATGAGGATCGATATAATCAACATTATCAAACTTAGCACCTAATAGTTTGACCATAGCAAAGTTAGCTGGGCATCCGTCAAAGGTTACAGATACTACCTCTATTCCACATTCCAGCAATAAATTAACGCAAGTTTGTAATAGAGCACTGCGTTGCTCACCGTTGACACCATATTTTGTAAGGAAATATCCTACAGGTAATTTCCATGCCTTATTTATAGAGGTCACCATAAACACTAATGCATCTTTAGCTAATGGCAGACAGTCAGTATCCAAATTATTCCCTACATTAACATACCCAATGGTCTGTTTGCCATCCCACTGAAGATGTTGACGGATTGCCATTTCATCTAGACTGACCGAACACAATATTTTTTCAGGCGACTTATCAGCAATTAATTTAATAGCCTCAAAAGATTCATTTGTGAAACCTGGTTCACAATCAATACATTTATACCACCTGTATAATGTTTTTGGGTGAGGCAAACAGGTATCGAATTGCTTTCTAATAAAATCATAGGCCTTGGGACTTATAAAATGCAAACACAAAGCAAATTTTCTAAGGGGTGCTGAATATTTTCTCGGACAGTTTTCTTTATCAAGATACCGTTTAAGAAAATCAGCATTTTCAGTCTCAATATTGGACAACAAACCTAATTCTTCAGATCCCATCTGCATCTTGCATTTTAATTCTGCTATTACATTTTCTAAATGAGCAGTTCTTTTTAATAATCTACGCTTACATTCACGTACAGCCCGTAACTTTTTTAAACGATTTGCAGATTTCATTTTCTCCTTTTGTAACTGCAACTTAAGCTGCTTTTCCTTTTTAGGAGTTGATAAGATTGATAATGTATTTTTATATCCTGATTGCTCCGATACATCTTGTATTGTGATGCATGGATCCTGAAACAATTATAAATAGAAATATATTTAACTTCACTTGTATTTTTAATTCAAACACATGAAGTGACTCACCTATATAATATACCTTTTTTATTCCAGAAAAATGAATATGCTATAAATAAACTAATAAAGCAACTTTAAATATTCTACTAAGAATTTAATGTATTTTTATTGAATTCACAACAACGGGATTTATAGTTATGTATGTTACCAAATCACATTCATCAATATTAGTTCAGTAGTTCAGCCTTGAAAGTGTTACAGACAGACAGTTACTTCTGCACATTTTTTATAATAAAGTAGAGAATTATTTAAATGTAAGTACATACAAAGGGATCCAGTATCCATCAATAAAATCAATTAAGTCATGTATGCTTACCAAACATAGCTTTTTTGTTTGAATATTTTGCATTTCTTGTAGGACTACACCCGTCCTTCTTTTAACACCCACAGCTCCAGGATTATCAAGACTATTCTGGCTCGTTGAAGGTTGGGTCAATGTTACATTGTCTTGATTTGCTATCTGTAATATAACAATAAAATGTTCAATTTGCTTGGCCTTGCTCATATAGTGGAAAACATATTTTAAAGACTAATTCATACTCACATGGATATCCTTTATAGGTATAGAATATGGTTTTAAATATTTCCTTTTTTTTATATATAGAAATGAGTCTTCTTTAAAATGCACTGAGCAAATTTTGGCGTGTTTTGTTGGTTGCCAATTTTGTCTCCCAGTAGCATCAAGACATTTCTTTCTTATTTCAGAAACGGAGGGAATCCTGCAATGATTAAAGGCTTACATTTAAATTACGGGACCGGGAGTTGGGGGAATGGGAGAGGGCGGCACTTGGGGGAGGCCCCTGGTACCACCCCCGTCATCGGAAACTCTTGATTTCCAAGAAATTCATGATGGAAGTTTGAGGTTATGTTTGTGTGAAAAGTCGCTTTTAAGTAAATGTACATCATGGGACCGGGGGGTTGGGGGGGAGCCACCTGAGCCCCCCGATACCACCCCACCGATACCAAACGCTTGGTTTCCGAGATATACATGATGGAAGTTTGAGGTTATGTTTGTATGAAAATTTCTATGTAAATAATTTACGTCTACTTTTTTTCATTAATTATGTATTTATTATGTATGGCGCCCTTCGAATAACCTCTATTTCGCCAGATTTAATACATCACAATCCGATAACCACAATACTTAAAACCTGGACAGCGATCATAGTCGACCCTAGAGTATTTTTCATAAGGCCGAGCGAAGCGAGGTAACCAGCTCGAACAAAGTGAGGTCGGTCAACAAAACCCCGACATGGTCATAGTAGAATTCTGTCGCACTTACGTTATTCGACCTTGTTTCCCATTTCGAATATGGTTGCCTGCTCTTTGATACGCAAGGGCACAGGGTTTACATCTCTCGCAACGCCGTAGAAGTACTAAAAGCGACTTTTCATACAAACATAACCTCAAACTTCCATCATGAATTTCTTGGTAACCAAGAGTTTCCGACGACGGGGGAGTGGTACCGGAGGGTTTCCCCCCAGTGACCCCCTTCTCCACCCCCCCTTCCCTTTCAACACTCGGTCCCGTAATGTACATCTTTACTTGATTAAATAATGTTTGCTTTAGCAAACAATCCTGAGTTGTCGAAATAAACTAGAGCCGTAGAATAGGTTTTTGTTTTTGTTGTTCTCAAAACCTAAGCTATTCTGATGAATAGTTTTACATCAATATCATTGAAAGCTTAGTTTTTACTTAACAAGCGAAAGTTTAAGTTTATATAAATATTTTAACTTTAGTTAGTTGGTGAACCGCCCGAATCGCTACCAATTTGTTTGAAAACGTATAAGTATTTTAAAACATTAAAAAGGGATTTATGATTTAATAACAAAAATATTTCTATGTAAATAGTGGATTAGTTAAAAGTACCGAAATGGCAATACAGGAGTTAATAATTTTTTTAGGTTATTATCACAAATAATAGAAAAATCAACAACCACTTCTGAAATTATGCAACCAAACACACTGAAATCCGGTGGTAAACATCAGTTTTCCTCATAATCTTTTATCACAAAATGAAATATAATACTTTTTCGTCTACTTACGAGTGAAATGTTATTCCGTCGATTTTTCTCTCACTACGGCTTTTGCAGCCTAAAATACTACATCCCACCATTGCACTAACGTTTACAACACTAACTTCACGGAGTGTCTGCCTTAAAAACCTTGAATTGTTACGATAACACTTTAAAAACGAAAAAAGATCAAGTTGATATATATTGTTTGGCCAGAAGTCAACATTGACAAACAGAAATGTCGGCCACGGTGACAAAGACAAAAAAAAATATATCGGTCCCTTTTTTCTTTATAGAGATTAAACGTCCATCTCGCTCTTACACATTTTATGGTTACATCTATAGGTACTTAATCTGAGGCTAGTATAATGACTTATTTTGTAAATGGTCAAATGTAACCTAGCAACCCATTACAGTCAAACAGTTCGTAAGCAGTGGTTTAGATGTCAAGATTTTGAATATAGAAAGGCATTTTGGTAGTGATTTCTATTGTTCGTAGGCAAAACGAACAGTTTTCATAATATTGAAACCCGCCATTAGTCAATCAGTCAGTGCTGAATTTTACGACTTTTTGACCTTCATATCTTTATAACCGTTAGAGCTAGCTTCATGAAAATTTAGCTTCTACATTTATTTATGGATATGATTAAATACACGTTGTTTTATGTGTTTACGTTATAGAGGTTTTGAGTTATTGAAGGATCAAAAGTGGCACCAAGTGGTTCGTGTTATATTAGCTAGCGACAATATACTCATACAACGGATATATTTTTATTGTTTTAATATGTTTAGTTTATTTAGATATACTTAACTTAAAAAAAAATAGTTAATATCTAACAGTTACTGTGAATTAAAGTTTAATTTTTACCCAGCACTTATTTTTAATCAACTTTGACCCACCATATCTTTGAAACCATTAATCCTATCTAAGTGAATGTTGGGACTAGTGATAGGTAGAGGGTAAAAACCCAACTGGACGAAAATGGCTTAATAGCCTTCAGGCTTGATAATTTTCTCATACTACCTACGACATATGTCTATTCCAGGGTCCCTTGTCTTTGTATGAAGAGTGTTTACCATTGCACACATGCACAGACTTTGAATGTGTGCGTGATAAATCGCCTGTGTTGCAAATAGTAGTTTATGAAACTGTCACATAATACCTAGTTATGTGCAGTTTCATACACTACTTTATCTAATCTCATACACTGAAGATATTTATTCCCGCCATTATCGCGCATGCGCCAAAACGCGCCGCGCGGCCACAGAATGTAACGTAGCGCGGCGCTCGCAGGACACAGATAAAAAAATGAAATCCTTGGTCTGTTATCTGTATCGAAATGAAAAAAAAAATTATTATAACATTGTATTGTTCGAGGTATGTAGTGTGTTATAATTTAATTTTTTAATTTCATTTCGTTATACTATTTTAAAAAGTATGTCAATATAAATTCGTTCTGAGTTTTATATTTTGAATATTATGATATGAGAGTAGATAATAGTAGTTTATGAAACTGTCACATAATACCTAGTTATGTGCAGTTTCATACACTACTTTATCTAATCTCATACACTGAAGATATTAAATAAAAGATTGAGATTGAGACTGTTATTTATTGGTTATTATAAGTATTTACATTCTGAATATTACAATTATGAAATTGAATATGAAATTGTGTTGCGTTGGCGTTAGATGTACTCGTACTTGATGTAGATGCAACTGGTACATTAATATTGATTTCATTTCTATTATTTTCTATGGAGTTAACCCTTTAATGCATGATTTCTTATTCGGCTGTGAAAAAAATATGTCAGTATAGAATTTGAGTCACAGAAAGAGAGAAAAATAATAAAAAAAATCATAGTTCATTATTTGTTTATATTTTTAAAATAATTGGTATGTAGACATTTGGCAACATTATGCGTGTATGGTAAAACAAATAACAGTAAGGTGGGTGCGATCAAATTCTTATAACTCTAATTTATAACCCTATTCATGTATGGAACGCAGCAAAACAATTTCTATTTTTGGTATGGCAGAGGGCTACTTGACACTTAATGCACTCTGTGCGTGAAAATCCCTTACAACCCGGTAATTTGCACCTGTTTTTTTTTTCACACCTTCTCTCGTTGTGGTCAACCCCATCAGTTCTAATACCTTTCGATGGAACAGGCTTCATGGGTCCTCGATGTTTTTTCGCATCCAATTCTCTTTCTAAACTGCTAGTGGATGGTCTTCCTCTTTTGTTGTCGGTGGTTTTTTTATAGGCACACAATGTTTCTGCTAGTTCAGACCTGAACTCTCCAAGGTTCATAATTTTTTTGGTGCCCTTATTACTATGGACTTTCTTGTAAACCACCCAAGAATTTATAACTGCCATGTCCACCATGTGGTAAAAAAGACGAAGGTACCATTTTCGACTTTTCATCCTAATCTTATATCTACCTATAAAACTGTCCATAAGGTCTACTCCTCCCATATGGGCATTATAGTCCTTGATGATTTTTGGGCATGGTATGGTGATTTCTTTTTTTTCTTTTTTATCGTATCTGTGCACTGTTCCTGCGGGTTCAGCACCGACATAGGTAGATGCCAATGTTACGAGCTTGTTGTCTTTCCAACAAGTGACAGAGATATCCACACCGTCGTAATCTGCAACTTGTTCCTCATACGTACCCCGAGGAATGGAATCCTTCATAAATTCCTTATGCGTCGGGAGCTTACAATTTTTACCGAGACGGTTTCTTTGAATGGTACCCAATGCGTATATACCCTGCCTTTCCAAATAGTACAGCAAAGGAATCGATGTGTAGAAGTTGTCGAAGTAGAGTATGTGATTGATCCTTCGAGGAAGTGGACGGCACAATCGTATGACAGTATTACCTACAGCCCCTAGATCTGGTTCATCGGGTGACATGCAATCATCTTGTTTACCAGAGTATACCTCAAAGTTATAGGCATAGCCAGATAAAGAACACAGCACAAAAAGCTTGAACCCCCATTTATGGGGCTTGTTAGGCAAATATTGCTTCATAAAATGCCCTATTTTTGAAGCACACATTTGCTCATCAAGCGAAAGCCTCTGTTCTAATGGAGCAACGTTTATGAAAGTTGTGTTTAAATGTTGTATGATAGGTCTAATTTTGTGCAGCCGATCATGCTGAGGATGTCCAACTGGCTTGTGATTTTCATTATTGTTAAAATGAATAATTGACCTTATCTTTTCAAATCTGTTTACCGTCATTGTCTGCATTATATGTGAAAAACCATACTTTGACCAATACGACCTCACATTAGGGTAGTGGTATACGGACATAAATATAATTATGCCTAAAAATTGTTGAATTTCAATGGCATTGACACGATGGTTGGAACTAAACCCTTTTTGAGCAATGTATAAATTTGATTCCTCAACAATTTTAGCTACTATGTCATCATTTACAAACTTTCTAAAGAATTGAAATGGCTCCTCTAGGCTACATATTTCCGTGGAAAGCTCCGAATGTCCTAAAAAAGCAATGCGATCATCGTTCCATGCTAAATTTCTTTTTTTCCAAATAAGCTCACGACTTCGTGACCTCCAAGCTGCAATTCCAGTAATACCTACAGATGATTGACTGGATGAGGTTCCCGCCACAGGTTCCACCGTAGCCGCATCAGTTGACAAATGCTCCTCTTCATAGACTATAGGAGGGTCGTCGTTATGATCCAAAAATAGAAGATCTAGGGGTTCACTATCCAGCTCATGCAATAAGTCCCGTTCATTTAAGTAATAATCGATATTATCATCATCTAAATCTTCACCATCTTCGGATACATCACCGTCATTTATAGCAGCAAGAGCTGCCTCAATTTCCTTTTCAGCAAGCGACCGAAACATGCTAAAAAGAAAAAGCAAAATAAGCAAAGCACCAAAACCATATCCATCTTAAGATTTTACCTTACATGCATGGTGTAGACATTTGGCAACATACACAAAAACCAAGTTACAAACCAATTTAGGTTATTTTACCGTAAAAGATGTTATAATAGTTGTTACTTACCTTATTTATAATATGTTCGTATTTTTTTAAACTTGTTTCAACAATTAATTAACACCAAATCTGAATTTCAAAGTCTCAAATTTTCACAGAACAAACTTTTTCCACCTTCACGTCCGTTATGTCAAATAACACAAATGTTTTATTTTCAACCGCCTTAATATTTGACATATTTTTTTATTATGATGTTGGCTATGGTATTAGGGTACGTTCAGAAACAAAAGTATCATGAGACACTTTTTAAAAGCAAAAAAGTATTTTGTAGACTTTTGGCAACAGTATGCATTTAAGGGTTAAGAATCGAGTTAGATACCAATATCTTGTTTGTTATGGACTCATCTATATAACCTTCTGCCACGGCCGTCGATTACTATCTGCCGTGGCGCTTTAGCGTAGTGATATCCCCACCGGCATCAATAAGTAGGGTCGCCGACGTCCGTCTGAAGCAATGTCCAGTATACTGTTCTGAATTTGGAAGTTGCAAATAATCGGCTACAGTTTTACCTAAATTTCCAAATTTGTTGATGCCAACTCTCTGTTGTTTGCATTTTCCACCTTGGTAATTTAAAAAGAAACAGGCAATTTTACAAGAGACAGGCCGCAGATCCATGTATTCTTTACATATGTCATAGTATTTTCCTGTAATAGGGTAGACCGGGGACAAGTACCATTTTGCCTTTGGCACTGAATTGCTAGTTGTTTTTTAATATTTATTAAATAGTGTTAATACTCAACGATACCTATGTTAATAACCTAGAGGGTAGAACCATTCTTATGGCTATAGAAACAGTATAAACATATTATTTTTTAATTTGAGTAGAATTGGGAAATTGGTACAATTGTACCCCATCACGGGGTAAATTGTACCAAAGTTTTGAGGAAATAAAACACTGTTTTTAAGCAAAGAAATGTATTTCTAAATATGACCTTAACTCGGCGATACAAACTTTAATGTAACTAAAATTAAAAGACAAAAAATTTCACACAAGTAACTGAAATAACTTTCGTTAACTTGAAAATCATAAAACATAATTTTTTTCATCTCTAGCAACAAATTCTATAATCAGGACATTAAAACATGGTTAATTAAGTCATAGAAGCTACTATATTGCTTTTATAATTGTGATAAACGACAAAAAAACACGCAAATAATCAGTTATCATATTGTATGGAAAGGCACATGTAACAATTGTCCCCTTGGTACAACTATCCCCTGGTACAACGTTCCCCTGGTACAATAGTCAGAAACTGGCTAATATTTTTCCTTATATAATATTATACAAAAAATATAAATATTCCGACAGAAAACAATTATTCATATTATAGTTTATTTATAGTGTTTATCAACCATTTTAAAATTCCCTCGCAAAACGCTCTGAGTCATCAAGTCTGGTCTCATCAAGGCATCAAGCTGCAGGTGTGATGTCATATTTAAGAAGAAATAAACCAATGGATAAGAATATTTCAGCTTGAGGCAACTACCCTATTGTCCCTTACATATTAATCAGTCTACAAGTTTAATTCGAATTCAGTCTTGTACTTAATGAATTATAAAGAGATCACATTATGGCATTTGTAGACCTGATATGTCTTAAAATTAGTCTGATTCGCAATTGTGGCAAATGTAACAATTATCTTGCTGTGTGCATTCTTCATGGGCCCAGTCATGGCATTGGACGCATTGTACCCATTGTTCATTTGGCCTGCTGGAAGCAAACGATTCCAAACATACCAGGCAAAAACAGTCTTCTTCTTCCTCACTACTTAAATCACTTGCTTCAGTCTTTTCTTTAATCTTTAGTTTCTTTGTATTTGGTTTAGGCTTAGGTTTATGCTTAGGTTTTGGCTTAGGTTTATGTTCAGGTTTAGGTTTAGGCTTTGTTTTAGGTTTAGGATTGTTAGCCTTTGGTTTGGGATGAACAGCCTTTTGCTTGGATTCAGATTGTTTTGTTTTTAGTTTAGATTTTTCGGAACTATTTATGTTTTTCTTTACTTCTTTAGCATTTCTTTTTCGTTCAACTTCTTCCTGTTCTATTCTTATAGATTCTTTTTCGGGTGTATCTGTCCAAATCGCGGACTTTCTTTTCTTTCGACCCTTGTTTGTCATTTTTCGTGGCGGAGCCTTTGGAAATGGCCTTATTGCTTCCGGAGAGAATACTTTCATCGAAGCTTTGCTGGTTGACGGGCCTGCTATTTCAGCAACTGAAAAGTCTGTGACAGGTGGTGGTGTACTTGGGACTGAATAATTTGGATTTTCTAACTCTGCGAGAGGATCGACTGCCCATTCATTGTTTGAACCATAATCACAAATAAATTCTTTCTCAAAACTGGTATCGGTAGTAAGTTGAGCTGTTTTTACTAAGGACGATTGATTATGAATCAGATGTGTCAAAAGTTTATAGCAAATATGATGGAGAGTTGGAGGTGTCGCCGCAAAAAATGTATTAAATCTATGTTTAGTCTGAACGGGTCTTACAGATATCGTGCGGCTCGAATCTTCTGTTGAAGCACCGGCGAATTGAATAACTGGATTGGATATGGGTCTTTCAGATGTCGTGTGGCCTGAATCTTTAGCTAGTGCATCGGCGAATTGAGTGTCTTGATCGGGAATGGTTCTTTCACAGGTCGTGGCATCAAAATATTCAGCTGGTGCATTGGCGAAATTTTCATCTACATTAGGAAATTGAATGTACTGTTCAGGTAAAGGTCTGTCCGTCACATATGAGGGGCTGAAATCCAGTTTCGTGAATATATCTCTATTAAAGGGGTATACTCCCGTACAACGAAACCCGCCCTGTATATTAGTGGAAGTCAACGCCAAAGGATATGATTTGGCCACAATCGATGGTATGTCATATATAGACATTGTTTTGCCAGGATTATTGCGCATCCAAGCATCGCAGGCAGAGTTAACTGCTTTTTTTAACGGACCGTTAACAGAACGGTCTACGGGCTGCAACTTGTGCGAGCAGTGAGGTGGGAATGACAACATTACAATTCCATTTTCTTTGCAATAATCCAGGGCAGATATGGTGATGTGCGATGCGTGGTTATCTAAAAGCAGTAGAACTTTGTTCTCTTTTGAGCACCGCGTATGGCTTTGAAAATGTTTTAAAAATATCAGAAATTCCTTTTCCTGCATCCATCCAGATGCGTTTCCTGCTCCTATGGATCCTAAACGACCATCCCTTACAAAGTGTGACCTATATCTTATTAGAGGAAATATAAACATGGCGGGAATCGCATTTCCGAGTGCGTTTGCTGCGACTGTTACTGTCACCAATTTCCCGCGTTCTCCTGATGTTAAAGCGCCAACTTGACGCATTCCCTTCCTTGTAACAATTCTATCCGGTTTTTGGACAGTAGTTATGCCCGTTTCGTCTGTATTATATATATCTTTAGGTTCAAATTGATGTCTCTCCATGACTTTCTCTAAATTGTCAAAGAAGGCGTTTACATTGGTCTTATTGAAGCTTGTTGCTCTAGAGAGACTCGTTGCCTGAGCGCATCTTACTGATAATTCAGGGTTACGTTTCATGAAGCCTGAAAACCAATCTGGCCCTGCCATACCATTTTCGTCCCAGGTTTGTGGTCTTTTCAAATCATACACGACGGCTAGATCATGTGCTAATCTTCTTACTTCTTTTGGCGACAGACCAAAGTATATATCCGCCGCTCTTTGGAGATATTTGGATATCGAATTCTCCTGCTCTTCTGTAAACACCCTATTAGAAGATTTATAACCCATCGTTACTACGGTTCCATCACTGGCCGCTTCTCTTTTTTTTTTATAACGTATTAAAGAAACATGACACAATCCAAACATATCAGCTGCGGCGCGTATCGATTTGCCAATTAGGATTTCTTCGTAGGCCTGTTCGTATAGAAACGTGTCCTTTGACGTTCTATCAGTTGTTTTTACTCTGGTACGCGGCATCTGTTAAAAGAAGAGGTCAAGTATTAATTAATTTAGTAAGTTCTATGAATTTTCGGTAAAACATTGCACGCACAAACAACTAGGAACAAAGGTCTTTTCACGCCAAAACCAGTGATTCTATGTAATCAAAAATTATATTATTCGATAAACTTTGAGGATTTGAAAGAGTGTTCTGTAGAATACTATTTTTATTGCTTTTTTGAGAACTCCAGACATATAAGTTGTATAATATTTATTAGTTATTTTTTATAGTATAATACTATGTTATTCGTTTATTTGTTTGTATGTATACATTTATTATTTTTTTAATTTACATTTTGTAAAATACCACTTGCGTTAAAATACATCAAGCCTTACTTATGACTGTTTTGAGCTTTCGCGTTATTTATTCATTTACCCCAGTCAACCACGGTTAATGTAACTCAACCGAAACGTCGCGGCGTCGGGAGAAAGTATAAGTACGTATAGTTTACGAAATACAATTTGCACCGACGAATCGGTGCAAATTATATTTTGTAAACTATAATCTCATACCTTTTAAAATTTTTGACTTGAATAAATAAATAGGAAGATTTACATAATTAAACGGTCTTATGGGGTCAATTGTACCACGGGGACAGTTGTACCGGTACAACCATACCCAAGAAATTGTAACGATTGTCCCCTCAAGGTCATTTTGACAAGAAAGGTAAATTACTTGTGAATACGAGCACTATATGACACAAAAACTATCAAAATGCATTGTCGCCAACTATACTAAGCATTTAAACAATCACCAATTAAAAAATACAGCTTAGATTTTCTGATATAACTAAAAAATATTACATCAAAAAACTTACTTTTGATGCGCAGAAATTTCTCCTCGCCGCGACACTCGCCCGCTTCGTGCCACGTTCGCGCGAGACTGGCGGTTGAGAGGCCCGCGTTTGGGGGCGCGCTTGATGCAGTCACACAACAGTACGACGCTTAGTTTAGAAGATATTTGCGATGGTTTAATCGTCCCCTGGTACAATTGTACCCGGTCTACCCTACTAAAGGAGCGGTCTTTTTTATTTTTTGTATTACGAATTGTAACTAATATTGTATTTTCGTAAACTTCCACGTCCTGAAACTGCAAATTGTAGAGTTCTTGTCTTCGACAGGCGCCCATAATACCGAAAATAACTACAGTCTGGAACAAATGAAAATGAAAATTTAGAATAGGTAGAATGGAAAATCCACCCACGAACAAGAAACACTAATAGTATTTACTTTTATAAAACTAAAACATAAATATTTATAAATAGTTACCTTCGTAAAAAGATATTCGCGTCCAGGAGCTTTATTTATGAATGTATTTAACTGTTCAGATGTAAACATCTTCGATTTCTTCCCTTTAAATCCTTGAGATTTTCTTTTCAAAAATGCAATTAGTTTTGAAAATTTCGATATATCAACTTTGTTATATATGTTTAAAGTACTCTTTAGCATTGAATACTTAGACCATAGCGTCGAATATTTAAAAGTTTCAGTCAATTCTTGAAAATATGCCAAAAGAACATTTTCTGAGTATGAAGTGGCATTTTTATTCATTTTCCATTCTAAAAAGTCTTGATAGCATTTGTCATATAATTTTCTAGATTTTACAGGTAGTAAATTAAGACTGACTGCTGCCGCAGTCTCTAAAATGTCGGGTGGCGTCAAATTTTCTTCACTTTCACTATACTCACTAGACATTTTAATAAAAAAACAATAGATTATCCAGTGAAACAACGAATTGCAAGGAAATTTGTTATGGCGCCTAAATTTATTCCCGCCATTATCGCGCATGCGCCAAAACGCGCCGCGCGGCCACAGAATGTCACGTTGCGCGGCGCTCGCAGGACACAGATAAAAAAATGAAATCTATGGTCTGTTATCTGTATCGAAATGAAAAATATTTTTATTATAACATTGTAGCATTCGTACACGTTATGATTCAAGGCGTTAATTGCGCCAAATGAACCACTCGGTTGCATGAAACCGTCTATTTCCACAGGTCCCAGAGGAATGGCAACCTGGGGAAGATTCAGCCTGACTTCTTTCCCGTCCTGGGTGATGACATTAGAAACATGTGAAATATAGTCACTAATTGGTTCGGGTAGAACTTATAGTCAGGAAGAATTTCTCTAGCGTCAGTGCGCTGATTGAGAACGTTTTGGCCGGACATCCTTGCCAATTCCAGTATTTCTAAATTTAAATGCGTAGCCATGGCGTGTGTAAACATTGACTCAGGTAGTCGGTCATGTAGCCTTGGGTCTACTCCTCGCATTTTCTCATATGTCTCGTGGACTAGCGGGATAAACCCCGAATAGTCAAAGTTTTGACAATAGAGATCTTGAGATGGTAATAATGATGAGTGAGGGCCGATGTCATATAATGCTTCATCTCTCATCTTATCTTCGGTCGTACTGGGAACGACCTTTACTTCCGGCCCGGCATCTTTCTTCGGGTTACGGAAAGCTGACGACCGTGCTGTTGGTTTACGGTTCTTCGCCCGCGAAGGGTCAAAAGGAGCAGGCTCAAAAGCCCAGCCCCTGGTCTCTTCATTGCTGTTGTACCGTGTGTAAGCACGTTGGGCATCTCTCATAGCTCGGCGGTTACCGCCGGAATTCTGGCTTCTGCCACGTGGTACTCCACGATTGTTATCTTTATTCATCTTTTATTCAAAGGAATTATCAAAATATCTTAAAAACGACTATGCTTCCATGCTTCGTTCGCTCCCAGTCCAGTATGCTTCCATGCTGGACTGGGAGCGAACGAAAAACATAGAATGTACCAGCTGCTTCTCTTCCCGGGCATACTGTAAAAGTCAGTTAAGGGACAGAGGTTTTATTGGCATTTTTGTGGGCGATAGGCTGACCCCCTGTCACTGCAATAGCCTCTCTCCATCATTATAATACCTCATTTGTCAAACGTGACATCAGATGGTCTTATAACCACTGGTGTTCTGCCTACCCCATAAGGGATACAGGCGTGAAGTTATGTATGTATGTATGTATAACATTGTATTGTTCGAGGTATGTACCTAGTGTGTTATAATTTAATTTTTTAATTTCATTTCGTTATACTATTTTAAAAAGTATGTCAATATAAATTCGTTCTGAGTTTTATATTTTGAATATTATGATATGAGAGTAGATAAAATAAATTATAACATTATGCTGAAAATAAATACATTTTAAACAAAGTATCTTGAGTTTTATTTTCTTTTATAAGTTTTGTTAAATTAATTAAATTCATTTGATATTGCTTGAATTTTCATACAAAATTGGTTACATTGGCTGTACCATTGATAGAGTGATTGAATGGCCGTCAGAGATTTCTTTCATGATATCGGTAATTCATTATTTGTTTCGACGCGTTATGTTTTTCGTTGTGCTTAGAAATTAATTAATAGGGTAAACAGTACATTGCCTGTACCATTGATAGATTGATTGAATGGCCGTCAGAGATGTCTTTCATGATATCGGTCATTCATTATTTGTTTCGACGCGTTATGTTTTTCGTTGTGCTTAGAAATTAATTAATAGGGTAAACAGTACAATGATTGGCACTCTAAGATGTTCTTCAACGTAAATGTAGTGGTGAATTAAATTGCTTAAAAAGTAACATTAAACTTAATTCTATGATAATGCACAATCATTGGCATTGAAGTATAATTGGATAATCAAACGAACTTGCAAAGTGAAGTTCGATCTGAATTATCCTGTTTTTCGCCGAAGAGATTTATATTAATTTACCAAGTAGTACCCTCAGTACGACCAGCCATTCCGCACACATTTTTAGCGTTGTCAAAAAAAAGAGAAGTATGTACCTTGTTGGTTTATCTGTCAGGTAACCTGCATACACCCGGTGCTCCTGCTTTCATTATTTTAGAGAACCAACATTGATGCCTAACTGTAGGGGTCAAGAAAATATTGAGATGGGATGGGCGGGAACTTAAATCTCTTCGGCGAAAAACAGGATAATTCAGATCGAACTTCACTTTGCAAGTTCGTTTGATTATCCAATTATCCTGTTTTCGCCTTCGAGATTTATATTAATTTACCAAGTAGATTTTTAGAGTTAATCAATGTTGGGAAAGAATAAATAAAATGCATGGTAGGTAATTACAAGTGATTTATTATTATTATTATTTTTTACAAATATTAAACATTTTAATTCACCACATTTTTAATCACCATCTCTTACATACTTATTAAGTAGTTAACTTATTGTAACTTTTTAATTAAAAAATAAACTAAGTTACTCAAATGATATTTGTAAATAAATTAGGGGAGGCTGGGGACACTTGATTCCCCCTTTTGTTTTTTGGACCTATCGTCCTTAATATCCACTATGTTTGAACTTTAATTAAACTTAGGCTTGTAAAATTTAATAAACCAATGTGTGTTGAAGTCATCGCTGAGTGATATTATATACTTTTAGAGATATTCAAATGAATACCTATAAAAAAACA
The DNA here is from genome assembly GCA_944452665.1 of Stenoptilia bipunctidactyla. Classification (NCBI taxonomy): domain Eukaryota; kingdom Metazoa; phylum Arthropoda; class Insecta; order Lepidoptera; family Pterophoridae; genus Stenoptilia; species Stenoptilia bipunctidactyla. The sequence goes on along the minus strand of OX101741.1, from coordinate 9,916,275 downwards.
AATTTGTACCATATGTCCCCACATGTGGTAGACTTGATTCACCCCATATGGATGACTTGATCAGGGGGGGATCAAGTCTTCCACATATGGGAGATTTGATATTTCTATAGTAAATACCTTGAGAACCGATAGGAAATAAAAAGTCGTGGTTTTTTTATGAAATTATTTTTATTTTACTATGTCTTTGACAATACCCTTTTAAAGTCGCCTTTTCTTTGTAAGAAATAACAAATTTTAAACAAAATAGCTAGAATAATACCTTTCAGGCTTAACTAACAAAAGAAAATATAGAAATACTAATACTCCTATAAAAAAAGTAGTTAAATTATTAAAACTAATAAGTTTTCAAAATAATAACTAATAAGTTTTTCCCCAAGTTTAATCACTCTAATATTATCTAAAACAGTCTTTAGTTTTCATTAATTAAGTCTTTTTAACAGAATGTTAAGTAACCTTATGGTCTATTTTTCCCTATGATTAGATTTAAGCGTCTCAACGCAAAAAAAATATATCAAAAGAAACTAACTTTTCATTAAAACTCGCAGGCAATAAAATATAATGAATTGTCATATACTTAGGTAGGTATATCATAAAACAGGATAATGTTTTTAGTTTTTCAAACATATCTTAATGTGTAACTTATTTTTGGTAACAAAGTGGCCTATAATTTTCAAAAATCAAGTTTTTCGACAAGTATATGACCTTAATAAACATGTAATTATTTTTACGCTTCGATGACGTAACAAAGTAAAGAAATATCGAAAAAAGGTGTCTTTAAAATTATTTTTAAATGTAAAAAAAGTTTTTATAAAAGCAACATATACTTTGCCTTACTTATTAAATATCTTAAGATTTTAACATATTAAATCTAATATGAATAATATAAGGTAAACTGAGGTATTTAAGATTCAATCTTATAGCAGTCTTCATTTTTCTAAATCACATTTTTACCCCAATTATTACTTTTTTATTTATTTTTAAATTTACTCAACTTTAAAATTCCTTAAGCTTTTCACAAACGTAAAGTTGATGATACGCTTAGATGACGCTTTTATAATTGGGGGTTGTAATTTCTTCACAACCTGGTATTTGGCAATGGTGCTAATGTCATCTTTTACAGGCCAGCGGAAACATTTATCATTGATTTTCTTTGCAAATTTAACTTCGTATCCTGCCTGTGACGTCTCCGTGATTTGGCCAACGTATTTATGCAGCTTATTTTTTTCAGAAATGAAGTTCACAATTACCCAATCGTTTTTTATTAAATTTGTGATAGTAGACTGATCTTCATTTTCTGACTCGCTAATGCTATCATTTTCATCGCTTGATACTTCTTCGCTATACTCAGATTGGGGTGAAGGTGGCAGATCTTCATCTTCCGATGACTCCGAATCTCGCTGGATAAATTTTACTTTCTTTGGCCTGGCTCGCGAACATTTTTTCTTCGTTGTTTTGTCTTTAAAAGTTTTCTTTTTGCTTAGTGACAATGATCTGTCTTCTGATAGTTGGCAGGTAAGTTTTCTTTTTATTGCTTTAGCTCTTGATTTGATTTCTTTATTTCTTTTCTTATCTTCTTTGATTTTATGTGATTTTTCTATTTCTTCCTTTTCTGGTGTGTCAGTCAAAATTTTGGTTGTGCCTTTTTTTCTTCCTTTGCCAAAATTTTTTCTAGGTCCAGCTTTTGGGTAAGGTTGTATTGATTCAAGAGTCACAAAAGATGCAGAAGTCAAAGGTCTGTTTTCAAGTCGCGTACTATCCGAGATTTCGCTACCCGAGATATCAGGAGTTGTATCGTAAGTCAATGCAACACTTGGTCCAGGCGTTGGTGAGGGACATATTATTTGAGTGTCAGATGTTTCAGAGTTCTGATGGTAGTGAGAAGTAGTCTTTACAGCATTTTTAGTATAGTTTGAAATTACATCTATGTCAGAAGTTATTGCATAGTTAAACATGTCAGGTTGCAGAGTATTAACAGCTTCGAGTGTTAAAGTAACCAATGAAGTTACTTCAGTATTTGAAGGAACATCAGTAAGCGTATTGTTAGCAGGACGAGGATAATATTCTAGTATAGTCGATGGACTACAATCGCCATCACCTTCTACTGCACATCTGTTTTGTTGACTTCCGGATTCATTTATTGCCATACAACTGTAGTTTTGTGGTGTTGAGTCTTCCTGTTCAGCTCGAGTTTCAGGAATCAAATCTCGGTCCGTAACGTATGAACATAAATATTCATCGTCGGTGAATATATCTGGTTGAAACGGACAAATGCCGGTGACTTTAAAGCTTTTTTGGATATTTTTTGCATTCATCGCCTTTGGGTACGCCTCACCCAAACATCCAGATACATCATAGATCGTCAGTGGCCGCCCTGGATGCGTTACCATCCAAGTGTCGCAAGCTTCATTATAATAACTTTTCAGTGTTCCAAATATGATGCGGTCTAACGGCTGTAGTTTTTGCGAGGTGTGTGGAGGTATAGTTAATAGATGTATTCCATTTTCTCTGCAAAAAATTATGGATTCAATTGTTATATGGCTCTCATGGTTGTCAAACACAATAAGCACCGGATGTTCCTTGCTACACCTTACATGTTTTAAAAAAAACTTTAAAAACAGCAAAAAGTTTGGACCGGTCATCCACCCACTCGGATGCGGAACTCCATCTGTACCTGGCGGAGCTTTATCTATGTCTACCATACGTGCTTGCCAATTTTTACGTGGGAATATCATAAATGGTGGTAGATGATTACCAAGTGCATTGATTGCACTACAAATTGTAATAAGTTCTCCACGTTCTCCAGATGTAACTTTCGACACCTGTTTCATTCCTCTACAAGCCACAATTTTTTTAGGAGTATGAACCGTACTAACTCCAGTCTCGTCCACATTCCAAATTTGGTCAGGGCGAAATTGAAACCGCTGCATTAAAGATTTTAAATTTTCAAAAAATTTACTGACGTTGTGTCTATTAAAAGCTGTTGCTCTAGACAAGCTGGTAGGTTCCGGAATACGAAGAGATAAATTTGAGTGTCGCTGCATTAGCCCATAGTACCAATCGTATGAGGCCGCTTGAGAAGCGCGCCATTTTTCAGGAAATTTTTTATTATTTTGAATAGCAAATTGATAAGCCAACTGTCGTACATTTTTTGGTGTCAACCCATGGAAAAGTTTACACGCTTTTTCTAAATATTCTACAAAGTGGGACTCTTCAGTTTTAGAAAAAATTGTAGATTTCGTGTAATCCGGTTTATATTCAATTTCTTGAGGGCTGTTTACAGTTTTTCTAATGTACCGCTTTAATGTCATAATGGGAACAGAAAATTCTCTTGCTGCACCACGAATAGAACTTCCTCGCTTAACAACATGTTCCACAGCATTTTTTAATATATCTGGTTCGATGGGTTTCCTTTTTCGGGCTCCAACTTTGGTTTTATATTTCCTAGGCATAATTTATATTTTTTGGTACGTATAATTCCCAATGATTAGTAGACCAGGCGAATCTCTTTTTAATCTAAAACAGTAAAACAACATATATTTATGTAAGGATCGATTAATTTTAAGTATAGTAACTTATTTAGAAATTGAAGTTTGAAATTAAAATAAGAATACATATGGAAGACTTGATTCATATCACATGTGTGACTTGACAATAGGGGGGATCAAATCTACCTTATAAGTCAGACGTGGTACTCTTATTCGGGCGAATGAAAATATTTAATTATTGTTCATTAAAACATTGAGACAGTATTGATATTTTATTAATTCTACGGATTCAATATTTATACCACATTAGTAATTTTGTTTTACTTGATCCATTATAAGGGAGACTTGATTCATCATAAGGAAGACTTGATCCGGTGAATCAAGTCTCCCGGAATGTTTGGTACCATGTCTCCCAATCCGAGTTGAGGTTATAAAACTAAAAAATTAAATATACTCACTCTCAGTAAACACCCTAATTCCATGAAAACTATATCTTTACTAACCAAGATAAGAGTCATAAACCTTAGTTTAACAATTGCTCATCGTTAAATAACAGTAAAATACACGAGAAAACTTGCGAAAAAGAAGTCACGTTCGCTCCGATCACCAATTTGTCCGCCATTAATGTCAAATGTCAAATAGAGCAGTGACGTTTGTAGAAAAAGTTTATTGTGAACATAGACAATTAGTGTTGCCAACCTAATATTTTAAAAGGTGCTTTTATGCAACGTAAATTAAAGGGATTGTGTCTCCCAGAAGGATCAAGTGTCCCCAGCCTCCCCTACCATACTAACATACTAATGTTCAGTCATTACAGGTCTATTATAGAAATCAGCAAAAAAACTCGAGTGTCCCGTCCACCCAGCACATTGTCTGATGGTATCGATGTTAATGCCCGAGCGAAATGCAGCAGAAGTTGCTGCGTGCCTAGTGCTGTGTGGATGGAATACACTTGTGTCAATGCCACTCTCTTCCAAAGTTCGCTTAATCCATCGACCGATGGTTTGTGATGAAGCTCCTTTGCGAGGCTTTTTAATTGTTATTAACCCTTTAGTTCGCAGAGAAATTAAACTTAAACATACTTATTTTTTTTCAATTAGGAGGTTTAGGTACTAATAGTTTAAATAAGCTTGGAAAAGTATTTAAAAAAATCTTGGATTTGTACTTTTTGGAAAAACATATGTAGGTGAGGTACGACATTGCGAAGGACATAGTATTGCACTATGGTATGGCCCACGAGAGAAAAAATAAAACGGCATTGACTCGACTTCTACCAAGTTTTACACAAACTTATACGATACTCATACTTCTACGATACGAGGGCCAAACTGAAAGTTTTTAGAACTGGCAACTTAAAAGCATTATATTAAAAAAATAAGTTTAAATTTTGAAAATAGAACTCTTTACCAATAATATTGAGTATTCATTTCATTCATTTGTCATTTGTTTTACGATTTGGCGGCAAATTGAAAATTGTCTGTGCACGTCAGAATGAATTTAAGCCGAGAAAATTTTCGTGCAATGATTTTTTATGACTTTCGATGTCATATAAGTCAACAAGAAAGTTATGATAGACTTCGATTGGCTTTTCACGATGAAGCCCCATCTCGTGCCACAGTTCACAACTGGTTTAATGAATTCAAACGTGGTCGAACTAATCTCACCGATGATTTGCGTGAGGGACGGCCTTCTACAGCGACGACTGAAGATAATATCAGTGTTGTGCGGCGTATGATAGAGACTGACAAAAGAGTGACCTATGAGCAGATTCGGACAAGTCTAGGCATAGGTATGAGTCAAGTGCACAAAATCCTCCATGAACATTTAGCGGTCAGGAAGCTTTGTGCCCGCTGGATACCGCATAATTTGACCGAGGCTCAAAAACTCCGCCGTGTTGATTGGTGCCGAGAAATGATCCAAAAATTTAACGGAGGTGACTCAAATGCTGTGTTCGACATACTAACGGGTGACGAAAGCTGGATTTACTGTTATGATCCGGAAACCAAAAGACAGTCTGCTCAGTGGGTGTTTCCTTCCGAAGAGTTGCCAACTAAAGTGAAGAGAGGTCGAAGTGTTGGAAAAAAGATGGTGGCCTCGTTCTTCGGAAAGACAGGTCATTACGCGACAGTTGTCTTAGAGGATCAGAAAACGGTTAATGCAGAGTGGTACACTAACAACTGTTTGCCACTTGTCTTGGAAAAAGTTCGAGAGAAACGACCTCGCAGCAGGATCCTCCTTCATCACGACAATGCCTCGTCGCACACCGCCAGGCAAACGATCGACTATTTGGCGACCTCAGACGTGGAATTACTGGGTCACCCGCCGTATAGCCCCGACCTCGCACCCTGCGATTTTTATTTATTCCCGAAAATAAAAGAAAAACTTCGAGGAAACATTTTATGGACGCCGAAGAAGCAGTGGCTGCGTTTCAAAACGCCGTCGAAGAGACCCCTAAGGCCGAGTGGGCAAGGTGCTTTTCTCAATGGTTCCATCGAATGCAGCGATGTATTGATGTGAATGGACGCTATTTTGAAAAGTTATAATAAAACTAATAACTTGCTAGAATGCTTAGTTTTTGATTTTCTAAGAACTTTCAGTTTGACCCTCGTACTCATGTTTAAGTCGTTTACGACATATTTGCGATAATTTCCATACACTTTTTTTGTGTCGTTTTTACAAAAAGGGTACATTGGTAGAGAGAGGTCAATGCCCTTTTATTTTTTCTCTCGTGGGCCATACTTTAGATTGATATTGTGTTGTAGGCTACCAACACTGCGACTTTAGGGACCATAATTGTAGAATGAAAAAAACACATGTTATTAAAAAAAATGTTTTTTATTAAAGAAATACAAACAAAAAAGCCATCTAGAAGGATACGTGAAAGTGATAAAAACAATTACGTTTTTCTAACATGCACAAGCGAAGGTTACATTTGGCACAACAAACACTTGTGTAGCCTTTTTTACAATATTTGCACCTTCCTTGGGCTAAAAATATTGGCAAATGACCAACATTGTCATACCGCACAGCATCAGGTGGTCTTGGGGCAACAGGCGCTTTAATTTTGTCAGATGCCGCATTGGAACTGCTCTGGTGAGCTCTATGCTTTTGCAAAAGTTCATTGACTAACTGTATGCGGAATTTCTTTAGAGTCAGCTGATTTTTGACACCTACCGCTTCCTTTCTATATAATAACCAGCCATTATTTACGCAGATGTCAAGTGCTTGAGCAAAAAGAGCCATATACCACCTTTTTGTTTTAAAATTTGACCGATATAAAGACACCAGCATATCAGCCAAGTCGACCCCACCCATATGAGCATTGTATTGCTTTACTATTTGCGGGCACTCAACATCTACTTTCGATTTGACTTCTTTTGAATACCGCTTATTTTTTTCTTTTGGGTGGCTGTCGACGAATGAACTGGCAAGTGTAACCACCTTGTTATCAATCCACTTTACCACGGCAAGTTTGTTATGATTACATACAAGCTGTTGGCTGGCGCCCCTTCCTTTCTTTGCTAAAGCCTTGTCTGAAATCATTTTTTCTTGACAACCTCTCAAGCGGTTATTTTTTATCGTCCCTAGACTCAGAATACCATATTCCTCGCGTAAATGACGAATCAGCTCCAAAGAGGTGAAGAAATTGTCAAAATAAACCGTTGCGGGCTTATTTTTTATAGTTTTGCATGACGCCAAAACAACTTTCGCTCCAAGACCTAAGTTTTCATAATCTGTAAAACAACGATTGCGAAAAGTGTTTTCTCCAGCATACGGAAGAAAGTCATATATAAGGCCCGAAACTCCCGCTCGTACAAATACTTTAAACCCCCATTTCTTCGGCTTCTTTGGAAGGTATTGCCGCCTGCTACCTGCTCTGGTGCCCTTGTAGGGGACCATCATTTCGTCTACGCTATATTTGCCCTCCTCTATAAGGTTTAAACAATTCCGACGTATCCCTTCGAGGATAGGACGCACTTTGAAATAACGATCGTCGTTCATGTCGTTATTATCGGTGAAGTGGAGGTATCTCCTTATCAGCTCGTATTTTTTTAAGGTCATGATATTAGCAATGTGAGGATACCTCAATTCCTTGCTCCAGTAGTCGCGGTAGGCCGGCATCTGCACCACACCCATAAGTAAAGTGATAGCTATAAAATCCTTTATGTCATTACTTGTGACATTTATGCTTTTAGTGGCTCCGCGTTGTACGGAGTAGTATAAATTGGTGTTGGCGGTTATAATATCAATAATATCTGCTGAAAAAAATGTCTCAAAATAATCTAATGGTGATTTAGTTTCTGCATCAGAAGGGGGCTGGTATTGAGGGAATTCTATTGTGTCTGCAGTCCATTTAAATTTAGCTGTAGTCCATTTAAATTTTAAAGGCTTTTTAACGAATCTTTTCACCCGTTTTGCTACAACCTTAGGTACTGTGTTAGCTTTCCTCTTCGATCGAGTTGTAGGTGCTGGAGAATTGGTCAATGGCGACAAAACTGACGATACTGAATCAAGCAGAAATGGAAGTTGCTCTTGTGGTTGACCAATAGGGAACATTTTGTTGATGATGGGTGATAATGGAATAGTTTCTTCGTCCGATAGTACGGGGTTTAACTGAGGACGTGGTGATGGTGGGATGTTTTCATCTTCAGAACTGGAGAAAATATTTAGGAGGTCTAGAGAAGATGGATAAGATCTTGGTTCTGAGCTGCAATACGTTACATCGTCGTCAAAATCTGACTGTTCTTTAAAAATTTCGTTTTCTGATTCGGTACTACTTTCTGACGAAGGAGCATTTTCTGGAGGTATCAAGGCCATAATTGTTCGGGTTCGTTGCCATTTTGTTTTTATCTGAAACAAAAAACAAAAACGTGCGTTTCAAACCGCACCCAAAGCGTAACTAAATGCATAGTAAATAAATGTAAGATCACTAGCTTATGTAAACCAAAAAAAAAAACATTAAATAAACCATTCCTCTATAAGTAAGCAATCTAACTAAGAAATATTTTTTCAAATTAGGCCAGTGCTTTCGGAGATAAGCGCGTTGAACCAAACAAACCCTCCAGCTTTATAATATTAGTAAAGTAAAGATGAAAATAAAATATACAATATTTTTTTGGTTACCTAATGGGCAGTGTCGTTTGAGAACAACGTACGAGCATTCCAGTACTTTATCGAGTACTTCGCAGCGTTGTTGACAAACAACATTTGTTTTTAGCACTGAATAAATGATTATGGTATAGCTAAAATGTAATAATATTGACTTCATACACTAAAATAAATACTGCTTTAGCTATAATTAATGAGAATTAAGTAACATTTTAGACGTAAACTTGTAAAATTTTTATTTTTTACCTTAGATCCGCACGGTGCATTTTGTCTCGACTCCATCTTGCGAGGAACTGACAGAACGCCGCATGTTTTTTGACATTTGTTTTTATTTTAGGTAGCGTTCCATTTATGCTTCGACATTGTCAAATGTAATGGTTTAAAAATCTAAGGAAACTGAATAAAAATATTTTTGTTTACTATGTCGTTCTAGGACATCACTGCGAATTAAAGGGTTAACAAACGATTCTCAGAACTTGGTCCGATTGTAGCAGTGGCTGACAAGTAAGTTGTTAGTGTAGCAGCAGGGCAAATATTTGGGTTCTTTTGAAAAAAAGGTAAGTCAAGTACTGGCTGTGCACGGCCAGCCCCAGATGTTTTTATCAAATCTGTTATTTTTATAACTATCCTGTCATTGCAAGTAGAAATATTAGGTAACTTAATAAGCGATAGCGTTTGGATTCTTTGCCCTGTTGCTAACGCTAATAATACAGTAAATTTTAAAGTTAACTTCTCTAAATTCAAAGAATCATTAGGGTATAATTTACTTAGGTGATCTAGAACATTATTAGGATTCCACGTTACGTTATAACAAGGAAAAGATGGTTTTAATTTAAAAACAACTTTAAAAAATCTAGTAGCTATGATCCTGCCCTATAGAATTATTTGAAATCAAAGATATTGCTGAACGATGTGTATTAAGGGTCCCGTAAGACGCTCCTGATTGTAAACATTCGCTAAGAAAATCAAGTAAAGAAGCGATTGAAACATTGTATAACTAATTGATTTTTTGTGCAGTATTCCCACCATCTTTTTAAACTAGTTGCGTATTGAGCTTTTGTACTTGCTGACAGTGAAGAAAGCATTATATTCACAGCGGATTCTGGTACCTCTTGATTTAGGATTGATCGCCGGATACAATAGTTGCTACCAGGGAAAGGTGCTGGTGCAATGGGTGTATCTTCCTGAAAACAGATGTAAGAAGTAATTTATTTGGATGAAAAGTAATAGGTTCGCTTCTACAAAGTGATTTAAACAGTGGGTACCAAGGCTGAGAGGGCCAAAATGGTACCACTATTATGCCCGTTGCACCATCAATGGCGGGAACGCGTAAAAGTAAAAAGGTTGCCAATTTATAGTGAAAGCGTCTATGTTGAATGCGTACGGATCTCTGCGCCAAGAAATGTATTTATTACATTTTGCATTTATACGGGTGGCAAAGAGATCAATGTCCGGTTGACGAAACCGTTCTACAATTAAGTATGCTTTATTTGAAAGTTTCCATTCTGTATCAATATTTAATTGTCTTGATTCAAAGTCAGCTTCTATATTGAGAGAAGATTTTATGTAAGAACCGTGAATAAAGATTTTTCTGATTTCACACCACTGCCAAATCTTTTTAGATATTTCTGTTAGATGCGGGTATTTCACTCCTCCCATTCTATTAACATAAGAAATGGCAGTAGTGTTATCAATACGTAATAGAATTTCACAATCTGTCTTATCGCTAGCGAACGATCTTAGCCCGAAAAACACTGCAAGTAGTTCCGGATAGTTTATATGGCGGTCTCGCTCTTTCATCGACCAATGGCATGAAGCACCCCAACCTGTTTTAGACGCGTCGGTAAAAAAATCTAATTTATAATTACCCCGGCGAATGGGATTATAAGATGAAGGTATGTTATCCCTCCACCAAATAAGATCACCATTTAAACTACTCGGAATTACCATTGTCTCGTCATAGTTATCATTGTTGTATACGAATGCTTTAGTATATAACCAGCTATATGCTATAGCTGGGCATGCAGCTACCAGACTACCTAAGAAACTAGCAAAGTCGCGAATAGAAATACTTTTACGACTATTTAAGGTATTTATACGGTTTAAAATAATACGTTTTTTCTTTTGGGGTAATTCTAATGCCATATTAAATGAATTTAATATAAAACCTAAAAATTTACAGGATTTATTCGGGATTAAGTTGGATTTTTCAAAATTTATTATAAATCCTAAATTTGTTAAACAACGAATTGTTTTGTTAGTATTGCAAAAACATGTACATTCCAGTATAGGTTTTTCCAATGCATAATATATCATCAAGATATTTAACTGACAAATACCCTCGAGATCTGAGATGAGTTATTATTGGGTTAAGTAAAAACAAAACATACGGTGCAGAAGAGAGGCCAAATGGGAGACAATTAAATTCGAACAATCGAATTTCGAATGTGAATATTAGTCATGTACGAGTCTTTTGTTACAAGTTTAGAAGCGGTACGAATATCTTCCATTTTAAAATGATTGCAATGAACAAACTTATTTAATTTTTTAAGATTTAATATGAATCTGAAACCGTCGTCTTTTTTGGGTATAAGAAAGATATCCGAAACGTATTGTCCCTTAATATAATTACAGCGGTTAATAGCACCTATTTTTAACAAATGAGAGATTTCAGATTGCATTTACGAACTTTCTGTTTTTGACAGAGTGCGTCTCCGGTAATCTTTAGTATTTTGGTTAGGTAACTCAACAAAAGGTATTTTATACCAGATACTACATTTAAAATAAATTTATCGCTAGTTAACGAGGACCAAGACTTAATAAAGTATTTTAAGCGACCAGCGTGTACCTGAATCGAAGTTATGCCGTTTATTGTCGTGCATTCTTGGTCTGCGCCGCCAGTCGTGGTACCATCACCGCGCTGGATGGCGGCGGGCGGCGCCGCTGCTGTAGCAAATATTGCGACGGCGGCGGTCGACGAGGTGGGGGCGGCGGACCGTACATCCCGGGGCGACGATAGGGCCTCTGAAGACCTCCGCCTCGGTTTACATAGTTGTTCTGTGAGCGGCCGCGGGACGAAGGTCCTTTGTAGTTTAAATTAAATGTGGATGTAGATGCTTGAATTAACTGCCCAGTTCTTTTAATGCCGCGAGAATTCTTTACTAATTCGCTCAGTTGATCTCCGAACAGATATGCGTCTCGTTTACGGTCTTTGAAAGGTTCTATTAGATCTTTATCTACTAAGGGTATAATTAACGATCTTCGGGTATCCGTTTCCAAAAAATGTGAGTCAGCCAGGAGTTTACTAGCATCTGATAGTATGGCTAAGACGTCAGATATTTTAGGCTCATGGCAAAACAGAAGTGACATGGCTCTAGTAATAGCGGTCAACGCCCCACCAAGTTGACTTTGTTTATTAAAAAGACGTTTGTCTCGATTGCGGCTAGTTTCACTCAGCATGGCACTAACTTCCGCGTTTAGAGTGGGGGCTTTTGCTAGGGGTATGTTTTTTGGACATGAAAAATTTTTTAAGAGTACCTCTCTTTCTTCATTTTTAAAGCCATTAACCAAAAGTGGTTTGAGGCGCATAGCAATCTGTTCAATAATAGGTTCTCCCCAGTCTGTGCTCTCCTCTTCGAACGAGCCAAGTGCTTTTAATAATTCTGGGTTAACGTCTGAATTAGGTTCCTGTTCGGATATATTCGGTAGTTCAGAAAGTGCCGCAACATCACATGGTGTCGGTAGCTCAGGAGGTTCAAGAGGTGGAGGCTCTTCTGAGTGTGGACCCATTACATCCTCACACTCCAAAGTGACACTATTGGTTTCGTCATTTGGGTTAAAATATTGTTCTGAGTCCCAATTTTCTAAAACAAAGAAAAAGTACCCATGTATTACTATACAGGGTTCATTTGTAGTTATCGGCCATTTTTTTTTTTTGCACAATAAGCATCATTTATACAACGTGTAACAAAATGGAGAGATAAAACTTTAGGGTTAGCTTCTATACCATACGTAGAATGTACAGTAAAAGAATTAGCATGATCAGCGCTGGTATAGACTTTCATACAAATTTTTTAAATTATTTTACAATAAAATATTTTGGCAACCCTAGTCAAACTAACAAGCTAAAAATAGACTTGCGGTGCAATCAGTGACCTTATGACCTTTCCCGCACCGGCTGAATAGCGAGCGATACGCCGCGCTGCCGCGGCCGCCCACTGCGAGTAGCGCGGATATCAGCGCAGCTGATTGTTACTTACCTATCGTTTGGCACATTGAATGACACAATTTTTATCACACTACCTACCTAATGAAAACAAATAAAACAACATGTTAGTACAAATTTCAAGTTTCTATTTATTAATATTAAACGGGATGCCCGGAAGAAATCGGGTTTGCCTGAAAGAAATCGCTTAAAGCTTTTTAAATCGCTTAAATATTGTGTACATAATTATTTCTACGTTTAATGACAATAAAGAGTGTTTGTTATAATTATTACAACTTAAATTTGTAATAGGGGAAACGGTATAGTAATTGGCCACTTAAGCGACCACTCGATAGAAAAAATCAATTTAAAATTAATTTGTAGCTTAAAAATAAATAAAACTCACGATATATGTTTCTTTATTCATTTATTTACTAGAAAAAGTGCCTTACACAAACTTTTATTAAATATTTGAGGAATAATCTGAACTTAAAAATAGAAAACGTAAAATCACAGTTATTGGCCATAAAATTATAGTTATTGGCCATGAGATCACACAGTTATTAGCCATATTTAAAAACATAATAGAAATTGAAATTTTAACACAAAAATAGTATTTATTTTACATAGTAATGTAGTTAATGCAAAAAGTGTTGTCATCGTCACTCTTCGAAAGCACCTCGAGCGAGCATGTACCAGATGACGATCAGCTTTCGGACTTGACACCATGACTTTGGTGATGAATATATATTATTAATATAACTAAATCATTTCTTCATCATGATCTTCCTCTTTATAAGATTCAGATTCATCACCAGAGTCGTCATTCAGTAAGAAACAGTTGTGGCATATAAATCCCGACAGCTCATCGTCATCTGGCATGTGCTCGAGGTGTTTTCGAGGAATGCATTGGCGATGGTAGTGCTTTTTGCATGAACTACATAGTAGTGACTTATTTTTAATAGCCAGACGCCGGCACACGTCACAAGAAACTAGCTCTATACTTGATAGAATCTTTACTTTACCGTCGTTTTTAACGTCACCAATGTTTTCCTCTTTAGCATTTTCCGTTTCAGACTTTATGTCAATAATGTCTTTTCCTTGATTAATATTTTTTGACTTCTTTCCAACGCCTTTGCCTTTTTTAGTCTTCAGAGCATTTTCTTTCTTCTCCTCTCTTATTCTTTTCTTTTCCATTTTTTGTTTCTGTATTTCTTGCTTTTCCATCTCTTTTTTTTCAATAGCTGATCTAAAATTTTCGGAAGTTATCACAAATGGAGTCTTTTCTGTCTTTCGAATAGACTTCCTTTTATTTTCTGGGGCATTCTGTAAGTAGTCACTAATTGACTTATTAAGTTGAGTAGTTTCTGTCATTGTGGTTACAGCAGAGGTAGAAGAAGAAGGTTGGCACAAATCCATAGGAGTTTTGGTAGGTGTCATAGTAATTTTAACTGATGTCACAACATTTTCATTGATGAGATTTACGTTTGTTATGTTATTATTAGATTGTATTTCAATATTAGTTGATTCTTTCTGTAGAGGATCACTTTGAAAAAAACTCCAAAGTTTGAATAATGTAGGTGAGGAATCATTCTGCGTGAAACCTTGAGATTTCAGTGCTTTCATCTTGTCTATCATTTCAACCCCTACAATATCTTCAAACTTTTTTAGGGACATGACCTTGTTTTCGTCATTGTCTGCTCTTTGGCTGTCTGCCTCTTCAACACTTTTAGTTGCCCCTAAACATTTGGAGTAATCTATTGCATTCTCATCAAAGGGACACAAGCCACATGCCCGAAAACCATTTATTATTGTTTCAGGTTTTAATTGGTCAACAACGGTTTTTAAAATAATAGCAATGTTGAGCTTTGTTACCACCTCGCCAAAGTTTTCTGACTGAAATTTTCGTACTGCTTTTCGGTACATTTTTTTTATTGGTCCAAATACGGAAACATCTGCTGGCTGAGTGATTCGAGTGGTGTTGGGGTAAAGAGCTACCAATTCAATTCCTAGCTCTTTACAAGTCAAACTAAGCTGTAAAGTGATATGACTTTTATGGCCATCAATAAACAAGATAACAGGTTTTGTGATGTTATTTTCAGCAAGATATGGGTCAAACAACTCAGTAATGAACTGGTTAAAAACATCTGCCGTCATCCACCCTGAATCACTGCGTCCAATACCCCATTTAGGTGGCACCGATGTCGCAATTTTATCAGGTAGGCGTTTGTACGGAAAGACTATTAAAGGAGGACAAGTCTTCCCATCGGCAGAAAATGCAAAAAGCACTGTAACATTTTCTTTTGAGTTTCCTTGTTCCACAGCATATATATTTTTGTCTCCTTTAGCAGCAAGCACGCGACCAGTAGAAGGACAGAGTTGAAAACCTGTCTCGTCAGCATTAAAGACACGTTTTGGGTCCTGAATTACGTCTGACAGGTTTTCGTCAGTGAAGTAGTTTTTTATTTCGAGAAACCATTTTTTAATGTCGGTTTCAGACACGCAGGCACTGGCTTTAGTAACCCCCTCGCTGGTTCTTGATACTAAACTAGGGTGCCGTTTTAAAAAAGCTTTGAGCCATCCCTGACCAGGCCTGTTGTTAAGAAAAGGAGTAACGCGTGGATTTTCAGTCAAAAACTTTTGAACTGTGTCTAAAACGTCATCGGATTTCCTAGGAAACCCTTTACGAGACATGTTAATCAACCACTCTGCGATATTATTTTCTTCCTCATTTGTTAGATACGGTGTTGGCCCAAATTCAGATTTTGTAGTAGGATTTTTGAGTTTAAACTGTAAAGTTGCTCTGGGTATATTATATTTTTTGGCGACTGCTCTCAAAGACATTGCTTTTGAATTTAATTTTTCTAAAGCCTCATCTAGGGCCTCTTTGGCGTAGTTGGGTATCTTTGGCATCTTTTCTTGTGTAACTGTATAAACAAGTAAATATTTTTTTTTAGATAATTGATCCAAAATAAATAAATAAAGCATTATAGTTATTGGCCTTCTTTTTCTCAAGGATATGTTTGCGCATGACACAGTTATTGGCCTAGGCTATTAACTGTGCAGAATGCTTTAAAATTTACAGAAATTATAGAGAATACTAAACAATGTAACAGAAGACGTTATCTTTAATAAAAACGCTATTTTAACTTTTTTTTTTAAATACAGCTATTGGCATAGGAGGCCAATAACTATAAATTATTCAAATAATTGTGACAGCTATTGGCCACCACAAAATTTTGAGGTTATGTAGAATATAGGGTTATAATACACCTTTAATATGTTTAGAACGCTTAAAAAGGCTATGTTTTATACATTTTAAACAACGGACCAAGTACATACCCATTTCAAAATATCTCACAGAAAAGTAGATGCAGTCTTAACGTTTTTTTAACAAACTCACCTGAATTTGTTAGTTCCGCAAAACATCACACGTCGGAAAAGAACCAAACAACCTAGCGGAATTTGGATGAAACTTTTTGACAGAGAATGAAAGTGTTGCTATTAATAAGCTTTGAAATCTACTATTTCTATGGGATGTTGCTAGTTTTTTGGCAACAAAGTTGAAATGTCCAATTACTATACAGGGGCCAATAGCTATACCGTTTCCCCTATCTGACAAACTCTTATGACAAGTATCGCACTTATTTCAATCGACATTCAGTTCACTTTGCGTAAAAACACTCACAACTGTATCTAGGGTTTCCCTTACACTTGGCCAGAATTACAAAAACGGCTCACAATTTCTGCCTTCTTTTTCAATACACACACATCCACATGACGTTTGTGCCACCGACAAAAGCCTAACCGAGGAGGTCCCAAATCCGCTGGTATCAGCTATTGCGTCCATCGGGAATGATAAGGATTCTTAAATAAATGAAAAATGTGATAAATAAAACTAAGGATGTTGGCCATCATCACTAAGCGTGCGCCATATCACCATGTGATTGACATCCAAAAGAGCGCCGACTCGTCCAGTGCTGCTCCTCGGATCCTCCTTGAAATGATCCAAGACTTGCTCTTCTAAGTTCTCGGAACGCGAAGGTGGCCGCGCTGGGTTTCGCGTATAAAGAACCGGCGCGCTGAGCCGCAGACTCATGCTTCAAAACACGCCATAGCCGGATATGTGGCGCTGTTCAGCTGCCGGCCTGCACTCCACAAACCGCTGCCTGTAAAGTCTTCGAGCTTCGTTGATGCTGTGGTTACTAGCGGCTCCAACATACAGAATCATATCGTAACATTTGTTGTTTGAATACACATGTCGTATAACAATACTTTCTCCAATACTTTCAAGTCGAGAAATTTTAAGAACACTTCGAATAAAATAGCGATAGCAACTGACGTGCACACTTCAAAACGGACATGAAAGAACTGAAATAAATTTCTATTAATTTTACTAATAACCGAACCAAACAGTTCTCTAGTAAGTACCTAATTTTTTTAGGGTTTTTCCGCACCTATAGCGATATGATAAACAAAATCTTAGTACCCAATTTATATCATAATACAGTGAAATGACTTCATTATATTATGTTTATGTATTGTTAAGTTATTCTGTTACAAATAAATAGTTTTCAATCGTGAAATCACTTCAATAGTTTTTAAGTTGTTTGTTCAATATCAAAATATTAAAAACTGTTATTTGTTAATTTACGTAACTTATTTTTACGCTTCACACGTCATTTTAAATAAAGAAATTAATCCATTTTGTTTCTCAAGAAAGAGAATAATAATAAAAGATAAAGATTCCTCATAAAAAAATGAAGTTTCGGGACAGGTATACTTAGGATATTTTTCCCTATAGCGTTTGAAAATAATTTCAGCTGCCTGAAACAACCACAACTAAAAACAATAATTAGTTAGTCATCAGTAATTTAACTTTTTTAAATAAAAAATTTAGTTGAGTTGAGAATTTGTTCATAATAAATATTGAACGGAACAACCTTTACTTTGGCTTGGAAGCGACGCGGCGGCGGCGGTAAATCTCAAAGGGTATAATTCCGAAAGGCGCAAGTTCGCGACGAGACGCCGAAAGAAGTCCCGCGATTTGAGCGATAATAGACCTTGTGTGTTTGTTATAAGAGCTATGCACGGGTTATCTTTTATGAAAACGACTTTACTTAGTTGCTAATTTTATTAATTTAATGCTTTGTTGTCGTATGTATTGATAGTTATAAGTATGGAGAATACAATAAGAAGTACAAGAAGCTGTAAGTATTGTATTATAGTTTGAGGTTTACAAAATCATAGGTATTTACCGAATATGTTTCCTATTATAATTCTTAGAAAGTTTGAATGTAAGAGAGAGAGGATATTTCTTCGTTTTTTATTAGAATTATGGGTAAGTTTGATTGTCTTTTTGAGTCTCTCTTCATTAGGTATAAGTTGCGATTTGACGCCGTGCGAAAGAATTTGCACGTAATACCTACCGATAGATTTGTAATAATTTCATATTAGTTTCTTGCAATAGCGTATTAGCACGCTAAAGTGGCAGTGGGCCATATATGTCGAAGAACTGACAATCGTTGGGGTCCAAAGGTTCTCGAATGGCGGCCACGACAAGGCAAGCGTAGTGTGGGACGCCCCCCGGCACGTTGGGAAGACGATTTGCGGAAGACGGCTGGCAGGGACTGGATGCGCAGCGCTAGAGACCGAATACGGTGGCGCGCGTTGGGAGAGGCCTACGTCCAGCAGTGGACTAGCGCGGGCTGAGATGATGATGATGATGAATAGCGTATTTCTAAAGGAATGTGATAGTTTTTTGTATGACAAGTTTGATATCATAGTTTATTGAGAGTACCTAAATTAATGTTTTGTTTTACGTTTCTCTTAAATTTATGATTACTTATGCTTAATTTGATAACATTTTTGATTTTAGTCGTAAACGTATTTCGATCATGTAGGTATGTTGTTAAGTATTAGAAATAGAAGGCTACCGAGCCTCAGCATCCGTTCATAACAACAAACAGTGCGACTTCTAAGTATTAAACGTTTTTAAAATACGTAACACGTATACGTGAGAGCCCGGGAGTAGCGAGCGAGCGATCCGCGGCAGACAAAGGGCATCGAACTTGCTATTTCATAGACTATAAAAATTATGCAGAATGCTGGATTACTTAAAATTTATTTCAAGCTTTATTGTATGGTGGTGATGATAGTTGTGAGTGTGTGAGAATAAACAAGAAGTTAAATATCCTTGTCAGTGATGCATCATAGTTTAAGGTTAAGAAAATATATTCTCACGGATAGTTAAAATTAACGTGTTGTCGGTTCGAACGTACAAATCTATTATTTCAGTAGAGTTTTAAATTGGTAAACCGCGTGATAAACGCACATATTGGTGAAAAGGTAGTTTTAAAAATATTCTGCACTTAGATACTACCGAAAAAAACATTCCCGAGACGTTGTTGTCGTCTAATTTAGTAGGCACAAAATTACACTTTGTAGTATCTCTCTTGGTTACTTATCGCTTTATTTTTACATACGCCATCTGTTATCGAATAGATTCTATCAAAAGGTAACAGCTGTTTTTAGGGTTGACACTTCGATATTTTGATCTAAACTTTGAACTTGTTTTCCGAACCAACCGTAAGGATTACAAGTTTATGTTACTGTTACTTATAAACTACACCACCAAACATACAATCCCCTTAAGTATTATCTCTTCATTATGTTACACGTTGTAGAAACGATTTTTGCAAAAATAAGTTAGTATAAGTATGGCGCTGTGCCAAACGTTGAAGATCGGCTCTGTGATTATTATTTTGTAATTAATGCAAGTTTTGACTAATTGACATAAATTTAACTGTAATTAATTTATTGTGACGTAAATTGTGACGACTAATGTTGGCAGACAAAAATACTCAGTAATCAGTGATAAAACTCCAACATAAAAGTGACGTCGACAAGAGTTAAGTTTATAGTGATACTGTACCTAAAACCTAAAAATATTTTAATGTAAGTTTTCTAATGACCATTCTACACCTTTGACAATACATTTTAGTGATTTTTTTTTAGTAAAAACAGTAAACAGTGCTTAAAATTACTAAATAGACGTACCAAATAACCGTTACATATTAGAACAAAGGAACTGAATCAACAGAGAATATTGACTAAAGTGACAACTAACGCCATCTAGAGTTTCATATAGGAAACTTTACTCAACAAATCAAGAAGATATTGCAATCATCATTTAATATTGAAAACAGTTTATAGAGGGTTAAAGATAATTACTTTATATATCATTGCAATCTATTTTCTATTTTATAAATATGGAGAATGTTACCAATAGAAAAAAAAGGCAAAACACACAAATATCCGACTGTGGAAGTAACTCAGATGATTCTTCAAGTATAAGTGAGGATGAACAGTCTTCACGTTTGTTTTCTATGGCGGAGACTGGGAACTGTAGCTTACCAATCAATAATAGCTTAAATGAATCCATAGTAGATGATATGAAAAGGAAAATAGAAGAGTTATCGCAGAGAATTGAAATAGCGGATTTAGAAATAAGTAACTTAAATTTAGACACTGAAAAATATAAAAAAATTATTGACCAGCAAGAAAAAAAAATTAAAATACTAACAAAGTTAAATCAGCCTATTAATTTAAATAAAAAACAACAAGGAAATACAAGTTTGACAACGCCCATAAAACGTCGACTCACATATGCGCACATAAAAGCTCCTAGAACCCCACTACACTATTTAAACTATTCTATGCGAAACCACACTGTAGTAAGGGCCTCAACACCTAGGAAAGATCTATCTTATCAGCAATTACCAAAATCGTTATCGCCTAAGCTAACTCAAACAATGAGTGAATCTGAACAAAACCAAAATAAGATTAAGGAGCTCGGAAAAGGACAAATTATCATTGTTGGAGACCAACAATGTAGAGGACTGGCATGCAAATTATTAAAGCGCAGGGACAACAAGTGGGAGAGCCAGTACAACATAACGTCTACGGTAAAACCGAATGCTGCGAGCAATCACATAATTTCTAGCTGTATGGAAGTCTCAAAATCAATACAAAAAAATGACATTGTTATACTTTCTGTAGGGTCTAACGATAAAAACCCATATATGTTATTTTCAGAGCTATGCAATGCACTTCACTCGTTAAAAGGCTGTTTTAAAGTATTTGTTTTAAATGTGAAAAATAATCCGTTTTTAAATGTCAATTTAATTAATAATCATATTCGACTTCTATGTCAGAATTATTCAAATTGTGAATTTTTAAATTTTTGTAATATAGATTCAAGCAATACCTATAATTGGATTAATTATCTTAGTTTTAAATTAAATATAGAGACTGAGTTTATCAAGTATAAAAATAAATTTCTCACACCGTTTCGACGACCAATCACTACTGCATCAAAATTAAATATTAATTATTATGTTAATTCTAAAGAACCTTGTGTAGGAAGTGGTAATAGTAGCATTAAAACTGATACATTTTTTCGAGCATAAAATTATGATTCTGCATCAAAATATAGCTGGTATTTTAAATAAACAGGACTTAGTTTCGACGGCTATTGGTACTCTAGAGCAACAAATCGGCCCAATAAATATAATTTGCCTAACAGAAACGTTTATAAAGAGTGGTTCAGAGCCTAACCTTAACTTAATGAACTACAAGATAGCGTCATATTTTTCCCGACCATCTGAGCGGAGAGGGGGGTCTTGTATTTTACTCAAAAATGGCATGAAATACGTGCAGGTTAAACTACAAAAGCCTAAATTATATTATTTTGAATACTGCGCAATAGAAATATTAGCATTAAACACATACATAGTGTGTATATACAGAACCCCTAATTCGAACCTTGATTTGTTTTTCCACGAACTAGAAACACTACTACATACCCTCACAAAGAAACGCAAAAAAGGTATAGTACTTTGTGGTGATTTTAATATAAACACTTTGAAGGATAGTAACCAGTCAAAAAAACTTTTGAGCCTACTATGTCAATATAATATAAAAATACATATAAATAAACCAACCAGAAAACAGGCATGCTTAGATTTAATAGCCAGTACTTTTAATTATTCTACAAGTGACATCCATAAATTATGTCTATCTGACCACGAGACTGCGCAAACTTTGACATTTACAATAAAAGACAGTAAACAACAATTATTTAATTGCAATTATTTTTATTTTGACATAAAAAGAGATTTTAATAAAGAAAATATTAAAAAATTTATAGAATGTATATCTAACTTATCATTTAATGACGTTTATAATGCGACTGATACTGAAAATGCGTTTAATATCTTTCATGACTATCTAATCCTATTTTTTAATTTATGCTTTCCGATGATAAAAGTTAAGATAAATAATCATCCTATAAAAAAAGTTTTAATTTCTAAAGGACTGAAAAAGTCATGTAGCATGAAAAGAAAATTGTATTTAAAATACCGTATGTGTAGTAGTAATAAGGTTTTAAATAAGAACAAATACACAACATACACTAAAATATTAAAAAAATGTTTTGAAAGCGCGCAGAAATCAGAGAATGTCAAATATTTGAATAATGCAAAAAATAAATGTAAAGCCTGTTGGAAGTTAATAAAAAATACTTCGGGAAACAATAGTCATGCAAATTCAATTGAAAAAATTATATATGACGGTAACGTTTATACAGACCCTAAAGACATTTGTATGAGATTTAATGAGCATTTTATTAATTTTGATAAGATGAACTGTACAAAAAAGAATAAATCTGACAATTTTGAACCAAAAATAAAAAATAATCTGAATTCAATTTTCTTGACGCCTGTAACGGAAAAAGACATATTCAAAATAATTATGGATCTGAAAAACACTCGAGCAGTTGGATATGATTCCATATCAACTGAAATATTAAAGGCTAGTGCTAAATTTGTTACAGGTCCCTTAACACATATTATAAATTTATCACTATCTGAAGGAGTTTTTCCTAATAGATTAAAAAAATCCATTGTCAAGCCACTGTTTAAAAAGGGTGAAATAGATGATATAAATAACTTCAGACCCGTTACGTTAGTGTCAGTTCTATCGAAAACATTTGAAAGGGCAGTGTACGATAAACTGTATTGCTTTTTTACTCACCAAAAAACATTGACGGAACAACAGTTCGGTTTTAGAAAAAACAGCTCTACAACGCTAGCTTGCTATAATTTAGTGAAAGAAGTAACTGAATCACTGAATCGTGGTATATACCCAATTTCCGTATTCCTTGATATGTCTAAGGCCTTCGACCGCGTTTCACACGACATACTTTTAAAAAAAATGCAATGTTACGGCGTAAGAGGAGTAGCATTAGAATGGCTCCGAAGTTATCTATATGATAGGACACAAAGCGTAGAAATTAGCCGATTATATGGGAATACTTTAAAACATTATCAATCCCCCTACTGTCCTAACAACCGCGGCGTTCCTCAGGGAAGTGTTCTAGGTCCTTTATTATTTTTAATCTATATAAATGACCTACCAGACCATATTGATCATAATTGTATTTTATTCGCGGATGATACGACTATTACTATAAAATATGACAAAAAAAAGAATGACGCTGAGATAGAAATTAATAAAACACTGACTGACATTACTTTATGGTTAGACATTAATGATCTTTTAATTAATATTGACAAGACTAAATTAGTTCAATTCCAAACTTATAATTCAAAATTTAATAAATATGACATACAATATAATGACATTTGCCTAGACATAGTAGAATCCACGAAATTTTTAGGAATTACAATTGACCAACACTTAAATTGGAAGGAACATGTGAATAATATTTGTATGAAAATTGATCGATTTATTTACGTTCTAAGGCGAATAGTTCAACTAGTATCATTTCAGGCGGCACTCCTTGCATATCACGGATATATTTCGTCCGTCATCAGGTATGGCCTAATTTTATGGGGAAACTCGGTTGAGGCCGACCGAGTATTCATAATACAAAAAAAATGTATACGGACCATTTGTAGGGCAGATTTAACAGACAGCTGCAAACAATTATTTGCTAAACTAAAAATTTTGCCACTTCCATCACTGTACATATATGAAGTATGCTGCTTTGTCAATCGGAACAAACATTTATTTGGAAAAAATGAGGATGTGATTGGACGGCGTGGCAGACACAAAAATAAACTTTACGTACCACCCCAAAAGCTAACTGTTTATAGTAAAAATGTGCACTGTATGGCTGTCAAACTGTACAATAAATTACCCAGTACATACAGAAATCTCCCGGAAAAAAAATTTAAAACTACATTGTATAATATATTATTAGAAAAAATGTACTATGACATAAATACCTATTTAAATGATAAAATATGAATTAACTTTTGTTGCAAAATTTTGACTTCTATTATTTAATTGTAATTTGACTTTATTTTTAATTAATGTTTACTTCTGACATCTTTTAACATTAGTTTTGACATTTAATTTTATCTAGTATTATTTTTATGTTTCAATTTGATGTGCTTTTTATTTAATTGTGTTTTATATTAATTTAAATGTCAATGTAATTTAATGCAATTGCTTTGTAAATGTTCTATACTATAATTTTATGATTTTGCACGCTGAACAATCAGCAGTATATGCTGGACCTAACTTATAAGTATGAACTGACTGTACCATATATTGGCAAAATAAAGATTTATTATTATTATTATTATTATTATTATTATAATATATCCGCTTTCTTAACCAAGGTATGGTTACTCTAAATTTCCATTAAAATCAAGATGACTACGCGCTACTAAAAAACATCGTGTAGTACTACGTTGTATGTTGTATTATCAATGAAATGCCGCTTCGTAGTAGGTATGTTCATCAACAACGACAATTTTTTTTAACGATAAAACAAATATGCAGGTACGTTTATATTGTATCAAAGAAACTGTATATTTAGTATTAGGTCTTTTAAAGGGAAACAGGCATCCAGTTATTTATGTATGTTATTATTTTTAAAATTTGTATGTGTGTTTTTTTTTTTATATAGGTTAAGGTCTTAAAGTTTGAATGCGTGCGGTCGTGGCAAGCGCGCACAAAGGAATGAAGCAGGAGCACCGGGTGTATGCAGGTTACCTGACAGATAAACCAACAAGGTACATACTTCTCTTTTTTTTGACAACGCTAAAAATGTGTGCGGAATGGCTGGTCGTACTGAGGCTACGACTTGGTAAATTAATATAAATCTCGAAGGCGAAAACAGGATAATTATTGGCACAGTGAATTTGGTAGGTATAACGATTGGCAGTCATATCTACAATCTAGGCACATAAAAAATAGATGGCCTGCAGTATCTAGGCCCATACCTATATACTATCTTTAGGTCCGCCTAATCCTCGTTATATTTTTAACAATTCTTCATTTGACATTAGGTAAAAGCATCAGTAGATGACCACTTACGGAGACAATATTCTGTTTAAATGTTTGACTTTAATTATCATATGAATTCAGTAAGTTTCTTTTTTTGGAAACCCTGTGAAAAGTGTTTTAACATATGAACAAGCATTTCACCACGTACAATGGTCGAATAAAAAAAAAAAAAATGTTCTAATATTAGAGTACCTAGTTGACCATCTAAAAACTAGAAGATGACCATATTTTGCATCAGTACCTAGGTGACCACTCAGATGCTACAATTTTAATTGGGTTATTTGTTAAATAAGAAGCAAAATAAGATGAAAAGACGTTTTATTTGAAATATAATAATAATTAGGCCTTTTTAAGCCTATAATTTAAATAAAAACAAGGTTCTAAAAGATCCGACAGATGGTTATAAAACAAAAGGACACTGTCAAACACAAAGCGTAAACGTCAAACTTTTTGCCAAAATCATATCAAGGAATGTATCTCTGGAACATCAAATACATTTCTCGTAGAACTGGTCTTCTTGGGAGCCTCTATATGAGCAACTACTGCATCCCAGGGATAGTCGAGCACATCTTTATGCTCGGGCTGTTTCCACAAACGACCATTTGATTTCATAGACCAGATTGTTGCTGTTTCTTTCGTAGCTTTAAGTACTTTCCAGGATAAAAGTTATTGTCGTATTTAAATATGACAAATTCTCCATCTACTTTTTGCGGGTGTTTTAAACCCACAATTGGTGATTCTGACTCAATCACACTTTCTCCTGAAGAGACCACAGCATCCGAGTCTGAACTGGAGGAAGAGAATCGCAGGTTTTTTCTTACCCGCTTTATTTTGGTTGATTCTAATTTTGTGAGAGTCTTGATTCTCTTTAATGACTCTTTTTCTTCTTTCTTTCTTAGCTTTTCAGCAGCCTTTTCTACTTTTATTCGTTCAAGATCTTCTTTTTGCTTTAATTTCTTCTGTCGATATTCCTGATAACTTTTTCCTGAAACAATAGTGGGTATTCTTTCCTTGGGACGTGATTTAGGCGTTTTCTTTTTAATATGAGGCTTGTAAAAGAAATGTTTTTTAAAGGGACTGGGAACATTATCCGTACAGCGTCAGAAATAGTGCTAATAACACTATCGATACCGGAATTCAATTCGGTAGGATCAATGATGTCCGATTGATCTATAGTGGTTTTAAGTGCATCTTCAACAACGCTAATTGTTTTTGATCCTGGGATTGTCACTAACATGTTGTCATCAACAGTATTAGGTAACGCAGTTGCTGTTGTTTCCATTGTGCTTTCTAAAACACCATTATTATTGTTAGATGCTGACGCATCGATGGTGATGCCTGATGTGTAAAATCCTTCAAAATTCAGATCACATATTTGGGCCTCTTCTATACAAACACCTAACGATTCAACCCCTTCTAATGTAGAATCAATCATTTGGTTTAATTGTTGTAGTCTTTTCAGTTCATCTTTTGTTTTTTTTTCCACAAATTAAACAGCGATAAATCAGCCAAATCACCTGACCATTCATCCAGAGTTGCATCAAATGCTACTAATTTTTCGGGACTGATAGATGCGTTTAAAAAATTTAAGCCCCCGTTCAGATAATGAATTTGTTCGCTAATGTCCTGGTTTTCGCTAACACTCTCAAGTGGGACTTTTACCTCCAATGGATTCCACGGAAATAAGCCACATTTCTTAAATCCATTTGCCAAAATTGATTTACTTATGGTATTGGCCACTACCTCGTGCAATAACTTGGCAAAATCTTTTTTCTTAAGCATATGAGGCTCGTCATTTTTTATTTTATCAATTCTCCAATTTTGTACATGCCACCTCCAGGCTTCTTTTAGTGGCTTAAATACTGCCACATCCATTGGTTGAATTAAATGGGTTGCATTAGGGTAGAGTGCTAGGTACTAACACGATTCCTTTTTCTTCACAAAACTGGCTAGTTTGAAGTGATAAATGAGATATGTGCCCATCAACAAAGAGAATAACCGGTAAAGTTATTTCATTTTTAATCAGCCAAGGATAAAATATATCAGCCACAAATTCAAAGAATGCTTCACACGTCATCCATCCTGAGTCGGTTTTTCCTATGCCCCAGTCTGAAGGAAAGTTATCTGCAATTTCTCGAGGTATCCGCTTATAGCTGAACAATACCGTGGTAGGGGCTAGGGAACCGTTTGCATTTCTGGTTACCAACACAGTTAAACATTCCTTGTCATCAGCATTTACCTGCTAGTAAACATTTTTTTCACCTTTCCTAGCAAGCACTTTAGGTCCTTTTAGAGCTAAAAAAATGCTGTCTCATCGCAATTAAAGATGCGCGATGCATAATTCAATATCAGCATGGCCACTATCTTCCGACTCCTTATTATACACACGTTTGTACCATTCTGATAGGTGAGCACCTGTTACCCTGGCTCTCGATGCTGTCAAATTTTGTGATATCCTCTTGGAAATTGTTGGATTTAAATAAATGCTTTTATCCATGCCTGGTCTTCCATGCTTGAATAAGACACATGGACGTTTTATTTCCTTTAAGTATTTCTCTACACTCACAATTAACTGTTCGGTTGTCACGGAAAACCCGCTTTTGCCATTTTTTGCACCCACTCGCATATTTTATGCTCCTCTTCTGGTGTGAGGATGGATGTCGGACCCATTTTTCGTTCCATCGGTGACTTTCCTTTTATTTGTAAGCGTTATTCTTGGTACACCGAACTTTTTTGCTGGCGTTCGTATTGGTGTTTTATGAAGACGAACATCGTTCACTGCTGCAGGCATTGCAGCTTCAGTATAATTTAGGAATGCGCCCCTTTTCCCAGGCATCTACAAGATGAAAAATTGGTTTTAGTAATAGACCATAGCCATAAATTCGTACCATAAAGTTAGTCAACTACTAAAGAAAATCAATCTATTGTTAAAGTAAATAAAATTGTTTATTTAAATTAATTATTATATGCAGTATATTTACAAGATACAGAACTTTTCAAAAGTCGACCACCATGGTCAATTACTAGAAAATCATAGTCAAACGGTAATTCGGTAATGGACCACCATGGTCAATTACTAGAAAATCACAGTCAAACGGAATCAGTCCTATTGGACCACCCCAACATCTCAATTTTGTCAACAAATCTTCAAATGCTTTCCGCCATATTTATATATCTGCCGGCTACCAAGTGTACAGTTAGTTACACCACTGAAAATAAAGTTATGGTAATAATGAAATAATATAATAACCAGCCTATAACATGCTTTTGTACAAAAATAAGTCGTTTCGCATGAAAAAGAACACCTGCCTACCACCAAGTAGGGGAGTATGGGTATCAGTGGATCCTTTTTTTTTTAAAGTGATGTGGCTTCGCTTTTTTCTCCTAAATGGCCAGTGTTTTAATATTATCGTAGAATATATATCTAATTATGAAATTAAATCACAATTACCGTCTTGAAAATGCTCGATTATAAAATAATAACGTTTTTTTTTAAATGAGAAAGTATCCACTGTGCCCCATGAAAGGGTCACAGTAGATATCGCTGTTGGGGTACAACGGATCTTATGGGGTACACTGAATAAGCACCATTTACAGAAGAAAGAAAAACAGTAGCAACGTATATTTTTAATCAATACACTTTAATTTGTACTAAGATGAAGTATCAGTCTCAAATTCACTATATTTAGATACAGCCTTTATCACTTTTATTATAATATAATTACCTATTAAATTATATTTAGTATTATATAATCTACTCACAGTCTTGACATAATATTTATATGCAGTTTATAAACTTTCACTTATTTTTTCTAAATAGGTACAAATATTTTGGATCCCCAATAGTAGCAACCTTTAACGATAAAATATAATTGCTGTCCAAAAATATTAAAGGTTTAACAATAATTAAAAACAAAACTTTGGTAACAATAACATCAGAAATAAGAATCGTACTTATTTAGTTACCTCTAGGAATGTAAGGAACGCATCTGATATTCCTTTAAATAACGAAAATGCTGTTATTAAACCTCTCAAAAAAAAGTCATATCAATAATTTAGAATAAAGTAAATAGTGATACGATATTAACGATATAAATATTAATAAGGAATAAAAAGTTAACGCAGATCTATTTTTGAGAAATCAATATCGAACTGATATAACCCTTGGGTTCTTTTTGTGCTTCCGGTAAATCCTGGTTGAGGTAAAATCATTTTTATGTCATGCAAAACGACTGTTGCAATATCTGGAACATTTGGTACATGAAATTTATTGGGATTCTTGACGGACTTCCTAAGAAAACTAACCTCAATATCTTCCTCTTTAACTCCAATAACTTTTGCGATATTTTTCTACGTAATACCTCAAACTCCACTAATACAAAGTTTCCTTCTTTTGGACTAGTTTTAAGTGGGACAAAGTATAGAGGGTCCACATAGATAACTTCGTCTTCTTCCTCGAGAATCGGTTCTTCTTCTGAATATAAACTTAATATTTCTTCCTCTTCACTGTCACTTTCTAAAATTTTCCTTTTTGCAGCCTTTGCAGACATCTTTCTTTTTTGGCGTTTAGTTTTTTCTTGCGCCCTTTGTTCGATCTCGTTCTTATTTGGTGTATCAGTAGCTATTATACTTTTACCTTTTTTTCTTTCAGTTCTTCCAAGTTTTCTTGGTGCAGCTTTTGGTAATCTGCGGAAATCGAACGGGCTCGTAAATTGTTTTGACGGTTTAGTTCTGCTTCTAGAAGTAGAAGGTGTACTGTCTGTAGATTCAAAAGTTGATTTGTTTGGCGATTTAGCTTCAGGTGTAGTGAGTGTATTTTATACAGGCTTCAAAGATGGTTCTGCTCTAGGCATGCGCAGAATATATCTTTGAAAAGAAAAGAGTGATATATATCTTTTTAATAAAAGATATATGTATATATCTTTTATATCTCGCTCTGAGCGAGATCTAGTGTGAGCGAGCGAGTAATCTGAGTTGCCGGCTACGACGCGACGGTCCAAACGTGAACCAAGTTTACCAAGTAACTTCGACCGACAAGGGGATAATCTAAATTGTTTAATATTTTTAGCCATTGATTTCCCTTCATTGATACTCAACAGACTTAGGACTGTCAAGAGTCATCCTAAAATTAAGTTATTACTTATATAGTTATACATTCGTTCATGTCAGCGGGGACGCATTTAAAGTTAACCTACGTATCGTAGTTAGGTTGACGACTTGGCGTATTTAGAAATCAGCAGCTATGTAGGTAGGTACATTGATTTATAATTTACATTTCTAAATCCTTCCGTCTCCATTTGGCGAAATACGTCATGTCTGGCACGGCCTGCGCAAAAAGTTGCCGCGAAAACGGCGCGTGCGGTTTAAATCCTTATTTCTCTGAAAATTTGTAGCACAGCTATGTATAAAAATTACGCCTTTTAAATAACTATATCATAAGGTATTATATTAAAAATATCTTATTTATGTATAACTTTGCACATTATATTATTCTGCTTTCAAAACTGAGCAATGGATTTTTTAAGGAGTTTTGTACAAAAATTTGCTAATAAAAATGTATTTGATTTCACCATAAAAATGAAAAAAATATATACATTCCCATATGTTTTTTTTTCACTCCAAGGTTTACAAAATCTTCCAACATTTACAATGACCTGAGAGTTGCACAAAAAATAGGGTACCGTAAAACGTTCCTACTTTGCACCAATTTTGGCTCCACTTTCAGAAATTGTATTGTTAATTGAGAAAGGCTTATTGTATATCTCTGCTTTTGGTTTGACCAATTATAGGCACATTAAAGCTATAGCAAGACAAGATAATTTTTGAAGTTTAAATTGTTTGTTTTGATTTTTTAAAACTTTGTTTTTGGAGCAAAGTAGTTCCTTTGACACGGGTAATTTTGCTCCAAGATTCCTTTCCTTAAGTTTTACGTATATTTATACTAAGGAGCAATGAAATACGTAACTTTTCTTACTTTGCGCTATCGGATGATGACCCAGGATTTAAAAAAAAGTAACTATAAATGAAAATCACATATATTTTTTTAAGAGATCAACAAAATTTTCTTTGGTTCATAGTAAAAAATGTTTAGTTAAACTTAAAATAAACTTACTATTTAATTTTTAAAGCAAAATAATGGTACTTTGATAATCAAGTAGGAAAAGCAATAAAATTTCAAAAAAATAACATTTTACATTACAAAATGAGTTAAACTCCCCATAAATCGTTTAACTCGGGTACAGAGTAAAACTCCCATTTTTTTTGGTGTGTTGATGCATCCCAGAACGTCGTTCCATTTATATTTAATTTCGTCTTTAGCTTTTGGCCACTTCCAGTTTTTTAATGAACGAGCCATTGCCGAAATCGTGGGCCTATTCTCATCGATTTTTGTTATTACCCCTGGAAACATTTCTCCTTCGTATAAAAACACGACATACCGGCCCACCTCTCTCACTAACGGTTGCAAACCCAGTTGATTTTGGCCTTCGAAGGCATTTGGGGGCTCATTTTCCAAATCAGAAAGTGGGCCTTCAGAAGAATCTCTCAATGACATTTTATCACTAGCCTCACTACAGCTATCATTGTCAAGAGTTTTTCTTAAACTCGTACTGGGGGTGATGTCTACCATTTCCCCTGTCGTTTCCGATAAAGTCTGTTGCACAGCATTTTCCTCTGTTTCTGTTAGTAATTGCTCCGCAACGCTCATCCCTGGCACTAACTTTAGCTTTTTACGTCCTTTCTGACTGATGCCTTTAGTCCATTCGGCTCTTTTGTTTTGTAGGTTCTCTAAGAAAGAACTGTTTATGGCCTCTTTATCTATCGGACCAGCACAGGGAAGTCGATCTAACAAAGGTTGCATATTTGGGGGATAAATTCCACTTTTTTTAAATCCAGCCTTGATATTGTTAGGGCTGTTGGGTGTTATTACTTCTATTAAGCGGCTCAGCATTCTCGGAAAGAGACCCTTTGGTAAAGTGGTATCTTTACGGCCAATATCACTGGCTTTCCAGTCACAGAGAACAGATCGCCAACCAACTTTTAATGGGCGGAAATAAGCAACATCTAAAGGTTGCGTTAGATGTGTACTGTTTGGTGGTAGACAGAGAAACTCGATATTATTTTTCTGGCACTGCTCGAGAACGTCAATGGATATGTGCGAGGACAAATTGTCACCTATTATCACTTTTTTCCCTGATTGACTTTTTAATTTTGGAAGGAGTAATTTTTGGAACCAATCCGTGAAAATGTTCATGTCGAACCACCCACTTGGACTACAATTGTATCGGGTACCAGGTGGCCCCCCTTCAGTCCAAGTTGTCCATAGACAAGTAGACTTATAAACGACGTATATGGGCAGCATTTCGCCTTCTGCATTGCCACAAAACATCAGGGAAATTGCGCTTTTTGATGAATTTCGTATAAGTTCAGGATACTTAGTACCTCTTTTGATGATTACTTTTTTATTACCAGGATCATCAGTGACATTTGTCTCATCAAAATTCCATATGTTGGCTGGAGGTACTCCTTCAATTGCTACGCCAACATTATCAATGAATTGCTTTAAACTTTCACAATCAACAGCAGCTCTTGATCTTTTAATATTGGCCGCAAATCTTTTGGACAAGTTTTTATGACAGCGTAGGAATGATGCCACCCATTCTGAACCTGGCAAATTATTTTTAAAGACCTTAACAGTTCGACCGATTTTATCCAGGTAGGTTTTAATAATAATGCGCAAATCGAATTCCGATAGAGGAAAGCCATATTGTCCCATAGACTCTATGCAATCAGAAAACTGCAATTCTTCTTCCTCGTTAAATACAGCTGGAAATCCAGGGGGACGCACTTGTGTACATGTCCTTTTAGCTTTTAATCTATTTATAATTGTTCTTCTTGGTATTCTATACACTTCCGACGCCTTTCTCTGGGTCAAGACTTTATTTTCTATTGCCAACAAACATTCTTGTAATCTATCTTCACTATAGTCTTTATAATGTCGCGCATCTGCTCTTCTTACGTATGATCTGGGCATGATTAATCTAAAAAAAAAATACAAGTTATTTCCGTTATGAGGATACATTGCTCCAGGAGCATTGTATCCCCAAAAGTATGTGCAAAGAAAACCCAATCTCGAAAATATCTTATTATTCCAAAAATGTCACACCAAATTAAAAAATATCTTTTCTCCAATTAGGTAATTAAATTCCTTAAAGAATGACATAACACTCACCTGCATTCATCCAAAAAATTCTCAGATGTAAACGGATTTTGACGGAGAATGTAAACCACAGCAAGCACACAGTCAGAAGTTATGACAGAGAATGTCAAAAAAAGTTCGACTTCCGGTAATCTGTCATATTAGTGTTGCCAGAGGAAGATTTGTATATACCAATTATACTTTTTAAATTACTAAAATTCGCAATGAGGATCAGTACAGTTATTGCAAATACAGTAGAAATATTTTTTACGTTATTCTTTATCGCACAAGAATGATATATCTTTTTGAATTATCCAAATCGGACCATTAGTTACGGAGATTTTAATTAATAAACATACGCCATTCCGGCCGCTAAAAGCCAACGTACGCGGGAGCGTGTGACGTCACTGGGTCCGTTGCGAACGCAGTCGGCAGTCGGCACTACGATTCTACGGAGCGACGCGCCGCGGTTTATCACTATTTTTGGCAATTTATTTAAATAAAGTTTTTGTTTAAGTTTAATTTTGCGATATTTAAGAATAAAACATAATTAATATGAGTGCTAATAAAGTAGAAGCTGGTTTTGTGCAAGCTCAATCGGATAACCTTCCAAAAGTGGATTCTTTTATGGTATTTGATTACCTAGGTAATCATTCCAAGTTCACCAGCGCTGAAATCCGAGGTTGGAAATTACAAAGGTAATGGTGCTGCTTATTTATCTAGGCACGTAGGTACTTATTAGTATTTTTTAGATTTAGGCTATTAGTGAAAGTAGTAGTAGGTGAGAATGGATGTAAAGTATAGTTACAGGGTCGTATTCAGAACTGTGAAGTGTTTGTAGTAGGAATCTCGTTAAACGAATGTTGTTTTAACTTAATTATTATGTACCTAGGTACAATTTTTTTTCATTAGACTAACCACTATTGTGTCGGGGGGGGGGGGGGATAAAGTAGGTAGGTAAACGTTATCAAAAAAGCAATGTTATTGAAATTAAGTTTGAGCATAGGTTCTTTTTGATAATAACTTGTAGTGATTTTCCGGGTTTTGTACCCAAAGGGTAAAAACGGAATCCTATTACTAAAACTCCGTCCGTCTCGTGTCTACAAGTCCGTCCGGCCGCAGTCCATATGTCTGTTTGTCACCGGCTGTATCTTATGAACCGTAATAGCAAGCCAGTTAAAATTTTCATAGATGATGTGTTTCTGTTGCCGCTATAACAAATACTAAAAACAGTCAAGTGTGAGTCGCGTCAGTGTGAGTTTGTGTGTAATCCTCGATGT
This sequence comes from Stenoptilia bipunctidactyla, assembly GCA_944452665.1. Lineage (NCBI taxonomy): Eukaryota > Metazoa > Arthropoda > Insecta > Lepidoptera > Pterophoridae > Stenoptilia > Stenoptilia bipunctidactyla. The sequence goes on along the minus strand of OX101741.1, from coordinate 9,881,619 downwards.
GCAACACGCGGTTGCCCGGTTTTTAATTTCATTTTTCCTACAAAAGTAGTGTTATGAACGCGTCAGCGATTTACGCCTACATATTCATATTTCATTGTATTTGTAAAACACTTGTAACAAATCATTCGTGACAGAAACTCGTGTAGCAAGAAATAAATATATAATAATCATCAAGGCTTTATCATTTATCAAGATCTATCCAGCACATCGTACGTTTGGCAGCATCAAGGCACCAGACGTAACAGTTTTTATAGATTATTTCGCGGATGACGTTAACCTATTTGCACTTTATTTAGTGAATGGTTCTCTACACTTGCAATCTATAACAGATACCGTAATATTGGTTGTCAATGGCTGTTTTTTTGCCAGCTCGCTCATTATTACCAATAAATCATTCGTTCAGTATATACTTAGGTTAGAACTTGAATATAGATAAAAAATATGATATTTTGTTGTGTGTTCATTATTTATTTTTCATATTATTTATTTATTTATTTTAGATCGGCACGTGAAACCTATGGAGGTGATGCTGTAGGATATGTCCAAGTCCAGAGGTCGGGAAATGCTTGTACCGTAAAAGGAAAAATAACGCCTGAGCATAAAATAAAAAGTAAAGCGTATTGCTGCACATTTATATGTGATGAAAAAGAGGAGACGGTATTGAACGTGGAGTGTCATGATTGTGCGGCTCAAAAGGGAGGCTGCAAACATAGCGTAGCATTTTTGATGTGGCTCCATAGGCGCAGCGAAGAGCCATCACCCACTGAAAAAAAATGTTACTGGGCTAAACCAAAGTTGGCTACTATAGGCACATCTACAAAGTTTATAAAAGCTAAAGATATGGCTCCCAGCTCAGTTACTGATAACACTTATGGAGACAAAAACACAGATAACTCTGATGGAGACCAGTTTTACCTAGCAGTTGCACAAAGCCTAAAGGATTTTTCTATTAAAAATCAGTTGTCAGCATATGTGAAAAAATTGTCTTTGCATAATCTCGTGTACCAGTATAAAAAGGAAGGCAATAATATTAAAAGTGCAGATGATTTTATTAACTATTGCTCTACTAAAATAAATATAGAAGAATGTCACAAAGCAGAGGAAGCAACAGTGTGTCAAGCTAGTACACCCTTATGGCATGAGTTAAGGTATTGTAGAATAACTGCGTCTAAAGTTCACGAAGCTGCTCATTGTAAAAAACCCGATGGTGCTTTGATTGAACAAATATCTGGTGCTTCTATACCAGAAACTCTGGCTATAAAAAGAGGGAAACGATTGGAATCCGATGTCAGAGCAGAAGTAGCTAAAACAAGGAAAATAGTAATTGAAAATGGTGGTTTCTTTTTAAAACCAGATTGGCCTCATTTAGGTGCTTCTCCAGATGGATTGACAAGGGAATACGTAGTAGAAATTAAATGTCCCTCAACAAAGAAAGGAAAGGAAAGTTTCGTAAAGAATAATGTTCTTGGTAGCAAATCTAAAGCTCAAATTCAGCTACAAATGTTTTTTTGTAATAAAATCAAGGGATTGTTTTGTGTAGCTGATGAAAATTTTGAAAAAAAATAAGAACGTAGAAATATTTGAAGTAGACTACGATGAAAAATATTGTATTGATCTCTTAGAGAAGGCCACCATTTTTTGGAAATCATCGGTATTTCCAAAACTGGTTGAGACATAAAGAATACTCTTATTAATGTTATTATAATAATATGATTTTGATTATGCAAGGTTGTCGAAATAAAACTATAAATAAACTGAAACATTTTTATTTTTACACCTGATTACTAAATAGACAATCCTGTAAATTAACTAAACCACAGGCTATTGTAACAATATTATCCAATAATTTTATGTATGAGATATCCACACATGCGTGAGGTCCGATCATTTTAAAGTCTCTCAACTTCCCTATGCTTCTCTCAACGTGAACTCTTATAGCAGCGATTCTCTTTGTTTGCAAGACTTCCTCTGCTGTAGGTTTTGAGTTGGAAGTCACACTAGGTGGTCTCAGGAGTGTGCAACCACGTTGTTCCAGTAAATGGGCAATATTTTTGAAACCTCTGTCAGCTAACACAGTACTTCCTGGTGTCAATTTGTTAAGAAATCCGCTGTCTTCAAATATAGTTGAGTCTGGGGTCCTCCCTCCATATCCCTCAGAGATAAAATTTATTAATCCATCAGGTGTAATAGATATTAAGTACTTAATGGTGTTGCAGCTTTTATATTGAGACCAAGTAAGCGCTTGGTGCGAGGCGTTGCTAGGTTTCTCGATTTGAATTTCGAAACAATCGATTATTGAAATCGCTTTCGAATAGCGTTTTCGAAAAGCTATCGGCAAGTTTTCCCTGACATCATCTGCTGATGGCCAGATAATAAGCTGATTCAGACATAGTGCAACTTTTGGGAGAGTTTTTGTAAAATATTTAGTCACAGAACTCTCAGAGAGGCCAAAATGTATTGCAAGCATAGAGTTAGGTTCATGCCATCGGATTTTTCTTAAAGTAACCAAGATTTCAGTAGAAGACATTCCTGTGAAGTTTTGTAAATGTTTAATACAAAAGTATGAATGGTCAGGAATGCCTATAAGTAATTTTGGATCTCGAGATATAGCCATTACAGCGCCCTTTTGCATATGCTCATTAAAGACAATTTTGTTCATCTTTTTTGTTATTTCCAAAACATTCGATTCGTTATCACTAGTATTAACAACATAAGAACGACTAGTGTCACTTGAGTTGCTGATCGTGAAGCTAACGTTTGAATCAAGACTTTTAGGGATCGCTTTTTTAATAACTATGTGTTGTTTGCATTTTATTTGGTGTATTATTAGATTTATTTTTCATTTTTGGTTTCATATTAACCTGAACTGCTTGTGTTTTTTGTCCGGGTTGATTGATTTTTGATAATTCGTCTGTTTCTTCATTATTAAGGGGATCACTGTTGTGGATAATATTTAAGTCTTGATTCTCACACTCTACTACTTCAATGGGATGTAACAACAGGTCTTCGTGTACAATATCTTTACTTAAAACTCTTTCAAAATATTCTATATCTTGTCTTTTCTTGAAACCGGGTCTGTCAATTTTTTTCTTTTGAGGCTTTTGACATTCAAACTTATGAGGCAAAACTCCCTTCTTCAGTTTAAGCTTCCCTCCAACCAACTTAAACTTTACGTAATTTTCCATATCTTCTTCCACCTGAAATAGGTATAAAAATATATTTTTTGTATGTGTTAATGATATGTTAGCACATGAAACCTGTCTATTTTTTTAATTCGAAAAAAAATTTACCACTATTTTGTTTTAATAAAAATATATATTCACTAGGGTTAAGCGGCTTGCTCGCGTAAAACAGTTGTCATGCTCGTGATTCCCGTGGGAACAAATCACTTATATGTTGAAACAAATTACATCAAAATCTGTTCAGTCGTTTATTTACGTGAAAGAGTAACTAACATCCATCCATACACATTATCCATCCATACATCTATCCATCCATACATACATACATCCTTACAAACTTTGACATTTATAATATAAAAAGTAAGATTATTTTGCTTCTAATAAGAAGGCATAGCTGAGGCAGACAAAGAAATGCACCACTGTTTTTTGCAGAAAACCGAATTTTTATGTATTTTTATAATTAGGAGAATATTTATTTATCAGGTTGCCTATCAAAATTTGGCCGCCAGTATTTTTAAATAAATTATTTTTAATTGATTTTTGGGAAAAAATTTCGTTCAGTTGTTTTTTAAATAAATGTGTTAATGATATGTTAGCACATGAAACCTGTCTATTTTTTTAATTCGAAAAAAAAATTTACCACTATTTTGTTTTAATAAAAATATATATTCACTAGGGTTAAGCGGCTTGCTCGCGTAAAACAGTTGTCATGCTCGTGATTCCCGTGGGAACAAATTACTTATATGTTGAAACAAATTACATCAAAATCTGTTCAGTCGTTTATTTACGTGAAAGAGTAACTAACATCCATCCATACACATTATCCATCCATACATCTATCCATCCATACATACATACATCCTTACAAACTTTGACATTTATAATATAAAAAGTAAGATTATTTTGCTTCTAATAAGAAGGCATAGCTGAGGCAGACAAAGAAATGCACCACTGTCGTTTATATTATTAAAACCGCTCGATTGGTATATTTTTACTTTTTTAGCCGAGTACGTCCCTGTGGCTATACCCGCGTAAACCAGTTTTTTCGTCTCACTCACCGCGTCGTAAGTGACAAGCGGCCAGTAGTCACGCACACATGCATGCCCCGCGACCTTGTAATAGTGCAACCGTTTCGCGATGTTGTAGATAGGTATGCAGGTTTGCCTCTGTGTATCCGTTGATCTACTCATGTGTTATACGTAGGTACGTGGGTTTATTTACAAAACTCAAAAATAAATAGAAATATTTTTGTTAGTACAGTAGACTTAAAATAAAAGAATACATACCATAGCTTAGGTAAGTACACTGAACGTAATAGTACATAAGTACCAAAATATTATCAACTGAATAATAGGTATAGATAAGTAGATACGTACATCGAAATGATCTTCACAGCAATGTCTTGTAGTCAGGGCAGAGGGTGTAGTTTTATCATCTCTTTTTCCATGGAATACCATTTTTTACGAAGTATTGGGTCTTTCGGCACGTTAAAAAATAGTTTTTCTGGCGTTTTAATGGTAGTATTTGTACATTTTGGCACTATACAATATTTATACATACTTAAAAATATGAAATAAACACAAATCAGACACTTCATTTGTTTCAAATTGACAATAAATGTTACAAAACACTGCGCGCTCTATCACTGCCAACGGCTAACTGGCGGCGACGGACCCAGTGACGTCACAGCTATCACGCGGGCCGGTCAGCACATTTCGTAATAGTACGAGATCCGGCTGCAGGATTAGTGCGTTCATCTGTTTTTTGCAGAAAACCGAATTTTTATGTATTTTTATAATTAGGAGAATATTTATTTATCAGGTTGCCTATCAAAATTTGGCCGCCAGTATTTTTAAATAAATTATTTTTAATTGATTTTTGGGAAAAAATTTCGTTCAGTTGTTTTTTAAATAAAATAAGGTCTACATCACGGCAATTTATATGAAGATTCCAAAAAATCACGGTTGCCGTTGCGCACTTGGCCGCACCTCTTCGCAGCCATGTGTAAACAGGTATGATTTCATTGATACATTTATACGTTCATAACGTTTATTATTAATTATATATCAAAGCTATTTTTTTCTATTTATTATAATATATGGTTGCCTAATCAATATTAATTCAATATTAAATATATTAAATGAATATTATAATTTTTTTGTGATTTTTAAATTTGTCATAAATAAAATAACGTCTACATCACGGCAATTTATATGAAGATTCAAAAAAATCACGGCTGCCGTTGCGCACTTGGCCGCACCTCTTCGCAGCCATGTGTAAACAGGTATGATTTCGATACATTTATACGTTCATAACGTTTATTCATTAATTATATATCAAATTAAAGCTATTTTTTTTCTATTTATTATAATATATGGTTGCCTAATTAAAACTACCGGCAAATAAGGGTTGCTGGCTTTTAAAAATTACAAATATTTAAGGTAGAGTGAAAGAGAGTTAGCGCGTAACATCATTTGTCAGACGAGGATAGCGATTGCCAGCTGTGCGACGCTTTTAAGCCATTGCACATGCGTCGAATGTTAGTGTTCTCAACCACCGAGGAGTAATAGAGACGACTTAATAAATACTCCAAAAAATTTCAAAATGACAAATTTGAAAATCACAAAAAAATTATAATATTCATTTAATATATTTAATATTGAATTAATATTGATTAGGCAACCATATATTATAAATAGAAAAAAATAGCTTTGATATATAATTAATGAAAAAACGTTATGAACGTATAAATGTATCGAAATCATACCTGTTTACACATGGCTGCGAAGAGGTGCGGCCAAGTGCGCAACGGCAGCCGTGATTTTTTTGAATCTTCATATAAATTGCTGTGATGTAGACGTTATTTTATTTAAAAAACAAGTGAACGAAATTTTTTCCCAAAAATCAATTAAAAATAATTTAATTAAAAATACTGGCGGCCAAATTTTGATAGGCAACCTGATAAATATATATTCTCCTAATTATAAAAATACATAAAAATTCGGTTTTCTGCAAAAAACAAATGAACGCACTAATCCTGCAGCCGGATCTTAGACTATAAGTATTTTGGTCATAAATTCGTCAATTTTTGTCGTAGAACAAAAATGTTTGCACTGAATATTAGGGATTTCTTAGCTCTATAAATCTGCATTCTCAACTAAAAACGTTACGGATCCTCATTGCTTCCATTTAGAAAAAGTCAAATCTTTTTTTTTTATTGGAGCAAAGTTATCTCGTAGGAGCAAAGTAGGAACGTTTTACGGTAGGTACCATTATACTTGAATTCTGAGAATAGAGTCATGTGGCATGCAAGTGTTTCATATAAAATACATGGCTAAATTGAAGTATGGACGACTGCCCCAGCAATGCATAAACATGGTACCTAGCAATATGTAAAGCTGAATAGCTGAATATTAGTATTTCACATAAAAAAAGTTTAAGGAAGTTTTTATATCTTCACAATCCTGAAAATAAAAACGTGCTTTTCCTACGTTATTTAAGTATCAACACTGCAAACAAGTGACATTGCTATGAACTTTTTTCTAGGCATTTGCAATAGATGTATGTATCTGCGATGATATTGTTAGTAAAGTATACCTATTTGATTAGCGATCCACATAGATTTCACAGGGTGGTAGGTATTTGAGTACCTGTTAACCTTCAAACCACCAAAAAACTTGATACAACGAACTTAGAATTGAATTATAGACTGTTTTCACAGACAATAAATAAAAGCTTAAAATAATAAACAAACTATTTTATTTCTTTACATTTGTTAATACAATCTACCTACACAAATATACACCTAAAATGTCTGGAAGAAGTAATCTACCTAGTAACAACCTCTTCAATATCTGTTAGTTACAGACTATGGTATAGACGTCTGTCTGACAACGCGCTAGGGAAACTTTAATTGTGGTGATTGATAAATCCTACCTGGACTAGATAACGGACGCACTGAGTCACCAAGCATATAAAAGATAGGTATTGAAATAAAACAACAAAAACCAGATTTATTTATTTATTTCTTACTCTGTTATTCTAACAAGGACATTATCTAAGAATGAAGCCGGAGCTGACAAAGAGTTTTGGTGTCTCGCCCACCCCAGGTACCAGATTATTGTCATGACATGACAACAACAGCCCATAGTTCTGTTCCCCGCAATACAGCTGCAGTAATAAGACAGTATGTCGTCTATTGGACTATTAGTTTGTTGACTACCATATAAAATATACACATAGTATATTTTTTGGCTGATATGCCTCGACTTTATTCGGCCTCTTAAAAGTTGAGGTCTTGATCCTCCTAAATGTATGATTCTTTCAAGATCCGGGCATACTTCGATGTCATAAGTACCATTTTCTCTGATGTGCTCTCCATAATATGACCGGGCTTGTTTAACCTGGTATGGTCCTAATGCCAACAATAATAATTGGTTATGCTCCAATACTGGGAAATTCTCTAACTGGGGCAGGTGGCCATCCACTCTTAAAAACATAGATCTTTGCCTATTCAAATTATTTTCCCTTACGAAGGTACCTAAGCGATTGGGCTGATCCATATACTGTGCCACTCTTTGTATTATGTCACCAGAGTTTGGACCATCTTCTAATAAAACATGGTATTTATTAATTATATCTGCAGCTATTTTAAAATCTTCCATCAGGTGGGGTGAAGCTAAATTAAAAAATCTTTGCCGAAATAATTTGAAATCACGTTTGAAGCGCCCGTTGACCACTTCGACTACCCATCTACATAATGTTACTTTTCTGCTTTTATTAGCTAGTTCACATGTTAATTGTGTTTGACCAGAGCCCAGTGACTCGGGCTTATGAATTTGAAAGCCTAAACTTTCCAATAGTGGTATAGCATCTCTGAACCCCCTGTCTAAAATAAAAACATCATTACGCTGAAAAAGCTGTCGATATGGACTATCTTCAGCTTGAAATAAACTTTTCATAATCTCGGCATCAGTTTGAGTAGCAGCATATGGTCCAACAACATCTATAATATACCCATCACATGAAACAATAATAAATGGTTTAACTAAATTGTCATATTTGTGCAAGCTGTATGTTTTTTTCTGGAACAGATAATTTGAGCTTTTTTGTAAATATACATATGTGCCATCAAAAATGGCAATGGCAGGTCCATTTTCATTACCAAAAAGAGCATTTGGTATGCTCAAATTCTTGTTAACAATGTCCATATGGGTCATATGGCTTGGGCCTATATAGTTAGGTACTAAATATTGTGTTAAACACTCTCTAATTTTTTTTAATATGGCTGTTAATGTGGGACGTGATACTCTAAAGATTGTCGCAAGTCGTCTGTCAGATTCACCTGTTCTTAATTTTGCTAAATAAATAGCCAAAGCATTCTTAGGCCTTTTAAAAGTAAGGGCAGGCAAAATATTAAACAAGTTCAAAAAATTAGCAATTGTTAAACCTGTCCAATATTGACATATCACATTTTGCATTTCAACAACATTTTCAAAATTAAATATTGGATGGTCAGATTTTGCTATAGATATGATATCTTCAATTTGGTTTGCTAAGAAATTCGAATATATATTGTTATTTTGAAGTAATAAGTGCCAAACATCCAAATTAAAATGTGTCAGACAAACCCTCGTATTGCGAGGAATATAAAAATTATGTTTCACAATAAGCATTTTTTTTATAAATGCTGGTACCACATGTAACTCTTGTTCAAGGATACAATCATTAAACACACAGTGTCTGGAAGTGTTTGCAGCCCGTTTATAGTTTGGCAGGTTTAATTCTGGTTCGGGTCTAGGTGCTGGTTCAGGGATTGGTTCAGGTTCAGGTCCAGGTAGATTAACCCGATCTTGATCTTGAGATCTTTGCCTTTGATGTCTCATCCAACAGGGATGACATGCGTAATTCATAGCCTAAAAAAATGTAATGGTATTTATTTTTCATCTAAGTATCTACAGAGAACTGAGTATTGAGTATCTACATACATTTAAATGGGACTAAATAATGTAAGAATATCTCAAAGTAAGAACAAACTGTGTTAAAATATCATTTTATCTACCTGATAGAAAGCTGGGTGTGATGTTGGTAAATCCTGCAACATTGGTTCATTTCTTTCTACTGCATGGCGTTGTATATTTCTCACAGAACGGCCACAAGTTATGCACACCAATGTATGGCCGTATACGTACATCACTAGTTGCTCCTGAATTTAGCAGTTCATAACAAGGATGACAAATGTTGGCACCTCTTGGAACCTAGAACAAACTTAATTTCCTTAAGACCCACATGAATTAAATAAACTATCTACTTATGTACAATATGAAATCTAAGGCAACTAGCTTGTTGTAGTCGTGACAATTACAAGACGAGATGAGTCTTTCTGATCCATTGACATTGGATTAGTTATGTAGTTATTTTGAGACACAAGAATTTGAAGTCACCTTTGTTTTTTGTTTCTTATATTTATTAATTCTTAGGTCATTCTAGCTGTAGATGTCTTACTCTTACCTCAATTGTTAACCATCGTGCTAGGATAGCGAGTAGAACAGCAGGCAATGAAGAAGTAATATGTCGCCGCAGTCTTTGGGTAGCAACACCACAATTTATGCACTGCATGTTGAATAGAATGCAAGTTAAGTCCGTATCGAGTAGCGAGAGGTCGGTAGGTAGAAGTCGTATAAACAGAAAGTCCAATAAACACGCGAGGGTCAATGAAAATCCAAAATAAAAAGCACAACGAAGAAGTAAACGGCAGAGCATTCAAACGACGTTTGACGTTTCTTTTTTTTTCAGATTCGACTGAACTTCAAGCGTCACAGAATCGATAAGAGGATCGATTGGTTTGAATGAAAAAAAATAATTAGTTTTTTTGATCACTATTTAGTTACTATTTTTCAACTTAAAATAGGCAAGTACTAAGATTAATTAAATATTAATATTCCGGAGCTTTCAGTTATTATTATTTGGTTTTGTTTAGAATGAAGTTGAACGCTTATTCCGTTTATCCACCCTAAAAAAGCCACCCTAAGGAGGATACTCGGAAACGCGTGTCCTTCTATCCACCCTGAACGGGGTGGATAACCGTAATTCATATAATATGTTTCTTCCGTTTTTCTCACCTGCCTAAGTACAGTCATTAACACAAAAACATACACAAACCCAGTCCAAGAAACTTCGTGAACATTAAAATACTTTAGATGTACATACTTACCTTCTTCTTTGAGCTGAAAATAGTTTTGTTTACTCATCTAACATTCTATGTGACTATTACGTCATTCTAGACGTATCTTTTAATGACACATATCATTGCAATTAATTTCCATTCCAGTTATATTATTGTATGTGCTTAAATATAAATCATAGCTTGATTTAAACTTTAAAATGTCTTTAATTGAAAAAATAAAAATATTGACAAGGGGTAAGGGTCGAGTAGCTTTACATAATGGTTATCAATATCACTTTAAGAAAACATACGCAAATCAAACAACTTATTGGCTGTGTGCTAAACGAAAAATAAACCACTGCGTCGGGACAATTACTGTAATGGTAAATAAAAGTATTATTAATTAATTATTATCCAATAGTTGTAGGATTTTGCACATAACATATTTTCTTTTAAATAAAGATACATTACCCAGTTCGTGCCCAACTAACGCCCCAAAAGCATTGTTAGCTAAGGTATTTTTTTCTTCGTCAATAGCAGTAAAATTAGTTTGGGTTGATGACGAGCTGAAGCTGGAACTAGTCGTTTGAGTATCTCGTTCAGTCGTGGTTTCTTTATCGCCTATATTAACTGCCATTGAATCCCATCTTTGACTTTCTGCCATATCCAATGATTCTTGGCTATCACATTGAGTCATATCATCGTCTATTGTGTCCGGCACATACTCGTACTTTCCTAAAAAATGTGTCGTAATAACTTGTAGCGACAAACATTGATTCAATATATTATACAGGATACTTCTATAATTGAACGGGCAAGAAATTATGTTATGCCCGCTCGCAGCGATCAGTCACTGCTTTAAAAGAAATGAATAAATAACTCACCAAAATCCAGCAATCACGCACAAACAACGCCGTTCAAGGCGGCGTGGCGGCAAGTATATAGATAATAAGGAGGGGAATATTATATAGATAGGAATGGGGATATGTTTATAATACTTATATGTAATATTACGCAGATTGCACTACTTTTTTGAGTTTTTACGAAACAATACTGATTTTCAAAACTGCACAGTCAATTCAATTCACCGAAAACATAAAAGTAAACCTCGAGGCGCCAATTCAGAGAGAGTATCCAAATCCACAATATACTTTGACGTTTTGACCTCTGTCAAAAAAACAATTCGTCTGCGTTCATTGCAGCAAAACCACCGACTAGCGCCACCTATGGTAACTGGCGCGAACATCCCCCCGCCCCGGACAGTAACAAACGGTCCGACAACTCAATCTAGTGGGAGGCGAGAGAGGGTAGCGACTGCGCGCTTCAAAACAGAGTCACCCACAAGGACATCAGCAAGCCTGGGGACGCCATCCGACCCCGGATAAAGTTCAACAATGCGTCCAAGACGCCAGCGGAGCGGTGGCAGATTTGGGTCCTTGATCAACACGAGGTCTCCGACCTTCGGTGGGTTCGTCTTGTCAGACCACTTGACCCGCTGCTGTAAGATATGCAAATACTCCAAATGCCAACGGCGCCAAAAACTCTGCGTGAGCTGCTGGAGCAATTCAAATCGCGAGAGCCGTCCGGAATTTATATCTAAATACGGATATTCAGGCAGGGCGTTAAGGGGTCTGCCGATCAAAAAATGGCCCGGCGTAAGGGCTTCCAAATCATTCGCATCAGAAGATAGGGGACACAACGGACGCGAGTTGAGAACCGCCTCAACCTTACAAAACACGGTCGCGAGTTCCTCAAAAGTTAGGATTGTTTCCCCAACAACACGACGAAGGTGAGTTTTGGCGGACTTCACAGTTGCCTCAAATATCCCTCCCCAATGGGGACAGGACGGCGGTGAGTATTGCCATCGCACACCTCTACGAGAAAGTGTGGAGCCGATTTCAACATTGCTCCTATCCAAAAATTCGTAAACCTCCCTTAAATACCTATCGGTACCCTTGAAATTGGTCCCACAGTCGGATCGAATCAAAGAAGGCAGTCCGCGACGCGAAACAAATCTGCCGAGCGCAGCGACAAAGGCTTCTGTCGAGAGAGCACTAACCACCTCGAGGTGGACAGCTTTAGTGGCTAAACAAACAAAAACGCACAAATAGGCCTTCTCGGTCTTAGCGTTACGGAGACGTGAAGCTTTAATCGTAAAAGGTCCCGCAAAATCCGTACCAACCCCGGCAAAGGGCAGCGATTCAGTGACGCGATCCGCAGCAAATCTCCCATTTGGGGCTGCGTAATGTTAGCCTTAAGGCGATAACAGGGGAGGCAGCGAAAGATGACATATCGTATCGCTCTCCGTGCTGACAAAATCCAAAACTCCCGCTGGAGGATCGCAGTTAAAGCATTACATCCGGCATGTGCATTTTTCACATGGCGGTCTGTTATCAACAATTTCACCAGGGGGCCGTCTTTCGGGAGCAAAAGAGGATGACGGGCCCCAAAAGGTAGCTGAGCATTCCTAAGGCGGCCTCCAACCCGTAACAGGCCCTTGTCGTCCAAGAAGGGACTCAAGCGCCCTAGGGGTCCCTTCAACTTAGACGTACGTTGGCGGAGGGCCTTTAACTCAGCAACGAATGCACGCTCCTGGACTATCCGCACCCAAAAAACCAGAGCGTCATTACGCTCCTGCGGAGATAATATCGGAGTCTTAATTTTATTCCGGGGATTACGACAATTAAAGATGAATCGTCGTATCCAGGCCGTGACACCTAGCAATTTATCCAACGAACTGTAACGTTCGAGAAGGGACTCCCAGTCTGGAGCCGCTAAAGTTTCAACAACGTTGACCTGCATTCCGAGGGTAGGTGATCTGCCCATTGCAGGTGTGTGAGGCCAAAATTCCTCAGACCGTAATAACCACGGTGGGCCCCACCATAGGTGGTGGTCCACAAGCGCTGGCGCCGCGCAGCCACGAGAGGCGCAGTCTGCGGGGTTCAATTCGCCAGGCACATGACGCCAAATCAACTGGGCCTTCGATGCCTGAATTTGAGACACCCGGTTGGCCACAAATACCTCAAGGGTATGGACTGAACCTTTCAGCCAACAAAAGACCACCTGACTGTCACACCAAGCAAAAACCGAATCAAGGTGGACACTTGTTCCCAGAGTCTCGACAACGTGGTTAAGCAATCGAACCAATAGAGTAGCCCCAGACAACTCCAACTTCGGAATGGTCAATCGAGTCCGAAGGGGGGCAACCTTACTTTTGGCCGTAACCAGCTGGACATCTACAACGCCTGTCGCATCAACCGTCCTAATGTACACGGATGCCGCGTATCCACTCTCAGACGCGTCACAAAAGCCGTGTAGACTGGCCGAGAACCGTCCCATGGGCAATATGCGCCTCGGGAGACAAACACGGTTGACATCGGAGAGGGATGAGACAAACGCCACCCAGTCCCGTAGCAAACTACCGGAGAGGGGCTCATCCCACATTACTTCTGCTGCCCATAGTTCCTGTAGGAAACACTTCATCGTAAACACTACAGGACTGAGCCAACCGTTTGGATCGAAGGTGCGAGCTATCGTGGAAAGCACCGTTCGTTTAGTCCAGACCTTAGGGCTTGGGAGCTCTAGTCGATAGGTGAACAAATCCTGGACTGGCTTGTACTGTACTCCCAATACAGACAGCATGTCTGGAGTATCTGGATTCTCAAAGAGATGGGGCTCCTGCTGGTGGTCTTTGGGCAGGTCTGCTACAAGGTCAGGCGAGTTTTACAACCATTTTCTCAACTCGTAGCCACCGGCGGCTAGGAGATCAATCAGCTCATCTCTCAAAATCAAGGCCTCCTGCAAGGTCGAGGCGCCTGAACAGACATCATCGACATAAAGGTCACCCTTAATGAGGGCGGACGCGCGGGGGTAGCGCAGCCGCTCGCGCTCTGCGAGCTCCCAAAGCGAACGGATCGCGACAAAAGGACTCGATCTTAGCCCATAGGTGTTGGTGTTCAGCTCATAGACCAGCATCGGATCCCGGGGATCCTCTCGCCACAATATGAGCTGGTATCTCCTATCATCCGGGTGGAGAACCGTCTGGCGGAACATCATGCGGATGTCAGCCACAAAAACGACGGCATGACGACGGAAGTTAGTCAAAACATCACACACGTCGCGATGTAACTTCGGTCCTGTATGTAAACACTGATTCAGCGACACTCCGGTTGACGTGGGAGCTGAACCGTCAAAAACAACACGTATCTTCCCGTTGGAAGTCTTCAAAACCGCATGATGAGGAAGGAAATAATGCTCCTCATTTCGCCAGTCCAAACTTGAAACGGACATATGCCCCATTTCCTCATATTCCCGCATGAAGTCCACATACTTTATCCTGAACGCGGGATCTCTAGACATCTTACGCTCCATCGACAACAATCTCTTCTCAGCAAGCGACCTGGAGCTACCTAAGAGAAGACGAACTGACAAAAAAGGCAAGCGAGTGATCAGACGTCCTGAGCGGAGGCGTCCAGTATTATTCTGGTAAAACAATTTGCACTCCTCGTCCAAAGGATTTACTCGCTTGGCAGTCGGAGGTTCCTCCGTTTCCCAAAACCGTTGTAAAATGTCCGTCAAGGTAGAACCAACAGTGAGGTCACTATCTACCGAGGGAAGGTCCGGGACGTCCCGGACTGGTCCCATCACTACATGACCCAATGAAGTTGGTATGGCTACAAAACCGGTTAACTGCAAAACTCTCGTACTTCCACACAACAAACGACCCAACACATCCGCCCCAATCAATAAATGAACTGGGCCAGGTCGATAGAAGAGAGGATCCGCCATAGCCAAACCCGTCGTCAAATCGATGGCGGCGCGCGGAGCTCGCACCTGAGGCAGCTGGCCAACCACCGTTTTAAACACGATCGCCGAAGATCCAATTTTCGGCTTCAAGGAAGAGTGGGGGGAGAAGGAGAACGAAACCTGACCGATCGGATTCGAAATCCGCAGGTCTCCAACGCCCCGTACCGCTTCGCGATGCGGCAGCAATTTTAAGCCCAACTGTCGGACGAGCCAATAAGAAATTATACAACCCTGAGCTCCCGAATCCAAAAGGGCACGCACGGTGACAGTATTCCCTTTCGGGCCCCAAACACGCACGGAGGCTGTTGGCAACAGCACATACTCCGGTGGGGGGGTTGCTTCCGACAGCGGCGTTAATGAAAATCCGGGGGGGGTGATCCCTCCCCCTGTTCCAAATTCGAGTGGGCTGAGACCCGAGGGGGGAGGCCATATCGGGCGAGGGGGTCCCATTCCGGAGCATAAGGCCCCCGTTGGACCCTGCTCCGAGGTACCGGCCGATTTCCATGCGGCGCGTACGGGGGGACATACTGTCCCAACCGAGGATACTCCAGCAGAGGAGGAGAGTACCCGTTCTTCCTCCTGTTCGCGTCCCCAATCGCCACCGCTATTTCACGTGACCCCAGGTCACGTGGGGAGATACCCCCCCTCCGGTGGGGGGGGTGACCCGTCTCCCTTTGCCTCCAGCCTGGGGGGTCGAAACCTGTCCTCTCCGGGGGGACATTGGTCCCGACGAAACTTCCGGAGAGTCAGCCTGGCGCGCGGGGCCCCCGCCCGTGCGCGAGTCATTTGAGCTCCTATCGCTCCCAACGCCATTGCGGTTCAAGCAAAGGAGGGGGTGATGCCTCCCGTCGCAATGGCTACACTGTCCGGCCCGGGAACACTCGGACTGCCTGTGTTCCCCCAAACACAGATAACACCATGCGCGTTGCTTGGCGATGGCTCTCCGCCCCGCAATGCGGAGCCCACCGAACTTCCCGCAAGCACGCACATCGTGCCCCTCCCCTCTACAATATCGACACCGATGTTGTGGTGCGGGGGGGTTGTCCCGCCGGACAGCAGCAAATTGATGGGTCGGGCGCCGGGGCGTTCCCCTTGCTACCACTAAGCGACCCCCGCTAGGACCCGGTGTAGGTTCCGCCAACCTGTCCGTCACCCTGCACTCATCCTCCAAAAAACGAAGGAGGTCCGAGAAAGGGGGGAGGTACGAGGCGCTATTCCCTCCGTACCTCTGCTCAAACCGACCCTTCATCTCGGCGGGCAGCTTCGTTAGGATGATGTGCAGGAGGAGGAAGGACCATTGATCCACCGGCAACTCCAAGCGGCGCAATGAGTTGACCGCAGTCAACAGCGGGTTGACCAACTCCTTCCTCAGGGAGGACACCCGAGTCACCCTAGGCAAGCCCAAGATGCATGCCACATGGGTGTCCGCCAGCAAGCGGACGTTCTGGTACCGCTCAATCAGCAGCTGTCGAGCAACCGGATAATTAGCATCGCTAATTATCAGGTGCTGGACCACCGAGCCGTCTTCTCCGCAAAGAGCGGAGCGCAAATAAGCCAGCTTCTGGCTGGGTGACAGATCCTCCCTGGAGTCCACCAAGCTATCAAATAAGTTGATGAACCCCATCCAGATGGTGAGGTCGCCGTTGAAGCTGGGGATCTCTAAAGTGGGCAACCTGCCCAATAAAGCCGGCGGGGTCGGCTTGGTCTCCCCGCTCAAGGCCGGCTCTCCCCTTTGGGCAGCCAAAATGCCCTTGGCAGCCTCGGTGAGTTGATCCGCCAATTCAAAGGCCTGGTCAACATCGTGGTTAAATGCCTCCTGGAGGGCTTCATCCGCATCAGGCGTCTCCAGCATGCATATACGGAACGCAGTGGCATGTCGTTCCACCTCCTTAAGTCGGGCAGGCAACCCCTCATATCGGGTCAACAACGCCTGAACCCGGTCCGGCCTTACAATGAGGGCCACTGCGCCAGAAAGCCAACGTAATTCACTACTGACCCCTGCCCTTGCAATGGTTAGCGGACTGGGACTCATAGTCACTTACCAACAAGGATCACTTCAAATACAAATAAATTAATTTAATTAATTCAAACAAAATTAAAAGTTCAAAGTTCAAAAACAAATTAAAAGTAAGCTAAACCAAAACCAATAACCTTCCTTTGTGCGCTGTTGGTCAAATAACAATCTTCAAAATCAAATCTCAATTAAAGGATGGCAAACAAAAGATAATGAAATTGCACTTGCAAACTTAAGCCGTTATAACTGTGAGATCAACTTCAAACAGGTACTATAATATAATCAAGTTCCCCCCTTTTGTGAACAAAAAAACAAATTGATTTCCTAACTATAGGTCCTGGAGAATCAAAATGCACAAAAAACAATCAAAATATCCCAGTATTTCAACACTTTAAATTGAAAAATTAAATTTTAAATTAGGCCCTCTGCATACAATAAATTTATATGAAACCAAACAACAACAATTGAAAACTAAGTTTTAAATTGGACAAATCTTCATACAATGAATTTATATGACCCGAACAACAACAATCAAAACTAGGCTTTAAGTTAGACAAATCTTCATTCAATCAATCTTCATAGAATGTATTTATGCAGAGTTTTATGTTGAAGTACAAATCTGATTGGAATTTTATCAATTTATCAATTCAAAATCAAACACCAACAATAGATATTTAATCCTGATATAATCTTATGAGTTGAAATGCAATTCTAATTGGAATTTATCAATTAGCACAAGATTTCAAACAACAAACAATAGATATCAACTCAAAAATAGGCAAAATAAACTACCTTGGTGGAATTCTACAAGGTTAGGTTTGAAGGTTAGGATTTCAAAGATTTCCAATAACCACGCTCTGCTACCAGTTTGAACGGGCAAGAAATTATGTTATGCCCGCTCGCAGCGATCAGTCACTGCTTTAAAAGAAATGAATAAATAACTCACCAAAATCCAGCAATCACGCACAAACAACGCCGTTCAAGGCGGCGTGGCGGCAAGTATATAGATAATAAGGAGGGGAATATTATATAGATAGGAATGGGGATATGTTTATAATACTTATATGTAATATTACGCAGATTGCACTACTTTTTTGAGTTTTTACGAAACAATACTGATTTTCAAAACTGCACAGTCAATTCAATTCACCGAAAACATAAAAGTAAACCTCGAGGCGCCAATTCAGAGAGAGTATCCAAATCCACAATATACTTTGACGTTTTGACCTCTGTCAAAAAAACAATTCGTCTGCGTTCATTGCAGCAAAACCACCGACTAGCGCCACCTATGGTAACTGGCGCGAACAATAATGTACTTACATTTTAATGACATAGTGGGCTTATTCCGTTTATCCACCCTAAAAAAGCCACCCTAAGGAGGATACTCGGAAACGCGTGTCCTTCTATCCACCCTGAACGGGGTGGATAACCGTAATTCATATAATATGTTTCTTCCGATTTTTTACCCCAAGTACAGTTGAATCAAATCAATATCTTTTAAGTTTTAATTTAATATTTATTGTTAAGCGAATAACATAAAATAGTCTTAAAATCTAAATTGTAGGTACATGGTACTATAAGATAGAAAGCCGAAGCGGGGCTGGTGGTTTTTTATAAATTTTGCAATATGTCCAGAAAATGACCAACGCTTATTTCATTATTGAGTAGACGTAGTTGCGTATCCTGGATAAATTCGTCCCTTTTAATGTATATTTGCAATCGTTTTCTAAATTTTTTTGCTGCAGCAGACGTATTAGCGAAGAACTGTGCGTTTTTTTGCACGCATTCCAAAAACTTAGCTAAATTTGGATGTTTGTCTTTAATTTCATGTGATATTGTTTTATGCCAGGTTTCTAATGAATTTGTTGTCCTATGAGTCACCCCGAATGAATTCCAAACAGCCACAAAGGTTTCGTCCTTGAGCCATGTTTTTTCAAAATATTTCACAAATGCCGCCATATTATTTTCATCGTCTAATAAAAATGATTTCACAAACAACCAGCCTTCATTAATCAAGTTTGAAGGTAATAGTGGCAACCTTGCCGTAAGTAACACTAATCTTTTTGTATTTGGGTATTTATTGATACCTAGCTTATCTGCTCGTTTTTGAATGGACTTCACATAATGAAAGTAGCAGCCATGTAGCAATATATTTGGAAATACACTTTTTAATGCTCCCATTGCAGCTTTTTCGTAGTCGAGCGTGAATGTTGTGGGATTCCATGCAGGAATTTGGGATTTGATTAAATTAAATACCGTTAAATAAGTGCTTTTCTTTCTGTCACTCATAATTGCAAATGCCAAAGGTATTATATTTGTTGAAGTCGTGGTACTGTTCATATCAGCGTGTATACTGAAAACTTGGTTAAACGGTTTGGGGCATATTCTAAAAGTTGCATCGCCAAAGAAATTTTTGAGTTTACCCATTTGGTCTCTTGCGAAATTGTTACAGAATATCAAAATCCGAATATTGTCTATTTCATCTATGAAATCAGCTAATAAAAAGTTCTCGTATTTTTTCGGCACTACAACTTCGGCAACTTTTTTAAAATTAAGTTGTTTTAAACCCAATGCTGCATTTCTATGTTCATATAAAGTAGTTTTAATTTTTGTAAATTCAGGAACTTCATTTAGTAAGTCGACATCATCTTCATTAAGTGACGCTACCATGTTTTTATAGATTTTCGGCACCGGATCTAGTGAAGTGGTTACTTCGTTGATACATTGGTTTATATGCGAGTCAATTACATTTTTAGTGAAATCTTGTTTACATAACTGTATGTGTGGTTTTGTTTTCATCACAGTATTTTCCTGTAATAATAATGTTGGATGATGCTTATACAAATAATTAAAAGTTAAAAAAGTTTACATTTGAAAAACAAGGCTATTAAAAAAAAAACATTTGACATTTACAATAAAGCAATTTAATTATAAATTTGCTAAAAATAAAATTAATAAATTTGACTGTGCATATTCCACTATGTAATTGACTAGGACTAGACGTCATCATTTCCTTGCCCTGTTCCCATTATCTGGGGTCGGCGCAGTAAGTCTTCTTCTTACAATCACATTAGGATATAGACAAACTGCAATAGGATTTGGCAAAAACTTTTACAGTCGGCCGCCTGCCTGACACTAACCCTCTTTGGGAATGCTGTTGTTGGTAGAGGATGCTACCATGTAAAGGAAAGGAAAAGTGGGGTTGGGGGTAGGAACGTAGGTGTAGGGGATACTGTTATCTTGGAAGGAAAGGTGTGAGTTGAACAGTAGCTTGGGAAGCCGGGGTCGCGTACCCGTATTCCATAACCGGATTACCGGACAGGTAAACCAGCATGAAATCCCTGGCCTATGACTAGGACTAGACGATCATTTAAATCATATAAAATATCAGTAAAAAACAACAATAAAAAGCAACCAAACAAGACACCGAAATGAACTCTATCCGTTCCCGCCTAAAACTTTCATTTTCATCGCCATTCCTTAGTTACAGAAAATAAGTTGTTTTGATACCTGTGAGTAAGAATCGATTTAAGTACAGTTTCATTTTGATATTCTGGAAAATCGATATGAACCTCCCTAGACTTGCATTATGTCCTCGTAACCACATCATGTCAATATAATAAACATAAAAACAATTCGTTACTTTTTTATATTTAACAGTTTACGAAAGTTCTAGGAAATTATTAAACACGAAATAATACATGAATGAATATTTAATTATTACGAGTAAATGTGAAGTTCACATATATGCTTGGGGCAGTCATTTAGCCATATTATTTCTGGCTCAAGTACTTGATGTTGACAGTTTCTGTTGTAAAACATACTTAGTTTAATATTTATTGATTTTTAACTTAACTGATAAAAAATATCGCACAGAGACATGTTCATGCTTTAAGAAAAAAATAATTTATTACTCACCCTTCCATCCATGTTATAACAGCCATGTTATATCAAAAATAACGCCGGCAAAACACTTCAAAATCACACGCACGAATGACTACGACACACTAACAAACAAAAAGTCTATGACATCTGATTTTTTTAATATTCAATTGCGTCCTTATTTATTCTTTCGGTCTTCAACTTCCAATAAGAAAAAATAGGATAGAAACAGTTCTCACAGTTCATTTCACATCTTAAATACGCAAGTGACATTGGGCCAGAATCTGGTGGCACGGCAGACGCGCGTCATAAACTACTGTATACATATTTACAGTTTTGTTAGTATTCTGGTGTATATACAAGGGGTTTAGTTTGAATTGCAGCTTATAAATAATAATTCAGATAGCTTTTTAGAAGCCAATCGTGTTCTCTTCTCGTTCAATGTGTATCCAGCTTTAGAAAAAATGCGTTCACAGGGAACAGACGTTGCGACAAGATTTAATCTTTTTAATACATATTTAAGAAGGTGTGGGTAAACGTTTCGTCGCTCATGCCACCAGAGCAGAGGATCTTCTGTTCGTGGTAGCAATGGTTCTTGGATAAATTTATCCACCTCAACAATGCCAGCTGCAGTAGAGTTTGCTGGTCTTAGTAAAGCAACCTCTTTGTCAAATTCATCCCAAATTGACCTCGTTGAGGATGTTGAAGGCTCCGTGGTATCAAAAGTTGATGTTGTTGTGGCTGTAGTGGGTACTCTTTGAGGCAAATCTAACGTTATTCTTCCTACGTTTTGTTTCAAGTTGAATAACGCTTTCTCAAAAAGCCTTTGGTCTTTGAACCCTTTATGTTTAAATCGAGGATCCAAAATTGTGGCTTCAGCGTTAAGAGTTATGTGCTCAATATTTGCGAAACGCCGATCTAATTCTTGATCCAAGCTTGTGAGTAAAGACTTAATTTCGGGAAGGGAAGTATCTTCACATAAACGGCCTTTGATATGATTTGACATTATTCTAAATAATGGTATCACTTTTGATAATGTGACATTTTTTTCCGCACTTATCTCTTTCGTCACCTGGTAAAACAGCTCTAAGACAGGCACTGCAGCTTCAATGATTTTCCAATCATTATTGGATAGTGAAAGATCACTACGCAAAATGGCAACGGTTGCTGTTACTGCGTCTTTTCCCAACAACATCCGAGCGAGCATATCGTAGGTAGAGTTCCACCTTGTAGAAACATCTTGTTTAAGTTTTAATTTTGGTAAATTTAATTGGGTTTGTATTTCCACCAGTTTACTTTGCGCAAGCGAACTTCTCTTAAAATACTCGACAATTAACTTTACTTTTGTCAACACACTAGATAAATTTGTTAAAGCTGCTTGGACGCAAAGATTTATTGTGTGAGCGAGACATGGTATTTGCCTCCAGTTGCCGTACCTGATTGCTGCCGAAATATTCGCTGCATTATCACTTGCGACTGCCGTAACTTTATTCATAATACCCCAATCTTCACACATGTGTTTTAAAAACTCAAAAAGATTAGCACTTGTATGGCGATCTGGATATTGAATGCAGCCCAACATCACTGAGTCTAATGCTATATCTTTTTTATCAAACGCAATAAAATGAGCAACAACTGCTATAAAACTCTCATTGTTTATTGAAGTCCACCCATCAGTGGATAAGCAAACAGCAGATACATTTTCTATTTTGGACTTGCACTTTTCTAACGTTTTTAAATATAACTTGGGCAACAAACTCTCTGAAAGCGTTTTTCTTGTGGGCAAAGTGTAGCCAGGATTCAACATTTTAACAAACTTTTTAAACTCTTGATCTTCTACTATTTTTAAAGGGTGATACTCTTTGGCTATCATACGTAATAACTGTTCGTCAAGTTGTACAGCCAAACGTGAATTTATAGGCTTCGTACTCATTGCGAAATCCCTCATTGAGCTCTGTTTTTGTAAATGTATGTTACTTACAGATGAAGGCGGACATGGACGGACACCACTAATAACCACATTACTCGATTGTTCTAAAGCAACCTCCTGATGCTGTCCGTCAAAACCTGTTTCTTGTCTGTGACTGACAATCGATATGGTGGGTTTATTTTTCATGTGTCTACTTAGATTACCGGAATTTCCAGATGGTAGATTTAACAATTGTGCGCAATAAGTACACTTTGCTTTTTTGGACCCACCTCGTCAAAGTGATTCCACAGGGCACTGCGCTTTCTATTATTGGCAGACATGTGACACTGGATTTCGCCTTCTCTTCACTCTCTTCACTTCTCACAGACACTGGTATTTACCTACTTTATATCCAAGGCGGTGAAAGTTTATATGTATACCTACCTATATAGTCCTGTACACTTAAGCTTATTATTAATATGTAGATACCTAATGTTGTTTATATATTTACAATGTTTGTAATATGTTCAATCACACTATTCACTAATTCGCTTAGTACTTTTCACTATACCTATAGTTAATTAAATGTTATTTATATATTTACAATCTAATATGTTCAATCACACTATTCACAAACTCACCTAAGTACTTTTCACTATACCTATAAGTAGTTAATTACTGTACACTTTTTATAATTTACAAAATAAAATACTATAAACACGAAATCCGTAAGTACCCAAATAATCAGGGAGTTACTTTGTACTGTATTACTACGGTTAAAGGCCACGGGTCGAACTGAATAGAAATTTAAAAACAAATACATCTGAAAAAACCTGAACACCTATTTTGCCTGCACGTGCTTGCAATATCGATTTAATCGCACAATAATATACCTTATTGCAAGCATATAATGCATGGTTTTCGATGCATACTTATAGCGCCGCCGGATTGTCAGGCAACCACGAGAGTGAAAGAGAAGGCGAAATCGCGATGTCCTGTGTAAGACACGTCGCGGCAATTCAATCTCAAAAACAAATGTATCGCTAGTTCGTTCGGAATCTAACATCGCTCAATTCGCTCATCGCTCTCGCTCCTTCCACGAGTATGGCCGGGTTCCCACTACGCCGGACCGGCAGATCTGCCGAAAACCGGACACCGGACAGAGTGTTCACTGTAACATTGTGGATTGGGGGGAGTGTTCAGTTTGTGCCCGGAGTGAAGATTGCTTAAGTTGTAAGTAACCAGACACTCCTACCAAAACACAGGTCACAAAATAAAGATACTCTGAGCGTAAACACCCTAGACTCACCCTCGATCCTACTTATCCAAGATATAGCGGGGTAGGTCCTACTTAACAGGTCTTGTGATATAAAATAAAAGATGTTAATACTGATAAATATCACAGATTTTATTGTGTAATAGTTCAAGGCGAGTCCTGAGTATCTTTACACAGAGAGCGGTGAGAAAAAAGTTTAACTAGCTCAGGAGAGGGAGTTCACCATACTAAATCACCTCACCGTCTCTGTTATACATAAAAAGAACAATTTATATAGGTACTTTAAATTACCATGAAGCTAAATTAACAAAATAATTAATAAACTAAGGTTAGTGCTTAAGTCTACTTAAAACTAACCGCAAGGATTATCTTTTAAAACAATAATTAAAGAATATTCTATCTCTTAATGTCACTACAATAACTAATATCCAGTTTCAATATCCAATATCCAATATCCAATATCAATATCCAATATCACCACAGGTACTTTCTTTCTTGATTTTATAGTTGTAAGTAGATAAAAGATTACCTTATAACTCCTCGGTCAACATTTTACTAAAGCAAATCTGCATGTTACCATGAGGATTTCATGCTCTTGTGTTAAATCATGTAACAAACAGCTTCAGCCACATTTAAAAACAATGAAAACTCCACCAGAGTTACTCCTGCAAAGCACCCTGGAAAGAATTATAAACTTGATTACCCGAGATGGTCAGATCTAGGTTATGTTTTTTTTATAGGCTTCAATTTGGAATAATTTAAGAAACGACAATTACCAACATTTGTGATGGAGCCTTAAAAAGATATCTAGCTGAATATTCGTTCAAACTAATAGGATTAACATCAGACGTGAAGATTTGACAATGTGACTTACCATATGGTTTCCAATATGGGCTAAAATTTATTTCTAACACAAACTGCGGCGACTACATATTATACGTATTTCACCTTATTAAATTTAAGGTTTTTTAAATGGGACGATCACAACATCTAGCCAGCAAAGCCGGCCCAAAAAAAAGATTTCACATCTTGACAGCAGCGGTGCGTTCCGTCCGTCTTGAAGAAAAAAAATAATGTTGCCAATCTCAAAATTCTAAGGTCGCGAGTTTTAATTTTTTATAACCCACAAAAACTACTACGTTACAATGCCCCCCCTCCAAAGAAAAGGGTCATGAAGTGAACCGATCGCCGTCCCGGCGTTGAAACAATCTACAACCAACCTAAACTGAGAAAAAAAACTAAGTTATAACACAACAATGAATCTAAGTAGATAGGTAGATACCTACAATCTGTGAAATATATCAGTAACAAAACAAAAAAATTGTTACACCTATGGCCAACATACCATAAGGTATAACTAAAACCCATCACCACAAAACAACAACTCAACAGCTGTTAAAAGAGAAAAAAAAACTTGTAAGTAACAAAGTTTACAACCAACTATCAACAAAGTTGTATTAGAAAAATATATATAGGCATAACAGCCACTTAAGTAACAACAAACAGTTGTTAAAAAAACAATACCAAAATTACAACATTAAGTTTAGTAAGTAAACCTACTTACTAAAAAATATAAATAAATATCCATCTTTCAGTTATCAATCCAAAAAAAAACCAACAGGCAGGTCAGATTTTATACAAACTACACATTCCTTACAAGACCGGCCATAGCATAACGTCATTCAATGAGTCCTTGAGTTGTGTCAGTCTTATCACCATTCATTCACATTCATTCATCATCGGGTTGAACATACATCATCTTCTAGAGCGCTCTTTGCAAAATTAGTAACTAACATAACCATTCATTCCTTACATTCATCTCTTTCAGAATTACTGTCTTTGTGTTAACACAGCAAAATCTGTGCAACACTAAACAATAACAAAAACATACTACTTCAGTATAAAAGTTGTAAAGCCAACTTTACACCAGAACTAACAATGGACATCGAATTGAATTTGCCTTTAGCTATTACTTAAAAAAAAATATAACTTCAGTATAACTGACAGTTATAACAAAATATTGCCGAAACAACAAAAATGTGTCAGGTGAGTAATAGAGAAATACCACCTATATGACAACAAAATAACTGCAGATTGAACTCAATACTGACAGTAACCAAAATCTGTACCAAGTGAGTAGTAGAGAAATACCACTTGTACAACAAAAAATATATTTATCTGCAGATTTATCTGACAGATAAAAAAATACACTAACATTTAGTGAAAAAAAATTTCACAAAAAGAAAATATATCTACCAAAATGGTTATATAAAAATGTATAAACACAAAAAAATAAGGACT
Source organism: Stenoptilia bipunctidactyla (assembly GCA_944452665.1). Lineage (NCBI taxonomy): Eukaryota > Metazoa > Arthropoda > Insecta > Lepidoptera > Pterophoridae > Stenoptilia > Stenoptilia bipunctidactyla. The sequence continues at coordinate 9,855,084 of OX101741.1, read as the reverse complement.
ACCAATGGTGAAGTTTCAATAAAACACAAAACATATTAAACCTTTAGGTCCTTCACGTGCCATGAACCAATAGGATGACCATCCATTCTCTCCAACTCATAAACAAGTGGAGAACAAACCTTAGTGACCCTACACTTCTCAAATTTAGGAGCAAGTTTTGCCATTTTAAATTTACTAGCATCACTCTGAACAAAAGTGCGTTTCCAAACTATGTCTCCTACCTTATATTTGTCTTGTCTGCGTCTTAAATTATAATGTGTTGCATTAGCAGCATGAGCCTTTAATAAATGTTCCCTAACCTTAGTAAAAATATCTTTCAAAATACCAAATTCACCAGCGTACTCTTCCCTAGGTACATTTGCTTCGTATGACTTGTCACTGTCCTTATAAACGTTGCCATTTATGGCAGGTTCTCTAGCATGAACCAAGAAAAATGGGGTAAACTGCGTGGACTCGTTTACAGCACTATTAATTGCAAACTGTATTTTCCGCAAATTTTTATCCCAGTTTCTGTGATTTTCCTGCACGTATGACGAAACAGCAGTCATAATCGTTTTATTGTACCTTTCAACTAAATTAACTTGAGGAGTGTAACGTGGTGTGTAATGTAAATTTGGGACATTATATCGTTTTAAAAGTGTCTTGAATTCTGATCCCGTGAATTGCACTCCATTGTCCGCAATTACGGTTTCAGGTACTCCATGAACTAAAATAACATTATCTTCAAAAGATTTCGCTACAGCTGCACTAGTTGCACGACGCAATGGAAATAAAAGTGTATATTTAGAAAAACAACAAGTTGTGACTAATAAAAATGTATAACCTGAATTAGAACGAGGTAAAGGTCCAACCAAATCAATTGACATTACTTGGAATGGTCTATAACAAACTTTTGGTTGACCCATAAGTCCACTAGGACATTTAGTTGACTGTTTATAGGCGGCACAAACATCACAAGACTTAATATAATTGACAACGTCCTTAAACATATTTGGCCAGTAATAACGTAGGCACAACCTCCTATGAGTTTTAAAAACACCAAAATGTGCGGCCGTACAGTCATTATGATTTGCCTTTAAAACCTCTTCCTTATCAGACTTCCTAAGCCTTTCAAAAAGACAAGACATTATAGAAAAATAAATATGAATTGGTTCGTCAACCCCTTGGGTCCTGGCACGGATTTCACCTAACAACCTATAGTCATAATCAACAGGATCAAACTCCTCTAATAGCAATTGTTTCAGCTCATGCCAACTATTGACTTCGCTGCGAACACCTCTAAACCACAGTAGTGCTTGATCACAAAATAACTGCGATGCAGAATTAAACAATTTGGTATCTGATACACCATTTGAGCTTTGAAGCTCTTCTAAACGTTCGAGGAATGACCTTGGATCAGTTAAACCATTAAATTTAATATTCCACCTGACAATATTTCTATCCCCAGAACACTCAACAATAGTCGGGGCCAGTGGTACCTGAACATCTGCACTGACAGATGGTACAGCTGAAGTGTCTATAGACAAATAAGGTTTTAATTTATCATTAAGAGACAAAATCTTCTTCTGCAACGCTGGGCTACTAGAAGACAACCTATTTATTCGCCAATACAAGTGACTGCATAAACCCTTGAACCGTGAACTCGAACTTTTATCACTGTCAAACAAATTGGATAGTTCAAGCAGCTTACTTTCAATCATTGGAAGCTCTTCCTCAACATCGACCTTGTCATCCAATACATATATGTCATCTGGAGAACATTCCTTAGACAAAACTCTAAGTTGCTTCCTCAGCCCTTCTACAGTTGTGCTTGGTGTCTCAGAACGAATAAGAACTTCATAAATGAGTTCTTCCTTATTTAAAGCATGAAAATTAATTGATTTTAAGTTCGCCATGGTGATATTTTAACAAGAAAACCTTAATAATATTAAATACTATGTTAGTATTATAATTAAATACAAAATATATCTGTAAATATCAGCTAATGTAAAAATATATGGTAACATCAATGTAAATTACCTGAAAAAAGTTTGTTTGTAACAAACAATAAAAACAGAACAGTATTTGACAATAAAATGTTCAATAAACAAAGTAAAGTGTGTTGTTGTACACAAATTAAATGAATTTTAATTTGGAACTGCAAAGTTGTAACATTGACAAAAAGAGATATATTATTTTCAATAAAACAACACACAAAAATGTAAATTGGACGCAATAACAATTATTACACCCTTAAACAATAAAAATTTAAAGATTGGGCGCCATTTGTAACATTGTGGATTGGGGGGAGTGTTCAGTTTGTGCCCGGAGTGAAGATTGCTTAAGTTGTAAGTAACCAGACACTCCTACCAAAACACAGGTCACAAAATAAAGATACTCTGAGCGTAAACACCCTAGACTCACCCTCGATCCTACTTATCCAAGATATAGCGGGGTAGGTCCTACTTAACAGGTCTTGTGATATAAAATAAAAGATGTTAATACTGATAAATATCACAGATTTTATTGTGTAATAGTTCAAGGCGAGTCCTGAGTATCTTTACACAGAGAGCGGTGAGAAAAAAGTTTAACTAGCTCAGGAGAGGGAGTTCACCATACTAAATCACCTCACCGTCTCTGTTATACATAAAAAGAACAATTTATATAGGTACTTTAAATTACCATGAAGCTAAATTAACAAAATAATTAATAAACTAAGGTTAGTGCTTAAGTCTACTTAAAACTAACCGCAAGGATTATCTTTTAAAACAATAATTAAAGAATATTCTATCTCTTAATGTCACTACAATAACTAATATCCAGTTTCAATATCCAATATCAATATCCAATATCCAATATCAATATCCAATATCACCACAGGTACTTTCTTTCTTGATTTTATAGTTGTAAGTAGATAAAAGATTACCTTATAACTCCTCGGTCAACATTTTACTAAAGCAAATCTGCATGTTACCATGAGGATTTCATGCTCTTGTGTTAAATCATGTAACAAACAGCTTCAGCCACATTTAAAAACAATGAAAACTCCACCAGAGTTACTCCTGCAAAGCACCCTGGAAAGAATTATAAACTTGATTACCCGAGATGGTCAGATCTAGGTTATGTTTTTTTTATAGGCTTCAATTTGGAATAATTTAAGAAACGACAATTACCAACATTTGTGATGGAGCCTTAAAAAGATATCTAGCTGAATATTCGTTCAAACTAATAGGATTAACATCAGACGTGAAGATTTGACAATGTGACTTACCATATGGTTTCCAATATGGGCTAAAATTTATTTCTAACACAAACTGCGGCGACTACATATTATACGTATTTCACCTTATTAAATTTAAGGTTTTTTAAATGGGACGATCACAACATCTAGCCAGCAAAGCCGGCCCAAAAAAAAGATTTCACATCTTGACAGCAGCGGTGCGTTCCGTCCGTCTTGAAGAAAAAAAATAATGTTGCCAATCTCAAAATTCTAAGGTCGCGAGTTTTAATTTTTTATAACCCACAAAAACTACTACGTTACATCACATTACATCGGATCCCGGAAGAAATTCAGACCAGGGGGCGTCGACAATGTATGGAGATGGTGCAGACTACATACTGGAGATAGAGTGAAGAAGACAGAACACAATAAGAGGAAAAGAGCAAGAATGACACTAGTGTAGCCTATGAAAAAAAATATTCAATCGATTGTTCAAATACATCGCAGTATTTTTTTGAGTTCAACTTATTCATATTTTTCTTCAAGAAATCTTCGCTTTTATTAGAAATAACATTAAACGAAAACTTTTTCCTGACTTCTTCATAATTTTTAAATAATTAAACAAATATTTAAAGGGACCGTATTACATAATCGAATGAATTAGCGAATCGATGTTATTTGAATATAGCAACTCAGACATAAAAAGAAAGGTCAAAAATTAACGTCTACTTCACAATATGAAAACATTTTTTCGCGATTGCGGTTTTGCGATATTTTGAAATTGTGTTTGTGTTTTAAGTTTTCTTGTGATTTAATCAACTTTTCTCCCCCTGATTGCTTGAAGAAACTCGCGTCAGTGTGAATTTGTATTTTTAAGAAAGAGTGTCAATTTATCCACACCTTTTGTTGTATTACTTTAAACAAAATAAAAGTATCAAAAACTTATTTATTGTTTTACTTATTGTTCATCAAGTTAACCTTATATTTAGCCAGTCGCAATAAAGATAAGCAAACCTTACAGAACTGATACATATGGTATTTCACTTAACAGGTTTGTAAGTATTTGCTTACTTTTATTCCAACCAAAGCAAGTTGAAATCTCGAAGTCGTTTGAACTGTTTGAAATTCCCGCCATATTAGCTATGTGGACCGTTTTCAGATGGCGTCTAGTCTTAACTTTTAATGTATGAAGTTGTACTTCTTCTCTTGAGTATATGTGTTCTTTGATTCAGACAGTCCTCAGTTGAATTTTGGACGCGCGCACAATGGACGACGAAATTGTTGTGTTGTGGTGGTATCTTAATAGAAGGCAAAATAAAAGAAAACATTGGGTACACCCTATTTTACGGGAAAGATTTTCACTTGGAACATTTGAAACATTAATGGGTGAACTTAGAAGAGACGAATCAAAGTTCTTCAATTATTTTCGAATGACAGCAACCACTTTTGACGATTTACTTGGACGACTAGACATAAGAGTACGAGATACAAGTTTCAGAGAATGTATTTGCCCAGAACAAAGATTAGCCATGTGTCTAAGGTAAGATTATTTTATGCACTAGATTGCGTAATAATAGTTTTGACGTAGGTACCTACTTAAGACTGTATGAATGAATGAATGTTTGCTATGTATGTTTGTTTCATGAATGTGAATATATATAATGTGTGTGTGTGGGAGGGTGTATGTATTTGATAATCATTATGAATTAAAAATGCAAACAATTTATTTAAGTATTTATTTGTACTCAAACTTAAATCCCTTCAAAATCTAAGTAATCTGAGTCTTGGGAATGTATGGAATGATTACTAGATGCTGATGGCGAAGCTAGAATCGGATTCGATGTCTGACCAGGGTAGTGTTGATCTTGCGTAGGTATTGGCTGTTGATTGACGCTATTATGTGTGTAGTATCCAGAATACTGATCTGGTCCGGTCATCTGATTATATGAATCACGCCAATGTCCGTAATTTGGTCTCTCATTATTCCTACTTTTAATTTTTTGCAACATTGTCATGACGCTAGCTTGAAATTCTAAAGTCTCTTCGATAGTTAAAGTGTTCAAGATTGGTATAATGCCTTTGAAGAAAGATAGATGATGGTTTTCCTTTTCTGGGTTTATTCTGGAGTCCAAAAACTTTACCATCCTGTCATTTACCTCTTTATTATCAATTTTTCTTTTATCTTTAATTAAAGGTGAACGAAAATCTGATTCCATGCCTACTTCAGTCTCGGTTCTTGCTTTTTTTGAAACTGACTCATGTGGTGGTCGAGGTTCGGAGACTTTTTTCAAAAACATTAATTGCTCGTGATATAAATAATTTCGTGTCTTTTTGGCCGAAGATCCAGATTTAGACTCATCTTTTTGTTACTTTACTGTCTTAAGCCACGAATCTCGTATATTATTCCATTTAGTTGAAACCTTTTTTCCTGAAATCAATAAAAAAATATCATAAAACAATACAATTTGTTTCTTGGTGACGTATAAAGTAATAATGTATTAACAAAAAATACTTTTTTTTTCAGATATTTAGCTTCAGGATGTTCATTCAAAGAAATACATTACTCATACAGAGTAGGCGTTTCGACAATAAGTAAATTAATAAAAGAAATGACCCACGTCATTTGGGAAAACCTAAAGACAGATTTCCTTAAGCTGCCTGATACTGAGAGAGAATGGGAGAACATCGCTTCAGGATTCGAAAGAAAAGCCAACTTTCCTCACTGTCTTGGAGCAGTAGATGGCAAACATATCAGAATTTTGAAACCAGCCAAGAGTGGTTCTATGTTCTTTAACTACAAGGAGTATTATTCTTTTGTATTAATGGCAGTTGTCGATTCAGAGTACCGATTTATTTTTATTAGTGTGGGCTCATATGGCAAGGAATGCGATTCTACTATATTAAAGGATAGTACATTTTGGCAAAAGATCAATGATGGTACTTTAAATGAACCAAAGCCTAGACCGCTTCATGAAAACTTGCACGAAGAATTACCGTTTATACTTGTTGGCGATGAAGGCTTTGCTTTAACACCTAATCTCCTACGTCCATATGGAGGTACACATTTGAATACTGATATAAAGATTTTTAACTATAGACTAAGTCGAGCAAGAAGGTATGTTGAGTGCGCTTTTGGTATTTTGGCAAATAAGTGGCGAATAATCCATCGAGCTATAGATCTCAACGTAGACACAGCAATTCAAGTAATTAAAGCTTGTGCAGTCTTACATAATTTTGTAAGAGAAAAAGATGGTATAAATTTTGAAAGTTACCAAAATATAGAACATAGACAAGAACAAGAAACTACACCCATGAATCGAAATGTGTCGAGTCGAGGTGGCCCTAATGCCAACGCTATACGGACATCATTTACTAATTATTTTGTTTCGGATATTGGTTCCGTTCCGTGGCAGGCAGCAGCTATAAAATAAAATTTATCAATGCATTTACATTTTATCAATAAAACATTAAAAACTCACCGTACTGTTTTCTTTCTTTTTCATCCAGTTCATCGAAGTTTGGTTTCAGTATTAAACATACTTCACGCCATGCTGCTAACTTTAAGTTTTTGTCTTTATAGACGTCTTCGGTCTTATCCCACAAAACAGGTCTCTCTTGGACAAGCGTAATTAAAGTTTCTGCTTGAATATCCATGCTAAACGTCTACTTTTACCAGAACATGCGAGCCGAATGACGTGAGTGGAACACGGGCGGGGCGAGGGGAGCACGAGCGGGGCGAGCGGGGGACAGATACCGGCACAAACTCGTTCACATTACTCCGGGCCCGGTCGTTCTACCGGTAAATTCGTTGACAAAACGTTCGGTAGAAATGCCGGGCTCGGCAAAAATGCCGGACCCGGGATAATGTGAATAGCTTCATATAAATTGTACAGCCACTAGCTCTTCCGGCAGATTTACCGGCGCGGCAGATCTGCCGGTCCGGCGTAGGGGGAACCCGTACTAACATAGGATTATATATCTGATACTGATATAAAGATATAATTGTTAAACTAGTGAGATAGTGATATATTCGCTCTTTTGTTGGGACATATATCTTTTTTATATCTCGCTCGCGAGCGACACAAGTCTATTCTGCTCTGGAAGTTGACGGTAAATTTTTTATAGGCGTTTGTTGTTTATGTTTGCATATGTAGTAGGTGCATTTACTAAAGATATTGGAGCACACTGCTGATATACCCGAAAAGCAAGATCGGAAAACCGGGGTAGTTGAATCGTTGGTTGAGCACCAGGTCCAGATGACAACGGCTCTTCCTGGATTCCTGGATGTAGATCCACATCCGGCAGTACTAGATCTTCATTAGGATGATGGGATAATTTTGCAAATAAATCAATCCCAGGCGATAGATGATCAGAGGGTAGTAAAATTGATGGAGATGGAGTTCTCGTTTTATTGCTGTTTTCGTTTCCAAAGGTATGAGTGCAAATAACTCTATTTTCTGGGAGCTCATTTTCTTTTTCTAGATGTCGGTCCGTCACATCACTGGGAGCGAAGTCATCGTCCGTAAAAATATCTCGGTTGTACGGGAATATACCCGTCGCCTTGAACGCATTGCAAATATTATTGGGTGTCATAGCCTTCATATGAGCTTCTGTTACGCATCCCTCGACATCGTAGATGGAAAATGTTTTACCCGGGTTTCTCATCATCCAGCTGTCAACTGATTTATTATATGCCGTTTTAAATGGTCCAAACACACCGACGTCTAACGGCTGCATTTTCCCAGTAGAGTGTGGTGGAACCGTGAGGACTGTGACTCCATTAGTTTTTGCTAAGTTCAGTGCCTGGATGCATACATGAGACTCATGATTATCTAAAATTAGGAGGCTTGGATTGTCCTTGCTGCTATTAGAGTGAGCTATGAAATGCTGCATAGGCTGAACGAATAGTTCTCCTTTCATCCATCCACTTTGTGTAGCTAGGCCCAAAGTACCCGCTGGTGCCCCATTGATCATATGATTTTTAAAGTGAACCCTAGGAAATATCATAACTGGCGGCAACGTGTTACCCATTGCATTCACAATATAGCATGTGGTCACGAGAGTCCCTCTTTCTGCGCTGGTGCCTTTGGATACTTGCTTCTGGCCTTTGACTGCCAATACTTTAGCCGACTTTTGGACGGTCATGGTATTTGTCTCATCTAGATTGAACACTCTCGTGCCATTACCGAACGATTCTTGTCTAGATAAAACGTTTTGCAGATTGTCAAAAAACATTGTCACGTTGTAGCCATTAAATGATGTGGCCCGACTTAAACTACATCCCTCGGGTGTTCTCAGGCTAAGTGTCGGGTGTCTTTTTCTAAAATTGTACAGCCATTCGAGACCTGCCAGCTTGGTTTCATGCCATTTTTGTGGCACTGTAATGTTATTTATAGTTGCCATTTCGTAGGCTAATTTGCGAGTATCTAGCATGGTAAGACCATAAAACATAATGCTGCATCTAGTTATATATTCAACCAAGTTTATTTCTTGAGCATCTGTAAATATTTTTCGCACTGAGTAATTTGGTGTAAGTTTCTCGGTATTAATAGGGTCATCAGACGATGATTTTTCAATTTTTTATTATATCTGTAAAGAGTTGTGTATGGAATATCCAACAATTTAGCCACAGTTTTTATTTTTTGCCCTCCAGTTATTTTTAATAAAGCAGCTCGCATTTTATCTTCGGTATGCAGACCAATACTGGTCTTCCTTTTTCTGTTTCGCGAGATCCACTGTACCCCGATTCAAAACGATCCGCTGTACCCCACCGGTAGTTATGTAATTTAAACAAATATCAGTAAATTTTGAATAGCTAAATAACTAAGTCACAGTGAAGAAATTCCTCTATATTTACTATAGATCATGATGAAATATCAAAACTTTCAAGATTCTAACACGTGGAGAAACAATACATTATAGAAAAATACGTAAAAAAATACTTTGTGACTTATTTGTTGACCGATGCGCAGCGACGCAACTTCCCGCTTCCGAACTACGATGGCAACTAGTTCGGGTGTGGGAGGGGTGTAAGAGTGGCAACGTCGCACACACGCGCGCATATTCGTCCAAGGTATTGAAAGTTATAACGATCTATCCACTGTGACCCAAGATTCACTGTTACCCATGCTCCCCTAATACCTACTTTATAAAACATTTTTGAATAGGAGCTTTCTTAATACGTAATACTAGGTAATTAATAGGCTTTTTTTGTAGGCTTTTTTATACTTAAGATCAAGATTCAAAGGATAGATCGCGCAAGGTGATACCCAATATATTTAACAAAAAATACACATTATACATAGTACACAGCTTACCTTAATAATATGACGTATATATCTATGAATGTATAGGCCGACAAGGGTCTGGCGTGTGGCAAAAACAATAACTAACCGCGATCTTATAAAGTGTCACTTCATGACTTTTGCCGCCTCATATTTATTGTTGTACTTTAAATTTAAAAAAATGTTAAAAAAGCACGAAAATATGTAAAATGTGGGCTTACTTATGGTGGTGGTAAACAAAAAGCATACAATCACTACGTTCTAAGGCCTCTTGTACACGACACGGTTTTTCAACCGTACGGTGTTCTAGCCGTGCGGTTGAAAAAACGTGCTGGCTTGTACATGGCACGGCGAAGCTACCGGTTGAGACAACGGCCAGATGCCGCTCAGTTGGCATTTTTTTGCGCTTAAGTTCAGACGTCCTCACCATGAATCCTTATAAGAAAAAGATTATACTTGCATACTATGTGTACAGAAAACTCAAAAAAGAAGAGAAAAAAAATAAAAGACGGTTTTGGATACATCCGATTTTAGAAGAACGAGAGGAATTTGGCGCATTTCATACACTTGTAAAGAATCAACTGAGGGAACATGAAGAGAAATTTTACAATTATTTTAGAATGCAGAAAACAACATTCGATAAATTGCTTGAAAAATTATCCCTAAAACTAAAACACCAAGATACCAATATGCGACAAAGTATATCTCCCGCAGAAAGATTGGCTGTAACTTTGAGGTAAGTACAAAATCAAATTACATTCTTTTATTTAGGGCCACTTTCACCGGTTGCGGTTAAGTCCCGTGTAGCTCATGTGACAGACCAACTAACAGAAATCCCATAGAATTGATGTTAGTTGATCCGCATGAACCGCAACCGGTGAAAAGGGCCCTGGCATGTTTATTTATATTAATCATTTATCACAAACAAAATTGTACTGTTGCATGTTTATTTATATTAATCATTTATCACAAACAAAATTGTACTGTTAATGTATTAATTAATTACATAGGTACGTAAAAAAACGGAGAAAAACTAAAGAGGCTGCTGAAATTCAGTACTGAAATCGAAAGTTTCTTCAGTACTAGCTTGAGAATTTGCAGAGCTACTTTCTGCATTCACACTGTGCACAGATATTTGCGATTCCGGTCGGTTGGGAATTGGCTCCAAATCAGAACTATGTCCAAAATCAAATTCTTGTCGACTGGTTCCGAATCCTGGTCTAGCAGCTGTAGAATATCCATACATAAGTAACTGTGAATTCGCCTGTGCTGTGCTACTTTGATATCCTTGATACCCATGATCCCATTGATTTCTAGGTGTTGGTATATATAGGTTTTGCTCTCTTTGTTGAATGTTCTTAATGATCGAAATGACTTGAAACTGAAAGTCTATCATATTTTCATCACTAAACTTGTCAACTGTATCAGAAATTCCCCTAAAAAAGTTCATACTGCGGCTTCTCTCCTCCTGTGTCGTTGAATCCATATATTTCATAAACTTTACATCAACTTCACTAATGCCCGTTTTCACCATCGTTCCCTAAATTTAGGGAGGCACTTAAGATGTTTTAAGTGTTAGTTTCGTTTTCACCATCACTTAAGGGACACTTATGATCCAAAGGGATCCCTTAAATTTGGGGGCCCGATATTCGGCATCTTAGCGCTAAGTGACACTTCATTTTCTTGTTGGACGTGCATATTTTGTGCAAAATGGAAGATTTTATTTACAGTTTAGAAGCTATAGAAACTGTGGATTTAGTTACGAATCATAGTTTATTTAGACGGCCACATATTTATATATATTATACTCTGAGGTTTTTCGCAACAGGAAATCATCTACTTGCAGTGGCTGATATGGGAGGAATCAGCGTAGCTACTTGTAGTAGAATAGTAAAAAGGGTTTCTGAAGCTATTGTTACACTACGAAGTGAATTTATTAAATTTCCAGACACCGAAGAGCAAAAGTCTGTAGTGAAAATAGGTTTTTACAAAATTGCTCGCTTTCCAAATATTTATCGTGTTGTTATCTGAATAATTACAATATCCAGATAACAACACGATAATCCAAACACAAATATAACCTATTTTTCTACAAGCGCAACGCTGTCTAGCTAGTGTCATCTGTCAGTCAAGTTGCCACTATTTCACAACTAAAATCTTTTTTTCAATGGCAACAGCGTTCCGCATCAGCAATTTATTATAAATATTGGACGATATTTTATTTATTTTAAAAGAAATCATGTTTATTTTATGTTTACTTTGTATTTTGTCGTATTATTTTGCATAAATCTACATGATTTTGAAAAGTACGATTTTCATACGCCCTGATTAAAAAAAAATTGTCACTTAGGTAAGTGGCCCTTAAGCAGGTATCCCTTAGCTTGGTGAAAACAAACTTAGGTAAGAGGCTGATTTAAGGAGTCCCTTTGGTTAAGAGACCCTTAGTAAGGAAGTGTTTGAGGGAACGATGGTGAAAACGGGCATAAGTTGTTTATTTTTATTTTTTATTATTTTTGTTTTTTTTTTCACCATTTGAGCCGCACTTGTTTTTCCTGAGTTGACTGCCTCGTTTCGAATGCTTGACTGAATTGGATCTGTACTTGCATTATTGAGGCCTAAATCATTCATATGTTCATTCATGCTAGTCTCGGTTTTGCGAAGCTTGACAATTTTTTTTAAGAATAGCATTTCGTCGTAATAATTGTATTTCTTTATTTTTTTTGCTCCAGAGCCAGATTTACTTTCATTCATTTTTTTGTAACATTTTATCCAATTATCTTTCATATTGGTCCACTTCTTCATCACCACTTGCCCTGAAAATAAAAATGATATCAATTTTAATACATTCAGCTTCACCCTGTATAATTATATTTCAGGTACCTAGCAACAGGAACTACGTTTACAGACCTACACTACACCTATAGAATTGGAATAAAAACCATAAGTTACATCGTACGTGAAGTTTGCTACTTCATTTGGTCAGAACTGTGCAAAGAATATATGAAAACACCATGTAAAGAAGACTGGGTACAAATTGCTAAGAAATTTCAAGAATCTTCCGACTTCCCGCTGTGCTTAGGAGCGGTTGATGGTAAACACATCAGAGTCATAAAGCCTGTGGAAAGTGGTTCGATGTTTTTAAATTATAAACATTATTTTTCTATTGTGTTGATGGCGGTAGTAGATAGCGATTACAATTTTATATTTGTTGACATTGGTGCCTACGGAAAGGACTGCGATTCTAGTGTTTTTAAAGAAACTACATTCTGGAAAAACTTAACAAACAACACATTAAACCTACCCGATGCAACACGCTTGCCTGGAACTGACTACAAACTACCGTATGTGTTTGTTGGAGATGAAGCTTTTGCTTTGCATTATCACTTACTACGTCCATTCGGAGGCCATCAACTTAATCAATTAAAACGAACGTTTAATTATAGGCTTACTAGAGCACGAAGATTCGTTGAATGTGCTTTTGGCATTTGCAGTTCGTAGAAGCAGTTCGTAGAATGCAGTTCGTAGAAGTTTGGAGGCTAATGATGTTCGAAACAGATTTGCACAATATTTTATGTCAAATGAAGGTAGCCTCTCGTATCAAAATAACTATGTTTAAGTAAATGTTTGTAAGTAAATAAATATATATCTGCAACTTACCAAAGTTGTTTTTATCATCACCACTTAAATCTTGAAATATGGGATTTAACTGCATAAAGACTTCTTTCCAGGAATCATACTTAAGACGCTTAATTTTATAATTTTCACTAGTCTTATCCCATATTACAGGTCTTTCTTGAATTAGTGTGATTAGTAATTCTTGATTTATTACAAGAGTATTTATGTCCATTTTAATTTTATTTATTTTCCAACTCGTAAAACAAAAACAGCGTAGGTAGTCTGTCACAAAAACTTGAAAACGTCCGGCGCCGTCGACACGCTCGCATAGACTGCAATACAACACTGGAGAAAACCACGCCGTGCGTGGACGCGACTCGCTGAGGGGCGGTGCGGCGTACACGTGAAGTTTTGCCGCCGTTTATGTCAACAAGCTCCCATAGTGATCCATACAACACTGGCAGCCGTACCTACATACGGCGAATTAACCGTAGATATCTCGGCGAAAAAACGTGTCGTGTACAAGAGGCCTTAGAGACCCCACTGAACGAATGAATGAGCTATTCTACTGCCAATATTTTAATAAAAAAGTATGGCCAACTTTAGGAAAATACTAGGGATGTGGTATTCATTATCGATAGTTAGTGATGTTCACGGTCAATAAAAGAACTACAAAAAAAAACAATAGGTAATTATAAACATTTTATTGAAGCACATGGTATTTTTACTTAAACCTATTTAAGAAACAATAAAAGTGATAAGAAAAGTGATGCGATGAAAAAATTGTGACAATCCTTAATTATTAATTACAGCAATAAGTTATTTTAAAAGCATTTTTGTTACAATGTTAAGCATGCATTATTGTAATTAAATTGTTCCTTGTTTAATTCATATTCATTATTCTTGCGGTAAAGTTTATAAAAAAATATTACCTATAACCTAGTTAGAGTTATTGTGTACTATACTTTAACAAAAAGTAAATGCATAATATTTATAACAACAATGTACAATATTTAAAGAAAAAAGTTATTTAAATAAAGATAAAAAAAAAAAAGTTATTGAAGATTCATAAAGACTAGTCAAACTGTTACGTATTGCTGTTATTTATATAGGGTTAAACAAAGTAAATCAGAAAATCTTTTGTTACAATTTTGCTACTTGAACAGCATTGTGTTTTAGAAAGGCTAACACCAGTCGAGTAATTAATTATAAATATTTTACCTGTATTAAGTCAACATACAACCTTTATATCTTTATGTTTAAATAAAATATAGAAAAATAATTAATAAAGAATATAAGCTATATTATCAATTATACAACATCAAACAATAAAAGAAAACTTTCCGAAACAGTACAATTTTACGTATTTTAAGTTCTCAGGAATAAAAATAATTATACCTACCTATATATAAAATACTTCTGAGTAAAGAGGGTAAAATCTTATTAGTAAGAGAATGCCTCTATACCTACCTAGTCTCTTATTAATGACTTGCTAGTGAAGCTTATCTTATATAAGTTATTACTATTTTGAAAATGGTGAAATATTTGCAATCGCTCAATAATGAAATCTTTCATTTTTTTTTTATTGAGTCGATCTGTATTCAACCAATACTTTGGCAATGCGAAAATTAAAGTTTTTTTTTCGTATGTATTTCAACAGACACGTGCAATAAGTAATATTTTGTCAAAGTGAAATGAATCTACCACCAATTATTGAAAATACGATCTGTTCAGAAGAAGTGGCTCGAAACAACAATCTTCTTTAAAATAAAAATAACAGCTTATAGCCACAAAATGGCCCAGACATTTCATAGAAACCATTTTTACATAACATTTGTTTTAGACTATCTTTTATCTAAGCTTAAATAATTAATATTTTTAGGCACTTTATTATAAAAGCTTACAAATTGACCAACGAATGACATGACAATGCATTTGACGATTTGAATTTGGTGTAGGTATAAAAAATCATTATTCAAAATGCTTTGGCTTGCCAGCTAACCTAAATCCTCGGTTTCTGGAGATTTGAAAATGACTAGTAGCTTTTTTATTTTTAAACCTACAAAATAAATAATTTGTGGGCAGGATTTGTGGCTGATTGCTTTCCCGACGAAAATGTGGCTTAAAGCGACTACACACGACCCTAAAATCACTGGCGATATCGGGACAGCGGTAGTGGGGATGAAATCGGCTACTACTCTACACACGTCCCTGCCAGTCAGTACGAAACCGACCGTGCAACAGACTGCTCGTTGTTCCGAGATGCCGCCGACACTCACAAAACAGCAGAAAATAGGCATTGTTATGGCACTTACTACGATGCCACCTAACCAGAGACGAAAAAGGAAGACCTGGGTTAAAAACTGGTTGATGAAACTTCATGAACTTAGCCACATGAACGTGATGAGACATTTAGAAGCAGATGATTTTAGAAACTTTTTAAGAATGTATAGGAGTCATACACAACGTGCCCGCGCCGCGGCGCACGGCATACTAGCGCGCGGTGCGCGCTGCGGGATATTTATGTGGCGAGGCTGACGCGGCCGACTAGTGTCTTCGTTCGGCGCTACGTGCCCCCGCCTGTGACCATCGCAACACTGAAGCACGGATCGAAAACTCGCGCATATTTACGTAGCTGTTAGAGCGAGACGATGTCGTGTTATTTGTTGTCCTTGTCTAACACTAATATATAAACGGTCGAACTTTTGCATTAAATGATTATTACAACTTGAACGCTGTTTTACTCCTCAACTCCTCTGCCTGGCGCGAGCACCTACAGTGGTGACTTCCGACGTGATCGATCTCAGCGGCCAAGCACATTCCAGCCGGCTTCCCACCAGCGGGATCCCCCGGTGTTGGAATTCAAGAGGCACCCTACGGCCGCTGAGTATTGGCGTAATCTTGACCTACAGAAATCTCAATTTGATACTTTGAGGAGCCAGCCACCATGTCTGAAGAACAGCAAAATTTAAGACAAAGCGAATCTTTCCAAGACGTCAACGCGGTCTCCGTTCAGTCAAGAACCCTTTTGGCGCGAACTTCCCCGCGCCTGGTTTATTCAATTTGAAGCCGTCGTCGAACCGTTGAAGACTTCGGACGACCAAAAGTTCCGGTACCTACTACAGCAGCTGCAAACAGAAGACCTACGACACCTAACGGATATACTCTACAACCCTCCGTCGACCGGAAAATATGAAAAACTCAAGCAGCGGCTCATCGAGACCTACGACAAGTCGGACGTGAAGAACTTCCAAAGGCTCATCAGTGGCCTAGAACTAGGAGATATGAAACCCACTCAACTCCTCAGGAAGATGCGAGAGCTGTCCAGCGGCATGATAACCGAAGAAGGGATCAGAATCGAGTGGCTGAACCACTTGCCGGCACAGGTACGAGTCGTCCTTTCGGTAAACAACGAGTCGTCACTCGACACGCTCGCGGCGATGGCTGACAAGATGGTTGAGTACGCAGAAGGACCCAGCGTCGCTGCAGTTACTGTGACAGACTCGCCGACACCTTCGACACACATGGAAGCCCTAGCCAAGCAAGTGGAGAAGCTGACGTTGGAGATCGCCGAACTGCGACGTGGCCGGCCGCATTACAGACACCGCCGTCGGCCGTACAACTCCAGATCACGCTCACGCTCGCAGTCAACGCAGCGTGGCCCCGCTCCGAAGCCTGGAGACGCCAACTGGCAGTGTCGTTACCACTTCCGCTACGGTGACAGAGCAAAGAGGTGCGAATCACCGTGCTGTAGAAGACAGAAAGGCGCGGGAAACTAAAATTGACACCGACCGTGGCGGTCGTCGGTGTCTCACACGCAAGTCATCGCCTGTGTGTTTTCGATCGCAACACCCGAGAACGTTTCCTCGTCGACACGGGCGCCGACATTTCAGTGCTATCCGCTACACACAAAAGAAACAAGAAAAACATCGCAAACGCCTACAAACTTTACGCAGCAAATAATTCCTCGATCAACACGTATGGCGAGAAAACTATGAATTTGAACTTGGGACTACGTCGTAACTTTCAATGGACGTTCGTGATAGCTGACGTAAAGACCTCGATTTTGGGCGCTGACTTCCTACGAAATTTCAAGCTGCTTGTCGACTTAGACAGAAGAAGACTGGTTGACAAAGTCACCGAGCTATCCATCGACGCACTTCAAGTAACACATAACGCAGAGTCCGTACACGACGTCAGCGAGCAACAGGCCTACCACAAAATTCTCAAACAATACCCGAATGTACTGCGGCCAATGTCACTGAAGCAGCCGAGCAAACATGAAGTCGTCCATCACATAGAAACGACGGGCCCCCCCCTTTCCGCTCGACCTCGCCCCTTACCGCCAGACAAGTACGCAGCGGCGAAACAAGAGTTCGAGCGCATGATCGAGATGGGAATCTGCAAGCCTTCCAAGAGCCCCTGGGCGAGCCCCTTACACATCGTGAAGAAAAAAGATGGTACACTGCGGATATGTGGCGACTACAGACGCCTCAACTCGGTCACTCAACACGACCGCTATCCCATACCACGACTACAAGACTTCACTTACCAGCTCTACAACAAGAAAATATTCTCGAAACTCGATTTGAAAATGGCATACTACTGGCTTCCAATTTCTAAGGAAGATGCAGAGAAGACAGCCATTGTAACTCCATTCGGACTCTTCGAGTTCAACTGCATGACATTCGGATTGCGTAACGCCAGCCAGACCTTCCAACGGTTCATGCATCAAGTGCTCAGGGGCATTGAGGGATGTTTTTGTTACATTGACGACATACTCTTGTGCGCAGAGGAGGAAGACCAGCATCAGCAGCTCCTACACCTAGTACTTCAACGCCTAGACCAGTACGGCGTCACTCTAAATATAGAAAAGTGTGAATTTGGAAAAAAAGCCATAAATTTCCTGGGCTATGAAGTCTCGGTGGAAGGCATCAAACCTAACAAAGATCGCACTCAAGTTATCGCGGCGTACCCGAAACCGAAGACAATCATCGAGCTACGACGCTTCCTAGGCATGATAAACTTCTACAGAAACTGCCTGCCTCATCAAGCTGACATACAAGTCGAATTAAACAAATACCTACATAACAAAAAAAAGAACGACAAGACGCTCATCGACTGGACGCCTCAAGCAGAACAAGCCTTTGAGAAATGCCGCCAAAGCATCTCGGAAGCAGCCATCCTCACTCACCCAGTCATCGGCAGCGACCTCCAGCTCGACCACAGACCTTCATGACCCAACCACGGCTAGTGCACCTGCAGATCAACCCTACATCACTAGAAGCGGAAGAGTAGTTAAGAGAACTGTACGTTTCTCTTGAGGGGGAGTGATATAGGAGTCATACACAACGTGCCCGCGCCGCGGCGCACGGCATACTAGCGCGCGGTGCGCGCTGCGGGATATTTATGTGGCGAGGCTGACGCGGCCGTCTAGTGTCTTCGTTCGGCGCTACGTGCCCCCGCCTGTGACCATCGCAACACTGAAGCACGGATCGAAAACTCGCGCATATTTACGTAGCTGTTAGAGCGAGACGATGTCGTGTTATTTGTTGTCCTTGTCTAACACTAATATATAAACGGTCGAACTTTTGCATTAAATGATTGGATTGGCCGCGACCGCCTGTAGTGTTTTCTCCCTCTGCACGGACCTCTCCATACTTTCGTTCACCGCGCTCTTTCGCTCTCAGCGAAATCGAGCGCCCGCGTTTTTCCGCGCGCCCGTGACTGCCTCTACGAAAGTCGTCCTGGTTAGGGGGCCAGTCCCGCCCTTGGTACCTGCCCGGTCTGCCACCAGCGGCAAGCCCCGGGTAAGGACCTCGGGCCGACCAGCGCTCCCTGACTAAGGGTCGCAGAGAGGCAGTCGCCCTCCGCGAACTTCGCCCGGCTGCCATGCCGAGCCAACCGCCGCTGCGGAAGCCAACCGCTCCTGCGCCGATTCCCGCCGCGCGCCGCCAACCGGCCGCCGCCCGCGAGAAGAAGCCGGCGCAGTTGAAGCAGAAGTCACCCGCAGCTGAGCCCGCCGCTCCAGGCAAACCCGCTCCGTCACCGGCCGTCAAGCCGGCCCGCAAGCCGGGGAGGCCGCTGTCGCCGCCCGCGTTGGAGGCTAAGTCGGCTGCTGCGAACGTCGCTGATGCTGTTGGCGGAGCATCGCCGTTCAGCGCGCCGACACTGCCACCGACAAGGACGCCGGCGGTTTCCCCGCACCGGACCGGCTCGCCGGCCGCTGGCGAGAACGAGACAGTCGCCCACTGCACTCCCCCCTCACCCGAGCGGGGGGTCCTTATCCAACGACTGGAGCAGTTGACCCCGGAGGAGGCGCAGCAGATAATGGACGAGATCTACGCGTTCCACGGCCTGTCTGCGCCGCCTCCGGTGTACCGACTCCAAGCCGCGCAGCTGGAAGCTTTGTCGCCCTCCACACCAGGAGCCGGCGACGAACTTTTCCCTGCGCCGCCACCGACACCAGCCTCCCTGCCGAAGCCGCCCAGAGCGCGCCCGCAACCTGCGGGCACCCCGCCGGGCCAGGTTTTGGCGAGCACGCCTGAGCAACCGCCCCGCCTAGAGAGGCCCTCCCGCGAGCCGCGACGGCGAAAGGTGCCCCCCGAGGCAACCCCCGCCGCGCCCCGCGCCCCTGCAACCACGCTCCCGAACAGGGGGCACCCCACGCCGATGTCGAAGAAGCCGCCGTTGAGCATGCCGGCCTTGTCCACCTCACCGGACAAGGACGGCGCTCCGGCGCCCACCGGAAAAGACTACGCCACGGTAGCAGCCTCACCGCCGACACCGTCGCCGCCTGCAAAGCGGCCCGCGACCGCGCAGCCGCAGAGCGCGACGCCAGTGATGCGGCCTGCTGCGCACGCCCCGGCTACCCAGCCGGCAGCCCGCGCCGCCGCCGCCACACCGACGCCGCCCACGCAGCCGAAGACGAAATACCCGCCGCTGATAGTTGAGCACCTCCCTAACTGGCAGACTCACATCCGCCAGTTGCGGGACGAGCTCGGCCGTCCAACCTCCGTGCGCCCGTACGGTCGAGGCATGCGGTTCCTGCCTGCCGACGATGTGGAATACCGCATCGTCCAACGGTACCTCGCGAGGCTGGAAGAGACTGAGAAAATCAGCTGGTTTTCTTACTCCCTTCCAGCTGAGCGAACCGTTAAGGTAGCGATCCGCGGCCTCCCGGCGGACACACCACCGGAAGACATAAAGGAAGAGCTACAGCGGCTCTCCTTCCAGGCGGAGTACGTGCGGCCCATCCGCGCTCGTTCAGGGCGCCCGGGCTGCATCTACTACGCCCAGATTGCCCGCTGCAAGGACTTCGCGCGGATCTACGCTGTGTCGGAGCTCCTCCTCATGCCGGGCATCAAGATTGAAGCCTGGCGGGGTAGGAGGGGCCCGCCACAGTGTCACCGATGCCAGCGATTCCGGCACTCGTCCCACCACTGCCACAGGCCTCTTGCTTGTGTGCGGTGCGGGGGCGAGCACCACGCCGCAGAGTGCCCGCGCCCGCGTGAGGAGCCCGCCACGTGCGCTAATTGCGGGGAGTCACACCCCGCAAGTAGCGCAGCGTGCCGCGTCTTCCAACGCGAGGCGCGCAACAGGAAGGCGGGCACTGTCGCCCAAACTCGTGAAGTCCCAGCCGCCCCGGGCCAGGCGAGCCTTATGGCTCCCGCCAACCCGGCGACGGCCGCCCCGAAGAAGACAAGGAGGAGAAGGCGCCGTCGACCAGCCTCCGCCCAGTGCGTTGAGGCGGTCACGGCCCCTACCATTGATGACAAACGGCGTCGCGACTGTAGCTCCGCCCCGGGCGTAGAGCCAGTCGCGGCCCCGACCGAACGCGACAACCCAGCCGGCGCCGCCGA
Source organism: Stenoptilia bipunctidactyla (assembly GCA_944452665.1). Taxonomy (NCBI): domain Eukaryota; kingdom Metazoa; phylum Arthropoda; class Insecta; order Lepidoptera; family Pterophoridae; genus Stenoptilia; species Stenoptilia bipunctidactyla. The sequence goes on along the minus strand of OX101741.1, from coordinate 9,834,124 downwards.
ACAGGCCGCGCCGACTGCAAGGCGCCGCGAGCCAACCTCCGCCCAGTGCGTCGAGACGGCCGCGGCCCCCACCGGACCCGACGACCCAGCCAGCGCAGTCATAAGGACCGCGCTGGCCATACTACGGACTGCCCTACGCGCTCTGCGAGTCTCAAGGGACCCGGAGCCTGCCCTGAGGAGGGACATACAGCAGCTGGAGGCAATAGCCGGCCAACTGACCCCCTAGCCCCCTACGCTGATCGCCCGACGGCCGCCAGTCTTACGACTGACCGCCGACGGGCTTGATTGCGAGGGGGGCTAGGCCACTATCGATGCCGCGCCTACGGCACTCCAACGACCGGTCCAACGCTTTGGGCCGCGAGTGCTACCTCCGAAAGGGGCCAATGCCCCGAGCGGACTCCACCGTTCTCCCCTCGGGGGGGGCGAGTGACGACTTACGACGCATTAAATGATTATTACAACTTGAACGCTGTTTTACTCCTCAACTCCTCTGCCTGGCGCGAGCACCTACAAATGGATTTTGAGTGTTTTGAAGAGCTCCTTAATATGGTAGCTCTCTTCCATACGTAGTACGCATATTGGAGGCGCCACAGAGGGTCACTCCCCATGCGATGGTTCAAATTAATTATGTTTCGCGGAAATGTAGATAAATATTAAATAGCTTCGATGGACGATAATCACAGGAAAATAATTACAATTAAATAATGCGATATAGGGGCGGGAAATGAAAAGGGCACGCACCTTGCTTCTCTGTCGGGGTTGCTCCGGCGGCGATAGGGTGAAAGTCCAGGTTTTAAGTTTCACTATGCGTGCGCACGCAAGCACAACGAGTCCAGCAGCACAGATTAACACAAAGAATCCACAAGGTGTTGCAGCGGTGTTTGCGGATACCGGCGTCAAGCGACGTCGTCTTAGCGGCACAGCGGTCGATCGTTCACACTTCCAGCATGTTCTTCCTCATAAGGTGCGTGCGAGGGTAGGTCCCTAACCGGCGATGCGCGAGAGCTTTTAATTTATCCGCGTTAAGATTTGCGAATAGAGTAGGCGCGAACATTCCCCCGGCCTTAAAGGGTTGCCTTTAAATAAAAACGACTAGAAGCGTGAATATTTAAATATATATAATATTAATGATGCGGGAATATATTGCGGTGAAAAATGATACATAAAGCAGGGCGGTATGATATACTTAAACTTAAAAATACTTATGAATAAAATATACCATAAATACTTAACTTAAACTACATAAATAAAGTTAGTTTATTGACTCGGTAAAGGACATAAACGAACGACTGGTCGAAGATAGCTGCCCTTCGAAGTACGAATAGTAACGACCCGTGTTATACCGTCCTTTGAAGGGTGGGCCTTCTCTACAACTGCGAGAGGCCAAGCAAATGGCGGCGCATTGTCTGTGACAACTACCACGACCGTGCCCTTCTCAATAGGAACCGTAGGAATGTTCCACTTGGCGCGAGATTGTAACTGATGCAGATATTCTACTCGCCATCTACGCCAAAAGGATTGAACAATTTTGTCAAGAAGCGAATGGCGTTGATGAAGATCAATGGTTTCAGCTTCTGGCGCGGGAATAGAAGACAAAGGAACCAAGTTAAGGAAGTGCGCCGGCGTCAGTGCGGAAGGTTCAGAAGGGTCACAACTTCTTGCCGTAAGCGGGCGCGAGTTCACTAAAGCTTCGATCTGTGTGAGAACTGTTATCAATTCCTCGTATGATAGAATCTGTTGTCCTATAACCTTGAATAAATGCGATTTTACGATTTTAACGACGCTTTCCCAGCATCCACCAAAATGCGGGGAAGCAGGCGGTATAAATTTCCAATCGATGCGATTTTCACTTAGCTCTACTTCCAAATGCGGGCGATATTGATCCAAAAAATTATATAAATCGCGAACGTACGAGCTAGCGCCCACAAAACACGTACCGTTATCAGTGTATAAGCACTTAACTGGACCACGGCGGGAAAGAAAACGTTTAAGCGCGGCCAAGAAACTAACTGTGCTTAAATCTGTAGCCACTTCAATATGAGTAGCTCGCGTTGTCATGCATGTGAAAATGCAAATCCACGCCTTGCGAGTGCGTACCCCACGGCCACGGGCGGGCGTGTACTGCAGCGGGCCTGCGTAGTCGCAGCCGACGTGGGTAAAAGCCTTATCTACCATATTAACGCGGTGGCTAGGCAAATCAGCCATGAGCGGGAATGTCGGGCGCGGTCTAGCACGGAAACACGTGTTACAACGGTGAACTCTATATCTAATGAGGCGGCGAGCGGAAAGAATCCAAAACCTTTGTCGTAGCAAAGAGTGAAGTAGTTCAGGCCCTGCGTGTTGGTGTTTTTTGTGATAATAATCGATTATCAAGTCAACAATATGATCACGTCGGGGTAAAAGTAAAGGATGTTTGGCGGTAAAGTCTTCAGCGGAATTAGATAATCTTCCACCTACGCGAATGAGTCCATCTCTGTCTATAAATGGATTTAGTTTACTTAAAACGGTTGAACATGACTTATTATTTTTTAAGCTTTGGATCTCATCAATAAAATAACATTCTTGTAAAGCGCGTATGATTCTAATTTCAGCGAAATCTAGATCGGAACTCGTAATATGTAAATTTCGCGGTAAGCGTTTTATAAATTTATAAATATAAGCAGCGGTGCGTAATAATTTTGAAAATGAAGAAAAACGAGTACTAAAGTCTTGTATAAACGTCATTGAATTATTAGAGACTAGCGAAAGAATCTGCGATTTCTGTTCAGGTATAGATTCGTCAATCTCTTGACTAATATTTTTAAGACTCCACTCGGCGGGATCGCGGGCGGCCCACGGCGGACCATGGAACCATAGCGGGTGCGTTAACAATTTATCTGGAGTAAGACCGCGTGATAAACAGTCAGCAGGGTTTTCAGTGCCGACGACGTGGTAAAAACAGCTTGCGGGAATATTTTCTATTATTCTTACTATGCGGTTTGCTACGAAGGTCTGCCATCTGTGAGGAGACGAGTGGATCCAGCATAGAGCCACTTTAGAGTCGCTGAAGGCGAATATTTTACTTATTGGAAAGCGTGATTTTATAGTATCTGTAACCTTGCGTATTAAGTTCGATAGCAGAACCGCTGCGCACAACTCGAGTCGCGCAATAGACACGACTTTGACGGGCGATACTTTTGATTTCGCGGTAATTAAGTTGACTACGTAATCGTCCCCTGAGCGGACCTGAGCATAGACAACACCTCCATATGCTCGCTCGCTAGCGTCTGCGAAACCGATAATATTAATTTCACAAGACTGCACTAAGCCTAGGTGTCGAGGTATACGAAGAGAGTTTAATAATGGCATCTCTTGACAGAACTGCCGCCAGGCCGCTTGAATCCGCTGCGGCGGCTGACTATCCCAGTCACATTTCAGTAGCCAAAGCTCTTTGATAAGCAGCTTGGCGTAAAGAACTACCGGCGCGACTAATCCTAAAATATCCCACAAGCGGGCTACAGCGGAGAGAATAGTTCTTTTAGTACACGGCTCATTCGGTATCTTAACTTGGAAATAAAAGCAATCTGTGTCTTTATTCCAACATAAACCTAATATTTTTCGCGGGTTAGATTCATCAAAAATTTTCTTTGCGTCAGTTTTATGCGATTCGGGAATGTGTTTAAGTACTTCGTCTGAGTTACTATTCCATTTGACGAGATCGAACTGAGCTTTCTTAAACAACGCGATGAGATCTCTACTGAGGCTAGATGCCTCCTGGTCAGTCATCACCGAGTAAGCGACATCATACACCATGTATAACGCGGAAGCGGCGACAGAAGCGGCGGCGGGATAATTTTTACCTTCGTCCTCGATTAGTTGCGTAATAACACGAAGTGCGTGAAACGGACTTGATTTAATACCAAAGCAAACACGATTAAACTGATATTCAGCGATGGGATCCGTCGTTTTAAAGCGATATAATATTTTTTGAAATCGGCGGTCAGGCTCTCTAAGAATTATTCTTAAAAACATCTCACGACAGTCGGCTGATAAACAAATTTTAAATAATCTAAAATTAATTAAAATCGAATACAAGTCACCCTGCAAATTACGTCCCGAATGAATAATGTCGTTTAAGGAAACGCCCGTGGTTGACTTACAGCTAGCGTCTAAAACAATACGTAGCTTAGTAGTTTCCTTATCTTCTCTAAAAACACCATGATGTGGTATATAGTATGACGGGAGTAAACTATCGCCGCTATTGCTTACACGTGAGATATAGCCCTTGTCTATATAACTGTGTATTACGTCGTTATATGCGGCGCGAGCGTTCAATGAAGCCTCTAACTTGCGTTCTAAACATAAAAAACGTCTATGAGCGGCGGCGTAGGAATCGCCTAATGAAAACGGATCCTCGCGAAACGGAAGTGCGACTACATAAGTACCACTCTCAATGCGGGAAGTGGTTGCGTTAAAATACTCTTCGCACTCAAGTTCGTCTGCGGTATACATGGGCGGCGCGGACATCTCCTCAAGCTCCCAGAAGCGCCTGAGAAGTGCGTCTACTCGATCACAAGCTACCGAGCAGCATGAGGTCGTAACATTAGAAATATTACAAGCGGGAGTTGAATACAAGGCGGGAACTGAACCCATTAAAATAAAACCTAAAACAGTTTGTATTGCGGGCGGAATATGACTAAACTCGCTATACACTATGGTGGGCATTAGCAAGTGCGGGAATAATGAACTACCAATTAAAATATCTATGTTACCGGGAGTAGCAAACTCACTGTCGGCAAGCGGTAAGGAATGTATATGAGTGAACCCTTTAATGTCTACTGGGACGGACGGCAAACAGTCCGTGATGACGTCCACTGTTTGTGCTACACAATAATAACCGAGCGCCTACTAATTTCCGAGAGCAATCGCCACTACGCCTCATTCTTAATTTATTCGTCGTTCATTCGCTTGTAAAAGTTTGAATATATCACATCGTACTTAACCATCAGTTCCGAGTTTTATTGAAATTAAATTAACCTGAGAGTCCCCAACATGGTCCTTCGAGCCGGATTTGCATAATTATATGGACCAATAGTAATTTATCATCAATAATAAGGATTACTAAGAAAAGTAAGAAATTGATTCATGAGCGTCGGGTCATTCAAGGACATTACAAGGAGAACAAAGGAAATTACTAAAAGTGGTGTAAAGTATATTAATAAGGTATTGATATAACCCAGCACTCAATTATCAGGTAAAATAAGTATATTGTAACCGGAAACTGACAGGTTAGTGTTTAAAATTATTATTCTTTGTTGTAAAATTCAAACAATCAGAATAGTTCCACGTTAGATTCTAACATTAGTTTTACGATTTAAAGATTGCGATAGTTAATTTGTGTACTTAAGTTGCATAGTTAGCCTAAAGGTTGCCTTAATTAACTACTCTTAAATCCGTAAAAACAATAGATAATAACGTCATATAAGAACATTCTAGAAATAATAATTTGTCAATGTGTGTTTAAGGCAAGTTGCAAATTACTTAAAACTAATAATTATAGTAAATTGTGATTTTAAAGACTGAAAGTATTTAATTTTAAGTAACTTCACAGTTATTAAGCAGTTATTTGAGTCAATAGATGTTAAATACCTATGCTTACTTTGGATTGCAAAGTGCAATACATTTTAAAGATATTTTGATTGTTTAAAGGTTTCATAATCGTTGTGTGCATATTAAACATTTGAAATCATAGAAGTAATTAAAGTGTTTCTAAAATATTGATTTGTATTTAATCTTTTAATAAAAGTGAAAGACTTTTGGTTTGATTTTTGATTTCATGACTTAAGATTGAACTTCATTTAGTTTTAGTGTTATTTCATGGAAGCTGATTTATTTTCATAGTATGAAATAAAACATTGCTTACAAAATATACTGAGTATAACATTATTAGGATTTAAGAATTAAACTTTTACATTTGTATAGTTTCGGAGTGCAATTAAATACAGTTAGATTTTGGTGTTCTGTTGATTTTATTAAATAATTACCGAGATTTGATTGTTCCTTTGTTAATTTAGAGTTTTATTTCATAGAGTAGTTTATATTAAATTTCTAAATAAACATTTATTTATTTATTAATCAGGCTTAACTTGTCAGCGGAGAGTACCTTTTATCAAAAAAACAAGATTTTAAGTTGTTATTGTTAGATAAGTAAATAAGTTTTCTATTGTATACATTCCAGGTTGACAGCAATAGCCTTTCAATGTCTAACGAAAAGGAACTCATTAAGAGACGTGCCAGCTACAAGGGCCGTTTAACTGCTTTTTCTAATTATTTGAATACACTAAGTACAAGTTCGTTCGCTGCAGCTGATGCTACCGAATTACAGTTGCGTCTTGGTAAGATGGAATCTTTGTATGACCAATACGACCAAACTCAATTAGCCATTGAATGTAGTTTTGAAAATTCTGATGCTCAGTTAGGAGAAAGAGGTGAGTTCGAGTCCTTATATTATAAAATATTAGCAAAGGCTCAAGACATTTTATCCGAGTATAATCAGAAAACGCTTAGTAATTCCGAGTCAGGGTCTCGGAGTCATCGTAAACTCGTTAAATTACCAACTATTCAAATACCAAAATTTAGTGGTTCTTATGAAAATTGGCTCGAGTTTCATGACACCTTCAATAGCCTTATAAATTTAAATGATGAAATTGATGAGATTAATAAATTTCATTACTTACGAACATCATTAGAAGGTTCAGCCGCGGTAGTCATTCAGTCGATCGACTTTTCAGCCAGTAACTATGTTGTAGCATGGGACCTCCTGTGTGAACGGTTTGACAATAAACGCCTTCTTATACAAAATCATGTTTCTGCTTTATTTAACCTTGAACCGATCATAAAGGAATCCTCGTTTGCGCTAAAGCGGTTAATTGATCAGGTGAATAAAAACATACGCGCATTAGAGTCACTGGGTGAACCCACTAAGCACTGGGATACCTTGCTTATTTACATTATTACTCGTAAGTTAGACACCAGATCTTATCGCGAATGGGAAGAATTTAAAGGTCATTTAGATAAAAATGAAAAACTGACGCTTTTGGTTTTTCTTAACTTTGTTAGAAATCGTGCCGACTTTTTTGAAACTTTAGAAATGTCTCGTAACTCAATAATTAACTCGAATCCTACTTCTACTCATACAAAAAATAATCAACGATTAAAAACAATGGTTTCTGTGCAAAATAATAAAAATAATGCGAATAATTCGTCCTCTAAAACGTGTCCTAAGTGTAATGGTGATCATCACCTTAATAATTGTTCACAGTTTCTTGCATTGTGTAATAAAGAGCGAATGGAGTTGCTACCAACTTTAAAGGTATGCTTTAATTGTTTTCGCAGTGGTCATTATGCTAATCACTGTAGAAAGGTGGGTTGTAAAATTTGTCGTCGTAAACATAACACGCTCATACATTGTTCAGACCAGGTATCACAGCGCAGATCATCATTAACTCATACGCAGCCGCAGCCGACATCGTCAGTTCCGACACAGAAGTTCACGTCGGCATCAAAGCCGCCAGACACTGCAGCTGACTCATCTTTGGCATCTCGGTCTTCGAACGATTTTACATTATCCGCCAACATTTCCAATGGACTTAAAAATAAACAGGACGTCTTGTTATCTACAGCTCTTATAAAGGTATACGATGCTCACAACAGAGAACATATTGCACGCGCCGTTTTAGACAGCGGAAGCACAACTTGTCTTATAACTAAGAAATTGCATGAGAAATTGCAATTAAATACAAATTTTACTAATAGATCCATATTAGGTATAAATAATGTGACCTCACACGTAAATCAAAGGTGCAAAGTGCACATCAAATCATTAAATGATAATTTCTCAGGGGATATAAATTGTTTCGTTCTGCCTACTATAACAGACGATGTTCCTTATCGGCAAGTAAATATAACCGATGTTAACATTCCTTCATACATCTGTTTGGCTGACCCTAACTTTCATACGCCAGCTTCCATAGATTTATTAATTGGCGCTGATCTGTTTTGGGATCTGTTAGGTACGCAAAGGATTATGTTAGGAAAGGGTAAGCCTGTGCTTTATGAAACACACTTAGGGTGGATAGTTTCTGGTTCGATAAATAGCAGCCATGCACAGGACCCTATACATTTAAAATGTAATTATGTTAATTATCATTCTATGGATAATATGGATAATTTTTATGATGATATTCAAAACCAACTTACGCGTTTTTGGCAACTTGAAGAAGTCAGTCATCAGTCATCATCGTATTCTCCAGAAGAAAAACTTTGTGAGGAACATTTTATAAAAAACACTGTTCGCTTAGAGAATGGTCGATTTAGTGTTCGAATCCCGTTGAAAGATTCTCCAGATATATTAGGTAATTCACTGAAGCGTGCGACGCATTGCTTCTTATCGCTAGAGCGCAGATTAAGGAATCAACCTTACCTTCGTAAGTTATATCACGAATTTATGTCTGAGTATGAAGCACGAGGTCACATGACTCGGTGCCAGAGTATCAATGAAGATGCTCATTATATACCACACCATGGTATTCTGCGTGCAAATAGCACAACTACAAAATTACGAGCTGTGTTTAATGCTAGTAGCCCCACAACTTCAGGTATATCTTTTAATAGCATACAAATGGTGGGGCCTACGGTGCAAGATGATCTGTTGTCTATCTTGATTCGTTTTAGGCAACACAAGTTTGTTATAGCTGCCGATATTCAGCAAATGTATAGGCAAATTTCCGTAAATTCTGACGATCGGCAACTGCAACAGATCATATGGCGTGATGATCCTTCTCAACCTCTCCAAGCATATCAATTGAATACCGTCACATATGGCACCGCTAGTGCCCCATTCCTTGCCACTCGTTGTGTTAAACAAGTTGGTCTAGAATGTGAGGATAGTAAATTAGCTGAAATTATTATTCATGATATATACGTTGACGATCTGCTATCAGGAGGAGATGATTTGGAGGAGATCAAGAGAGTCTGCCAAGAGATACAGTTAGTTTTTGACTCTGCTTGTATGCCACTTAGAAAGTGGAGGTCGAATGAACGATCTTTATCGTTTGAATCCAGTGATTCCTCAGTCAATCTCAACATAGGGTCAGTCGAGCCTAGTAAAACACTAGGATTGAGTTGGCAATCAGGCACTGATGAACTTCATTTTCCTATAAATATTACTGATAATATTAGTTTTACTAAACGTAATATGTTATCTGTAATATCTCAGATATTTGACCCACTTGGACTTATGTCACCATGCATTATACCGTTCAAAATATTTATACAAAGCTTATGGTTACAAAAGATATCGTGGGATGAAGTGGTGTCCTCAGAAGTCAGCAAGACTTGGACTGAGTTGGTTAAGGATCTACACTTTCTTAATGATATTCGCATTCCCCGTAAAGTCACGTGTAGTCCTTTAGCTTCTGTAGAATTACACATCTTTTGTGACGCTTCTGAACGAGCTTACGGCTCTTGTGCGTACTTACGAAGCGTTTCCACTGATGGAGAAATTATGACTCGTTTGTTAATGGCGAAGAGTCGTGTTGCCCCCATTAAACCGACAACAATACCCAGACTTGAGCTTTGTGGTGCGTTGATGGGTGCTCGTCTTTATGAGAAAATCATAAAATCACTTCGTTTGCAGGTTAATCAAACGACGTTTTGGACGGATTCTAGCATTGTGATTGGTTGGTTGAAAACGGTTCCAAATAAATTGCAGACTTTTGTGCGCAACCGTGTTGGAGAAATCCAAGAAAAAACAAATAATTGCGTATGGAGACACGTTCCCACCAACGACAATCCAGCAGATTATTTATCTCGCGGTGTTACACCCAGTATACTTAATTCTCTAAATTTATGGTGGTCAGGTCCACTTTTCTTAAAAAATAATGATACAACTAGTTGGCCTAACAATCTTGAAAGTATTCAAACGCTTCCCGATATTAAAATAGATATTTCCATGCACATTTTAGTTCAACCACATCCGCAAAGTGGCTTTATAAAATTTGAACGATTTTCAAACTATTTGCGCTTAATCCGGTCTGTTGCATACGTAATACGTTTCATCAAGGCTTGTAAGAAAAGTCCAACGGTCGGTCCATTGCAAAACGAAGAACTAAATAATTCTTTGATTCATTTAATTGTTATTGCTCAAAAAGAATCCTTTGACGAATATCAACTGCTTTTAGATAATAAACCTTTACCGAATAAAAGTCCGTTGCTGAAATTTAACCCATTTTTAGATAAAAATAACGTGATGCGTGTAGGAGGTCGTCTAGGCAATTCCAATTTTGCTTACGAAAAGAAATTTCCAGTCATATTACAGTCCACTCATTTATTTACAGTACTATTATTTAGACACAAACATAAAGAATTATTTCATGCTGGACCACAACTCTTACTATATTCCATCAGGGAAGAATATTGGCCAATTGGTGGTCGTAACTTGGCAAAAATCTGCGTACACAGATGTGTACGTTGCAGCAGAATGAAGGGGAAGACAAGTAGTCTCATAATGGGAAATTTACCGCTTCCAAGAATTTCCATAGGTTTCCCATTCGAAAATGTAGGTGTAGACTATGCGGGTCCTATGAGCTGCATCAATCGTCAAGGTCGTGGTTGCAGAATTGTAAAGGTGTATATTTGCATTTTTATCTGTTTTTCTACTAAAGCAGTTCATTTGGAATTAGTTGGTGATTTAACGAGCAATTCTTACTTAATGGCATTACGTCGCTTAATATCGCGTAGAGGTAAGCCTTTAAATGTGTATTCCGACAATGGCACTGCATTTGTTGGAGCTTGTAATGAACTATCGAAGTTTTTAAAGGGTAATTGTGATGCTATAGTTGAAAGCGCAGCGAACGAAAGCATTAATTTTCACTTTATACCCGCGTACAGTCCTCATTTCGGTGGACTTTGGGAGGCTAGTGTAAAATCAACAAAATTTCACCTTCGTAGAGTGCTGGGAAATTGTAATTTAACATTTGAAGAGCTTTACACCACGCTAGTACAAATTGAAGCCATATTAAACTCACGCCCACTGACCCCACTATCGTCGGATCCAGATGATTTCATGCCCCTGACCCCAGGTCATTTTTTGATTGGTCGCCCACTCACGTCTCTGCCTTCTAAGGATTTTGGTGGCCAGCCAACAGCTTCACTCTCTCGCTTTCATAGAATCGAGCAACTTCGCCAACATTTTTGGACCAGATGGAGTAAGGAGTACATCAGTGAGCTACAGCATCGGGTTAAGTGGCAAACCAATCACACGATCCTGCAACTAAACTCAATGGTTGTCGTGAAAGAGGACAATCTCCCTCCTATGAAGTGGAAGCTGGGTCGGGTTATCGCACTTCACCCTGGCAGAGACGGGATTTCTAGAGTGGCGGACATAAAGACTTCGAGTGGAGTACTACGTCGGGCGTTTAGCAAGATTTGCCCGCTTCCTGTCACCTGATTTTTGCTGAAAGGAGAGCTTTCAGCGCCGGGGGGCATGTTTGTGCTACACAATAATAACCGAGCGCCTACTAATTTCCGAGAGCAATCGCCACTACGCCTCATTCTTAATTTATTCGTCGTTCATTCGCTTGTAAAAGTTTGAATATATCACATCGTACTTAACCATCAGTTCCGAGTTTTATTGAAATTAAATTAACCTGAGAGTCCCCAACATCCACAATAAGTGACGACATATTGTAATTAACATTTAAATTAAAGCGTGAGTAAAATGTAAAATCAACAAACCCATTTATTGATTTTTGCGAGCCTCCTATACCCTTAACCGTAGTATGCGACGGTCTCGATTTACTCAATAATCCTAAGCGTTTACAACAATCGTATGTAATAAAATTGCTTTGCGAAGCGCTGTCTAACAAACATCTAACTAACTGTTGTTTTCCATTAGCGTCGAAAACAATAACTTGAGCCGTAGCAAGCAAAACTGTAGCATTAGCCGTTGTACAGAGTGATAAGTTATTGTTCATATTATTTTGCGAGCGTTGCGCATGCGCGTCCTGGGATCGATTCTCGGTTGGATGCGGCTGCGCGAGCGCGGGCGGCGGCGTATGCGCAGACGCAGGCGCGGTGAGCCCGGCACCGGCAGTCGAGCTCCCGGATACGCAGCGCGCGGTAGTGTCGCACGCTCCCGTGAAATGTAAATAAGTATGATGTCGCTGACTACAGGCGCGGCATGTTGACTTCGAACTACACAGACCAGCCTTATGTTTCGTACTTAGACAGTTAATGCACCCGTTATTATCCTTAATAAATTTAAATCTATCTAACGGTGATAACTTTTGAAATGCTACACATTAATAATAGTGATCGTGTATGTTATGATTGCATAAAGAACACTTACTCTGTCCTGTGCTCGTAACGTAAGACTGCGGATTTGGATATTTAACTAAAGCGACGCGCGGCTTATTCTTAGTTAACTTCGTACTGGTGCTCGCGGGTTGTGAATTTTGATAAATCCGACATTTGGTTTTTATAAACGTAATAAAGCTGTCCAGTTTAGGTAATTTAATATCGTAACTATGCATTTCAAATGCGCGTATTGTATCGGTATCGAATTTACGTATGGCTATATGTAGTAAAATAAAGTCTGTGAGGTCTTGAATACCTAAGTTTTTAAGCGAAGTAACTGCGGTAACGAATTTATCTATAAATAGTGAGTAGTTAGAACCCGATGACGGAGAATTATTAAGCGTTAAATTTAAAACTTGATCTAGATAGTTAGTACCTAGAACACGGACATCTTGATATCTATCGAGCAATGATTGAAATATGATTTCGTAGTTTTCAGCACACGGATTAATACCTGCAAGTACTGATTGTACCTTAGATGATAACTTCCCAAGTAAATAATATAATTTATCAGCGTTGGTAAGTGACGAATTATCGTGAACGGTAGATTTAAAAGTCGCATAGAATAAGGGCCAGTTTTGTATTTCACCATCAAACGATACGAGTTCTATGGGCGGTAACCTAGGTTTAGAAATATCTTTCTGACGAATACTGGAGGACACAGTAGCGGTTAGTTGCGACAATACTTGTTTAATTGAACAAAACAAATCTTCAAAGGCGGAATAAACCTGGTAATTAGGCTTTGCGGTAGGATTTTCGGTTAAAATATTTTCGTTATATTCGTCTAACACGTTATGAAATTGGCTGCGAATACTTTCAATAGTTACACACGCGCTAATAAACGATTCTTTTCGTTCCTCGGAGGCGTGAGCCATCTTAGACTGTTCATAAATGTCCTGAATGCGTTCAAAAAGAGCGTTCCGTTTAGCTTCTAACATTATTACTTTAGGGCTTAAGGAACATGATAATTTATCTTCACCTCGTGGCATAATTGAGCAATATATGTTAGTATAGGGTAGGTATAACGAATAAGAGTAATGGCGGAATAATTATAAATATACCTTATAATAAACTAAATATTATTAATAGATATTGCGGTTTATTAAGGCGATCCTGTGAGGGCGGGAGAATTTAACGAAGGACCAAGCGGTAATTATAAAAAAGGTACAGAGCATCCGGCTCGTTTGGGCCAATAAAAATGGAGGCGCCACAGAGGGTCACTCCCCATGCGATGGTTCAAATTAATTATGTTTCGCGGAAATGTAGATAAATATTAAATAGCTTCGATGGACGATAATCACAGGAAAATAATTACAATTAAATAATGCGATATAGGGGCGGGAAATGAAAAGGGCACGCACCTTGCTTCTCTGTCGGGGTTGCTCCGGCGGCGATAGGGTGAAAGTCCAGGTTTTAAGTTTCACTATGCGTGCGCACGCAAGCACAACGAGTCCAGCAGCACAGATTAACACAAAGAATCCACAAGGTGTTGCAGCGGTGTTTGCGGATACCGGCGTCAAGCGACGTCGTCTTAGCGGCACAGCGGTCGATCGCTCACACTTCCAGTATGTTCTTCCTCATAAGGTGCGTGCGAGGGTAGGTCCCTAACCGGCGATGCGCGAGAGCTTTTAATTTATCCGCGTTAAGATTTGCGAATAGAGTAGGCGCGAACACATATTCTCAAGTTTTTTCTTGAAGGCATTTTGAATGCCTCCTGTCTCATGTCGCGGTTGAAATAATCTTTATGTTTTTTATCCTACAAATATGGTAAATCGTTGAATAGATCGATAGCTTTGGTCCACGCTTCTCGATCTTTCTCGTTCGCCACGTTTTCGCGCTAAATAAACAATTATAGCCGCAAGCACGTCGTATCGTCGCGGCACTCAAGCGCAGACTGCGTAGAAATCAATCCTGATTTCGCTACACACGTACTGACAACGCTCCCTAGACGATAATTGTCCCTAAATCGTGAGCTCGCTCGGAACGATTTAGGGACGATAAAAATCGGGTAGGATTTGCCTACACACGAGACGATTTATGATATGATCCAGGGTCCTCCCCACCACTGTCCCGATATTGCCAGTGATTTTAGGGTCGTGTGTAGCCGCTTTTATGTTGAAAGGCTGTGGGGCGTTGTTGTTTTTTCCGAAAAATAGTTTCCAAATGCAATCATTTTATGTAGTTGCTTCACTATAATATGCTTCTTATAAACATAGATCTTCCTCACGAACTGCTTTTATTTACTAAGGCAACTGCAATCAGAAATAAATATTCTTATTGTTAAATCATTAAAAAAGTTCATTTGAGTGTTTTACTTCAAAAGAAAACATATACCCTTGAGAAGATTGAAAATTAAAAATTAAAATGAAAAATGTTTTATTTACTTTTTACTAAAATCCTTATAAAATAAGTGGCAAGTGAACCCCTTTAAATACTGAATGTTTTTGTTGGGAGACACCGCTCTTCCGTAACATAAAATAAAACATGAACAGATATAATAGATTACTTAACAGCTATCATCTAAGAATTAGGTAAATACCTACATAAACTGTGTTTTAATAACTCCACACAACTCTTCCCACACATTTGATAATATAATTTGAGATGTTAATAGAATTTGTCTTGAAAGGTTGTCGTAAAAGGCGTTTCTGGCTAGCGACCACTCTTCTGCCGCTAAATATCATCGCTCCTTCGGTGATGTGTTCCGGAAATATTTTATGAAGTGCCAGGTCCTATCAAACCCGTGTGCTTTCATCTTCGACATCATCTTCATTTTCCATCAGGCGAGATGAGGTCAAACGCGGTGTCAATCACCAATAAAGAGCTCATATTACTCATACCTAAATAGGAACAAAATTATGAATATAGCGTCTAGAAGATAAGTTAATTTTGTATGTTTAATTTTGTCAGTGGTGGCCTTTGGCCAAAATATCTTTATGATAATGAAATGGCCTTATTTACATACCATTTAGCATCCGCTGGAAACGTGGGTTATAATACACCAGAGCCAGGTTTCTTTTGAATTTTACAGATTTCGCATCTCCAAAATCCATGGGATATCTCGGTCCTAGGAACACGATTCATGATATGAGTTATTTTCAATGTAGCTGTAAATTTTATTGTGTTGTATAACATATAATAATCAACGAATGCAGAGCATCAAAAAACCGACTTCACGTCAAAGCTTTGGCTAAAGTATAAGGTCGTCAAGGTAAACGTTATCCGTACCTATACCATCATATGTTTTTCAAAAAAATATTTTTTTTCATGACGTACTCAATCTATTTCGATGAAATTTATATGGGACCACCGCTGAAGTAACCTGTAACAGAATATTTAATATCGATTCACAACTATTGTCCAAAAAATCATGTTACAAAGACACTAAAAAAAGAAACACACGAATTAAGAACATCCTCCTTTTAGAAGTCGGTTGAAAATTAGTGAGAGAAATTACTAAGATTTATAATAAAATGAATACCTACTACCAAAATTTTAAACTTAAAGTCTCTGTTCCGCAGTGTTCTTCTGTGACGTGAGAGTTCCTGGGTTCGAGTCCCAACCGGGACAGTTTAGGAAACGAACTTTTCTTAAATCTTAGTGGATACGCTCCTTACTTCCGCTGTATAGTCTCCATAACAGAAGCTTACTTTGATAATAATAAAGGTTCACTTTGATGCCACGGTTGATGTTTCAGTTTAACTTAAAAAAATACTCACAATACACTAAATTAGTTAGTTTTTCCTATTCTAAAGACGTTTAACGTAGATTTGATGAACTAGCTGTGTAGGTTTGGATCAGTATTATTTCCACCTCTGAAGGACCAGTTCTGAGTTCACCTGGCTAGTCTCCCCTTCACATACAATTTGTCACGAAAAATGATCGCTTCGATGATGATCGATGTGTTCCAGGCAGAAATATATCGTCTACGACCTGTGGAAAGGTTCGCGATGGTACTTAGTATATAAAAATTACCTGTAACTAAAAACAATCTTCTTGCATGGGTTCTTACATCTTAATTGATGAATTGAAAATTTTAGTTCTTCTTCTTTTGTTTTATTTATTTATTTATTTATTTACTCTTTATTGTTTATTAAAAAAAATACAGATAAACATAAAAGGATAACAATGTACAAAAGGCGGTCTTATCGCTCTAGAGCGATCTCTACCAGACAACCTAAACAATACATAACAAAAACTTATAATAATTACAAACAAAAGAAAGTAGGGACATTTTATCATGAGTCAATATGTGGGCTCAATAAAATATATAAATAAAAATAAAATACAATTAAGTGTTTTGATGGCAACCAGCTAAAATTTAGTTATTTGAGTCGTTTTCAAAATATATGTACGTCACGAAATTGTCAGTAAATTGTTTCGTTAGGAAATGTCAGGAAATTGTAAAAGTAAGGCCGCATTCAGATAAATCGATATTTTTGTGGTCAGCCACGTACATTACCTACTTATAAAAGACAAGAAAACAAACGAAAATTAATCCTTAACTTCTTTATTGCTTAAATTAAATAGTTAAAAATATAACGCATCTTCTTCATTGCCTAATACAAACTCTTGAGATTTGTTGGACACTTGTAACAAATTAACTTGTTTTACAATACAGTCTCGTGGTACTGTATCGACGTCTTTGGTAACTTTTGACTTTGTAAATTTCAAAGTACTTTTTTGATGGACAGTTTTGAAATAATTTATCCTATAACTTTTGTTACTGTTATCAATGTGTTCAATTACACCGATATAATACTTCCAGGTTTTTTTTATGTAGTATCTGACCAAAACCGTGTCATTTATTTTCCATTCATTTGATTCGCATTTCTCCTCCTGAAATTCACTTTTTTTTTCAGTTTCAGATTCAGTTTCAACTTCTTCGTCGGGTTTTTTAACAATATTTTGTATTTCTTCATTCACTATTATCTGTACTTCTGTATTTTCCTTTATGTCTTCTTTTGTTTTTATGTGTAGTGCTTTATTTTCTATCAACTGTGTATCTGGAATTGCTTTTTTCTTCATAACTTTTACCTCATTTCTTTTTACTTCCTCCTCTTTTGCATTACTGTCCATCATTTGCGCTTCATTCTTCGTATTTTTCTCGTCTTTAATTTTTTCTCTACTGTCAGTTTCAGGTTCAGTTTCTACATTTTCGACGCGTACTACTTGAATATTCCCTGTTTTTTCGTTTAGTATTATCTTTACTTCTAATTCAGATAATATTTTCACCGATGTTTTAGTTACTTGGCTTAAATTACTATTGCTTGTGCTTGAACAAGGAAGTGAGTTATCTTTTTCATTTATTAGGTTTATCGTCATCATATCAGTATCATCAGTCATTTCCGTTTCTTCAAGTTCATCAAAATCTAATACCTCTTCAAGCATATCTTCTTCACAGTAAGTACTATTGTCTGAATCTGCGTAAGAAATGTCGTCACTGTTATAATTGTCACTATCAGAAGATATTGCTGACCTTGATCTTTTATTGTTTATGTGTTCCGAAGTCTTTGTTGGTTTCCTTTTTATTAATTTCTTGCTTTTATTTTTTGATTGCTCTGATTTCTGGATGGATATTAAGTCATGTGTTTTTATTTCATAACATGCGCAACAACCCTTTTTTGGACCACAAAAGCAGCTCAGATCTCGATATAGGATAGAACCTTGTTTACCAGTTGTGATAATCTGATGAAGTTTCATCGTACCTGGCAACGCAATCAACTGATCGGGAACGGTTTGTTGCATTTCTCTTATTTCTTCTTCCGATACAAAAAACGTCTTCACCTTTTTTTCTGATTCTTTCAACGCCTTGAAAGCAACGCTTGCATTAGGAATGTCTGTTCCATGAGATACAAGATCGTCCAAAGTTCTCTTCACAGCCCCACCTACTCCATCTGCCGCCCCTTTACCGTGAGATGCCTCAAAAAAAGACCAAGTTGCATAATCTAACGTGCTCTCTTCAACATTTTTACTAAAGAGATAAAAGTTTTTTTTCTGCTTATACTGAGTGGCTGGGCCGTCAGAATACATGTGTATAACTTTTACAGAAGGAGCTATTTGTTTAACATATTCAAAAACTGGTGAGAGGTGAGCCCAGATTGCTCCAGGATCATGGTCACAACACGGGGATACAGAACAAAATGATGTTGGTTTGTTGTTGGTATAAATTACTCCTGTATGGAGAGAAACTTGTTCTCTATTTCCTCCAAAATGAACAGATTGTATTTCCTCATGTAATTTGCCAGCATAATTTTCTGAGAAGTCACATATTATAACTGCTTCATCCTCAGATAGGTTCCGTATGCAATTTTGTAGAGCCTTATGCTGATGACCAATATTGTAATAATGCGTCTTGAATGCTGTTAATTCTTTGTTGAATTTTTGAATTAGCTCACCAATGGTGCCACTTTTAGTATCCTTTACAATTTTTTTGGTGGTCATGGGTTTTCTTTCACCAGTTTTTAAAATCTTTACATACTCATGTTTTTTGAATCCCCACTCCTGCCATGTGACATTGATGTTATTTGTATTTTCTTCAAGAGAAACTGTAGCGGACTTAGACATACAAGATGAGCATGTATTATACATGCATTGTTTAGAGTTTATGTTGCAAGTTACTTCCGTTACTAAATTAGTGACTTTGCAACTCGGTATTAATTTTAAAGATTTTAGCTTTTCGGCCTTCAGTATTAAATTGCTGTGTTTAACACAAGCACAAGTTTCGCGATCGCTAAGACTAGGACTCATAACATAAAATGGTCTACACCGAGTAAATGTAGTATAAGACTCTTTTCCTCCCTCTGATGTGTATTTCATGTGCAGATTTTTCATGGAATCTAAAAGAAAACGTTTCTGTTGTTTATCTTTCTTAAACGTTTTGCATTCTTTTCGGCCTGCTGTGGCACGACTGACGTCGTCACGTATAAAAAACTCTTTAATTTTTTTAACGTTGTCTTTTTCTTTGGCTTCTTTTACTGTTTCATTATTTCGTATTCGTCCTTTTAATCCTAGAGTAGATGCAAGTTTCGTAGTCAAATTATATTTCTTTACAAGATCGTTCTGAACCACCTTTTTGAGTACCTTTTTTTCATTGTTTGTATCTGCATTAGTATACTGCTGTTTTAAAGAATCTGAAATTACATTTAATTCGAAAACTTTTCGCTTTACTTTTTCCTTATCTCCTTCCCTTACAACAATTTCTTCGACAAAATTGCTTGCTCTTGACATTGGGGTGATTGGGTTTTCTGCAGAATTTATTATTAGTACAGGCTGAGTATCTGTGGCCGTGGCTGTGGCTTGACTTTGGTTTTTAGCTTTTAGATGTTCAATATATATTTTGTTTCGATAAATGCGTTTTTTCATAATCACCATTCTTTTCATCATTCTGCTCATCTTTCCGTGAAGTTTTTTATTTTCAAGCTTAAGTTTTGTATTTTCTACTTTTAAGTATAGATCTCGTTTGGCTGCATAGGTTTCTCTTTTTTTCTTTAAATCCTCTTCCTTTTTTTGCTTTTCTGCTTGCTTTATCTTTTCTTTTCTTCTATCATTAGCTTCTCTCCATTTTCCTCTTTGAGCTTCTTTTACACTGTCAATGAGATCTGAAATTTTTCTTGAGTTTTGTTTAACCTTCTCCAGATGTTTTTTTCTTTTTTCTTCGTATTTTTCAGGGTTTTGTTGTTTAAGTCTCTCAATATATTTCTTTTGCCTTTCGGCACCAGTCATCGGCATTCTAAAACTAAAAAAAATATAATAGTTTAGCTACCTATTTTTAAATAACTCAATTTCGACCAACACTAATGAAAAAAGATAAGCGTTAAAAAGTATTTTATATCCCACAAAATTTCTACACAAAAACAAAGTTAATAAAAAAGAAAATAAAACAAGAAAATTAATAATTATGAACAGCATGAATATTCTAACTGTAAAATATTTATTTTCCCGGTAAACTATTTTATTAATCATCACATATGATACAGCACTCATTATAGGTGCCTCACATTCATACTTTACACATGCATGAGACCACAGCTTTACCG
Source organism: Stenoptilia bipunctidactyla (assembly GCA_944452665.1). Taxonomy (NCBI): domain Eukaryota; kingdom Metazoa; phylum Arthropoda; class Insecta; order Lepidoptera; family Pterophoridae; genus Stenoptilia; species Stenoptilia bipunctidactyla. The sequence continues at coordinate 9,813,689 of OX101741.1, read as the reverse complement.
TCTACAATTTACTGACGTCACGAAATGTCAGGAAGTTGTTCGTCACTAAGCATGTAAACATAACCTTAAAATAATTTAAAGCGCCAAACGAATTAGATTTTCTAGTGGATTGAAAGCGTAATCTATAAATCATGTCAAAATCTAAGTAAATTACAGTTGCAGTAGGTGAATTATCTTAAAAATACTTACTTTTGTTGAGAATATCTCGTCAGGAAGCAGGTAATTAATTATTTTGATAACCAAATCTGAGGTCTCACACCGCGTCTCAATAACAAAACAAATGGCGGCGCGTCACTGTGATGTTACATTTCGTGACATAACCTGTGTTGCTAGTTATTAAGTTAGATTTCTACTCCTCGGGACTAAAAAAGTTGATTTATTATGTCACTAAATGAATGTCACGAAATTGTTTTGATTATTGGGGACATGTTTTAAAACATATATTTTTAGCTTTTTTATGTGTATTTGTACATAGTTTGTATAATTTACGTAACAATAAGTACTACACTATGTGTAGGGTTCAAATAAATGTGCAAGTTTCATACGAAAATTCGAGTAAAAAGCTTGCGTTTTCAATGTCCTCCCATAGGGGACAAAAAAAAATGTATGTGATTTTAATTACTATAATTTGTATATTCAACTCCATGCTAGGATTTTGATCACAATTATATTTGCCATTAGATCAGGAATAATAAAAATATATCTTAAATAGTCAGCGAATGTAAAAAACTATATATTTTAATCAGAACAATTTTTTTTCAAAGATTCTTTAGGGGGGACAGGCATTTCGTCGCTAAGTACAAAAAAATTGAAAACGAGTCATTTTTAAAACGATTTATTTTAAAAATAACAGTTTAATAGTTTATTTATATAACGCGGTCACATTAACTTGACGCATGGCTTTGAAGACGTCATTTTGGCGGTCAGGTACGTTGCGAAAAAAAAGCATGCAGCTAAATAAAAACTACATTTTAGATTTTGGAGCATTGGTTTTATTTGTTAATCTTGCAATATGTTGCATCATGTATTTTTTTATACAATATAATTTAAAACTATTTCATGTTGATGGATAAATATTTATTCAAAATTCATCTTCACTATAAATAATTGGTACAATATCATGGTCTACGAGTAAACTGTCTTCTTCTTCACTTTCGATCTCGCTGTCGGATGACTCCTCTCCTCCAAGATCGATTACTAGTTGCTGCAGTACGTCGTCAACCAGGCCATCTTTTTCCCAGTATTCCTGAAAGTAAATAAAATAGTGTTTTAAATTTACCACAAAATAATTGTATCAATTTAGTGGATTACTAATTTTATTTTTTTTACTAATACTACTATACTAATACTACTATACCTACTAATACTACTAATATACTAGATTACTAATATGTACCTCCAAAAATACTTATATCTTTTTATTTAACATCACAATACAAACATAAATACATACATACATACTTTAGATTTATAATCTATTTACGAACTGACCTGTTGTAGTCTCTCGACATGGTTAACTTCTTTTTTCCAGTCTGATGCTGTGATTGAGTTTATTGCATCTCTGGTAAGATTTTCAATTTTTCTTTCTTGTTGATCTACGTTTTTGTATGCCACCCTTTGTTTGACCAAATTCCAGATATATTCAATAGGGTTGAGGTCACAATGGTAAGGTGGCAACCGTACAATTTCATGGCCATGTCGTTTCATCAAATCATCGACAATGTATTGCTTCGGCGGCTTTGCTTTTTTTATAATATGGTAGAGTTCTCTTTTTCTAATTTTTTCGTCAAACGGAATATTGTTGTCACGCAGCCACTGTTGCATGTCTCCTTTTAACGTTACACTCGTGGGCGCCTTCACCGACTGCGTTGAGTGGTAAGGCGCGTTGTCAATGACGACTATACTATTTGGGGGCAAGTTTGGTATCAGCTTTTCATTAAGCCATTTCATAAAATTGTCGGTATTCATTTCATGGTGGTAATCGCCAGTAGTACTTTTGCATTTGTATAATAAATCTGCATCTGGGATAAATCCGTTTTCTCCTCCAGCATGCACCAGAATCCACCGTTGACCCGGGTTAAAATTTTTATTGACGCTGCTATCTGTGCTGTTTTGCCAGCATTTGCTGACGGTATAATGGGAATGGATCCACGTTTCATCCAGGTAAATAACTGGTTTTTTACCTGCGCCGAGATCATTGTTCTCTTTCATTCGGCGCAGGTAGCGTTCTCTCCATGCGGCTATATCGGCTTTTTGAATTAGCACCGAACGCGCACTTTTACATTTTTTAAACTTATAACCCAACTGATTTATTAAAATATTTCTAAGGAAAGTTCTTCCACCTTGAAAATTAAGATCTCTCTTAACAGCTGCCAAGATTTTTTTAAGCGTGGGTACTTCCTTTTTTACAGTATAAAAGCTGTTAATGATTTTGCGTATTGCGCAAATATCAAAATCATCCACGACAATTTTTTTCGCTGATTGTTTACGCTTTTTACCCGGTGTGGATAACTTTATTTCCCTCATTGGATTATCTGTAGTACTTGGACTGGGACAAAGGTCAGTACTTGGAACGGTGCTAGTATTTGGGGCCGTACTAGTACTTGGAGCCGTGCTAGTGCTTGGACTAGCGTCGGGCGAAGAACCCGACGGTGGTATACATGCCTTTTTGGCCTCCCTTTTTATACGAGTAAGAGTACTTCTTGATATTCCAGTTGCTGCACAGGTTCGTTTATTAACCTGATCTACAGGTATGCAAAAGCGTCTATTTTTCTTCTCATTCTCGAAAAACTGCAGCACTTTCAACACAAGATTTCTCGCTTCACTGTGTATAGTTTTCCCCATGTTCAAAAATTTGTAGTAACAAAAATAGTCCAAAATTAACAAAAACAGTCCAAACTTCCAAAACGTCCAAACAGTCAAAACCAATCAAAATATCGACGCGTGTACAGGGGGCGTCGACAATGTATGGAGATGGTGCAGACTACATACTGGAGATAGAGTGAAGAAGACAGAACACAATAAGAGGAAAAGAGCAAGAATGACACTAGTGTAGCCTATGAAAAAAAATATTCAATCGATTGTTCAAATACATCGCAGTATTTTTTTGAGTTCAACTTATTCATATTTTTCTTCAAGAAATCTTCGCTTTTATTAGAAATAACATTAAACGAAAACTTTTTCCTGACTTCTTCATAATTTTTAAATAATTAAACAAATATTTAAAGGGACCGTATTACATAATCGAATGAATTAGCGAATCGATGTTATTTGAATATAGCAACTCAGACATAAAAAGAAAGGTCAAAAATTAACGTCTACTTCACAATATGAAAACATTTTTTCGCGATTGCGGTTTTGCGATATTTTGAAATTGTGTTTGTGTTTTAAGTTTTCTTGTGATTTAATCAACTTTTCTCCCCCTGATTGCTTGAAGAAACTCGCGTCAGTGTGAATTTGTATTTTTAAGAAAGAGTGTCAATTTATCCACACCTTTTGTTGTATTACTTTAAACAAAATAAAAGTATCAAAAACTTATTTATTGTTTTACTTATTGTTCATCAAGTTAACCTTATATTTAGCCAGTCGCAATAAAGATAAGCAAACCTTACAGAACTGATACATATGGTATTTCACTTAACAGGTTTGTAAGTATTTGCTTACTTTTATTCCAACCAAAGCAAGTTGAAATCTCGAAGTCGTTTGAACTGTTTGAAATTCCCGCCATATTAGCTATGTGGACCGTTTTCAGATGGCGTCTAGTCTTAACTTTTAATGTATGAAGTTGTACTTCTTCTCTTGAGTATATGTGTTCTTTGCGCGTGTATCGGTAACAGAGATGCTAACCGTACTGACAATTGCCGGGCGAGCTAAGGGAATGCGGGGGGAAGCGGGCGGGGCCTCGCATTCCAGCGATGCGTCAAGTTAATGTGACCGCGTTGTAATTAAATTCAATTAGACATCAATTGACAAATTGTCATCGTCTCATTTTGACAATTTCAAATATCTAATAGACTACTCAAAACTGTTTTTTTACTGTCAAACGTCTTTATAGGCCTTTCGATACACATTGCGATTCTAGCACGACTTCCGGGTGCCAACCTTATAGCAGAATCATCCGCTATACGTTTACAAAGTTTAACCCTTTGAAGCGCAATTTTTTTTAACGTAATTTAATTAATTTTTTTTTTTAATTTGTGACCTAAATCACGCATGTAAATGACTAGAAAAATATTTAAAAAAATATAGCTTATATATTTATGTAAATATCATATGTTGCAAATATGCAACCTTGCGAAACATAGAGAAATGTACATGTAAAAAATAACGTTGCATATTTGTGTCGTTTGGTTTCAAAGAAAGTCAACTCCACTTGATGGTATTGTTGGTAAAATGACATTTTCTGTTTAAGAATGTTGCCTACTACTGTCAAATATAAAATTTTGAATGAAAAAAATAACGGGTATTTTATGTTGTTTTTAGTAATTTGATCATTATGTCTTGAACGAAAAAGATCAATTTTCTTTAAAATAAATTTGGATATGACTTGCTTTGATATTAAGTGATGGATTTGCATTCATTTGATATTCAATAGCATGGATATAACTTAGTTTGATGAACACCTTATTGGATTTGACTTACTTTGACACTGACCAAATAGAAATAAAGGGGTCATAAATCTTTTGAAATAAAACATGCAATAATAATCATCATAAAAATCAGTCTTTATTCACATCGATATAGTTTTACTTGTGACCAAAGATATTTACAAATATCCTGTTATATTGTGCTTTTAACTAAGCTTTATTTGCCTCTTTTTTATAAAAATATTTAAAAAATTAATAACAGAAATAATCACAAACAAAAATAATCATCAAAAACAAAAATAATCATCAAAAACAAAAATATTTTCACCTCTTGCATTTAAATACGTAGTTTAATTTCTCTAATAAAAATCTTCAAAAAAGTATAACAGGAACAAATATTGATAAATTAAAACAATCACGAAAAACAAAAATATGCTCACTCCTTTACTAATGGCACTTATTGATGAATCCTTTTATTGAATCAAACCAACTTAGATGTCCACATTTCTTATATTTCAATTTTACAAGCAAGAATATTATAAGTAAGTACTAACTAATTTACATTTACATTTTAAATTGTTGGCGATGACGCGGTGAAGTGCGGCTTGATTGGGTCGAAGCGCAATGGAAAAAGAGAGCTGCTCCGGCGCGTCGGTGATTATATACTAGGGGCGCGGGGAGTGCGGGCGGTGCTGTCGCGATGCTCGAATAATGATGCCGAATTTCCGGCCTTCGTGTTTATTTGGCGTAAACATCCTCCGGGGCGTTGAAAGTCTGCTTTCAACTTATTCTTCAAGCAGAAGGCAAATGCGGTTCAGCGCTCGTCTGATGGTTCCTCTCTGTGTGCGTATATCGGCGACTCTAGGCACACCATCAGCTCCAGGGTACAAATTGACTATGCGGCCTAGTGCCCATGACATTGGAGGCAGGCCTACTTCTTGGACCAGCACGAGGTCTCCAAGCTTTAAGTCCAATTTTCTGCTTTTCCATTTGTATCGGTGCTGAAGTTCTGTGATGTACTCCGCTTGCCATCTTTTCCAGAAGCTTTGTTTCAATTGTTCAAGAAGCTTGAAGCGATTCAGCCTTCCTGGATTATCCTGAAGTAAGTCCGGACCCGGTATGGATGTCAGCGACCTGCCAAGGAGAAAGTGTCCTGGTGTGAGCACCTTGTTATCATCAGGAGATGAGGAAAGGGGGGAGAGGGGACGACTGTTTAGGATGGCCTCAACCTGAGCAAATAATGAGGAAAGCTCTTCAAAGGTTAAGTGTGTATTGCCCATAATCCTTTTTATATGAAATTTGGCAGATTTAATGCCAGCCTCTGCATAGCCGTTAAAGTTGGGGGCGTAAGCGGGTGAGAAACAAAATTTAACATCTTGATCAGATGCAAACTCCAATATAGGTGTAGAATACTTAGCAAAGAAAGTGTTTATTTCCTTTGCAGCAGACACAAAGTTTTTACCATTGTCACAAAAAACATCCCTCGGCTTGCCCCTTCTAGATATAAACCTTTTAAAGGCTAGGATGAAGGCATCCTTTGATAATTCACTTACAGCCTCTAGGTGAACACATTTGTATCTTAGGCAAATAAATAGACACAAGTAACATTTAGTTATTTTACAACCTCTCCCTTTACGGTCAGTGATAAAAAATGGGCCTGCAAAATCTAAGGCTACACTAAGAAATGGAAAATCTGGTGTCAATCTTTGCGATGGAAGATCACCCATTATATTAGACATGGTTTTGGCATAGTAACGACGGAAAATGACACAAGTGCGAGCCGTGCGTCGCGCCAAGTTGCGCCCTCCTGTGACCCAGAACTGCTCACGCACCGACGACAATAACTGCTGTGGACCTGCATGTAAGAGGCGTTTGTGCTCGTGTATGAATATGAGTTTAGTAAAATAGTGTTTTGAGGATAGTAATGCTGGATGCATAACTTCATAATCTAAGTTACTCTTACGCAGCCTCCCCCCCACTCTCAGGGTTCCCTGAGAGTCTACAAATGGAGTCAGAGATGCTAATGATGAATTTGGGCTAATGGCTTTATTATTTAACAGTAAATTTAATTCAATAGGGAATGATTCCCTTTGAGATTGTTGAACAAGAATCAATGCTGCATTTTGAAGATCGGCAATGCTAAAGGGCTCATTGACTGCCTGTTTTTTGCACATATTGATGAATCGCACTACATATGCTACACTACGTTGTAACGTTTTGTACCTAGAGAACCTTTCAAAATTAATGAACGAAGATGTGGGTTCAGAAAGAGAGACTAACAGTTTTAGTTCAGGCACTTCATTTGGGGTATTGTTTTGTGAGGGAGGCCATTCATCGTCCGATCCTAATAAATAACTAGGTCCATGCCACCACTTCATGTTATTTAGGACATACTGAGGATCCACACCTCGTGATGCTAGGTCTGCAGGATTCTGCTCAGTGGGCACGTGAAGCCACAGACAACCTCTAGTTAACTCTTGAACAGCCGCTACCCTATTTGAGACGTAAGTTTTTAATTTGGATGGGCAAGTGCCCAACCATGCTAGTACAACAGTTGAATCGGACCAATAAGTGATTCGAGTCACTACCTTACGCAAGGCATCTCGCACAGCTGTACCAAGGCGAGCTCCAAGAAGTGCAGCGCATAATTCAAGCCTAGGAATTGTTTTATTCTTGATAGGTGCAACACGGGATTTTGCACATAGTAAATTACATACGATCTCCCCCGTACTGGAGATAGATTAAGCATATACACAAGCACCATAAGCTGCTTGGGAAGCATCACAAAATACATGAAGTTCAAAATGAGATGTATTACAGAGAACATTGCGAAGAATATTAAGTGATTTAAGACAGCTAATATTTTTAGTAAAATGTGCCCATGAGCTTAAAATGTCTGGAGGCACTGGGTCATCCCATTCTAATTTTAGATTCCATAATTTTTGTATTAATAATTTTGGTTTGATTGTGCATAAAGTAAGTAGGCCTAATGGGTCAAAGATTTTGGAGGACAGTGACAAAATTGAACGCTTTGTAACTACCTTATCTAAGTTAATATCAATATCGTAATGCAGGGTGTCCTGGTTTGGATTCCAACCCAGACCTAAGGTTTGAAAAGATTGACTTAAGATTAAACTATCTGATTCCGAGTTTAATTCAGTATTAATGACCAACTGTGAGTTTGAACGATATTTTCTTAAACTAAAACAGCCTGATAATAATTGTTTTGAGACGGCACTCTTAATATCCAACAATTCTTGCTCAGAGTCAGCACCGCACAGCAAATCATCGCAATAAAAGTCAGATTGAATAATGAGTTTGATATTGGGTTGAGTTGTCTCTTCCCCTAGTTGCCATAAGCATCGTGAAGCCAAAAAACTAGCGCTTGCAAAACCGTAGGTGACGGTATTAAGTCGATAATATTGAATTGGCTGGGATTCATGCTCTCGCCATAAGATTATTTGTTGGTTTCTGTCTAATTCATTAAGCAAAATTTGTCTATATTGTTTTTCTATATCTCCTGAAAGTACATAATTATAGTGACGGAAACGAAGCAAAATATTAAACAATGAGTCCTGTATATTAGGCCCTATTAATTGCAAATCATTAATTGAAAGGCCAGATGTAGTGCGAGCAGAGGCATCAAAAACTACACGCAATTTAGTCGATTCACTATTTTCCTTGAATACAGCATGATGTGGCAAAAAATAGAAAGAACGTATGTCTGAAGATAGGATGGGCATAATAGATAAATGTCCCAGTTCCCTGTATTCATCAATAAATTCAGTATACAATTGTTTTAATTGGGAATTATTATTAAGTTTTTTCTCTAAATTAAAAAAACGCTTCCTAGCTATATGTAGAGAATCTCCTAGGCAATCCGTAGGGGAAGCTGTTAAAGGAAGGCGTACGCAAAATCTACCATCAGCAAGACGGTGAGTATTAGCAACAAAATGTTTCTCTGACTCTGATACAATAGTTGGATTATTACTATTGCAAGGGAAGTCCTCATACTCCCAAAATTTTGTTAAACTATTCTGCAAATCTAAATTTGAGCGTATTATCTCATTCTCTGTGCTATAACTATCTAAACTGGAGGAAAGGTTGCATTGAATGGACTTGAGGGTTTTGTTGCATGGAATCGAACCAGTAATCAACCAACCAAGCTTAGAATTTTGAAGTAAGATTTTAGTAGAAGCTAGTCTATGCTGTTCAGGTAAAAGCAAGTCCCAAAACACGTCAGCACCTAATAAAACATCTATGACTGCTGGATTGTAAAACATAGGATCCGCTAATTTAAAAGACGTCGGAATATTTAACAAATCGTTATTAATAGGGAATTTAGGAATCATACTAGTAATTTTAGGCAAAACATAAAAGTTCACTGAGCACTTAAAGATGCCACAAGTTGAATTTACAATGGCAGAACACTGCTCCGGAATTAAATCAAGTTGTGCATCACCAATGCCCAGTATTTTAGTGCTACCTAAATGTTCAGAAGCTAATTGCAGGCGAAGTTTCAGGGCTTCAGTAATAAAGGAAGATTGACTTCCACTGTCTAACAGTGCCCTAACAGTTACTCTTTCCCTTGAAGCGGGATCCACAATGTCAATTACTGCTGTGGACAACAATGTCTCATTTGTGGACAGTAACGACATGACTGTGGTAGATATTCCCTCCGCACCATCCCTGTGGTCTGTTTGATCCAAAGAAGAGGAAGGTGGGGGTGTGTTATGTGGTGAGTGTTTGTGTAATGCAGTGTTGTGTCGCCTCTTACATACCTTGCAGCCGCTCGAAAGGCGACAATTGGAGATACTATGATCGGAGCGCAGGCAGTTCTGGCACAAATTATGCCTTTCAACATGTGACCATCTGTCCTCCATGCTTAGTGTTTTGAACACCTTGCATTTAAAAACTGGGTGCTGGCCTTAGCATACAACGCACGACTTGCTGTTAGTCACTGAAATTGAGAATGATTTTATTTGATTAGAGGGTCCAGTATTGTACTTAAATTTATTATTATAAGATTTTTCAATCGTAGTTCTAGGCGGCAAAGGCTTATCAAATTTAGATCTGAGCATGACCTCTAAAACATCAGCACGAGAGCTTAAAAAATCTTTAAAGTTAGCGAGTGAGGGAAGCTCTGATAAGCTGCCTTGATGTTCCTCCCACTTAACACGGGTTAATTGATCAAGCTTCTGGGTAGCTAAATGTATGATAAGGCTGTCCCAATATTCAGTGGGTTGACCTAAGGTCTTAAGTGCTCTTAAATTTTTAGTTATGTGGTCACCCAGGTTTCTAAGTGCCTTATCAGACTCACGCTGTATGGGAGTGATATTTAAAAGTGAATTAATATGGTAAAAAGTTAATTGCCGCTTATTATTATAGCGTTCGCAGAGCAGCTGCCAAGCACTTGAATAATTTAAATCGGAAACTTCAATATTCTGAATAATGCGGGCAGGTTCACCTTCTAAATAGGAATTTAAGTAATAAAACTTATGCACTGGCTTAATACTAGGATTTTCATGAATAAGAGATGTAAATGTGTCATGAAACTCCAGCCATTTAAAGTAGGAGCCATCAAATTTGTTAATCCTAATTTGAGGGAGTTTAAAACTAATGCCATTATGGTTACCGCTGCTACAACTGGAAGCCTTGTCAACATCAAGGACATCAGGCTTTGAGAGCTCTAATATTTGCTGGGCAGTAGCAATGCTTGTCTGTAAAGCATCCTCGATAAGTTCCCTCTCTTGAAGTTCATCAGCAAGTGACTCTTCATTGAGCACCTCTATTTGAGTCTGCAGCTGCTCAAATGTGGATGTTAGTTCCAAGAACTTACTAAGTTTTAAATTAAGTTTATTAACTTCAACTTGATCGGTTAAAGGAGAATTTAAGGTGGTTAAATAATTTTTAAAGTTGGTCAGTTGACCCTTAATTGAACTGCGTTTAACCTTTAATGCAAGAAATTCTTTAGTGTCTAACACCATTTTAATTTATTTAAAAAACAACACTCAGAAAGTCTTGGAATTAACACTTATTAATAAACAACAAAAATAAAGTTTTATTAATTGGAAAAAACGCTTACGCCCCTTGTATAAGATGCTGAAGCTGGCAGCTGGCTGTGCAGAGGCGAAGATGCAAGCAGAGTTAAGCGGGCAATGCTGGAATGCAATGAAAATTTGTGTGAGCAATTAGGCAGACCAAAGGCAATGGCAGTGCAGAGAAGGATTTAATTTGCAAATAACACAATGGCTGAACTTATTGACTTTAAACAACAATGAACAAGAAACTTGTTATAAATATCTGTGCAATATTTATTCAAAATGAGATTCTAATTATGTGTTTGAAATTAAGAAGTAACTTGTCATGAATATGTGAAATATTAATAAACAAACTTTGAAATTGAGAAACTAAGGTTTAAAACAACAAACCCTTTATGAATATTTGTGCAATATTCTGAACTTAATCTTAAGTATAATATATTATGTTAATATTTGAAATTGAAAAGACAACCACTGTCTGAGGTGGTCAGTCCAGGAAATATGCTTTGAAAACTAAGCAATAAAAAATGTGTTGAAAAGACAACCACTGTCTGAGGTGGTCAGTCTAGGAAATATGCTTTGAAAACTAAGCAATAAAAAATGTGTTGAAAGGACAACCACTGTCTGAGGTGGTCAGTCTAGGAAATATGCTTTGAAAACTAAGCAATAAAAAATGTGTTGAAAGGACAACCACTGTCTGAGGTGGTCAGTCCATGAAAATATGCTTCAAAAGCTAGGCAAAAAATGTGTTGAAGAGACAACCACTGTCTAAGGTGGGTCTATAAAAACATTTAGGTTAAGTTAAATTGCGTGGGCAATGCAAAAGGCGGGAAGTGACGCATTTAGGAATAATGAAAAATGGAAAAAAAAAAAGGAAAAAGGCTCACGACACTCCCCTGACAGACGCGCAATCACGTGGACGCAGTGCTGGTGGCGTGGTTACGCCATGCGGCGGACGCTGTGGCGCTCAATAGGGCCACATGGGCCACGTGGTGGCGGCGGCGCTGACGAGAGAGGCTGCCTTGTGCAGGCAGCCAGTCAAGGGCGCCGGCAGCGACGGCGCTCGACGTGGATCGTCGACGCGGCGCCAACGGACGCTACCGGCGTCACGCTGCCGGTGGAGACTTCTGCTTCGTGGTGGCGCGGACGTGGCGCGTGGTGTGTACTTGCGCGCACGTGGTGGCGCGGACGTGGCGCGTGGTGTGCACTTGCGCGCACGTGGTGGCGCGGACCCCAAAGCACGCTTCTGCAGCGGGCGCGCCCTCCAATAGCGCGCATGTGCGCACGTGGCAGCGCGGCAGTCGGCGTGGTGATCGCCCACCCGAGGGGCGCCAGTATGATGAATCCTTTTATTGAATCAAACCAACTTAGATGTCCACATTTCTTATATTTCAATTTTACAAGCAAGAATATTATAAGTAAGTACTAACTAATTTACACATTTACATTTTAAATTGTTGGCGATGACGCGGTGAAGTGCGGCTTGATTGGGTCGAAGCGCAATGGAAAAAGAGAGCTGCTCCGGCGCGTCGGTGATTATATACTAGGGGCGCGGGGAGTGCGGGCGGTGCTGTCGCGATGCTCGAATAATGATGCCGAATTTCCGGCCTTCGTGTTTATTTGGCGTAAACACTTATATATTCAATAAAAACTTAATTGAAAACTATAGAACGAACATAGATCACTAATCCATAGTTTCACAAGACTCTTCTACTACTCCGGGCAGGCTTTGGGATGAGTGTTTTTCAAACACCATTTTATAATATTGTAGTTCTGGTAAATCTTCCCAGCTTTCTCCATAATGGGTTATTAACAGCTTTTTTACATCCTGCAGTTTTTCATACTTAACAGAAACGTGTGGGTTTATTTGATCTGGACAAATTTGACTTATTGTTTTCTCCTTTCTAGTTATGGGTTGGTACTTATTTTGTGAATTATTGTAAGTCTCTTCTCCTCTTACTACGGCATTGCTTTTTGTTTTATTTTTTTTAATAAAAAACCTCTTGCATTTTTTTATGGAAAAATGCAAAGAGTTTGTTGTTTTTAAAACCAAAGTAGAAGCTCCTTTCCAATCAAATACATCGACATCCTCTCCAAGTTTTAAAACTGTTCCATATCTTTGAAAAATGTCGTAGTAGCCTTGTGGATTCTCAATTATTTCAATTTTTTTGACTTCTTTTTCGATTTGAGCAAATACGCGATCAGCAGGCAAAAAAGAGTGACCAACTACTGGAAACACTATTTCAATTTTCTGTATCCTAGTTGGTGCATAGTCCATTAGATATTTGGAGATCATTCCCAATAAGGTAGAATTTTTATTTTGCCCGCTGCATCCATCTGCTACCAGTCTTATAGTCGTTACAGTTGGATGTTTTTCAATCTCATTATTGAGGCAATGGAACACCGCACTTGCTATCTCATTTGAAGCTTTAGGTAGAAAATCTTCGTTCCAGGTGTAAATAAAAACATTATCGGCATTAAGTGTCGACTTTGAGTCACCTACGACTATCGCAAAATTGTATACATACAGTTGTCGAGAGTAATAAACTATTTGGTCTGGAACTTTAGGAGTAGGTTGATTTTTTTGGCAATCGAAGCTAAAAATTAATAAATCATCTCGTTTTTCCTTCAAAAGTTTATAAAAGGCTTTGGCTCTCAACTTGTGAACCCTTTTCTGCGTCATCAGCTCAACTTTCTTGAATGCGCATTTTTCGTTTTTGATTTGCTCAGATAACGTAAGGCATGTCGAGCAAACATCTGTTTGTGGCCGACCAAAACCTATGTTAAAACAGGTTCAAAAGATCTTTCTGAAATATGTAGATTTTACTTTCTTAAATTCATCTGCACATTGTGCAATGTACATTTTGTATATTTTGCTGATGCTCAGGTGCGATTGTAGATATTGACGAGCCTTCGTTTTAGAACGACAATAATGAACCTCTATAGGTTTAAATTTCTTGATAAAGTCTTTTATAGACTCTATTATTGGTGAAAAGGCTCGAGCTTTGCGATTACCTCCACGATTTTCCTTAGCTGGAACTCCACCACTTTTAAAATACCTATGTATGACATTAGTGACCCTGTTTGGTTTTAAGCCTAATATGCTCAAAAACGTTTTTTTACACACTGGTATTCGACTGTTTCTTCTACGAGCCATATAAACAACGCTCATATTTTTTTTATTGCCAACTCCTGTTTTAGGACGCCTGCGATTGACTGTTGAAACATCCACGTGCATTAAAATAAAGTTGTCTTGGTCTATTTTTGAAGTAGACTTATAAAAATTATTATGAAATTTAATTATATCATTTTTTCTCAGAGATACGCAGTGGTATGATTTTGAATAGTGATTACAAGGAATCTTGATATTAGGCAATGACTTCGGTCTGTACCTAAAACAAGATTTTAAATTAGTTAATAGCAAATTTTCAGTTATTTTTTTTAATAAATTAAGTACTATAATTTTTATTAGTAGAGTATATGCGAAATCAGTAATTTTGATGGGAATTCGGATTGTTTGCGTTTAAATACTACCATTGATTAAACTCATACAAATAAACATAATACAAACATTAATACCCACGAAAAACATTACCCTTGGTTTTTCAGTCGGGTAAAAGGTTTTTAAAACCTTATAAAGGTGGTAAAACCTTACATACTCGACAATGAAAATAGACACTAAAGGCCCAAATAGACTGTTGGAAACAAAACATCAAACCAAGGTGACCTTGCTAGTTTACAACGTGTTTCCAACAGTGAAGATGGCTGTTGACAACCAAATTACATGACCTTGGCGGGTTGGAAACGGCGGTGTTTAGAATCACAGACATACATCTACATAGACAACGCAAGTGCCACGATTTGTATTCGAACCAAGCGTGCCGACTTTTTAAGACCTATTGTGATGTCACAGCTGATATTTATTACTGGAAAATACAAAAAGATTCAGAGACACCGATACCGCCGATGAAATCGATTATTAAGACCGATATTGATATTCTTGACTCGATTTTCTAACAGACATATTACAATACATATTAAATCTAGAGGCGACCAACCTTGACATTTGGTTGGGGTTCGGACACGCAAAGGACATGCATTTGCGTTATCTATGTAGATGTATGTCTGTGTTTAGGACTGTGTACGCTTGTTATTGTATATTTTACTATGTAACTATAACTATAAATGACTCGAGTTTTGTAGCTTTTTATCCTGCGTTTCAACCTTTCCTTCTTTGTATCCTCAATTGCATACAAAACTGCCATCGCGAAGATGTTGTCAACGCGAGAGATCAGAGCACACTGACGATTAAGGGGCGTGGCCTGGCGTGACCTTGGCTTGTGTTCTTGTTTGTCTCCTTGTTGGAAACCACCGTTTGTAACAGTGTGGATGACTCGGAATTGGTTGTCAACAAGTTAACCTTCCTTAACCTTGGTTGGATGCATTGGTTTTCAACGTGTTTTCAACAGTCTGGCGGCCCTCTTATTTATTGTATAATAATAAGCCGGTTTCATAATTCTTACTATTAGTAAGTATCTATCTAAAAAGCAAAGAAATTAAAGTTTTAATTATTAAATAAAGTTGAACGGGTTGACAACCCCTGCATATTTACTTATCTTACCTAATCCTCGATGCAAAGTAGAAATGTAAGTTACCTGTTTTCCTTTTTACGTGTCGATTCCCAGTTGGATTTTTGTTGTGGCGGCTTCCGTGAATATTCTGGAGCAGTTTCATCTATTCTGTTAGAATCTTCATCCATTATTTTAATATTTATTCAATAAAAACAACGCACAAAAACTTATCGCGACAAACGATGAATTCAAACTGAAAAAACAACGGCTGACGCTTCATACGAAATGCGCGGCTCTGATAGGCTGATGTGTATTTGAATCAGTTTGATGTCAAAGTTCTTTGGATTTGAATTATTTTGAAAAGACATGTCGTTTTAAGGTTCAATTTTCACTGAATTTACATTGAAATATATTTGTTTGATAGCACAGTAATAAAGCTCTTTTGAAGTTCAATAATATGGTGTGGTCAGTTAAAAAAAAGTGATTTTTGGATTTGGCTCAATTTGAAACCAAACGACACATTTACAACATTGCCCTTCATAGGAAATATTTGGTGCTATAAAAAAAACACATCAAATATTAAAAAAAAACAAATTTAATCAACATTGTGATAGTTAAAAAAACAATTTCTTTTAGGAACTAAACACAACCTTTGGTTACATTTTGTACAATTAATGTTTGTATAGCCAGTTTTACAATATTTGCATCTGCCACGTTCTACAAACACTGGAAAATGACCAATTTTATCGAACCTAATCGCATCTGTAGGTCTAGGCATTGTAGGAGTTATAATTTTTTTTGTCGGTGGAAGATCCGCTTCTTGGGGATAATTGGGCACGCGATTTTTACGTAGTAACTCAACGTATATTTGAAATCTAAACTTCTTAAGAGTCATGTATTTTTTAGATTTGGGCATATCTCGTCTATGTAATAACCATGCATTGTTGACACATATGTCAATGACCTGGGAAAAGATGGCCATGTACCATGTATAAGGCGATTAGCATATCGGCTAGATCCACACCGCCCATGTGGGTATTGTACTGCTTAACAATTTGTGGGCAGTCAAAATCTTCTCTTGACTTAGTAGTTTTGGACCAGCGTTTAAGTTTTTCCATTGGATAGGAGTCAACAAATGAGCTAGCTAGGGTAACAACCTTATTATCACACCACTTCACAACTGCAATCTTGTTGCTATTACAGACAACTTGTTTACTAGAGCTTCTACCTTTTTTCATCAAATCCTTATCCGAAGGTAACAAATCTTTACATCCTTTAAGCCGATTAGTTCTAGCAGTGCCTAAACTGAATATACCGTATTCATTACGCAATAAATGGATCAACTCCAATGAGGTAAAAAAATTGTCAAAATAGACGACAGCTGGCTTGTTGATAATGGTTTTACAAAGAGCAATAACTACTTTCGCGCCTAAACCAAGGCTGTCTTCATAGTCGGTAAAAGAGCAATATCTAAATGTATCGTCACCACCGTAGGGCACAAAATCGTACACCAAACCGGAAACACCAGCTCTGACGAACATCTTAAATCCCCACTTCTTGGGTTTTTTCGGCAAGTATTGGCGTCTATTTCCAGCTCTTGTGCCTTTGTAGGGAACCATCATTTCGTCTATACTGTATCTTCCTTCTTCTTCTAGTTGCAAACAGTTACTCCTCACTTTTTCTAATAACGGACGTACTTTGAAGTAGCGATCGTTATTTATTTCCGAGTTATCCACAAAATGTAAATATTTCCTTATGAGCTCGTATTTTTTCAGAGGCATAACGTCAGCGACAGGTGGATATCTGAATTCTCTGCTCCAATAATCTCTATAAGACGGTAGTCTTACAATGCCCATTATAATAGTAATAGCAAGAAAATCCCGCATGTCGTCCTTAGTAATGTTGATAGATCTACCCATTTGGCTTTGCACCGAATATAAATTGGTGTGATCCGTGATATAGTCAATTATATCTTCCGAAAAAAACCTGAAAAAATACTCAGATGGCGATTTGCTTTCGTCATCAGTGGAGGTAAGTGAGTGAGCCGACGATTCTATCTCTGCTGAATATTTAAATTTGCCAAGTTGCCATGTAAAATTAAGAGGACGTCTCTTGTATGTTTTTACCTTCTTGGCTGTGAATGAAGGCTGGCTATTGGCCTTTCGTTTGGACCGAACATTTAGATTTATTGGTGTATTTAAAGGCGATAAAATTGAAGATACTGAGTTTAATGTTGGTAATGGGTTTGACTGTGTGCATGGAGAAAAGATATCGTTTATTATTGGAGTGAGTGGAATTGTTTCTACGTCCAACAAACTAGAAAATGGTTCATCTTGTACTGGGCTGTCGAGAATGTTTAAATTTTCTAAAGAAGAACGAATGGATGGTGGTTCAGAGCTGAAGTCAGAGGTGTCATGATCTTCTCGACGACGGGCGGTCACATCTTGAATTATAACCTCATCTTCTGACGTTGAACTATCAGACGATGAGGCTCGCTGTGGTGGAACCAAAGCCAAAATCCTCCTTGTTCTCTCCCATTTCAAGCCTCCCTAATAAGCAAACAAAAAAAAACATGCAGCATTCACCCAAAACCATATATTAATTTATCGTTATGCACGCAAAAGCCACGCCCAAGGGATATATTTTATATAAAAACAATAATTAAATGCCAAGATCATTAACCGCCAACTGATGTCATAATAAATGTAAAAATAACACACAATAATTATGCTTAGTAAAGTATTCCATTTAGTTCTAGTAAAAGGTCACCGTAGCACCCATGCAACGTACAAAATAATAAGTACTTATTTGAAAGTTTCGCAATGTTGCAAATATGCAACGTCTCGAAATACGGTCAATTATTTCTTATTAGCCTATGAATACAATAAAACTGATATTGAACACAAATTAAAACACTGTTAGAGAGCACAATTCCATTTACAGTTAGTAATAAATTAAGCAAATACTGGTAATTTTAAATAAAACTTACCGTTCGTCCTCGTGAACAATGTTGACGCGACGCCATATTGGTCACAACTGGGTATCGACACGACCGAAGTAAATCAAATTATTTTCGGTAGATGTCAGTAGTAGTACGAATAGTATTAAGCACTTATTTAATTTCTGAATCTTGTGGATCGTTCACAATTTTTTCTTATTTAAATAGTTGCACCGGTGCATCGTTGCGAAGTAAAGGGTTAAAGACTTCATCCCGAATATCAGAATAACCTATTCAAAATAAAACCTTATTTCAATCAGTTAAGATATAGAATTGCAAATATGCGGTCACAGTTGGATCGCAGGCGGGCAAAGGTTGTGTCTGAACCCTGGTGGTAAAAGTGAAGAAGTTGTTTTAGGAAAGGAATACAATATAAAGTCCCTATAAATCCATAAAAAGAGTAAACAAGAAAGTTGCCTCTGCAATGTTTACATATTGCCATAATTTGAAAGTTGTATTTTTAAAACGTAATTTTTTTTCCTATGCTTAAGTGAAACTACGATTCCAGGAGATGAGCCACTGTTTATGAAAAGTGAATTAAACTCAGCAGATATTTTAAGTGTATTATTTTATTCTGAAGAAAGAAATGGTAACGATTATTAAGAATAATAGAATTTTTTTTTGAAACGGCACTTGATATAGTAGACAATTATATTTAATTATTGTAATTAGGTAGTCAATTCTTGTAAAATATTCGGACGGTTTCTAATATACAATTTACAATAGAATTAAAAAACACTAGGAAACACTATTTCTGTTGTTTCTTACGGGTTCTTTGTTTTGCATCTTAGTTCAGCTAACTTTACAGATATTGCATTTACCGCTATATCAGTGTGATCATAACATGTTCAAAATGATCAGAGTTTCCATGAAACGCAAAGTATCAGAATTCAAACTTAAAAAGCAACCCTGTGAGATACCAAAAATGTTTGAAAATGCATTAAATGCCATAGGAGCTAATGAAAGCGCAGTCATTGTAAAGAAGTAAAGAATGTAAAGAAAGTACATGAAGGATTTCGCAAGAAAGACAGATATTTAGAAATTTTTTGAACTATTTTCAAAGATCGAAGAAAGTAGTAATGACGAAGTTGACGAAATTAAAAATTGATATTTTTATCTCGCTATCTATTTATATATTTGACGAACCCAATTACAGTAAAAGATTTTGATACTTTTAGGTATTTAATATTTTTTTAATAAATATTAAATACCTATTTATAATTAATAACTTTTTTCTTGAAAATAAATAACTTATATTTTCAAACATGTTCTGCATGAACTTGTTTATGTTTTTCCCTGAGAATATGGTGATTTCACAGAATGGGAACCCTTATGTTAACAACGTCAAGCGCCAAAAATGTCTTGTCGGACATGACGAAACAAATAAATAAATTCAGTTAAATAGCCTGATTATTCATTTTTAAGATTTGTACAAACTTATTTACAGAATAATTCTGATAAAACGAATAAGGTCAATTTTTTCGCATTAATTTTTTCGCTGGTATCTCAGAAAGATTTCATATTGAGTGTTTTTTAAAAATCTGAATTTTAGACGCATTTTCCCCGTTTGAGGCAAATGCGTCTTTTTTAAGTAACTTTTCAATAGGTAAGCTCTCCGTGTAAAAATAAAGGAAGTTTTGTTCAGTTTGAATTTTTGTGCAATAGTATGTCAGTTAAATTTGCCAAAAAGAATAATTGATAAATTCACAGATGATTTAGTGGACATGGGGGAAATGCGTCTAGATTTTCATGGACGCATTTACCCCATGATATATAAAAAAACTGGAATAAACATAAAACATTATCTTTATTTATTCAGTCTTAAAAATTCTGTTACAAATGGAAAAAATCAGTTCTGTCATAAACAAGTAACTTATCAAAACTTTAACTTTATTTATTCAGTATTAAAAACTCTGTTACAAATAGAAAAAATCAGTTCTGTCATAAACAAGTAACTTATCAAAACTTTAACTTTATTTATTCAGTCTTAAAAATTCTGTTACAAATAGAAAAAATCAGTTCTGTAATAAACAAGTAACTTATCAAATAAACAAAAAATATGGAGAATGCCTTATCTACCCACACTTAACAATTAAACTTTAAATGAAGACTTTTTTTATTTAAATGAATACTTACTAACAAATCTTTTTACTTAATCATACTTATCACAATTTTCAGCGTTAAGAATGCTGTCAGATCAGGAAATCAGAATAGTCTATACTTAAAGTACTATACTAGTAACATAATTATTATTGAATATTAAATCCTTTAAAATTTTCTTTAAAAACTACGTGTCCTCTTCGGCTTATTAGGGGATTCTCAAGAAACTTAACTATGTCTTCCTCATGTCTCAGTTCCGATATGTCATCAACATCGGGGTAATGAAAAGATACCATTTTACTGTTCTTAATTTTTCTTAAATACTTCACGTGTGGAATGTTACGATCTAATGAGATTACATTTCCTATAAAGTGTTTCACCGTTTTCTTAGTTGCAAATTTAACAATAATCCAGTCACCAACTTGGGGACGTCTTTGGCAGAAATGTGGTTCATATTCATCGTCAATGATATGGTCCTTCTCACGTAGTGGCATAATGCCACTACGTTGATTGGATGTTAGTCCTTGTTTAGTGACCTTATCGTTGCTGTAATAGTCCTCTTCTTCAGCCTGTAGTATATTTTCACAATATGTATCCCAATTTTCGCTTGTATCTGAGTCATTTAGTATTAAATTGTCACTTTCACTGCTTTCATCCGACGAATATTTCTGTACTTTCTTTAGTGTTTTTTTCTGTCGTTTTTTGATATTTGATGATTTCAGTTTGGGGTTATTTTTTTTCTTCATATCTGATTTGATTTTCCGTTCAGTTTTTTCTTGTTCTTTTTTTTGTTTTTCAGCCTCTTTTTGACGTAATTGATTCAAAAACTCTCTGTGAGTGATGAGTTCACTCCCTTTAACCACTTTTCTTTTCTTAATCTTATGTGTAGGGTCAGCTTTTTTGATCGTGCTAAGTAACAAACTCTCAAACGACACAATTTCTTCATTTTTGCTGAGTAGTCGATCTTCCAGAATATTAATTTTTGGTGTTCCTTGGCTTGTACCAGGTATAGGGGTCTGTCTGGGATGGAAAGAAATTCCATTGTACATTTCATTTGTGGAGGTACATTTTTCATTAACGTTCATTATAATTTGACGTGAACATAAACTCCATAATGTCGGCACTTGTTTTATTTTGGTTTGATTGAATCGTTTTAATGCCTCCCCATCGTATTTTTCTTTGGGTATTACGTCTTTATTAAGGGGGAAGATTCCACCCTTTTTAAATCCGTTTCGTATTATTTTGGGATCTAACTCTTTCCATCCAACTCCAAGAATTTCGCTGAAATGGTGTTTTTGCATTTTGGCTCCTACGTTTAAACGTTGCCATGCCAATATTTTCGCATCCCACCTGACTTTCATTGATTTAAAAACCGCCAAATCTAATGGCTGTAGGAGATGGCTGGCGTGAGATGGTAGTTTTATTATTTCATCGCCCAACTCCTTTGCTTTTTCTAATACATTTAATTGAATGTGCGTGGAATGGCCATCATATATAATCAAACAAGGTGATTCTTTACTTACGTGAGGTAAGACTGTCCCCAACATGTACTTCTCAAAAACTTTGGCATCTATCCACCCATTTTTTGTAGCCGCATAACATGTACCATCATACGCGTTTTCAGCCATCCACTGATCCCATACATTCTTGCCACGGTATATGATTAATGGTGCTAATTTTTCACCTGCTGCGTTTACCGTGAACAACACAGTAACATTGTCTTTTCCTGAAGAAGCTACTGTTCGAGTACTAGCAAAGCCCCTGGCACCTACGATCTTTGTTTTCTCTGGATCTTTGCTAAAGCTAGATTCATCAAGATTCCATATTCTATCTGGACTGTATAGTAAGTCCATTTTTTTCAACATTTCTTCTAACGTGTCGAAATACTCTTGAATAATAAAGGGGTCACAGGCTGCTTTTCGTGACATTTCCACAGCTTGTGGTTTTTTTAGAGACAAATTGTTTCTTTTTCGAAAAGCAACAAACCAGTCGTATCCTGGACATTCCTCTTTAAAGGGCGCGTCGTAAGTTTATTTTCTTTAACATATTGCGTTACTATTTTTTTTGTTTCTTCAGCGGAAAGACCAAAACCGTTTTTTTCCATAATATGGTGGCTAGAAGCTATTCGTTTCTCATACTTGACATCGATCGGATCGCTGTTGGCCTGCCTCTGGTCTCTTTAACTACCCCTCTTCTAAGTTTAACTCTGTCTACTATAGTTGAGCGTGGAATACTATACTTTTTTGAGGCTTGATATGAATTTAAAACACCATTTGTCACTTCCTTGACAGCTTCCTTTAAAGTATCTAAAGTGTAAGTAGGTTGAGTTTTCCTTTTGTACTTACGTACCATTTTTGATAATTTTTTTATCTGAAATAAAATCGCATGATTGTATTAAAATGTGAGGTCATAAAAAGGTTGAATATTTCTGCTTTGGGGCAAATGCGTCAAACAATCGCAATAGCCCCGTTACGGCCAGCGCATTTACCCCAAGACATTAATCTTAACCTAAAAAATCGCAATATCATTATCTCGTCAAATAAAGCTAGTTCATTGAAAATAATTGTCTGTATAAGTATCCCATTGATTATTCCTTACAATCATTATTTTATAAAATCAGTTATATAAGGAAACTTTAGATTAACATGGATTTTTCACTCACCTCTCGCAATAACAAACCATCCACACAATGTGCAATTCACAAAATGGCTGAATACTTGGACAAGTTGACTACAACGCCATCTTTACGCACTACATGTAAAGTATTTAGTTTAAGCCAACGTAACTAGATGGCATTTTTTAATGTCGATAATTCAGTTTTAAAATAGGATCATAAAGATGCATTAGCCCCGTAGACGCAATTGCCCTAGTTGACCTTAATGACGAAGTTGACGAAATTAAAAATTGATATTTTTATCTCGCTATCTATTTATATATTTGACGAACCCAATTACAGTAAAAGATTTTGATACTTTTAGGTATTTAATATTTTTTTAATAAATATTAAATACCTATTTATAATTAACTAGCGACCCGCCCCGGCTTTGCACGGTTGCAATGCTGATACACGCTCTTGCCGCACCGGGCGGCCGGCCGGTACCGCCGCAAACGCTACGTCCCGCAATTTTTAAATCTGTAATATCTTCGAAAATATTCACTTAAATCATACGGTGTAAAGGGTCATATAGATCTATATTAAATGAACAATGTATTCAAGGTATTTAATTGGTTAAGGTATAATGCTGTATTGGTTAAAATTGCTTCGAAAATTAGCCATAATTGTCGTAAAAAGTAAATGACAAAAAAAAGTTATTGTTGGTTATCCATAAGAGATAGACATATACCATCACGGACTTTTCTGTAGACCTTTTTAATGTGTACAATACTTAGTACATTATATTGATAAAACTCGTAGGGTTCAGCCTGCGTTTGCAATGTAAGCGGAAAAAATGTAATTATTTACGACATCACATTAGAAACCTCAAAAATAACAGTACTTCTCCACTATTTTTCAAACATGTTCTGCATGAACTTGTTTATGTTTTTCCCTGAGAATATGGTGATTTCACAGAATGGGAACCCTTATGTTAACAACGTCAAGCGCTAAAAATGTCTTGTCGGACATGACGAAACAAATAAATAAATTCAGTTAAATAGCTTGATTATTCATTTTTAAGATTTGTACAAACTTATTTTCAGAATAATTCTGATAAAACGAATAATAAATTTTAGTTTATGTTTTCGGGCCCTCCTATTCTGGACAAAAAAGCATGTAATTCTATAGAATGGTAGGAATGGTTTGACGACCACTTTGGCGAAGGGGTAAACCTATCTGCCTCAGACGCCAGTGGTTGCGGGTACGATTCCCGCCCGGAACAAGAAAAAAAAAAAATGTTCCGGGTCTGGGTGTTTATCTATATATGTATTTATATTCTAGGTTCCCCCCTAGTTCGCTACATGGTATCCCATAACACAAGCTTCGCTTACTTTGAGGCCATGTAGTTGGTGTGATTGTCTGGGGATTTTATTATTTTATTATTTATAATGGTAGCCGTCATCGGCGGGGTCTCTTTAATTACCCTGTCATTTAAATAAACCATAAACGAATGAGAAACGAAAAACACTTACCGTCAACAAGGTGACAAAGTTCCTTGTATTTGCTTCAAACTTTTTCAATCTCTACGAATATTGTAACAAAAAACGAATTTATTGATTTTATGGTCCGTCACTCAACAAACAACTGGCAGCCATTTTCTTTAGTTGCGTTAGCGGTCAACTACAGGTACATGGTCAACTACTACTGACTTTACTTTAATTTTTAATCAACTTTGACCCAACATATCTTTGAAACCATTAATCCTATCTAAATTAATGTTGGAACTAGTGATGGGTAGAGGGTAAAAACCCAACTGGGCGAAAATGGGCAAAAACGTTCTTACGTCCAAATAAATGTCCAGCTTCTTCTTCTTCTTCTTTAGGTGCTTCTCCATTACTGGAGGTTGGCCGTTAGCTCAGCGAACTTATTTCTGTCTTCTGTCAATGTCCAGCTGCAGGGCAAAAATTAAAATGAAGATCATATGAGTGCGACATTGCAATTCAATGTGACGAGGCCGTTGGTTCTCGATTCGGTTAAAATGTAGTTTAGAAATAGATAAACTGCTTGAACAATGTTCGGCGGAAAAGAAATAGGGATGGGTATTCACTCACCTAAGCTTCCCAGCGCTGGATCTCGGTTAAACAAGTATTTTCAGAGTTCAGATTTTTCAGACACCTTTCACTATTTATTTAAGCACGCACAGTTTAGAATAAAGTTATTTTTATAAGGTTTATGGTATCGCAAAAATGGATTTGATGTTGACGTGACCGGTGGCAAAGCGCAACTGCCCTCCCCATGAGCGAAAGAGATAGGTAAGGAAGGCAGGTGAAGGAGTAAAAGGGATGGGAATATACCTAGCATTGTTCAAGCAATTTGTAAAATATAAATATAATTATATATAAATATAATTTAAAAATACAATTAAAATATAAATATAATTGACGACCGGCTGGTGTAGGGGTAACGTACATTGCCCTCTACGCCAGAGGTCCTGGGTTCGAATCCCGGCGGCGACGGATATTTGTGTGATGAACACAGATATTAGTCGTCAAGTCATGGACGTTTATATGTTTATTTAAGTTTATTCTAATAAAAAAATATGTATTTATTCAATATGTATGTTTATATATTTGTTAAGTATATCAGTTATCTAGTATCCATAACACAAGTTCTTTAAGAAACTTAATTTGGGCTAGATAATGTTGTGTGAGTGTCAGAAATATTTATTTATTATTTATTTATTTATAATAATAACACCTATATGGCCCAAACATGCCCCCCAGCTTGAGAGGACGTAGTTCTGTCAATTTAATTTAATTTAATTCAGCTAAGTAGGCATATACATAAGTACTTTAAATAGCCTGACACATACTAGATAACTCCCTAATTTATTCCCATTTATTTAAACATTTATTTTTAAATTTATTTTATTTTATTAAATAACATAATTTATTTATGGGTTTAAGTTACTTGTTTATATTAATTTATTATTTTATTTTCATATTGTTTAGCTTAACTTACGATAGTGGACTGTATTTAAATTTAATTATTGTGTAGGCAGCGGGTATATTTTTACCACTGGTCTACGGTAAGTACCCGTCTTAGTCCGGACATTCACGACTCTTACAACTCCGTCACTTCCGGGAAATACATCTTCGATTACACCTATTGGCCAATTCAGCGGAGAACTATTATCCGATCGCAATAGGACAACGGTGCCTCTTTCGATAAGTGTATTTTCGTTTAGCCACTTCTGACGAACTTGTAAAGTATTTAAATATTCTATTTTCCATCTTTTCCAAAATGACTGAACTAAACTATCGACAATACGCTTCCGGTTAATAAGACTGATATTCTCAGTTACTGTTTCTGATGGAAACGACTTGAGAGGAGTCAGTGTAAGGAAATGAGCGGGCGTTAGCGCTAATGGCTCAGATGGATCTGAACTCAGAACCGAGAGGGGTCGTGAGTTCAGTAAGGCTTCAATTTGGGTTAGAACCGTCATCATCTCTTCAAAGGTGAAGAGCTGGTTTCCAATAACCTTAACAAGATGCATTTTTACGCATCTAATATTACCTTCCCAAATACCTCCGAAGTGGGGAGACGCGGGAGGATTGAACTTCCAATCAATATTATTTTCTCGCATTTCATTAGCAAACTTATCTTTATATTGCTCAGATGAAATTAATTGATACATCTCGTCGAGGTACGACTTAGCACCAATAAAGTTGGTACCGCAGTCACTATAAATAACTTTGACTGGACCGCGACGGGACAAAAACCGTTTCAACGCGTTTAAGAAAACCTCGGTACTCAAATCACTACAGAGTTCAATATGCACAGCCTTAGTGACTAAGCATACAAACAAACATATGTATGCCTTCTGACTGCGCACTCCGCGGCGCCGGTAGGGAATAATATGTAACGGACCCGCGTAGTCGACGCCCGTGTGGAAGAAGGCCTTAGCTTCCTGAACCCTGCACGCCGGCAAGTCAGCCATTACGGGAAACTCATTCCGAGGTCTCGTTTTAAAACAGATATTACATTGCTGGACTCTCTGTCTAACTATATTTCTCGCTGAGAGAATCCAGTATTTTTGGCGCAATAGAGCCATAAGTAATTGAGGTCCAGTATGTATATATTTTTTATGATAATAATCAATAATTAGGTTAACTACCTGGTCACGAGGTGGTAATAAAATAGGGTGCTGACTGTCATAATTTAAATCGGCATTAACCAATCTACCTCCGACACGAAAGATATCGTTATGTATAAAGGCTTTAAGTTTGAGAAAGGCAGGGCATAATTTTTTACCACATTTTACCTTTTTAAACTCATCCTCAAAATAAATATGTTGTAAAGTTTTAATTATCATTAATTCGGCATACTCTAGATGCGAAATACTAAAATTCATAGGTAATTTTTTAATGAATTTTAATATGTAAATAACTGTTCTTAATAATTTAGGCCACGAAGAAATTCGTAGGGCAAGGGAGTATAATATTGGAGGTTCTTGGTGGTTAGTAGACACCAAAACCTTATTAGATTTAACCTCAGGAACGTCTTTAACTAAACTAGGGTCAAACTTATTTATAGGCCAGTTTGAAATAGGTAATTTAGCGAATTCAGGGCCCCCAAACCATAATTTGTGTTCGGTGAGCTGGGCGGGGGTAAGACCGCGAGACAGACAATCGGCCGGGTTGTCCTTGCCGGGAATAAAATAGAAATTACTAGGTTGTAAATAGTCCTGTATTTTAGTAACCCTATTTGCGACAAACGTTTGCCAGCGAGCAGGTGGAGCATGAATCCATGTTAACGCCACGGTACTATCCGAAAACGCGAAAACGTTGTTAATGGTAACTCGCTGTGAATAGGTATCGATAACTAATCGCATTAATTTTGCAAGAATTAAGTTACCGCAAAGTTCTAACCTGGCAAGAGAAACGTTACGCATCGGCGCTACCCTCGACTTAGCACAAACTAGGTTTATTCGAAATGTATTATCTCGGGGGTTATAAACGTGTAAATATACAACTCCGCCGTACGCCCGCTCGGACGCATCCGCGAACCCCAACACAGTCAGCACGCACTGCGCCACGACTCCTACATGCCGCGGTATTCGGACCGACTCCAGCGAAGGCAACTCTGACTCAATTTGGCGCCAAAGTGTCACAATCGATTGTGGAGGCGTCTCGTCCCAATCTATATTATTCGCCCACAATGATTTAATTATTATTTTTGCTAACAAAGTAACGGGAGCAACAAATCCCATCAAATCCCATAATCGAGCAATAGTTGACAGAATATTACGTTTAGTACATTCACAATTACGTACATTTACTGTAAACGTAAATTTATCTTCACACGGTAGCCATCGGAGTCCTAAGATTTTTAAATTTAAATCATCGGTGCTGAACTCTACGTCGTCAGTCACTCGATGCGTTGACGGTATATTTGACATAACTTCGGGTGAGTTACTAGAGAATTTTACTAGCTCGAACCCCCCCCGCATCAAACATATCGATTAACTGCCGCGTCAATAAAACAGCTTCGCGTGGGTCGGCGCAGGAAGAAGCTAAATCGTCCATATACAGATCGCGCCGCGCCACGGCCGCCGCTGCCGCCGCCCGCGCCGAGCGGCGGCCGCAGCCCGCGTCCGCCGCCGCGCCCGCAACGTCGCCCGCCAGCCGCCGCACCGTGCGCAGCGCCAGGTACGGACTACAGCACAGGCCGAACGGTAACCGTGTCATCTCATATAATTGAAGCGGTTGCTCGGGGTCAAAACGGTATATGAGCCGCTGAAATTTTCTATCTTCCGGTCGGACTAAAATACGCATATACATTTGACGAATATCGGCGCTAATAGCAGTTTCCAAAAGTCTAAAATTGAGTATAATTCGAAATAAATCATTTTGAAGATTAGGGCCAATAAATAACAAATCATTGAGTGAAACTCCGGAAGTAGTTTTCATACTAGCGTCTAGTACCACACGCAATTTAGTAGTACTCTTATCCGACCTAATTACACCGTGGTGAGGTATTACATATTGAGAATTCAAACTATTTAACTCATTATTAACGGGGACTAAGTAGCCTTTATTCAAATATTCCCTAAACACATTATCGTATTCTAACTTAAGTGGTGGGTTTGATAAAAGTTTCCGTTCGAGGTTTAAATACCTACGCGTTGCCGCTTGCAATGAATCGCCTAATTTATTGGTGTCGTCCTTAAATGGCAACGAAACTATGTAACGACCCAAGCGGTCCCGCGTGGTGGTCTCATTATAGAATGTTTCACAAGATTGTTCCTCGGGGGTACATAATTTAACATTCGGTACCTCTTCCAATTCGAAAAACTTATAAATCGAGTTTTCACATACATTATTTTCAAACGTGCAATAAGTATGCGTGAGATTTTTAGTATACTGTGAAATAACCGGAGCCTGACCGTATACTACGTAACCTAAAAGGGTTTCGATCGCCACTGGCTCGCCGGCATTTTCAGATATAATATTTGGTCGCAGTATTCTCGCGAACAATTCCGAACCTATTATTAAGTCGACATTAGAAGGCTCAGAAAAAGTACAGTCGGCCAATGCAATATTCTTTAAATAATCTAACCGAGATGCATCTACTTGTACAGTCGGTAACTCAGAAGTTATGCAATGAGTGACTAACGGTTGAATAGTGAATCGCACCGAATCATCCAGCCGAGAACGCAATGTAAGGCAGGTGTGTCCCACAATTGGGTTACTCACATCACCTACACCACACACTTGTTTAGTGTCGGACTGGAACAGTTGTAAATTCAATTTATTACAACATTGTAAAGTAATTAGATCTCGCTGCGAGGCGCTGTCCACCAATACGCGAACTACGTGAACAGTGCCCGCGCCGTCCACCACGTGACACTGCGCAGTGCCCAGCAGCACGGTGGTGGCGGGGCGCGGCGCGCGGTTCGAGTCCGCGCGTTGTTCCGTCGCACACAACGATACCGGCTGCGAAGCTGCCGCAGTCGCGAGCCCGCTCCGGCCCTCATTACTGGAGGAACAAATGGGAGTCGAACCCGTAGTCTGTCCAACCGAGGAATTATTACGTATGTCGGTTGGAAAGTGTAATAAATAATGATGACTTTGTGAACACTTTTCACATCGCCGTTTCGAATTGCACTTACGTACTGTGTGGTCATAATTTAGACAATTGACACAGAACCTATTAGATTTAATATAATTAAAGCGATCCCGTGGGGACATGGATGTAAATTTTTTACAGACATGTAACTGAAAATGGTCAGTATTACCACAGAAAACGCATTTATTTTGTTTACTTACTTGTTTACTGCGCCTTTGGTCATCGAATGATATGAAGAAGGATTGTAATTATTATTTTTCGTAGCCGACGGCTTCGTACAAGAAATGTTAATAGCTCGCTGTAATATACGCGATTGATTACGAACAAATTCAACAAACTGGGAACTTGTAGGGAATATTTCTGCATTATTATACTGCATTTCAAATGACTTTAAAGTACTTAAGTCAATTTTCTTAGAGCCAATATAAATAAAAATGAAATCTACTAAATTATCAATTTCAAGTTGTTTTAGTGAACTAATTAATGCAGAATATTTATCGACGAAATACTCTAAACTAGTAGGAGAACTTTCCTTTACAGAAGGTAAATTTAATAACTGATCTAAGTACGAAGAGGCCAGTACGCGTTTGTCATTATATTTACTGACTAATGTATCCCACAATACGGAATAGTTCTCCGCCGTAGGCATAAAACCATGACAAATAGCTTGGGCTATTGTCTTGGCAGTTTGGTCTTATTATTATTTGTCGAATTGTGCATATTGGGACAAGACGACGATAATTGCGTGTATTTATATTTAACGCGCGAGTATAAATCCTCAAAGGAGATCATGGACTCGTAATCAGGTTCGTCCAGGTCTACATTTGAGGCTGTAAAGTCGTTACGATCGTCTAAGGCGCGGACGAAGTCAGAGCGAAGTATATCAACCGTACTCGCATTCGACATAAATACGTCCATATTACTGCTATCTAACTGTGACATGCTATCGAAAATGGATTGCATTCGTGAAAAGTAAGCATTTACTTTACTTTGATACCTACGTAACTGACGCTCATATAATGAAATATCTTTAGTAGCCATGTTAATTGTTAACAATTATGAGAATTTTCTAGAATGTTCGAGATTGAACGAAGCAGATATTTTTTTTTTTGGAAATAGTGGGTAGTTTTAAATTGATCAATAATTTATGACCTAAAACCTATCCTAGGCTCGTTAGGACCAGCAAATGACGAGGCCGTTAGTTCTCGATTCGGTTAAAATGTAGTTTAGAAATAGATAAACTGCTTGAACAATGTTCGGCGGAAAAGAAATAGGGATGGGTATTCACTCACCTAAGCTTCCCAGCGCTGGATCTCGGTTAAACAAGTATTTTCAGAGTTCAGATTTTTCAGACACCTTTCACTATTTATTTAAGCACGCACAGTTTAGAAAAAAGTTATTTTTATAAGGTTTATGGTATCGCAAAAATGGATTTGATGTTGACGTGACCGGTGGCAAAGCGCAACTGCCCTCCCCATGAGCGAAAGAGATAGGTAAGGAAGGCAGGTGAAGGAGTAAAAGGGATGGGAATATACCTAGCATTGTTCAAGCAATTTGTAAAATATAAATATAATAATAACACCTATATGGCCCAAACACAATGCATTTATTCATTTAGTTACGTACAAGCTACTTTACAGTCTTACTTATAAACGTTGATAAAGTTTAAGTAACATTTAAACAAGAGTAAATAAGTAAATAAAATAAGAGTCTCATCAATTTGTTTTATTATAAGGTACTTGGGTTACGAAATACTTGGTCGAATATGGCTACCTCAAGGTTTGATAATTTTCTCATACTACCTACGACATATGTCTATTCCAGGGTCCCTTGTCTTTGTATGAAGAGTGTTTGCCATTGCACACATGCCCAGACTGTGAATGTGTGCGTGATAAACCACCTGTGTTGCAAATCAGCACAAAAAATAAATTATTACATTATGCTAAAAATAAATACATTTTAACACAAGTATTGTAGTTTTATTTTCTTTTATAAGTTTTGTTAAATTAATTAAATTCATTTGATGTTGCTTGAATTTTCATACAAAATTGGTTACACTGACTGTACCATTAATAAATAGATTGAAATTGATTGAATGGCCGTCAGAGATTTCTTTCATGATATCGGTCATTCATTATTTGCAGGCCTATGCAACTCTAGTTTCAATGAAATTGAATTCTGCACCATCTAGGATATGACGTACTACAACTTTTCGGTAAGTTATTTCTCCTGTTATTAACTAGGTAGCGCTGGGATAGCCGATTTATTAATATCTCGTCAGGAACCGAAAAAGATGTTGACTTTGACAGACTAGTCAACAGACTATTATAATAGTCTATGAATGATCGAGTGAGTGTGCGTCTGTTACGTTTTGTGTTTTCCCCGCCATTTTATTTAAGACTTAGATTATTTTAACAAATTCGCTGTGAATTTGGCCGTGAAATAACTTGTGTGACTTACTAACCACTTAAAAGACTTCAGCAACAAAAGTGCGGGAAAGCGAAAACAGTGTAAAAATTGTGTAAAAAAAATGTTGATTCACAGTTGCTGTAATGGGGTGAACCGAATAATAAATGGACAATTGACAAAATTTGATGAGGAAGATGGAGCGAAGAAAGAGGCTTTTGAATATCCACGAAAAGAAAACAAAAACAATAAATAACCTTAAAAAATTAAGATTTTCGTTTTTTTTTTTTTGACTACTTAGTTACTATAAATACCTTATTCTGTATTTTTTTAAAGCAGTTATCATAATAGAATTCTATAAAATGTAAGGTACATTAAATGTGATAAACAGGATACCTAAGATATTTTTACCTTAATTTTTTTTTATAATGAAGACTTATCTACTAAGGCCGTCTAGCGGCCATTTTTGGAATTAAATTTAGTTACTAGCGCCATCTATGATTTGGGGTATTATTCTATTTTGCCAATAAAATCAAGTTGCCCATCTATCTCATATTAACTGTATCGTCTATGATTATTTGTTTCGACGCGTTATGTTTTTCGTTGTGCTTAGAAATTAATTAATACTTCCAGATACTCCGTATGTGAGTGCATTGTGTGTGTTCATGATTAACCAACTATTACGACAGGACGTTTTATATATTTTGTGAGGTCTACTATGGTTTTTGTATTGTGTGCAATTGTGTAAATACCTTTGCCATGTCTACTAAAAAAATAAATAAAAAATCTAGGTACCTACATGTATGTTTTATTTACTCATGCATGTCCTAAAATTCAAGTCATATATGCATAGCCCATTTTTTACTACTTGTCTTATTTGGCAAACAATTTGTTTATATCAAATGTTGAAACAAACTAATATCTAGAGGATATAATTAGTTTTGTAGAAAAGTAATAAGTAGATTTTATTTTCTTATCAGTAAATTATTTTTAAGATTACCGTAAAACGTGGATACTTGGGACAGTTTTAACTTTTGATTGACTGTATAATTTGCACTGTAATTTTTGTAGTACTTCTACCTAGCTATAGCCTACAGTCCTGAAACGTAGATTATTTTAAAGATATCAATAGCAACGGGATTTGTCATTTTATATGTCAATTAAAATTCAAAAAATTCATAATTCAAAAAGTTTTATTCATCTTAGGAATTTCACAAAACACTTGATGAAGTCAGTCATCACATACTTCGGCTTTAACTAGTTGTTGATATTTGTTAAATAAGATATTACAGTAGACCAAGAGACAAAAAAGCCGGCGGAAAAAAGCTCTTGGCACTCTTTTTCAGTCAGAATTATCAAATTAATACAAATATGTACAGTACAAATTGACCGTGACATGAAAAAAAGCAAACACAAGACAGCTAATTGTGAGAGCCAATGCCATTCCACTATGGATGCACAATACGAACATGACAGACTGGGACCAGAGTATTTGAACAAGAATGGAATAAAATAATCATAGTATCATTAGCAAAACGACCTAGCACCGCTAGTAGCACCCGTTCACGAGTATAACGCAAGCACCAGCCATCACACTCCTCAACCATATTTTAGGGAAGAGGGTGACCCGATACTCGACGCTACCACTAGCCATGCCGCCTGAGGGAGCATGACGTTCTTGCTGTTGTCTTGACAAGAAAACAAGTGAGTGGGACAGTCACCAGTATGTCATAATATGTATACTGCACAGCCAAGCCGTTAACAAAATTATTAAGTAATTAGAAACTTTTAGAAATATCCTGTTGTGCTTAATCCCATGCCTTATTATCATCTAAGTAATCTTTAGTTTTATAATAAGCTTTTCGAGATAGAGTGTTTTTAATGATTGATTTAAATTTATTGAATGGCAGGGATTGAATTGACTCCGGAATTTTGTTATAAATACGTATTGACATTCCAATAAATGATTTGCTGCTTTTAGCCAGCCTTAGTTTGGGAAACGCTAACTTATGGTCGTTTTATCATGATTATCTTTCCTAGTTTTAAATTTATTACTATTCTTATAAATATACATAATGATTTCATAAATATATTGTGATGCAAAGGTCAAGATACCAATCTCTTTAAACTTTTCTCTTAGAGATTCTCTATTTCCAAGTTTATACATTCCACGAATAGCCCTTTTCTGCAGTGTAAATATCGTGTCAATGTCTGCGGCATTGCCCCAAAGTAGGATGCCGTAGGACATTATACTATGAAAATAGCTAAAATAAACTAGCTTCGCCGTATTAACATCAGTCAATGAGCGAATGGGCGCTCCATTGCTATTTAGAATTTAAGGTAATTCCAAGAAAAACAGTAGTATCTACTAGATTCAACCTGTTCCCATTAAGCCGCAGATCAGACTCAACTTGTTTTACATTTGGTGCGTAGAATTTTAAACATTTAGTTTTCTTATCATTAAAATGTAAATAACATTAAACCACTGTAATACATTTGAGAGAGCATTTTTTACATCGTCGTAGTTGGTTTTCTGCCTTATCATTTTAAGAATTAATGATGTGTCATCAGCAAACAATACAATATCGTGATTATTGCCTACCATATAGGGTAGATCCTTTATATAGACTAAAAATAAAAATGGGCCCAGAATTGAACCTTGAGGCACTCCCATTCTCACAACCGACCCAGCTGACCTTTTCCGGTTAACCTCAACCTTCTGGATTCTATCACTCAGGTATGAATTCAAAAGTTTGAGGTCAGTGCCTTTGATGCCGTAGTGGTGGAGTTTCCTGATGACAGTGTCATGCTGAACACAGTCAAATGCCTTGGATAGGTCACAAAATACACCTAGAGCATCCTGTGACCCCTCCCAGGCACCAGCTATTACTTCAAACAGTTCAACACCAGCATCAGTTGTCGAACGACCCCTTGTGAATCAAATTGTTTGTTATGAAGTAAATTATTTTTTGTGAAGTGAGCTAATAGCTGGTTGAGAATAATTTTTTCATAAATTTTGCTACATGTTGGTAAAATGTAGGGTCCGTAGAGCTACCCGATTTAAATAAAGGAATAACCTTACTATGCTTCATTAAATCAGGAAACTCCCCACTTATAATACAGTTGTTAAATATTTCAACGAGGCAAGGAGCTATTACATCTATGATAGAACTTAAGATTTCAACAGATATGCCCCACAAATCAGTTGTCTTTTTAACATCAATTGTCTTAAATGTTTTAAAAATGTCCCCGGTGTCTATAGGTTGGAACTTGAAAGACTCCTTGCATGATTTTTCAGCAATGATTCAGCCACCACAGGTGAAGAATTTAACAATTTAGTAGTTGAAACTGGAATGTCAGCAAAACAATTTTCGAATGCTGTTGCAACATTTTCATCTACATTAATGGTTTTATTGTCAATTACAAGTTTAAACTCAGTATTGCGATCCTTAACTTTTCCAGTTTCCTTATTAATTATGTTCCATGTTGTTTTAGTCTTATTAGAACTATTTTTAATCTTATTACTTAAATATATAGATTTGGCAGCAGCACATACCGTCAAACGGGGTAACTTGACACCAATTTGAATTGTGAATACTTACCAAAAGCTTATTATCAATAAAATGAAATGGTAAATTTACCCAAACGGTTAGTCTATAATTCATTTACAGATTCCCGATGCATTTACAAACCTAGGACGTTCCCAAAAAATATATTTAAAAAATAGTTACTGTCTCAAGTTACCTTAGCAAGTGGGGTATCATGAGACATGATTACTTTTTATGTGATATCTCGAGTTAGACAGGAATATGAGTAACTTGAGACGCTGAATTTTGTTTTTAATATCATTGACAACCAATTAGTTTTGGCACTTCAGTAATAAATCAAAATAGAAAAAAGTAAGTTTGGAACCATTGAATTTACGAAATCATTTCAAAGAAGTTTTTAGGCATAATATCGTGCAGTATTGGTACTATTTTACTGTTTGAATGTATTTAAACATAGGAAACATAAATACATTCTCTACCTGGAAGGATTTTGCCAAATTTTGTGTCTCAAGTTACCCTACAAAATTTTAGCAATATAGGTATCAAATGCAGTGGTGCTTACTTGAGACACTAACTATTTTATCAAGGAAGCTAATAAAAAATCCATAATACAAAAATAATTTATTCAAAAAAATATTTTTGTGCAATACAACGATAAAAATGGAAAGACAATTAGGAACAATTAAACTTACGAACTAATTTAGGAAAAGTATATCTCCCTCTAGAAATCTTTATAGGAATATTTTTTTGTAATATTTGGTCAGGTGTTATTGGTTGCACATCCTCAACCTAAGGGAATACAAACACATCCTCTACCTTGGTTGATTTTCTCATGAATTTTACATTGATGTCGCCCTGAACTTTTGACTTTATCACTTCGCCTATAAAAAAATTCTCTATTAGTTTCTTGGTCCCATGGCCGTAAATAAATTTCAAAATCAGGAATGAACCTTCTGGATAATTGGTAATGTAAATTGATGGTGATTGGTAATGTAATGGTAATGTAAATTGGCTTTGGCGGAAAAGATTGAAGATCATCGTTCTCTTTGTCTAGTAAAGGCTCTGGCGGAAGGGAGAGAGGGTCGTCGTTTGTTATGCCTACTAAATCATTATCCTGAATAATGTCCATGTCGTTAAATAAATTTACTTCTTCAACGTTGAAATCCCCATCAAAAGAAAGTTCTTCCTCATTACCACCTACCAACTCGTCAAGATCTTCTATATCAGTTTCTGAATCCTTAGCCATTTGTTTTTTCTCTCGTTTTTTTTCTTTGTGTCCACTGGGTCCAGGCATGCTCTCATTAATTTTATTCTTGGTTTTGGGTTTACGTTTCGGTTTGGGACCGGAAGGTCTGGTAAGCAGTATAGATTCATCAATGCCTCTTCCTGGCAACACATTTAGTTTTGCCCTTGTCTGAGTTACAAGTGGCTGTGTCTCTTTTTCCCGGGTTTCTTGTAAGAAGGACATGAAACTGGATGCCCAATTTTCAGACTTGTCAACCGTTGGTTGTTGTGTCTTCTTTGGGAGTCTTTTTAATACTTGCTCTCGATCAAGCGAGATTAACCTTGAAGCTCGGAACCCAGCTTGTACGTTTTCTTTTGTCTCGTTGCTCATTGCAATGAGACATTGGTTCAAAAGTCGGGGAAAAGTGTCCTTTGGGATAGTACCCCTGTGTTTAAGTATCCATTCTAAAAGCACTTGGCTCCATTTTGTCTTCAAAGGTTTATAATACGCCACATCCAGAGGTTGATAAATCCCTGTGCTATTCGGCGGTAACAATACAAATTTTATATTTAATGAAGTGCATTGATTTATTACCCATTTTGACACGTGGCTGGCAAGATTGTCGCCCAGTAAAACTTTTGGTTTATCTATGTCAAAGTTTTTGAAGTAGGGTATAATTATTTTAGTGAACCAATCTTCAAATATTTCCATTGTAAACCATCCCGATTTTAAACGATTGTACACTGTACCAGAAGGCCCGC
Source organism: Stenoptilia bipunctidactyla (assembly GCA_944452665.1). NCBI lineage: Eukaryota > Metazoa > Arthropoda > Insecta > Lepidoptera > Pterophoridae > Stenoptilia > Stenoptilia bipunctidactyla. The sequence goes on along the minus strand of OX101741.1, from coordinate 9,775,726 downwards.
CACGTATCCAAGTATCGTAAAGATTCTCTGCTCGGTATACTACGTACGGTGGAAGTAGATGACCATCACCTGCTGCAGCAAACATGACTGATGTGCTTGTTTTGCTGCAGTCTATTATTTTTTCAGGGTGACGGCAACCTCGTCTAACAATGACCCTTGTTCGTTTAGGGTCATCAGTTAGGTTTGTTTCGTCATAGTTCACAATTAAACTTGGCTCAACGTCTTTCAAAGTTTCAGCGAGTTGGTCGAAATATTCATTTATAATTTTGTCGTCAACAGCTGCACGGGATCTTTGATATTTTGACTCAGCCTAGTTGTTAGTTCGGCTTTATTCCTGAAAAGAAATGAGCTCACCCAATCTGGTCCTGGCAAATTGTTACAAAACCTGCTTTCAGTCAATCCATTCCGATCTAAGAATGATTTAACAATCAATCGAATGTCGTCTTTGGTAAAAGGAAAACCCCATTCTCCGGCCAAGCAAATACATTCGACAATAGTTTTTTCCTCCTCTTCTAAAAAAACTTGTGGTCGCCCACACTTCCCTGTGTTTTTGCCTCTTACGTGTCGTTTATTTGTAGCTCTGGGCACTGCAAACTTTTCACACGCCCTTCTTAACGATAAGCCTTTCTTAACCGCATCTACAGCTTTGTGTAACTGTTCTGTTGTGTAAGTCACATACGGCCGACCTCCAAGCAGCCTCGCCTTGTTTCGTGGCATGTTTGCCCTTAAAAGTAATAAAAATATAAAACTTACAAATCCAAAAACAACAATACAATCACAGCGTACAATTTAATTATCAAGGCTAATTTGAGACACACTGGGACAACTTGGGACATACTGGGGCAACTTGAGACAGAGACAAAACCCGTCTCATTTTACCCGGCAACACTCCTCATTCAACATTTCTTTTTTTATTAATTGTGTGTTGACAGTACTGTCCATTATTACAAAACAGAAAGACGAAGGCATTTTTAGGTTATGCTAGTTTAAATCCCAAAAGAATACAACAAAAACTCTTACCAGTAGCAGAAAAGTTATCCGGCGTATGTTCTGAGCTATTTATTTACAATATTAGAAAAGTTACTACTTAAAACTGAGGAAAATTACGGCTTCGGCTAAAATTAAGAGCGTAAGCGCAATCTGTTCTCCAAATTTTGACAGCAATTGCTACAGACTACTTCATATCAGTGTTGCCATATAAGCAAAATAAAATTTTCGTACTAATCGTCTCAAGATAGACCCCCCTCTTAAGTTACCCCGTTTGACGGTAGGTACTCTTTTGAATAATTTTGAGTAAATTCTAACGTAGTTGCAAAAACTTTCACTTTTGTTATATGATTTCTCATGATAGAGATCATATAGGTGCTTTCTACTTATATGTATACCTGTGGTAGCCCAATCACTGAAGGATTTACAATGGTTTGGAGAGACTTTTTTCGGAATAAATACACTCTCATATTGTTTATTTATTATACTACTTAAATTACTATATTTTAAATTTACATATTATGGGGCATATTTTTTATGATACTACATCTAAATCTCTCCAAACGCTTTTTATTGACCGGAACATAATATTCTTATTAACCTGTTTTTCCTTTGAGTATTTAAAAGTAACCAACTGACCGCTGTGATCAGAACTTAGTTTATTTATAACTGATGAACTTACATTAGACAACACATTATCTAGGCAAGTTGCACTGGTACCTAATTGTTATTCTAGTTGGTTCTAGGAACAGGTTACAAAGATTATTACATTTAAACAAATTTATTAGTTTTTTACTCAATGATGAATTTTCTAATAAGTTAACATTAAAGTATTACATTTAAACAAATTTATTAGTTTTTTACTCAATGATGAATTTTCTAATAAGTTAACATTAAAGTCCCCGCAAAAACATTTTTTCTTAGTTTTATTACATAATTTATCCAATACTTGTTCTAAAACAAGTTCAAAACTATCATAGTGTGATTTAGGGGTCTATATATATAAACAATTATGCAGTTTGTCAATTCTACACAGGATATTTCAATAGATAGGCTCACTATGTCGGTACGTTCTCTAAAATTTAAAGATTTATTTAAAATTATTAAAGAGCCCCCATGTATTGCTGTCTGTCTATTGAACGAACTAGCAACTTGGTGCTGAGAAAAATGTACAATTAACTGGTGGTCTAACAAGAAATGTTCATTCATACAAAGAATGTCTATATGTTCGGCATTCAAAAACAATTCAATTTCGAACACTTTCTCTGAGATGCCTTTTATATTTTGATGTACCTACCAGGTTTAAACAATTTTTATTATAAAAAGCACTTGGCATATTGCTAGATGCTTTAGCATCTGTTGTCTTATTTACTAATTTAAAGAATTTGGACAACCCAAACTTGTTAGCGTAGTCGAACTAGATGTTTCACTATGAGATGTCAATATACAAGACTGCTCAATAAAAGCAGAATCAGTAGCTAAATACTTAGCTGGTTTAAAAAATAAAAAGTTTAATAGCACTTGTGCTATCTGTTTTAAAAAATAAGAAGATATATTATATATATATCTTTTGTCAAGTTAAATTTAAAATTACAAATTGAGTTAATGTCAATGACATTAATCAACATGCTTGAGGTTTCACTTAAACATATGTTATTAGACCCCATGTAGCCATGCATTAATAAATGCAATTTATATCTTATTCTATTCTCTCCGGCGGCTCCCCCTATGTAAGGAAATGTAAACAAAACAACTTTTTTTACCGTAAGGGCCTGTAACTTATCTAAATATATTAATAATTGACTTTGTCTCACATTTCCCCTTCTCCCAAATAATAATATTAAAGTTGTATCAGGACTGTACCTGCCCTTCAGAGCCTTTTCAATTATACATTCTGGTGATGCTCTGGGCATACAATAATTGAGTACATCCTCTTGGTTGTTCAACAACAAGGAACTCCTCGTGAGTCTTTGTTGAAGAAGCTCAGGGTCCTGAAGTAATCTTTCATCTTATGACCTAAGACTCCGACAACACTCTCTTTTCCAAAATTATCATTTGCGATGGGAATAAAATACAGTATGCAGCTCATATTAGAGCTAGGACAGTCGAAAAATATATGTTGAAGGCTTTGGGACTCATTTAAGTTGCATTCTGTGCATAAAGGTGAGGTGACTATTTTCATACGATGAAGGTGAGCATTGAATCTGCAGTGGCCAAATCATAGGCGACATATTTGGGTATAAAACTTTCTTTTTAAATAGTATTTGCTCCTTGAAAACCAGGGAATTACTCCAGCAGTTTTATTTATCTCCCCATACCAAGAACCAGCTTTCTTTAATGACTCAATGTGATAATTATTCCAGTCTTGCAAAAAATCTTCTCGTAAAAATGTGAGTAAATCTCTCCAAGGAATGGCAACGTTTTTTACTTGTTGACATATTTTATTAACTGTCTTGGCAAGATGATCAGCATTTTCATTTCCTTTGACTCCAATGTGCGCCGGAGTCCATGTAAATTCAATTTTATAGCCAGAACCAGTTAAATTAGTCCAAATCTCCTGAATATGATAGATAATGTAAGTAACTGGTGTTCACGTTAAACCTGCTGTGCCTCCGTGTACTGTGATCTCCGTCAATTGATATTGATAGGCACCTCCCTTGTTGATATCAATTGGCGTCAACAAGGGTGGTGCCTACACTGAACGAGTGGGCCAACAATGTTCTTTTGCTGTAAATAGTACAAATACCTTTTCCTATTCTCGGGACACGAGAGGAAGTCTGGGTTATTTCCTTGGTCAACTTTGTAAGATAGCACCTCACTCTCTCCAATAATGTTAGAGTAGATATTATGGCTTGAGTCCTGATTAAAAAAGACCACATATACTTCATTATTATGTGGGTGGCTAGAGATTGGTTTATGAATATTAAAATCAATCTTGTACTCTGCTCCGATCCTTTTTATTTCATTTTCAAATTTATGATCAGATAGGAACATTTTGTTAATAAGTAACCCATCCCTTCTTAATAATTGAGATATCAGTAGTATAATATAGCTTCGCTCTCGACCGTTCGCTTCGCTCACTCAGGTGGGTTGAATGCCCAATAATAGATTGGAGAGCTCCTGCAGTAATCTATAATGCCTTTTTTCGTGTAATCTAATATCGCGACTCGTCCAATCACATATATACCCTTTGAGTCTTCTTTTATACTTACTTTCGTTATGCATGTCATACTAATTAGAACAAAATGAGATTTGAAAAGCAACCCGAATCGCTTATATTAAGAAATATTTATTGCGAAACCAAAAACCCCGTATCGCGGCATGGTAGTTTACTTCCCAACACAATACGTTGTTTAGTTTGTGGACCGTCTAACTGCGGAAAAACTAATTTAGTTATTGGTCTCCTCTTACATGACAACGGATTACGATTTAAAAATGTGTATGTTTAATCAAAAACGTTGTATCAACCAAAATACGCTTTTTTAGAAAATGTTTTAAAAATTACCCCTTATGTAACCTACCTAAAATACCATGCTAATGAAGAAGTCCTGAGTCCACAAGAGGCTAAACCCAATTCAATATTTATTTTTGATGACGTAGCTTCTGAGAAACAAAACAATATTAGAGATTACTTTGCATTGGGCAGACATAAGTATATTGATTGCTTTTATATAAATCAAACAAACACCAAAATTCCAAAACAGCTAGTGAGAGATAACGCTAATTTAATTGTTCTTTTTAAGCAAGATGACGTAAATTTGAGACATGTTTATGATGATCATGTTAATACTGATATGTCTTGGGTATTATTTCGTGAAATGTGTTCAAAAGTGTGGGCTGAACCAATCAATTATTTAGTTATAAATAAAGATTGTGATAAAAATCGATGGCCCCATCGAATAAACGTGCAATCGAAAAACAACGACTGTTCAGGAAACAATAAAAACGTTTGGAAACACATTACTTTAATTACATAATAAATAAATATATATAATGTATAATCAAATTAAAGGTAAAAAAAATATCTTTCAGCTTAAATACGTTTTATAAAAAAAATAATATCAGTTTTCTCAATATTCAAGAAATAACATGTTACTTTATTATTCTAGTGAATAATATGTGACTTTTTAACTGTATTGTATCACTGCACGTTTATTCGGGTCATAAATGAAGCATAAACAAGTATAGTGAAATGTTGCACGGTTATTCTACGTAAATATTTTTTTTATTTGAGCCGTGCTCTGGCCGTTTATAGGCTTATTCTTGTATACTTTGTTGCTTTTTCATGTTTGTATAGATATAAGCCCGTATATTAGCGTTATCAAGATTAATTTATTATTTATGTAATACATCTTTATTTGTTCACGGTATAAATATGTAAATTAGGTAAAAATAATGAAAAAAAGTTATTGATAATAATTATTTTTTTAATTATTAAATTACGAACAAATTAGGTACTTATTAGGTATATTACTTAAAAAAAGAAAAACAAGAAAAATAAAACAGAAAACAGGTAATAAGAAGGTACTAATTCTCCTCGCCACTATCGTTGGTAACCGAGTTGGACTCTAATGGCACCAAATTTCTATAAAAACACTGGTAATGGTTTGGTATGGCTCCTGAGTCACATAGACTTATTAAATCCTTATACAAAGGGAGTGGTATCGGTAACATTCCAGTGTATGCGAGTCTTAAGTTTTCAGCATCTTCTATAGGTTCCCCTCGTCGCCGTCTTGAATTAGTCCTCGTGATAGTTTGTATCTCTTGTAATGCGTTTTCAAAACTGTATCTATAGTATATTTTATCAGGATAATTATAGGAAAAAACTATTTCTTTTATTTTGCTCCAATAAATTTTATCGCCATTTGTGTCTTTCAACCAATTCTTCCCTTTTATTAATTCTTTAAAATCTATGAAATCAGCTTGCGTCATTTGTTTTACCTGGTACTTGTGTCCGGTAACTTTGGCATTCTCTATTAAGGAATACATTTGGTCAGGTGTGTATATAGTATGCTTTTTCTTAGAACGCTCAATAGCAGCGTGCATAGAATCACCCTCCGATTGGCTATGCCCTTTCTCCAAAAACCTATGACATATTTGTATGGAAAATTTCTTCACCGCTAAAGAAAACATAGCAAATACGAAACGATTACGATTTTGCCCTGCACAAGAATCAGAATAAAAAGATATTTTTTTTATTCCTAATTCGACCTGTACCTGGATAAATGACCAAAGACAACTTGCTATTTCTATCGCACCCCTTTTCGCAATCTGGCAGTGCCAGACGTAGCAGTAACCTTTTTTCTCTATGATATTATAGATAGTGAAATTGTATACAGGATACTTCCGTTTATAATGAAATATGCCTACTTCACTTTGAGGGATACTCAACACTTTTTCCAGATCAAAACATGCTACAACACTGTCATCTGGACAAAAAGTTTTTTTCTCTTGATCCTTTAATTGCCTCACTAATTGCTTTTCTTTCAAGTGCTTTTCATAATCAGCTTTTAATTGTTCTTTTCTAACATCATCTGAAGTTTGGTAAAGTGAACATATCTCACATAAATCTTTTTTAGGTTTGTGGAAGGATAGGTTAAACTTTGTATTAAAGATTATTTCATATTGGCGTTTAGTTGCTTTGCATGATTGACTGTACTGATTGTTTGTATCTATCCATTCCAAATATAGTCGATACATTTTAGAAATATTCAGAGTTTCACACAGATATTGCTTTTGGCTATCTTTGCGAGTATAGTGGGATTCAACTCTTTCAAATAAATTAATGTGGTCGATTATACTTTTCTCAGTCTCTTCTGACATTCTTCTTGGCCTGTTCTTATGAGTTCCTCTGTAGTCTTTTAAATAGTTGTCATCTCCCAATTTATCGATAGCTGTGTATACTACTTGCTGTGTAATGGACAATGTATTTAAAAACATAATTTTACATACTTTAATCATAGAATTAGTATCATCGAGAAGTTTATATGTTAATGTTTGAGTACGATTGTTTTTACGTTCAACTGTAATCTTTTTGACGTTATCTTTCTTAACATGTCGGTTAATAAAATCCCACTGTCTCTCATGGTCCCCGATAGCCCAAAAACTTTGAAAAATTTTACTTCTCACATTTTGATGTATCTTTTCGTAGCATTTCAATTTGCAGTTGCATGGAGGTCTAATGGATTTTTCTGCGTTTTTTTTATTAGTTCTAACACTTTCATAACTTTTGCCAGAATTTTTTAGAATTTTGTTTTTCTTATCTTTCCATAAACTAGGATCAATTTTCCTCTTTTTCACTAGCTGTTCAATGGGAGTTTCGGGTCTTTCTTCCGATTCTGTAGTAACAATATCCTGCGGTATATTTTGGGTTTCAATACTATGTAAAACACCATCTAAATCGGAAATACTTCTTAGATCGTAATCCTTATGAATATATAAAACAGTCGGCGAGGCTATAAAATCTATTTTTTGTAGAGTTGATGGAGTCATTATCATCAAACTATTAGTAGCCTGTATATCATTTTTATTCGTAGTTTCCAATTGCGCAGAGCAATCCATCTCAGGTAGTAATGGTTCAATAACATTGTGAGAAATATCCAAAATATCACTTGTTGGTCCGTTCGGTGGTGATGTATTATTATCGTGTGGCCATACACTTGCAGCTCTTAATGGAGCCGGCGAAATAAAATCATCAGATTCTGAGTTGATTTTATTAAGATCTGATATGCCATCGATAGGGAAAGAACTTCGTGAAAGACATGTGAAAATTCCTGAAACAAATTATTATTTATTATAGTGAGTTACTATGATTTCAAAACAATTCAATTACATCTAAGGAGATTATGAATTAACACAAACCTCTTCTCCGAATTTCATATATATTTTAAAAAACCGATGATAGTTATTTACTTTAAAATATGTGCATACTTTAAAGGCAATTATTTTTCATTGGGTTATTATTTTTGAGGCAATCAACAACTTTTTAGGCGACTAACTACTTGGTTACAAAAATAATAGGCAAGGTATTAAAAATGATGATGTAGCAGCTAATATTAACATGAAAACTAGTCGGCAGGATCAGTTAGGTTGCATACAGGCCATAGGTGCACGAGCCGAGCGAGCGCTATTTAACTGTTTAGGTATCAAAGTCAACCCTGGACAATCCCGAAATGGTCAAAATGTAAAGCAAGATAACGATGATTCAAATTCAATTGCTTTAGCAAGAAATCGCTGCCAATTAAAAAATTAACCAACTTAGTACCCAATATAACACTGAAGTAGCATTTTAACTTTGTAGTTAAAATGCTACTTCCTACAGGTGCCAACCAACATTTTCTTACCCATTTTAGTTACTTTTAATACCTTAAATCAGAAGAGTTTGTCGCCTTGTTAAATAAATGCCTTTGTAATTGAAGAAAATACTTTTTTAACAATAAAATATTTAATTCTTACCTGATGAGGAAGAATCAGTCTGCTTTTCAATTTCAATTTCATGTTGTTCTTCACATACGATACTACTGTAACGTTCATTATTATTGTCTGAAAAATTAAATTGTGTCACATGTTACTTATGCCCCCTGTTTTATCATATTACAGAAAATAATTTAAAAAATGTGTACTCCATACAACATCAACTAAGTCTGTAAAAACAATAATATTTCTAAAAATAGATTTCTAAAAACCTACATGTCTTTTATGATAAAGATGAATACAAATATACAAATTAGGTATTAGGTAGGTAAATTGTATCTTATAAATGAAATAGTAGGCAACCGCCGCGAAGTTCTTGTGTCTTGTCTTGTAAATTTCCATTCACTAATGTGTGGATACCCTTACTTAAATAAGTGGTTAATCCGTTTGTAGGTACTTACCTTCGTATCTTTTAAAGTTTGCTAATTCTAATATCTTTCTGCAACGACTTGAAGCACTTTTGTGTCTATTCATATTTATACTTATCACTCATTAACGATTTAATATGAATATAAACGACAATGCGTGTACTAATTAAACAAACGTAATTACGTAATGCGTCTAGTAAGTTCACTTCCGCAATGACCTTCCGAGGTGTAGCGATGTCACGCGCATCTCACTTACCCCGCCCCCGCTCACCCCTTGTCTATACTAACGCACTATTGCAATAGACACGATCGGAAAATAATCCGTTTATTAAGCGGTTACTAACACTAACTTGAAATTCATTAGCGAAGAATAAAAGTGCTTGAACCTTTACAAAAGTAGAAAATAGGAGAGAAATAAGTAAATGATAATGCAATAATTGTAATATTATGTAAAGTCTGCAATGATGCATTACTAATAAAAGTTGCTTTCATTTTTACGCGAATAATCGTGTATGAGCAATTGCCAAAAAAAGAGGTTAGGTACGAGCGGCAGATTGATATAACACATTTATTCTGGTGTATACAAAGAAACAAATAATATGCAATAGGCGCATGTTTTGTTATTCTTGTGGTAAATAGATATTTTTTTTCCCTACAATAAACAAATATTGCGCTATAAAAGCCTCATTTTAAGTCTAAAATATTCAAAAAAGACGTGTGGCACTCGGAGACTGCCGCGGTAAAGCTATTGCATAGTATTTTTTATCAACTTATGAAATTATAATTATTTATTTATTTTATTAATGCAGTAATGTTTGATCTAATATGAAGTCCACAAGTTCCTAGTAGATGGCGCTGATTTTTTATTAAAGCCCGCATGTAAAGTTATGAATGAATCAATCAATCATTTATTTGCATAAAATATGGTACAGATTTAGGACTTAAAATAAAAAAAAATAGGTCATACATATTTTACCTTTTTAGGGCATGCAAAAATAAATTACTATTGTTCAAATTAACAAAAGTCTCAAAGTAGGCACATTCGGCATATTGTGATTTTTCCGCAATTCATTTAAGGTAATTTCCAACAAGTTAGTTTTAGACAAAAGACCCGCAATATTTTGATGAAATATTTTTACTTGATTTGAGTTGCTATCATTATTATTATTATTTAAATTTACTTTATTTACGAAAAAAATTTAATTCATTATTTTCCAAATTATTTTTTGTCTTTTTAAGAAAGTAGAACAACATCGTCCCCTTTTTAATTATATCCTGAGTAGTATTCGGATGAGATTTATAGTTTGCATTTGAATGTCCAATTTTTATGTATATTTTATTTTCAGTCATTTTTAAAAAGTATTACGGAATTGTTCCCTTTTTAGTTACACCCTGAGTAGTAGTTGAATTATATTTATAATCTGCACTTGAATGTATATTTTTAACCTTTGAATGTTTATTCTTAATCTTGTCATTTATTCTTAGTAAATGACAAGATTTTTTTTCTATAATCACATTCATCAATTATTAAATTTATTTTCTTACATATAGCAAACCATGTGTAGCAAACGCAGTCTTGTAATCGTACGAATTTACTATTAAAAAAGTGTTTACTTAAATTATGTATCATGTCATTCAACTTATTTTCGTTAAGAAATCTATTTTTAATTACGCTCAGAAGTATAATATTGCAATTAATATATTTATTTAAAATTAAACATGTTTCTAACAACACTTTTGTCGGGTTTGTGTCGTGTTCACCTACGCAGATTATTATTTTGTCCTTTTCTTTCTTTGGGTCTTAAGCATCGTCAATATTTCTTCAGTGCTTGCGTAAGGTATAGTAAAAGATATAACTTCATATTTTTCGTAAGGATTATTAAATCTTGATCTTACTAATCTGTTACGAAGACCTTTACATTGCTGTCCACCAATTACAAAGATTCTGTGTTCTTCATGTCTATTTTTCTTAGATGTCACCAATACCTTATCCTCTTCCACTGCCTGGGGATTTTTTTTGTTTTTAGTAGTGAGGACTCCGGTTCCACTCGTAGACAATCCTTGTTACTCTCCTTCAATGGTGATGATAGTGAGTACGATGGTGATGGTGGCAATGATTGTAATTACTCTACGTTTTCATTTTGTGTATTAGCTATTGTCTGCCGACGACAATTTTTTGTCTTTTTTTGTTTTGTTTCGTAGAGTTTTTAGTTTCAAGCGTTTTGGTGCACATATTTTTGAGTAAGTGCACTTGTCGAGATAATTGACTAACTTCTTTTTTTAAGCCAATGTTTTCAATTATAATATTCTCCATTTCCATGTACGTGCTTTCAAACTGCCTCTGTAAATTAATTATCTCCAGTTTGGTCTGCACTTATATCAGTCGATAAGTTAAAACTTTTTGAAGCTGTGTCAAGATCAATAGTGTCTAGAGACAAATTGTGATCCAGGGATTCACATGAATGTGTGTGCGTGATGCTAGGCGACTTGGCTGCCGGAGGTTTTAAAGCCTTTTTCCTCCTAGTAGTGACGGTACTTATCTGGCTATTTGATGTACCCAGCTTATTTTTAGCTTTATGTTTTTTTTTCTTGGCTTGGAGCACTTCCGTATACATTTAATGCACTGCCATTTTTTTGCGCTCAGCTGTTAAGGTATTATAAAACCTTTGAGTCGAAATATTTTCGCATTCTATGTGATAAATTAATTTACAATTTCAGGTTAGATTTTCATTATCTATACTAATATATAAAGCTGAAGAGTTTGTTTGTTTTTTGTTTGTTTGTTTGTTTGTTTGAACGCGCTAATCTCAGAAACTACAAGTGGGATTTGAAAAATTCTTTTTGCATTTGATGGCCCAACTCTTGAGGAATTTTATCCCGAAATTCCCACGGGATCAAAATTTACGCGAGTAAAACCGCGCGCGGTGGCTAGTTCAATATATTCTTTTTACATTTGTCAAATTTTTTAATGTCGTATTTTGGTGTCATCATTTCTGTTTAACTTAGTCAATCAATCAATTTGTTTGTAACTGCCTTTTCTTTTATTTAATCCTCTTCGAACAAAGTAAGCTTCCAATATAAAAAACTTAAAAAAAAATGTATTTATAATTTTAAAAGGAGAAAAGAAAACATAAAAAAAAATTCATGCCAATGCGATTATCAGGGCTTGATTTCGTAACTCTTGATCGGGAACCTTTAGACGTTACCACTCGACCACTCATTGATTTACTCAGATTAGCGAAATAAAGGATTTGTTATGAAAGCCAACTATTGTTTATTTATCTGTCAACTCTAAAAATTGTCATATTGCTTAGAATGGATGCCTCTCGATAGATGGCGCTGATTGTTTATTAAAGCCCGCATAAAAGCGCAGATTTTTTCGTTACGGAATTTCTGGATTCGCTCCCCACGCTCAAGGCCCGCGATAGAATCTATGCAATAGCTTAAAAAAATTACATAGGTGTATGATAGGCCATCAAAACGGAAAAAACGAAAAAAATAAATTTGGGTAAGAGCTCTTGCACGTTTATTCGTTGGGGCCATCGAAATAATGGTGGTTACAGAAAATCATTTGACACATTTATTAAGTTGGATTAATGAGTTAGTTAAATATGGATGTAAGGATTTCGAACACTTCATTGTTTCAAAAGCCTTCTAACATACAACCTCTCATATTTAACAATGGAACGTGAAATTAAGGAACAGATTATTAAATCATCTGAAGCGGTTAAAAGGAAAGTTAAACTACTGCGAGATTCAGAAACTGACAATGAAATGATTTTGCAATCAGTTTTTAAACCTATCACGTCTCCTCTTCATCACATTGCTAATGAAAATATGAAAAATACTAAAAATTTTAACCCATCAGAGAAACCAAACGTTCTGGATTATAGTAAAATTGGTCAGAATTTTAAACATGATACTACTTTATCAATTAATGAACCTTATAACAGTGGTGATGAAGCTCACAACTCAGAAGTTGAAGGATGTGACACTTCATATGAGTCAACTACTGATAGTAATGAAACATCCAGTTGGTCGTTATCTTCAGAAAAATTTCATGATATACCGTTTGGTATTCGAGCTAGTAACGGCAAGCCATATATAGGTCAAATGCCTATTGACATTAACAAAGATTCTATCTTAATTGAGGGTCAAGAATATAAAAGAACTCCTGGGATGAATGAATTATTGATTAGTAAAGACCCTATCATGTCTTTGGTTAATAAAGAAGATTTATCGAACTATAAATCAATTCTTCTAAAGACAAATGCCCATCGTCGAGAATATGATCCTGCAAAACCAATCAAAAGTAATAAAGGTCAAAAATATTTAAACGTTATAAAACCACTATTTTCGTCATTGTCTGAAAATAAGAAAATTTTAACCGGCAAAGGTTTAACTCTCAAGAAAGTAGTGAAAAAAATACTGATTACATATATTGGGATGACCCTAATGAACTGGTAACACGTCTGAAACTTTGGTTTGCTTCAAAACAAGCTGGTAATACTGGATTAGGTAATGAAATTATTTCAATAATAGAAGAATTAAAAGAAAATGGTACAATTATTTAGTATGTAAATACTAAAAAAAATATAATTTGCAACAGTATCTTAATATCATTCACACAAATCAAAGCTGATCATTATGAATATAGATAAATTTAGGCATCATGTTCACAAACGCTTACGTATGTCAGAATTATTTGATTTTGATATCATATTAAAAAAGACAGAAACAGGCGATATTGATCTAAAATCAAACCACTTGAGGGGTCTTCCATTACCAGAATCAGGTGATCATGCTGTTAATAAGGAATATGTTGATAGTTTAATAGATAAACTGAATAAAACTATTGAGTCAAACAAAGGAGTAAAATTAGAAAATCGTGTACTTAACCTAGAATCTTCAATAATCAAAGGTATGCAATCCCCATCAGAACCTAATGATGCTGTGAATAAGCATTATGTTGATGAAAAACTTAGAAATTACTGCACTCAAGAACAATTGTTACACGAAAAAAATACCATTAGAAAGAATGTTGCCACGTTGATGTCAAATTACTTAAAAGAATATTATACTTAGTCTGAAATACAATCCCTCATTCAATCATTAACTAAACATGAGTAAACAGCAAGTAGTTGAAGAAATTCATAAACAAGCTAGAAAGAACTTTCAACGTCGATATGTAATGCTTAGAGACATAAATGAATTATGGCAAGCTGATTTAATTGATATAAGGAACATTGCATCGTTTAATAATCACCATAATTATATATTAATTATAATTGACTGTTTTACAAAATTTGTATGGGCATTTCCTGCAAAAACTAAAAGTAAGAAAGAAATTTCTAAGGTGTTTGAAAAATTATTCAATACTGGTAATATTCCTAAAAATTTGCAAACTGACTTTGGGAAAGAATTTTACAACGATGAATTCAAAAAACTTATGAAGATTCATGGGGTTAACCATTATTCCACGTTTTCTACTAAAAAGGCTTCTATTGTTGAAAGGGTTATCAAAACTCTTAAAAACAAACTATACAAATACTTCAATCTAGCAGGAAATTATAGATGGTTAGGTAAACCGCTGAAAGATATTGTTGTATCATATAATAATACTGTTCACCGTACAACTCAATACAAACCGATTGATGTTAATTCTACGAATGCTTTAAATGTATTACGTAACATAAATAAATCGCAAAAATGTAATGTTATTAACAAACCTAAATTCAAAGTTGGTGATTATGTAAGAATAAGCAAATACAAGGGCTGCTTCGAAAAAGGTTTCACTCCAAACTGGTCAACTGAAATATTTACGATTTCAAAGATAAACAAAACATGTCCGTTTACATATTATATTAAAGATCAAAACCAGCAAATAATATCTGGTTCATTCTACGAACAAGAATTGCAAAAAACCAAATATCCAAACATTTACTTAATTGAAAAAAATATTTAAAAAAGAGGTAGTAAATTATTAGTCAAATGGTTAGGATTGAGTGAAAACGAAAATAGTTGGATAGATAAAGATGCAATTGTATAAGAATGTAGTGGATACAAATATATCATTATTGTAATAGCAACTATGCAAGTAGGTGGACTTGTTAATACATTGATTGATAATCTACCAATAGAGCTACATTTACCTGGATACAACTTCTGTGGGCCAGGTACTAAGTTAAAAAAACGTTTAGCTCGAGGAGATAAAGGTATTAATTTATTGGACGAAGCTTGTAAACAGCACGATATTGCTTACACAAATTTTAGTAGCAGAGACGATCGCAACAAAGCAGATATTGAACTAATGAAGCAAGCTAAAAATCGACTTCGTTCGCCAAATGCAAGCAAAGGTGAAAAGATTGCATCGTGGTTAGTCAATAAAACTATGAAAACAAAAATAAAAGCTGGAGCTGGTGTTAAAAAGTTTCAATCGATCGTTTCCAAGCTACGTCGTGGTATTAAAAAATTGAAAAATAAGAACATTAATACTGCTTATACAGCTGCAAAGAAATTGGCTTGCAAAACAAATAAAACTCGCATCCCACGAGTGATACCTGTTCCAAAATCAGGAGGTATTTTACCTTTGATACCTATTTTTGCTGGGCTATCCGCATTGGGTAGTTTAGCGGGAGGTGCTTCAGCCATTGCATAAACTGTTAATGACTACCTTGCAGCTAAAAAATCGTTAGCAGATACTTCTCGTCATAATCCAACCGAACCGATTAATATAGGAAAAGGGTTGTATGTTAAACCTTATAAGAATGGTCACGGTATTTACGTAAAATGTCCAAAAAATTTAATAATAGGCTACCTATTCGAGCTTTGACTAACGTCGATATTAAAAAATTTGCTCAACGTTGCATACCATACTTTCGAGGGGTATTTATGAGAAATAACTTGCCTAAAAAGGTGAATCGAATTGAATGTGGCATAGTTAATTTAGATGATGCTAAGAATGTTGGTACACATTGGGTGGCCTATATTAAATATAAAGACTACTGTGAATACTTTGATAGTTACGGTGATTTGAAACCACCTCAAGAATTAATAAAATATTTAAAGAATTTTAATATATATTATAACTACAAAAGATACCAACCATTTAATACTATTATTTGCGGACACCTTTGTTTAAAATTTTTACAAAGTTTTTGGAATAAAAAATGTATAAATTACGATGCATTTGATTTATTTTTATCATACCTATAATGTCATTTACGCTGTCAATATCAGGCAATAAGCCAATTCTATAAGCCAATTCTGTTAACATCATATTCTCCCAGCTTACAATTAGATGGTGAATATGAGTGCGCTCTTTTATATTTATCTACTTTTAACTCTATTCCAAACATAGATACTAGTAATAATAAATTTCACTATGGAACTAATCAAGTCGTAGTATTACCAGAAGGAGCATATGAATTTCAAGATATTTGTGATTACATAAAAAATAACTTATCAGGTTGCACATTAAAACTTTTCTGCAATAATAATACACTGAAAACATTTTTGTATAGTACAAAAGATGTTCATTTTGAAAAGGAGAATTCCCTCGGATCAGTTTTAGGATTTAAAAGTGAGACCTTAAAAGCCAATATATTACACGAATCATCATTGCCAGTTAATATTTTATCGACAACCGTGGTGAGAGTCGAATGTGATATAATAAGCGGTTCCTACATCAATGGGCATCCTAGTCATATAATACATGAATTCGCGCCTAACGTACCACCTGGCTATAGGATTATCGAAATACCTAAAAATATAATTTATTTTCCAGTGAGTCAAAGTGATATTAATAACATAACTATAAGAATACTTGATGCGAAAAGTGAGTTAGTCAATTTACGAGGAGAAGAAATTCAATTATATCTTCATATTAAGAAAAGAAATGTTTGACTACCGCTCTAGTATTAATCATCGATTCGAGCAAAACTGTGTTCAAAAACCTGCCCCATCAGAGGTCTACAGTTACAATAAATATACCCATACACAAAATAATTCAATCAGTCACAAATCAATCACCCGTAAAACAGCAGCACATCGTAAAAAGAAAATAAAATTAACTGTTGAAAATATAGAGTTTCTTAAAACTATTGGATTAATAAAATGAGTATCCTAAATATAACGAATTCGCCAGTCTACGACACGTCCATCGAGAGCATTGAATATCATTCGTACAAACCATATGGAACAAGTTTTAACAATAATGATGAAATTCAAATCCCAATTAATCAGCAAGATCTGTACGTCCTGCCCTCGGCCAGCACATTGTATTTGGAAGGAACCGTGTACGTGCAAAATAACGATAACAAAACAACCATCACAAGTATACAACTCACGAATAATGCATTGCTTTACTTGTTTCAAGACATTCGTTATGAGTTGAATGGAGTTGAAATCGATAAGGTTAAAAACTGCGGTATAACTACAACCATTAAATCTTTAGTTTCTTTTAATGAAAATGAAGCTAAAATGGCTAAAGCTTGGTGTTGGGACCTCAATGGAACTAAATGTAGTGGTCCTTTCTCAGCTTCTATACCTTTATGTAATATTATGGGATTTGCTGAAGATTGCAAGCATGAGTTAGTTCTTCTTCGAAGTAATAACAACAAGAATGCCTTGAAACTTAACACCGGTGAATTTGTACATGATATTGAAATACACAAAATTGTTTGGCGAGTTCCACATGTCAAAGTATCCGACAAAGAAAAAATAAATTTGCTAAAGTTACTGGAGAAAGATCGATCTATTCGATTAACGTTCAGAAATTGGGATTTGTACGAATATCCTTTACTACCAAAAACTACTAAACAACTTGGTTTATTAAAACATCGTCTCAAATAGAGAAACCAAGATATGTAATCATAGGTTTGCAAACTAATAGAAAAAATAATGTTCTCAAAGACATGTCTCAGTTTGATGAATGTGATTTACGTGACGTTAAAGTTTTCCTTAATTCTACCTACTATCCTTACGAAAGCCTTAATGTATATTTTTCTAAAGAACAATATGCTTTATTATATGAACAATACGCTAAATTTCAACAGTCTTACTACGGTCATAGATCAGAACCCTTGTTGGGATTACAAGAATTCAAGACTAGAGCTCCACTTTTTGTAATTGATTGTTCAAGGCAAAGTGATAATTTAAAATCAGGACCAGTAGTGAACATAAGGGTTGAATTAGAAAGTAATTCAGAAATACCAGATCAAACAACAGCTTATTGCCTTATCTTAAACTATTGTATTATCGAGTATAAACCATTAAGCAAAATTGTGAAAAAAATATCATGAAATCTGATATAATTATCGTTGATGTTCAAGGATTTTTAGACTTAAAAAAGAACTTTATCATAAAAGAAATTGCAATAGCGTCAAAAGAATATACACAAACATTTCTAGTGAAGCCTCCGTATCCATTTAATAATTTAACGAATCCTGAGAAAAGACAAGTAATTTGGTTGGAAAAAAACCGAGGAGTACGTTGGAGTGAAGGATACATTGACTATAGAGAATTTAAACGCATTATTAAACCATATCTAGTCATGATGGTCTGGCATGATGGTCTCTTAAGTAAGCTTCCAGCTTATGGCATACCGATTGGGCTCTGCGACTGGATATCTGATTTTCTGAGGGAACGGTCAATTCGAGTAGTCTTAGATGGCTTCTCCTCCGACCAAATGGCAATTAATGCCGGGGTACCTCAGGGATCTGTTCTCTCCGCAACATTATTCTTGCTGCACATTAATGACCTTTTAACACCGGGCATTATTAGTTATGCTGATGACAGCACTGTTGTAGAGAGATACGTATCCAATGCGCGAGCGAGCCCCCGTGAAATCCAGAGTTTAAGAAAGTCAATGATTGAGCGCGTTGATTTGACCTTACGGAAAGTATCCGATTGGGGTGAGTCGAATTTGGTCAAATTCAACGCGTCCAAAACTCAGGCGTGTCTATTCTCCGCAAAAAAGAGCACCTTCACATTAACGCCCACTTTCCAAAATGTATCTGTCCCCATCACTGACCATCTAGGGCTTTTAGGCGTAACTATAACATCCAGTTTAAACTTCGGTCAACAAATTGTGTCCATGGCTCAAGTAGCTTCGAAAAAGTTGGGAATCATCTCGAAGGTACGGCGGTACTTCAGCCCTGCACAGCTTCTTAACTTATATACAGCTCAAGTGCGATCATGCATGGAGTACTGCAGTCATCTTTGGGATGGTTCAGCCAAATATCAACTAGAAGCGCTGGACTCCGTTGACCGAAGAGCCCGTAAATTAATTTACAACGTCGACCTTACGACCAAAAAACTACAGACCCTAGAGCATCGTCGTAAGGTTGCTTGTTTAACCGTGTACTACAGGATACATTTTGGTGAGTGCGCGAGTGCTCTGTTTGAGCAAATTGAACCCTCACCCTTTTACCATCGGACTACTAGACGCAGACAGAACTTCCATCCGTATGTGGTTGATATTCCGAAAAGTCGAACTAAGCGCTTTGACAGTTCCTTTTTGATACGGGTCGCCAAGGTTTGGAATGAACTGCCTGCGTCTATTTTCCCTGACCAGTATAGTCCTAGTACTTTTAAGCGTCGAGTGAATAGGTTTCTCGTGGATGGACGTGTACCACCTTAGTCTTCATGTTCACTTAACATCAGGTGTCATGGAAGACAAACGTCCTATCCATATTTTATAAAAAAAAAAAAAAAAATTTTAACCAAAGGATTGGAAAAAAATAAATGGATTAAAGAACTTTGCAGTGATTGTAAAGTGCTTGACATAGGCGAAAAAGGATGCCCCAACTTGTTACAATTACATAATAGTATATTAAGTAACAAGTGAGCGAAGTTGCTAATTACAGTCGAGGCTGTGATTTGAGCCCGAGCCGCAGGCGAGGGCTTAATAATGAGCCGAGACTGTAATTAGCAACGCTCACGAGTTATATACGACGTTTTTCAACACACTTGTGAGTAAAAGACAGACATACGTGGTCATAAAATAACAAACACACTTGATAACAAAGCTGTGAATTGTGATTGAAAAATGGCGCCAAACTTCGCGCATGCGCGTAGGTTTTTTTTCCGCCAAATGTGTCAATGGCTGTATAGCATATACAGCCTATTTTACATGAAAATATTTAATTTGGAGTGGTAAATCCAAATATTTTATTATTTTGTAACAAATTATTGTAAATTGTGAATAATTTGTTTGATATACAATTTTGTTTAACTAATATAAGGCGTCAACATTTAAAAATGTATATGGATTTGAAGTGGTATAAAACCTCTTTGTTGTTTCTGAAAAAAATTAATGTATAACCCGGATCAATAAAATATGCTCTGTTTACTCGCATTTAATTTGCACAAAGGTACAATTCAACTTTGTAGGATTCATTATATTATGCACTAGGGCATAATATATTATGCACGCGTGACTTATAGCCCAGTTTATAGTTCTAAATTCAATAGAATAAGGCTTACTTTACGAGCAAGTGTGTTGAAAAAGATATTGTGAACCAAATGAAAACTATAATTGTGTATACCATTTCAAACAATGTGCTTTAAATAACGTACTGTCCATAAAAAAATGGTATTATGAGAATTATATGTATACTTTTTCTCTATTTGATTAATTTTTAATTTAAAATTTACTTGGATTTAATTAAGGTATACAAGTATCATATATTTTATAAAAAATAAAATTTGAAGTTTTAATTAATGATTATGTCTACTGTAGAATCAATTCAAACACATAAATAAATGTAAAGAAATTAAAAACATAGATAATAAAATCGACTGACCCGACTGGGATTACTGATTTTATTTTCTATGTTTTAAATTTCTTAAAAAATATATTTGAGCACTATAAAGTGCATAATCACTTCAAAGAAAAAAAAAATGTACACAATAAATTATAATAAATGTATAAGAAGCAAATTATTGATGTGTTTTATTTTTCGTAGATGTAGGTATATTGAGTAGTTAGTAAAGTAAACTCAAAATAAATTCAGTAAAATGTATATTCTTAAAAATTCTAACAGAAAGTTTTATGCTATATTAACAATACAATAACTTAACTTAAAAGTGCTTAATTTAATTACCTACTTACATATCTTTATAAATTATCATCACATATTTTTTTACAAATATTTTTTATTAAGTGTTCGGTTTGCTCCATAATAGGATTAAAATTATCCGCGACTATGTACTGCGCACTGTAAAGTACTTTTTCATTGTCACTTCCACTTTGCACTGCACTATTATTTTCCAAGTCCACGACTTCAACTCTTATAAGACGGGTTCCTCGTCTAGTTTCGTTGCTGCACACGTAGGAGGATTCCTTTAGAAACCGTTGTTTCCTTTTCATTGGAACTCTAACTTCTTGACATTCAGCTTGACGTTTTGATCTTTTGTGATTTGGCTCCCGATGTTGTTTAGCCAGGTCCGGATACATTACATCAAAACCAGCAAGAGGATCTTGAGCACATTGTTCAAATAAATAGCTGTCTTCATTTGACATTATTATATATTTTTGAAATCAAAAAGTTGTGACAATGTAGCTCCTTCAATTATCACCTTTAGAATGTCGCTAAGTATGTCAAAAAAACAGATCGACGACGAATAACAATAAGTAGATATGCTTATTTTGCACTATTCAATAACATGAGCGTTATGTTTACTCACTTTAGTGAATCAAGTTCTAACATGATTACAAAAGTCTTAAATCAGCATATTCATAGTTACCGAGCTAAATTAATTGCGATATACTTATTTGAAAAACATAACTCTGCGATGGTCTCCGTGACGTAGTGAGCGAATCGCTGGCTTATACGCGGGATACGCGGCGCGGGTTCGATTCCCGTCAGGTGCCAAATGTTAGTAAAATAAACAGACATTTTTTATGGGTCTGGTTGTTTTTCTAATAAATACAAAAAGTATTTAAGTATTCTAACCTTAGTCTAGTTCCCATAAAACAAGCTCTGTTTAGTTCAAGGTTAGATGGCGTTGTGTGAAAATGGTGTCCAAAATAATTTATTTATTTTTACTTAATATTGAAAGAAGCAGGTTCAATCTATACATATAATAAAATGGTAGGAAAGTCAAAACTGTACATTGAATATTTTTTTAAAAGAATACTTGGGGTATGATCTACAATCGAAACAGAAACAAAAAATATAGTTTTTAGAATTTTTGTCTGTTTGTCTGTTTGTCTTTCCGGGATAAACTCAAAAAGTACTGCATGTATTTACTTCAAATTTGGCATGACGATAGTTAAGAAGTCGGGTCAACATATAGGCTACATATTATCACGCTAGCAGTGTTATAATCGTAGGTGCGTTTGGTGCTGCATAGCGTTCACGCAGACGACGTCGCGGGCAGCAGCTAGTTCTAAATAAAACAACCAAGTTTTTAACCCAATTTATTAAGTTTCCATTATCAATTTAGGTAAAATCAATTTGCATCAAATTTGTACAATTTTACAATTCTATTTAATTACAATCTTAAAAATACTTAAAATTAACACAAAGACAGATAAATATAATATCCACACCGTAAGTTTTTTTAACCCAATTTATTAAGTTTTCATCATCAATTTAAAATCGATTTGCACCAAATTTGTGCACATTTTTACTATTTTATTTAATTAAGTAGAATATTAAAGATACTTAAAATTAACACAAATCCTACTAATATTATAAATGCGAAAGTTTGTGAGGATGTGTAGATGTTTGTTACTCTTTAACACAAAAACTACTAAATGGATTTTAATGAAATTTGGTACAGAGATAGATTGTAGTCTGGAATAACACATTAGAAATTACGCGGAAAAAACCGCGTCAAACAGCTAGTGACAGATAAATTCAAACCGTTATAATATGTAAGAACTACCCCAAGCGATAGTTGATATTTTATCACGTAAAATTAATCTCTTATCATCATTATTTGATAGTGCAATTTTACTTACACTTCTAGTAAATATCTCATGCTGTAGAGATCTGAATAGAATGTTTTTTTTACGTATTACATTACTGTTTATAAGTACCGATTCATAATCTGATAATTTTAGCTGTCGAATAACATTAGATTTAATACCTTTGGCTTTTTTAATGACTTTGTCTAAGGTTCTAACACAATATAGCTTAGATCTCAATCCCACAAAATGTGATATCAATTGTCCACTCATTTCGTCTTTAAATAATCCTGGTACTTTTTTATTCATAAGAGGAAGTTTATATTGATTGTTTTGATTGAAATTACTTGTGTCGATGAAATTTAAAAATGTATTTTTCAAATCTTTGTAAAAATCATTACATTTTAAAATGTATATGAAACTATCTGTATCGGTATAACACAGTTGAACGCGGTCCTCATAAAAAGGCTTTATGATGTTATAATGGAAATGATACATATGTGCTTTTGATAATTCTAGAACAGAAAACCCTATATAAATGGGTTTATCTAACACAATTTGATCTGGTTTCATTTGGATAGCGACCAGATTATCAGTAAATACCGATACGCTGTGAAAATTAGGCATTGAAATTAATTTGCTTGCACTTAATTTTTTTTTAGTTTTATTATTAGTATCAGTCCACACATTTACTAGGTGTACGTTAACACGAGCCTCGTTATTTTCAAGAGTTTTACCAAACACAGAATTGTTCAAGAGTTTAAAAAAATCTTGTTCAAAAGCTGATTCTGCGTTTTGACGCAGGTTAGTATTTAGGTCTATATATTTTTTTAGATAAGCGCTTTGTCGAAATGATATGACACGATGAATTTTGCATAAAACTAACCCATGCTCCAAACATTTTTTTAAGTGAATGTAATTAATTACATAATTAAATTTATTAAATAAATTAGGTATCAGTTTACTATTTTTACCGCCAGGTGGTATACATTTTTCAGGACAAAATGGTAAATCGTTATGGTCTTTATGCAGATGTTCAGGATACAGTAAATCGACTTCAAGTATGTAACCATACTCACCATCATCCTTAATTTCTGAAATATTAAGCTTATCTATTTCAGAATTGTTTAAAAATCTAAAGTTAGAGTACGTTAAAGCTTGACTCATACTGTACCCATATAAATTATTACAGTCTAAGTAAACTATAAATGATTCCTCTTTTGAAGAATCATTGTCAGGCATATATTTGTTATTAGCCTTAGCATATCGGTGAGAGCACATACATAATCCTCCTCTTATACCCTTTTGAATCATTCGAATCATTGACAAATCATCAATTCTGTTAATATGTATATGTGTAAGTATAAAGATATTGTAAATGTACTGGTATGTGTGTGTATGTATAAATATCCTCATATATATATATATTTTTTTTACAATGTAATTATTTTATCTATATATGTTTGTATTGTATGTGTGTGCATTAATATGTATTTAAGTAAATATTAAGTAAAGATACATAAATTAAGTATATACATTTAGTAGTTAGTAGTAAAAATTTTTAATAAGCTTAGTTATAGCTGGTAACATTGGTACAACTCTTTCCTTATTATGTTTGTTTTTGTTTATTATGTATAGATGATGTATAGAGTCAAGTGTATTGCTTTGTGTCTAAACTTAATGGTTATAATATATATATTGTATGTTGTTAAGGGCAAGACTGAAAATCAGCGCTGTCAAGTGTTTGTTTGCACTTGTCAGCAATATGCTGAGTCTTGACCCATTTCCATGCTAAATGTGTATGTTCCTTTTTTTTCTGTTGTAATTTACATGTTTGTGGAAATAAACGGATTTTATTATTATTATTTATACCTAAAGCTACACGCCTTTCGGCGGAAAGACCCGAAATAATATTATTATATTTCGGGTCTTTCCGCCGAAAGGAAAGACCCGAAATATAATAATATTATTTCGGGTCTTTCCTTTCGGCGGAAAGAAAAGAAAGAATTATTGCTCGAGACTGCCCGAATCGTTCGCCGGTTTCTGTCTCTCTTGCCCTGATCCCCGACCGACTGGTCCGATTGTCGGGTCTTTTCCGCCGAAAGGCGTGTAGTTATAAGTATACAAAATAATAATTATTATTATTATTATTAAGTAGTTCAAGCTGTACCCCTGTTTTTAATAACATTGCATCGAACGAAAGGCTGGGCGCGGTAACATAAAACGCTGGATCGAGTTGATAATGGTTTTTACAAGTTTTGCGGAATTTCTCAAAAATATCCGTCAGTAAAAGTACATCTGTTTTTAGGTATAAGTCAGTATATTCGCCTAAATCTTTTATTTGAATAAAAAACAAAATAAAAATTTTGAAAAACCCACGACGCGACGGTTAAAAAGTAATTGAAAAAGAATAAAATAATTTAAAATTCCCCGACTGAAATGATTTATGTGACGAGAGATAATTAACGTGAAAAGCTTTTTTAAAAGTTCACTTAATCTCACACAAAGTCGGTCATATTATGAACAACATACTATTCGTTTTCATAGCACTTCCCTACGCTTACCTATTCGGTTCTCGAAGATGTAGATGTCGCAATAACATAGGTATTCAACTCCCTATGAACTTTATAAGAAGAGCAAGAAAATCCGTCTGGGGCTGCCATTGAATGAATTCGTTTTGTAGTTTTATATTGAAATTTAAAATATTGATGGCAGCCCTCGACGGATTTTCTTGCTCTTCTTATAAAGTTCATAGGGAGTTGAATACCTATGTTATTGCGACATCTACATCTTCGAGAACCGAATAGGTAAGCGTAGGGAAGTGCTATGAAAACGAATAGTATGTTGTTCATAATATGACCGACTTTGTGTGAGATTAAGTGAACTTTTAAAAAAGCTTTTCACGTTAATTATCTCTCGTCACATAAATCATTTCAGTCGGGGAATTTTAAATTATTTTATTCTTTTTCAATTACTTTTTAACCGTCGCGTCGTGGGTTTTTCAAAATTTTTATTTTGTTTTTTATTTCAAACTTTTTAAAGAGCATAATATATGTACCATACATTACATTACACAATACCTCGTTCCTCACCACCGCTGGAAAACCCATGTTGTTTATTTAAATACATAGTGAAGTATTATAATAAGTATTTACAACTCAACTTTGCCGGTGGCTCAACTTTGCTGGGGCTTTGTTGTAATGTAACTCGATATCATATTACGTAGAATGGTTTGTGCAAACCAATGTTACCATTCTTCAAAACCACTGGTCCGATTTTAATGCGGTTTTCAGTGATGGCTTTATGTTTACTGCAGCGCCCCCTGATGAGTTGTTACCCGCATTAAAATCGGACCAGCGGTTTTAAAGATTAATTTTAACATGCAGCGCCCCCTAGCGATTTGTTACAGTAACACCATCTAAGAACATGCACCAATCAAAGCCAAAGCGATCACTGAAAGCCACATTTAAATCGGACCAATGGTTTTGCAGAATTAATGGTTGTTATTACAAACAAATGTTTACTGCAGCGCCCCCTGATGAGTTGTTACCGTTAAACCTATTTAAGAACATTATACCAATCAAATCCAAAGCGATAATTGAAAACGGCATTCAAATCGGACCAATGGTTTGCAAACAAATATTTACTGCAGCGCCCCCTGGTGAGTTGTTACCGTAACACCTATCTCAGAACATGCGCTAATCAAATCCAAAGCGATCACTGAAAACAGCATTTAAATCGGACCAATGGTTTTGCAGATAAACGGTAACATTGGCTTTTACAAACAAATGTTTACTGCAGCGCCCCCTGGTGAGTTGTTACCGCTGCACCTATCTAAGAACATGCACCAATCAAATCCAAAGCGATTACTGAAAACCGCATTAAAATCGGACCAGTGGTTCTGGAGATAAATGGTAACATTGGCTTTTACAAACAAATGTTTACTGCAGCGCCCCCTGGTGAGTTGTTACCGCTGCACCTATCTAAGAACATGCACCAAGCAAATCCAAAGCGATTACTGAAAACCGCATTAAAATCGGACCTGTGGTTCTGGAGATAAATGGTAACTTGGTTTGCACAAACACCCTCTCGCCCCAAACGCATATACCGTCTCCGTTCCGTCGTGGGTAAAAACATTCCACACAGATTTTGCGTGTTTGTAGTCACTATCTGATATTTCGTCATTAGTAAGCGAGTTAAAAAAACAT
The DNA here is from genome assembly GCA_944452665.1 of Stenoptilia bipunctidactyla. NCBI lineage: Eukaryota > Metazoa > Arthropoda > Insecta > Lepidoptera > Pterophoridae > Stenoptilia > Stenoptilia bipunctidactyla. Next base: position 9,748,772 of record OX101741.1, on the reverse strand, counting down.
GATTTAGGGGGTAACGTTTTTTCGAAATAATTTTTCCAAGTCCTCATATAGTCATAAGGATATATTCCCTTCCTAGTCAATAAATCAAATTGACGATAATTAGGAAAATGTGAGTGTAATGACTTAAAATCTTCTTCGTTCATAGTTTTAGCTAATTTTTCTAAACTTGTTCCTAAAAATTTAAACGAATCCGTAAAACGCAATTGTATAAATTCACCGTTTTCTGCAAGTAGAAACTTAACAAACGATATATAGTTTTCTTTAGTTTTCGGTATGACTTTTACTTTTCCTGGTATTTCTCCTAACTCTTTAATAAAGAGATGACAATCGTAACCTGATAAGTTATGAAAAAATAATGATATGAACTGTGGTGTTTTATATCGTAAATTACATATTTGATGAGCCGCGCCACGATAACTACCTGATACGTGACAATGATCGCGAACTTTGTCGAACCACAAAAGGTGACCACAAATGTGACATAGTGTTTCACTGTCAAAATTCTTAGCATCCATGTCCGTAAAAATCATTTGTTTAGTTTTGATTAATATTTCATGAATTATTCTTGCCTCATCTTGGATAAGCGTAACAAACTTTGAAACACAATCTTTACCGCGATAAGAAACGAATTTATTCTGAGATTCGTCAAAAGAACAAACAACATTATATCCAAAAGCAACTGGTACCTACATGCCGTTGTAAATCAGTAGTGCTCGCTAAGTTGGGGTCTGGTTGACAGCCAAGTAGAGGCTGCAACATGGTTTCAAAGTCTGCATAGATAACAAACGGTATATTTTGTTTGCGATCAAAGTTTTTAAATTGAATAATCGATCCTTGATTAGGCAACACTGTTACTACACCTCCGCAGACGTGGCTATTCCGTTCGCTTTCTGATGGAAAAAATAATAAACAAGTATCGCAAAAAAACAAAGAGCCATGATGTCTTGTAATTTGATTCCTAACGAGACGACATAAATTTTTATTCAAACAAAAATGTGATATAGAATTTAGTTCAATAAGCAAAAGATGAATACGCTTACTATTTTTATAGAAATTTTCTGATTTGTATAAAGGTCCCGTAATAAACTTATCATCCTTTAAACCATAAACGTTAATACTTAAATGAGGATTATTTTTCTCAAATATACTAATATCAGAAAAAGACACAGGAAACTTCATACCATTAGTGTTAAGCTTATTTTTGTAATGAGGATGTCGGCGCCCCAGAGCGACGCTAGGGTGGAAGGGCGCGGGGAGCAGTCAAGAGTCGTTCCCGCGCGCCCGCCGTCTCTGCCTGGCACTCGCATGCGCGGTTCGCCCCCCTGCGTGCCCCGCTACCCCCGCCGCCGCCTCGTCTCGAGCACATCTGCCCGCGCGCCGGCAGCTTTCTTTCCCAACGCGACGTCGACCGAAGCGTACACAACCCGCTAATTAAGGCCATCCGCCATGCCATGTTTAACAATATTATATTAGCGTCAAGAGAAATGTAAAACAAGTTATAATACATAACCCTATGTAACTCCTTAATTCGGCCGAATTAAAGAAGCATCAAGTCTACCCCATGCAGTTTCAATTTACAACCCTGGGAGTAGATATCTGGCGACCGTTGACGAAATAAGCGAAGAAGGAGCCGGGCGTCACCACGTGGCTGCAACAGCAAGAGTGTGGGCCGCGTCAGGTTAACCAAGACCTGGCTCCCCGGGCGAAGAAGGAATAAGGGAGGAAGGAGCCGGGTGTCACCAACACCACGTGGCTGCAACCTGCAAGAGTGCGGGGCCGCGTCAGGTTATCCAAGGGGAGTACCGGTCCTTTTCTATCCTATTACCTATTATCGCCTCTATTGTGTGTGATCAGTGTTTTTTTTCAGTGCATTAATTTGCTGTGTTTGCACTATCCGCTCGTTGGCATCTACTTACAAGTTTCTGGGTAACGCATTTATTTACTACGTCCCATGCTAAAGTCGTTTCTAAATTTAAATTGCAAACCTTCGAGTGTTAATTTAGTTAAATTGGTCCGTTCAAATAAAAAGCTATATACAATTATAGCTACTGTAAAGTTCCTTACTAACTGTAAACTAAAGTTTCTCGCCCAAGTTAGTTAAAATATTGCAATAATTACGTATTGATTCTCAGCTTGGCTGATTTATCATTGCACCCCCTTGTAACCTTAGCTAATTTATCATTGCATCCCCCTTTGAACTGCGCACGCTTGCTTCATGTGATTAAACATTTAATTTGAACATTTCAGTGAATGCAAAACATCGCGGCAGCCATTTTGTTTGCTGATTTTAGCGCCGCGTCGCGCGTCATCGAGACAGCAAGACACCTGGAGCGCATAACCTACAAGCCACCCTGCACAAAAGGATTGGGTTTGATGCACATAAATTACCTAGTTCCTAGTTCATTGTTACGTCGCTCAATTAATTTAGTCATTTTAAATTAACTCAAGTTTATCTTTAACTTAATTTTAATATTGCAAATACACTGCTCTATTTAGTTGTATTAAATATAACTCAACCATGTCTAAAGACGAGTCGAATGATTTAATGAGGAAAAGGGCTAGTATAAGGGGCCGTCTAACTAAATTGTGTGATTATGTTCAGGACATTGAACAGTCTGAAATTACAAACTTAACAATTAAGGAATTAAAAAGAAGGTTGGACAATTGCAATGATTTAATGATAAAATTTGATGAAGTCCAGTCTTTAATTGAACAAAATTGCATCGATTCCGAGTTGGAAGACCAATTAAACTTAAGAGAAACCATTGAAAGTAAATTTTATTCTGTTACTTCCATAATTGAAAGTTTAATAGAAAGTTTTAATGAGAAATGTGAGAAACCTTTGTGTCAAAATGATTCAACTTCATCAAATTTTCACTCAATTAAGCTCCCTACTATTAAGTTACCATCCTTTGACGGTTCGTACATAAAATGGCTTGAATTTCGAGACATGTTTAACTCTTTGATAAATAAAAATGAGTCCATACCGGATATAAACAAATTTCATTACTTGCGGTCATCTTTGTATAATGGTGCCATTGAAGTAATCAAGTCTCTAGAGTTTACTTCTGTAAATTACAATGTTGCTTGGAAATTATTGTGTCAACGCTATGACAATAAGTCTGTTTTAATTAATAATCATTTAAAGGCGCTATTTAACATTCAGACATTGTCTAAGGAATGCCATCAAGGTTTGCGTAGTCTGATAGACACAATTATAAAAAATTTAAGAGCGCTTAATACTTTAGGACAGCCTACTGACCAGTGGGATCCTTTAATTATCTTTATGGTATCCGGGAAATTAGATGCAGTCACAAATAGAAAATGGGAGGAACACAAGGTTAGCTTACCTGATATTCCTACATTGGAGGATTTTTATAGTTTTATTCGCAGTAGGGCTAATATTTTAGAAACAGCAATAGAATCAAGTGACAGAGAAATATCTAATTACAGTAAAAATAAATTTCATAATAGTAAGAAAAACATTCACTTTAACCAATCAAAGGAGTTTAAAGGGAACACAAATTCCTTTGTTTCTTCCATGGACAATTTAACGGAATGTTTGTGTATATTGTGTGGCGAACAAGGTCATCGCATATATGGCTGCCCTAAGTTTATTAACATGAATATTCGGGAAAGGCGTCACGAATTAGCAAGATTAAATGCATGTTCGAACTGCTTGCGAGAGGGTCACCATGTTACACGCTGCCTCAGTAAAAAATGTTGTAGAAAATGTAATCGAAAGCATAATACTTTACTTCATGGTGACAACCAGGCGGACAATAGGACAGAAAGGACTTCATCCAATGCAATAACACCCAGTCAAAGTGAACCATCGCCAGTTTCACTATCTGCGGTTACAATAAGCCAGGTCCTCTTGTGTACTGCTATGGTGCAAGTAGTTAATATACATACTAGACAGACTTTTCTTGCTCGAGCGCTACTAGATACAGGGAGCCAATCTTCCTTTATAACGGAGTCCTTAAAGGCTAGGCTGGGGCTTCAAGCACAAACTGCTGAACCCCTAAAAATTTCAGGTATTAATACAGTAACGTTTAATGTGTCTGAACGCTGTATATTACATATAAAATCGCATACAAGATCATTTCATAAAGAAATTAAATGTTTGGTTGTTCCACGAATTACAGGCATGCTACCTAGTGCTCCTGTAAACATTCATAACATTAATTTACCGCGAAATCTAAAGCTTGCAGATCCTGAATTCCACCATCCCTCTGAAATAAACATTCTCTTAGGGGCAGATATATATTGGGATATTGTAGGGTCCAAGCGCATATCATTGGGTCTAGGTAGGCCTGTCTTGCTAAGCTCTCATCTAGGATGGTTGGTCAGTGGCCCAGTAGGAAACAGTAATACTGGTCACGTCATGTGTAACTTCAATCAGGAAATTCACAATGATATGAAGCGATTCTGGGAGCTTGAGGAAGTTAATCCATCTAATAACAAATTAAGTTTGGAAGATAAAATCTGTCATACACATTTTTCTGAAAATACTAAGCGTCTAACTAATGGTCGGTTTTCAGTTAAGATGCCATTTAGAGAGGTTCCAGAGAAAGCACTGGGCAACTCTTACTCTATGGCTAGGAAACGTTTTAGCTCTTTAGAAAATAAATTCGATAGGAATCCACAATTAAAGGAAAAATATGTCTCGTTTATAAAGGAATATCAAGAATTAGGTCACTTAAGTGAAATAAAACGATTACATTCTCACAAAATAAGTTCTAAGGTAATATGGACTGATTCTACAGTGGTGCTTGGTTGGATTAAGTCTCAGCCAAGTCTCTTAAAAACGTTTGTTAGTAACAGAGTCATTGAAATTACCGAACTCACTCAGGGTTTCTCGTGGAGGCATGTACCATCTGAGTTGAACCCAGCCGACTTAGCTTCCAGAGGTGTTGACCCAGAACAGTTGCAGCATGAGCCTTTGTGGTGGGAGGGACCCTCCTTCTTGAAGGAAGAGTCATCAGCCTGGCCACAGCGGTTACATAACTCTGTTGCTTTACCAGAAATGAAAGTTTATTTGCAAACAGAGTCCATTTCAGACAAATATTTGAATTTAGGCATCGACTTTAATAAATATTCAAGTTTTAATAAGATTATTCGAATAGTAGCTTACATACTGCGTTTCAGCAATAATTGTAAAACAAAATTCAAGTGTAGTGGGCCTTTGAACACTGATGAAATTAATAAGGGCAGGATTACGCTTATTAAACTTTGTCAATTAGAATCATTTACTGTGGAATTACGAGCATTGCAGACAGGTACACAATTAAATAAAAATTGCAAGGTATTGTCATTAAATCCGTTCATAGATTCAGATGGTATAATGAGAGTGGGTGGTCGAATAAGGGCCTCTAATTTTGAATTTAATAAAAAACATCCTATAATCTTAGACAGTAAACATAGATTTACTTATTTGTTAATGTTGAGTGAACACAATCGTTTATTTCATGCAGGACCGCAGTTGTTGTTATCGACTGTACGTGATAGCTACTGGCCTATCGCAGGTAGAGCCTTGGCGCGGAAGGTGTACAAACAGTGCGTCATATGTGTTCGTTTTCGCGGCCGCACAATACAGCCGATAATGGGAAACCTGCCATCACCTAGAACAAACATTACTTACCCTTTCTATAGCACCGGCACTGATTTTGCGGGACCATTCTTAATATCTAGTAAGAAGGGTAGAGGTAACCGTATAACTAAGTGTTATCTTTGTTTGTTTGTCTGTTTAAGCACCAGAGCAGTGCATTTGGAAGTAGTAAGCGATTTGAGCACTTCATCGTTCTTGCTTTGTCTGCGCAGGTTCATTGCCCGCAGAGGTAAACCAAATGAGATTTTTTGCGACAATGGCACCAATTTTGTAGGAGCAAACAATGAACTGGGTAGGGTTTTGCGCTCCAGTCGTGAGTCCGTACTTGATTTTGCATCCACTGATAGTATCAAGTTTAAGTTTAACCCAGCATATTCACCACATTTTGGAGGCCTCTGGGAGGCTGGCGTTAAGGCTGCTAAATACCATTTAAGAAGGGTGGCAGCTAAAACTTCCATGACTTTTGAGGAATTGACGACGCTTTTTGCACAAATAGAGGCGATCCTCAATTCCCGACCGTTATCCCCTCTCTCTACAAATCCACTCGACCTCACCCCTTTAACCCCCGGTCACTTCCTTATCGGACGACCACTGACGTCGGTTCCCTCTCTTGCAGCGCAAGACCTGAAGCCAGACTACAGCCGGCTCGAAAAGCTTCGCATCGATTTCTGGGAGCGGTGGCGCATGGAGGTCCTGTCCGAACTGCAGCAGAGAAACAAATGGAAGACCGGCAGCGAGGGCCCCAACATCGGTGACATGGTTGTCATCAAAGAACCAAATTTGCCGCCTCATCAGTGGCGTCTCGGGCGCATTACGCGACTCCACAAGGGCGACGACGGCATCTGTCGGGTGGTCGACGTGTACACCGCAAGAGGCACCATACGCCGAGCTGTTCACTATGTCGTGCTCCTGCCAGCTGAGGAGAAAGTTGAAGCCAGCGGCTGTCAACGGGCGGAGGATGTCGGCGCCCCAGAGCGACGCTAGGGTGGAAGGGCGCGGGGAGCAGTCAAGAGTCGTTCCCGCGCGCCCGCCGTCTCTGCCTGGCACTCGCATGCGCGGTTCGCCCCCCTGCGTGCCCCGCTACCCCCGCCGCCGCCTCGTCTCGAGCACATCTGCCCGCGCGCCGGCAGCTTTCTTTCCCAACGCGACGTCGACCGAAGCGTACACAACCCGCTAATTAAGGCCATCCGCCATGCCATGTTTAACAATATTATATTAGCGTCAAGAGAAATGTAAAACAAGTTATAATACATAACCCTATGTAACTCCTTAATTCGGCCGAATTAAAGAAGCATCAAGTCTACCCCATGCAGTTTCAATTTACAACCCTGGGAGTAGATAGAGGATAGGACGAAACTCGCGTAGGATGATTATGTGTAGGATACAGAGCCGCCATAACACACCACAAGAAATACTTTTCGTCTTTGTTTTGAATATTCAAACATGCCTTTTTATTTTTTATAAATTTAGGCAAGTCAATAAAAGTAGATCCCCTAAGTGGCTCATATTTATTGATATTGATTTCAAAATGAGAATTTTGATAAAACGACCATCCACTATCTCTTTCTTGAAACTCTTCAACACTATTTTTTATGTAACTTACAATATTTGAATAAAGTTTGTCAAATTCGTAATTCAAATGTAGAGAAAAGTTTTTTGTGGCAAATGACTTCATTTCCTGCATCATCTTTCATCAACATGAAAGTTGAATACAATTCAAAGTTAACTTTAATACTTGTATGTTTTTTTAAAGATTCATATAAGAGAGTTTTTACTTTGGTTCGGATGTTGATAAAAAATGAATGAATAGAATTCAGTTCACTATCTTTCAGAGCCTGAACTCTATATGTAGTAATGCGATCGCGGAAGGCAGACCTAACTAATTGCACACCTGGACAGTAGATTGTACTGCTACTGTTTTTATGATTATTGCTTCGCAAGTGACCTGTCCATCGCCTTTTCTCAACTGTTATGTTACAATATGAACAAAAAGGCATTATGATTTTCAAAATTAAAAAATGTAAAGAACTAATACTACAATACCTAACTTGAAAAACTAAGATTGGATATATTAAACTACTGAATTGGATATTATAAATACCTGTCTAATGAAAAAATAATATAAAAAACATAAAAAATTAAAATGCACGATTAATGTTCAACTTATCGCTATAAAAAGTTGGACTTGAGTCCTTAAACAATAAATTTACGTCTTTGACGAAACGCTGCAAATTCTTCCACTGGCTGGACTCGTTCTCCAGACAGCAGCTGACGCGCAGAAGCGCCTTCTTCCAGCGCTCGTCGGGGGCACTTGACTCGGCGTCGTCGCGATTATACACCTTCAGCTCTATGTAGAAGTCTCCGTCGGTGCTCGCGATGCGCTTCTGACTCCCATTCGCGACTCTGTTCTGGATGTAAGACGACAAACTCGTCGGCTTACTTTCCTCGACTTCGAGGTCTTCGCCGCTCAGACCAAATATGTCTATATACCCCGATTTCTTGTTCCTGTAACAAATCAAAAATTTTCATTATTATAGATGTTCTATGTCACGAAGTCCGTTTGGCTATGAATGTTGTCAAGCGTGCACATGCACATTGTTTTTGTGAGAGCGCTCAGTGTCGATCATAGACGATACAGTTAATATGAGATAGATGGGCAACTTGATTTTATTGGCAAAATAGAATAATACCTCGTCAGCCTAATTCGTTAACCTGCTAAGTCAATTTTGTCATAGTTTACAGGACGAAGAAAAAACTGAATAATATCTTTATTAATTAAGCAATCAAAATTCTGAAAATCCCTTTGATTTCTATAATTTTTCTTGATTTTTGACAAATATAATTAACAGCATAACTTATAAATATTTAAGAAAATTCAGGAAAACAATTATATAGCAGCTTCTCGTGGTGAAGTTTCAATTTGCTTGAGGACTTAGCAGTTTTTAACTTAAATTTAGTATGGTTTAGATAAATTAATTTTATTGTGCAGTGAAACTAATTTAATCAGTAGTCAAAATATTTATTATTAAAAATTTAACAATCAGTCTTTAATAGGAACCTCTAATAGACTTTTTTCATAAACAATCTAATATACATAGTTTTAATAAACGTTATTATGGTGTTGCTTTCGTGGTATTACATGTTGTACGTACTCCTAAGTATTTTTTATTATTTATAACAGCCACTAATTATTACTAAACTACTATATGTATCACAATCAATAATTATTAATAATAAAATTATAACATAATATTTTTTCCAAAAATCTTAATTAAACAAAATTTATAAATCTGTATGTTTAGTACAATGTAAAGTTGTAATTAGACTTAACTTCTACTTATTGGTGCTTCTGATTCTACTCATGAGGCAAGTCGTCATAATATTTATGATAGTCAGAAGGAAGGGTCTTTTTTATTTGCTGCAAGTCTTCAAATTTTCGTGCAGTAATTTTACGTCGGTTCTGGTGCAATTGAGTGAGTTCAGTAATCTCGCAAGGATTGCATTTCAAAGATCGTCTTTGTGGTAAATTTCGCCATTCATCCTTATAGGAGGTTTTATAAAGAATCGATCCATTGCTTTCGTAACGTAGTGCACGAATGTCAGTCACCTTAAGATCCCCTTTGGATCTTCCTGGGCGAATACTTTTATAAAACTGAATTTTATCGAATTTTTTGAAGTATGTGTGGTCCAAATATTTTACAGAGTAAGGTGCTGGGCATTTACGAGCATGTTTAGCAATAGATATGTATTCAGCTGGCACATTTATGACTTTATTCTTTAGGTGACGTTCTATAGTGGAATGCATTGAATCGGCTTCCATTTGGGTGTGACCCACCTCTAAAAATTTTTGTTCGATAGCTATATTCTTGTGCCTCATGACAATATTCAAAAGAGCGTTAGATAAAATACAATTTCTATTTTGGTAAGTGCAACCGTCACTGTAAATTATTATGGTTTTATTTCCATCTTCACGATTAACTTCAGGACGTATTATTGTGTTTTCTAAAAAGTCAACCCAAATGGAGGCAAATTCTTCAGCATTAAGTCCCCCTTCTACTTCGTTCCATATGAAACAGAAACCATCCTTATTTTTTATATTAAAAAAGCAAAGGTTGTGAACCTGCAGCTTCGTTTTATAGTATAGCGTACTAACATTAGATTTTGGTGCCATTAGTACAGCCTGTAAGTCGACTGTGAAAACGTAATTTTCTCCCTTCTTATCTGCATCTTTTTCTTCTCTTGCTTGTTTACTTCTCTCAATATGTTCTTTGTATTCTTGTTCTGTAACTGTTCCTACTTTATAACAGGTGCATTTCTCGCACTGATCTTTTTTCGGCTTAAATAGAGCCAAATTTTTGTATTCAAATAAATTCGAAAACAAAGTTATGGACAGAGCTTTTATATTTCGCTCTTTGCACCAATTATTAACGTAAAATTGGTAAAGGCTTTCTTTAGAATTCCATTCTGGCAATAAATATAACTTCTGTGTCGTTGCTCGACAATAATGAGATTCCATTACGGGAATAGACTCCAGAAATTGAATAAGTGACTGTCTTGGCTTCGAAGCAGATTCAGATATTTGTGTTGGACGTCTCAAAATACTAGGAGGCCGCATTGGAAACTCCTGCTTCCAATTTTTAACCGTCCATCTTCCTAAATCCAAAGTGTTTAAAAACATCTTTCGACATACTTTAACACTTTGATCATTCACTTTTAAATGATAAACAAAGGTGTTAGCCCTCTTGGTTGTCCCTTCGGAGTTTCGATTTCGTGGCCGGACGATCGGAATAGTTGTTACCCATTCGTTAACAAGGGTCTTTTTTTCACCCCAAGTCAGACTCCAAAATTGCTTAAAAATGCTTATTCGTACATCTTCACCTACTGTTTCACATTTTAAAGTACTGTACTTCCCAATCTTACAGGAGCATCTTGATTTAATGGAACGTGCTTCTTTAGTTTTATTATAATTCCAACAGTCTTGTTTTTTCTCTCTCCCTAAATATGTTTTACCTTCTTGTCTTCTTTGTTTATTCTTTTCACTAACCCATTCTTTTTTATCAACTTCAAAACGTTTCTTTCGTTTCTTACTCTTTTCAATTTTAGCAAGCGAATCCGAGTCAGAATCAGAATAAGGTACAAGCTTTTTCTCTGTATCACTACCATCCGATATCGGTGGATTAGGTACAACGTTATATATGTTTTCAACATGAGGTATAATTTCTATAGGACTGGTACTTGGTTCATGAGCTATTATATTATCTAATATTTGAATTGTATCGGTACTGTTTATGCTATCGGGGATCAAAATATTTATTGCTTGTGATTCTATTTCAGTTTGTGATGGTATTATAATCAAATTCTCGTTAGTGATGAAAGTATTGTGAACACCATAAACCGTTGGTAGCATTTTATCGTCTGAAGGCAATTCATTGAATGTAGTATTGGGAAATGTAATGTCAGAACAAATTGTATGATCTATGTTTTCTGTTATTGAAGTACTTGGTAGACCTAGATCAGTTAGTGATGTTATCATATTCATATCGTCATTTATCTCATAAGTTTTGTTAGCAACTAAAGGTCCTGGCATAAAATCCCTTGATTCGGAATATTGTAACTGAATGTCTTCTAAAACGTGTATTAATTTATTTGCATCATTATCTAACTTCGGAGCTACATTATCAGGTCTATCCTGTGAGTTACAAGCCTCAGAAACCAAAGCTACCATTTTTTTCCCCCGATACATTCTGAAAATAACGAAGTAAAAATTTTATAAAATTGTGACAAAATAAATGAAATTTAACATAAATATACAGACCTAACACAGATTTTAAGTTAACTGTTTATTTTTACATATATACTTTGTTTTATAATTTATGTGATTAGTAAAATCTACGAAATTATCTTATTATTAAGCAATAAATTACTAAAAAATTATAAATTATTAAAATGCTAAATCCGTGTCCAAATAAGATATTAAAGTGCGTAAACCTGCTAAGTCCCTAATGTTTAGGTTAAGAGTTGATTTTGATTAAAAACATTTGATTTAGACACTAAACCAAAAATAACTTAAAGATAATACAATATTAACTTACCTAGTTTATATTTAAGTGTTTAGATCCTCAATTATTTGATGAAAACACGTCAAAATTTGACGCGTCGCAAACGGCACGTGAGTTTGAGAATGTTGTCAGTGCAAAACTGAGGCCCCAATAGGATTAAGCAGGTTTGCGCTGTGGTGATTGGCTGGTTGCCAGAAAGCAGTTTTTCGGGCATAGCATTTGTCACGTTTTAAAGCTAATATCGCCGTTATTGCTTGAACATTACGGTAGATAATAGGTTGAACTTTGTGACTGGTATAAAAAGTAAATTTTGCCAAAAAATGGACTTAGCAGTTTAACGAATTAGGCCAACGACCTCAAATCATAGATGGCGCTAGTATCTAAATTTAATTCCAAAAATGGCCGCTAGACGGCCTTAGTAGATAAGTCTCCATTATAAAAAAATATGAGGTAAAAATATCTTATCCTGTTTATCACATTTGATCTAACATTTTATAGAATTTTATTATGATAACTGATTTTAAAAAATACAGAATAAGGTATTTATAGTAACTAAGTGGTCAAAAACAAAAAAAAGCTTTATTTTTCAAGGTTATTTATTGTTTTTTTTTCTTTGCGTGAATATTCAAAAGCCTCTTTCTTCGCTCCATCTTCCTCATCAAATTTTGTCAATTGTCCATTTATTATTCGGTTCACCCCATTACTGCAACTGTGAATAAACATTTTCATTGTCATTTTTTATGAAATCGACCAAATTAACCTTATGACTTGCAGCAAATCATACTTAAATCACATGCACAATCACTGTATATTTATATACACAATATATTACACAATTTTTGCACTGTTTTCGCTTTCCCGCACTTTAGTTTTTATAAACTTTTGTTGCTGAAGCCTTTTAAGTTGTTAGTAAGTCACACAATTAACTTCACGGCCAAATTCACAGCGAACTTGTTAAAATAATCTAAGACTTATATAAAATGGCGGAGAAAAGAAAACACAAAACGCAACAGACGCACACGCACACGATCATTCATAAACTATTATAATAGTCTGTCGACTAGTCTGTCAAAGTCAACATCAACAAACATTCTCCGGTCCCTGACGAGATATTAATAAATCGGCTATCCCAGCGCTACCTAGTTAATAACAGGAGAAATAACTTACCGAAAAGTTGTAGTACGTCATGTCCTAGATGGTGCAGAATTCAATTTCATTGACACTAGAGTTGCATAGGCCTGGTGTCGATCGGGACACGGTCCGGATCAGTAGTGTGTAAAGTTCGCGCCAAATTGTTTCAAGGAGAAAGGTCAGCATGGCAACAAAACGAAGAAGAGTTGTCCATAGTGAGGCAATATTTATTTATACGTTTTCGATTAAAATTTTATGCAAAGATATTTAATATAGCAATAGAAGTATTTATAAAATGAATATTTTTTTGTGTTATAAGATGTTTATATTTCTTAATTATTTTGATTACATTTTGTTTTATCTCAATATTTTGATCTCGATTTTGAATTTATAATCAATGTACAAGATTATTCTGACGACAGCAAAACGGAATCGGAAATCGAAAATTTATCTGATAGTGATTGAAAATACTGAATAGTACTACTTATTGCGTTTCCATTCTGTAACACCAATGCTTCATTAAATGCCTACATCTTCTTAATATTTTTGTATTTATTGCAACCTAATCTAATTTATTTACTAAAAGTATATACTTTTAAAACCAAAATTTTATTTCGATTATTAAATCTCGACTTGAAATATTATATTATTATGATTTCTTTGCTAACGTTACCTACATTTACACACACAAGCGCGCTTGTCGGGATACGTCACTACTACAACCAAAGCCGAACGGACTTCGTGAAATAGAATATCTATAGTAAAATATAACTTTAATACCATTCTGCTATTACGTGATTGTTGACTGAAATAGATTTAAAAAGAGAGAATATTAGTAAGAATATTAGAGAATTTTAGTTATGTGTTTTATCACACTTCTTACAATACTGGGTATGTAATTATAATTTTTAAATAAAAGTATGAATAGCGTTTGAATGATTTAAGTTAATCTAATGCCTAACAGATATTATTAACTTGAAAATAAATAAATATGTAAAAGCCAAACATTAAAAACTAAATTTCATTAAGAAGTTTGTCGAATAAACTTAAAAAATATATTTACATACCTATATTTAAATATCAGAATGTGCATATTTATTATCTAGCCCGAGTTAAGTTTCGTCAAGAAATTATGCTATGGAAACAAGATAACAGATAAATAAACTCAATAAACATATAAACAAGCATATTAATTATATAAATCTATAAAAAATAAATTTAAATAAACATAAAAACATGTATGATTTCATCACACAAATATCCACCCTCTCCAGGGATCGAACCTGGGACCTCAGGCATAATTACTTAATAAATTAGTTTTCAATACAAAGTAACTTTTTTTAAATTTAGGATCTTATAGTAATAAAAATAACATTTGTAAAATTACCTTATGTCTTTACTGCTTGAGGTCTTGCGTTTTTTTGCTGGCGAAGATGTTGTTTTTTTCGTTGTCTTGCTACTCGTAGCTTTCTGTGCCTCAACGTTGACTTCGTACTCGGAGTCTGACCTGAAAGTAATTTAATTAATAAAGAAACAACAGAGGGTAGATGTAAACAACAACAAGAATATTGAGCTCCGTACTATAATTCGAATTTAATTGCTAAAATAGTTAAAAGTTTAGAATTAAGTGATAATACTTTGTGATAAGTGAAAATAGTGCCGTGTAAATGATATAATAAACAATTCAATAGCAATTTCACTTCAATAAAACAATAACAGTGACTCATCCTTAACAAATTAAAAAACCTTCTAAAAAGTGTATTTGTGTAAGAAAAACTTTCAACTGTGATTTTTTGCGCCAGAAAGAACTTTAAACCAAGTTTATTGTCTACAAACACCAAGACATTAAAGCAGTTCTTGTTTTAAAATAAACAATATATTTTCGTGTAAAAAGTGTAATCAAAAACAATAAACAGTGGAATAGAAATATAAAACAACGAAAGTAAAAATATAAATGATACTGAAGAATTAAAATTAAAAATTGGGAGGTAAATATAGTAATTAGAAAAAAAAAATACAGCATGTTTTGCGCAGGGTGCAACAGAGAGATCCCAGAACGGGAATTTCTTATATGTAAAAATTGTGATAAGGCGTATGATCTAGAGTGCGCAAATGTGTCAACGAAACGATATTACAATACAATGACTTCAGAACATAGGGATAAATGGAAATGTCAAGAATGTATTTGCAAAGTACCAAAAACTAACAACTCAAATACCCCGGCCCGTGCAACCGACCGTACACATATACCATCATCAGAGGTCAATGTTACCATTAGAAAAGAGAATACTAACAATTTTTATGATGCTTCTTGTCTTGATATATCAACCATAGGAGGTGATACCATCTTAGAGACCTCCCAAAACACTGACCGTACAACTGCAACACTAGAAAATTTAAGTAAAATAATAATACAGCACCTTAATGAAAATAATAACTTTTTAATAATGAAAATACAGGACACAATTAAATCAGAAGTCAACATAGCCATTTCTCAGTCAAGAATAGAGATGGAGAATAAAAATAAGCAATTAACACAAAAGTTTGAGAATATGCATAAAAACATGGAAGACATTAAGAATGAAATTGATAACTTAAAAAAACAATATAACTCTTTAAATGAAGATATTTCGAAATTACAATCAAACAATGGAAATGTATCCCCAACAACATCCGACAGTGAATGTAAAAAAAATGTTATATATGGCCTCCCTGAAATACAACAAGAACATGAAGATGAGCAACATGGAAGAATTATACAAATTTTTCGTGACATTTTGAACATAGATTTATTAGGTTACATCGAAGATACACACAGAATCGGTAAATACAGAAACTACAATCGACCTATAATTGTAGAATTAATTAGTAAAAGAATGGTAAAATATATCTTAAGCAATAACCACTACTTCCATAGAACCGGATTATCAATTGCAGAATATCTAGATCAAAATGCTCGATTAAAGAGAAAAGCTTTAAAAGAAGAGATGATGAACGCGAGAAAAAACGGCTTTTATGCTATAATAAGAAACAACCAATTGCATATAGAAGAAAAGAGGAGAACATATAAAACATATAAAACAAATACCAGCCAAAATCTAAGAGAAAGTCAATTTCATACTCAAGATGAACATCTGCAAGACTCTTATCGGAATCAAAGATACTCTAAAAAAGAATTTTCTTCAAAAGAATTCTCCGAAACAAATACTTTTCTAATATAGCCAAAAATATAATATTTTCTACCAAAATATTCAAAGTTTAAATAACAAACAACATATATTGGAAGCTTTTTTAGAAGAAAAAGAAATATACCAAGCTGTCTGCTTGTCCGAGACCTGGTTGTCTCCAGGCAAACTGAGTATGATACAATTTGAAAACTATACGGTTGCAGCGTCCTACTGTCGCACAACTATGCAAGGCGGCGGGGTCTGTATACTACTGAAAAATTACATTGAATATATAGAAAATGTAGAAATATCCCAAATTTCATTAGAATATATTATAGAATTATGTGCAATAGAGTTAGTTAAAGAAAATATTTTGTTAATTGTCTTGTACTGGAATGGGAAAGATGAGGTTTTATTTTATGAAAGATTTAAATATTTATTAAATTATATAAAAAATAAACGATCTGGTAAAAATACAATAATAGGAGGGGATTTTAATATTAATATGTTAAAAAATAATTTCAAAACCAATGAGTTCTTAGACCTTATATCAGAATTTAACTTTACCCAACACATAAAACACCCAACTCGTGGGGCTTCATGTTTAGACCTAATTTTAACTAACTTTAAGGACAAAAATCTTTATAACACTGTCGAAGACTTCGGTTTATCTGACCATCGGAGCACAACTTTAAAATTAAACATAGAACCAACTTTCAAATCAAAAAATATGTATACTTATAAGCGAATATTTAACAATTACAACATGCAAAATTTTAAATTACAGTTGAGAGAAATAAAATGGTCACAGTGTCTCACAAGTGTTGATAATATAAATAAAAATTATGAAATATTCCTTCAAATATTAACAAATATCCTAAATAACACCATTCCAAAGAAAAAGATCCAAATTAATCAAACTTTTAAAAAATCTTGGCTCACAAAAGGTATTAGAAAATCTTGCAAAAATTAAAGACTTTTAAAATTATTTACAGATAAAACAAAAGATCCAACTTTACTTAATTACTATAAAAAATACGAATATACATTAAAAAGAATAGTTACAGCTTCAAAACGTTTACAATACACCAATAGATTAAATAAATCGGAAAATAAAATAAAAACAACGTGGAATATTATAAACGAGCGAACAAATAAACGTAAAAATTTCAACAAAAACAACATACAGCTAAAAATAAACAACCAGATAGTGACAGATCAGAAACAGATTGCAACAGCCTTTAATGATTTTTTTGCTTCCATTGGGGAAAACAGCAGCTTTGATAAATCCTATGAATCTCTCCCTGGCACATCAACAACCCAACCAAATACAATGTTTTTAGCGCCTGTCACTACTTCTGAAATACTTAAAATTATAAAAAACCTAAAAAACAAAAATAGTCACGGCTTAGATAATCTCCCACCAAAATTAATAAAATATTGTGCTGAAGAACTTTGCATACCTTACTGTTTTCTTATAAACCAATCTTTTGAACAAGGAACTTTTCCAGATTTATTAAAACAGGCCTTAGTAAAACCTATCCATAAGAAAAACTCAAAATCAGATCCTAACAACTTTCGACCAATAGCACTATTATCAACTTCATCAAAAATTTTTGAACAAGCCATGTATAATCGAGTATCTAACTTTTTAGAAAAATTTAAAATTTTAAACGCACATCAATACGGTTTCCGTAAAAATAGATCTACAATACTGGCAGTCTATAACTTTATCCAAGAAGCAATAGATATAATACAGAATAAGAAATACGCTATAGGAATACTATTAGATATGACAAAAGCATATGACAGAATCCAACATCATATCTTACTAACTAAGTTATATAATATGGGCATTCGTGGGTCGGCAAACGATTGGTTTGTGTCTTACTTAAAAAATAGAGTTCAATATGTAGAACTAGATACGTACAATCAGAAAATAAACGAAATTATTAAAGTCAGATCAGAAGCAATACAAATCAACTCTTCTATACCCCAAGGCAGCGTGCTTGGTTGTCTTTTATTCCTAATATATATAAACGACCTGCCTCACGCAATAAACGAACACAACGTCTTATTTGCTGACGACGTTTCTATACTCACCTCAACAACAATAAAAAGTCCTAATATTAGTCTCAAGATAAAACTTAATAAAATTTTTGATCAAACTACAAAATGGTTAAAAGAACATAACTTAGAGATAAACTATACGAAAACTAAATTAATAACTTTCCACCCACACCAGCAAAGCCCATTAGACATAGATTTTACATATAACAATGTAAAAATTGAAGTTACTAAATCTTTTAATCTGCTCGGTATCAACATAGATACACATATAAACTGGAAATCTCACATCCAAAAACTTCGAATAAAACTCAGCTCCTTTTCATACGTGCTCCGCGAAATCAAAATGGCAACAAACCTACAAACCGCCCTTATAGTATACTATGCCTACGCCAATGCTTGGTTAAGCTATGGTGTCATGCTTTGGGGACATAGTACAGAGGCACCTGCCATTTTTATAGCTCAAAAAAGACTTCTTAGAATATTAGTAAACATTGAACAAACTACTAGTTGTAAACCACACTTCCGTAAACATAATATACTAACACTGCCATGTCTTTACATTTTGGAAAATTGTAAATTTGTTCGGAAATATCCTGAATTGTACACAAAGCGCACCTTACGACAGCACAACAAATTAATGTTACCCAGGTCGCGTCTTGAGTTACATGCAAAGAGCCCTTATGTAATGTCCATAAAAATATATAACAAACTTCCTGATGATATGAGAAAGATTTCAGAAAATAAACAATTTATAAAACAAGTAAAATCATATCTTCTTAAAAAAAGCTTCTACTCCATCCATGAATATTTTACAGATGAATAAAAATAAATTAATAGTGATAAAATTGTATTGTATCTTATAATATCAGTAATATTGAATATACCTCCCTATGCTACTTAATAATAATATACATGATAATAATAATTTTGTAATTCCTCAAATATAACATTAAGAATAGTATTTACATAATAGATAATGAAACTTGATATCAAAATGTAAATGTAAAATCAGCCCCTCTATCCTCTTTCAAGTTGTTGTGCCCAACAGGGTCCATGATGTATGTACTACTACCTTAAATTGTTACCTGAATTTACCATTGTGGAATGCAATAAAGAATTGAATTGAATTAATTTTAAATATTTTTTTTCAACACTCAGATGAAATGCTGTTATTCTACGGTGAATTATGTCTCATAGCGAAGAAGACGCACATAAAACACTAGATATCTGTTAAACTATCTGATATTTCAAAAATCATTTTTAAAATATTTTTTGAAGTTTCACTTTTGTTCACTAAAATTTTAAATTTAAAGACTCTAGAGTACTAATAGTCACTTACATTTTTAATTCAATTGAAAATCTTGCACACCTTATTTTCTTGATACAGCAGCTTAGCAGCGGAGCGGTTGCGGACCGGGCTCGGTTAGCGGAGTAGCAGCGGCACCGAACGAAGACACAAGGTAGTCGGTAGCAGCTAGTGTATTGATCGCTTGGAAGAATTCAATATCAAATGCAGTCATTTTTATTGAACAAAAATCGTCAAGTCAACACAAAAACGATAGACTTATAAGGGTTGTCAAACGCATTAAATGACTAGCTGTACGCGTATGTCTTTGCTCGCTTAAAATACAAAATTTAAAGAGCAATATATTTTTTTATCACAACATATCTTAATATTGTTATTTTACTAGATTCGTTTAACAATACGTAAAGTAAAACATCAGCATGTAAAATAACAAACAAGTAAGAAAACATAGATAGATACGCATCATACTTCATTAACTAGTAGATCATACAATAAAATTAATACTATTCTAAGACGAATAACCATCCTCATCAGGTACCTAGGTACACGGTCGTGATGGACCTGTTTGTAGCAGCCCTGCATGAAATTACTTTTTAAGCATTTTTATGTAAACGATTCCATAAAATTGAAAATAAATATGATATCCTTCTAATGAAGCCGCCGCCGCCGCTTCAAAAATTGCTTGCATTAAATGTTTTACGCAATACCTAACGATGTTGTAGTAAAAGTATAAATATGTTTGGTTGATACAAACAGTCAATATTAAGATTGGCTAGGCGAAAAGGTTTATGACTGTTCTGGATAAATGTACTTTGACTATTATCCCTACCAGGATATATTAGATGGTACCTTTTCAGCATTTCAATAAGTAACCACGGCGACAGACATTTTGGCGTAGGGGTATCAGCACTTGTCTCAATTTTGTCAACATATTACGTATGTGTCCACACATGGACAGTTTGATTGCAGCTAGATGGTGCTATATAAAAGGGTTTAATAGGTATGTATTGTTATAAAAAGTAGGTTCTATTCACATCACAAAAATCCTAAGTTTGATTACGTCCTACAACTTCCATCAAAGGTGGCGATAAGTAGGGAGATTGGGGTAAAATGAAGTAGGTACGTGTCTACATATACACCTTCTATGTATTTCAAAAATATTTCTAGTTACCTATATATTATGCATCGTCTACAAAACTTGAGAATAAACTTTGTGTTTTTGATATAGTGAAAAAGTTAAAATCATCCAAACTTGTAAGCGGTCGTCGATTCATTTCACACGGATGTCTAGCGGTCATCAACTTTGTTCATCTAACTTCTCACTATTAGACATAATAAATGTGAATGTTTTGTTGTATGGATGTATGTTTGTTTCTCAGTCACGCTGAAACTTCCTGGTGGTTGAAATATTTTACACAAATAGGGTATAGTATAGTATAGCCTGGAATATCACATAGGATACTTTTTATCTTGAAATTTCTACGGGATCTGAAATTGCGCGGATGAATCCGCGTTACACAGAGATAGTATTAAATAAATAGAACATTAGCACTCGTTTGTTTAACAAAGTCAATTGATTTTAAAACAATGAATACGAATTAAATATAATCTCATAGTATTTTATGTTTTATACTTCGTGTGATTGAAGTCCACATTACCCCCAGATCCCCTTTGTTGTTTTCAACGTTGAAATAAATATTTTCAGCACCTTACTGCCTAAGTACGGCGTATGCTTATTCAACAATTATTTAATGTTGCCATGTTGAGAAATTATAATAAATTGCTGTAAAATTATTTCGCCATGAATACATACGATTATTTGATTAATCGTGTATATTAAACTATAATTTAATATTACACTCATAAAAAAATCTCAGATTGTAAAAAGGATGTCACAATATATACGTTAATATAACAAATGGAGATGGTGATGTCTACTCAAATAATGAAAAATGGAAAATTTTCTTTCCATACTCAGCTTAGCTAGAAGAAATTTCATTACGTTAAGCTGCGCCTTTGTTTTTTAATATATTTTCCCATATCTGTAGGTACATAAATTGTTAAAAAAATATACTTATAAGTGAATAAATATCATAGACACCTTTGTTTGATTATATGTACATATTTAAATTTAGAATAATATCTAAGTATCAGTACAAAACATAAAAAGATTTACGGCAATTTTTGGTAAAGTACGACATATTTTTCTTTCGTGCATGGCAACTCTACATAGCGACAAAACCTACTGTATGTGTATTTTATTTAATTCGTTCCGTTGATCTAGTGTTAGGGTGGTTACTGATTTTGTGTTCAATTTAATTATCAGATATTTTCTGTGCGTAATAATTATTTATGTTAAAAGCGAAGTGTGAAAGAACGAGTAGATAATTCATAGTCGCGTACTAACTGTTAACTTTATTTGTTAAACGACATGAGTGAACCTGATTTGAGATTCTGATGCCTATGTCATAATTAAAAACTATTAACATTTTCTGTGGAACGACACGAGTCAATCTGATCGGAATTTCGATAATTTAAAACTCAGGTGTCTTCGAGCCAACCTGGTCACTGGTATCTTTAATGATATCCTGTGGAACGACACGAGTCAATCTGATCTGATTTTTTTATAATTCGAAATTCAGGTGTCTTCGTTCGAGCCAACCTGGACACAGATTATGTTAGCAGTGAAATGATGTACGAAATGAAATGATGTAATGATGAGTCAATCTGACCTGAATCTTGATTTAATGGGAAAGCGTGTCTTTAACTTATTCTGGTAACACGATTAGTGAAGCATAACGTATTAAAAATATGGCACTGACTGAATTTTACATAAATGAATATTACGTACTTTATGTGAGTAAAGTAAAATCAGTGGAAGTGATATTAAGCCGAACAATCCTTTCAAAATGGAAACTGTAAGTTTTTGAACAAAATTCATTATTACACATAGTATTCCTATTTACGTTGCCTCACAATATTATTGGGTATTCTGCCCTACCAGAGAGGGGCATTATAGATTACTGCAGGAGCTCTCCAATCTATTATTGGGCATTCAACCCACCTGAGTGAGCGAAGCGAACGGTCGAGAGCGAAGCGATCGACTGGTGGGTTAGAATGCCCAATATTATACTACTGATATCATTGGGATATAAATATCCAACTTGTCTAGGTTTGACATATCGGTCTTGAGTTCTGCATCCATTGTGAAGATGCTTATGGGTTCTCCTTGTTGTTCAAGTAGGTCAATTATTTTTTCTTGGAAAGCCCTCTTTGTAATATCGGTCTCCCCTAGACAGAGATCAAAAAGCCCAGCAATTCGAGGACTGATATCACATTTATCCCCCACAATAGCCGGAGGTATAATGTTAAGAAAGTTTTCTTTGATCTCCACATTGTCTCCCTGTAAAGTATTGTAGATTAACGTTGTATTCGGAAACTTGTGTGCTAAGGCACTGAAGATGCTACCGGATCCCTCCGCTAGAGTGATTATCAGTCCTGCATCCAGTGAAGATGAGTCATATTATGAGAGAACTTCAAGGAGTTTGGAGGCAGCAGTGCTGATCCTACCTATCATTCGGGTGGTATGATGGATGTACCTCACCCAAATAGGGCTGGTGGGTGAACCAAACTGGATAACATTTTGATGAGAGAAAGTGAAAATGTCTTCCGTTTTGGTGAGGGGTAAGTCGAGATTCTCTACCTGTACTGGAATGTCGTCAGAAAACCGATAAGATAACGGTAAATTTGACAGGACATATTCATTTAGATGTCCTTTTAAGTCTCTCCAGACAGAAATAGCGTCATTTTCTTCATATGGTATTTCGACTATGAGGTTGTCACTATAGTCTATTTTAAGTCTCTTGTTCCAGTCTGATGTTTTTCTACCTCCGAAGTTCGGAAATTGTCTAATTCCGTTCAACTGATTTCGAGTGTACTGCCCTTGCATCCTCATTAAATGGACAACGAATGATCTCCAGAAATAGGCCTGTTTAGATATCAAATCAGTTTTAAAGGTTGTGACGGCCGCAGCTCTAAAGAACAGATTCTTATAACGTAGGATATACTCCTTAAGACTATGTGCGATGACCCGTGCAAGTCCTTTAATCTGGGTCACCTCTGAATGCTTCTGAATATTGAATGACAGTAGTTGAGATAATTCGTCCAGTCTGTCACTGTTAATGATGAGATAAGCTAAGTGGTCGAAAAGCGCTTGGGGGTAGTCATGAGTTCTTGACAAGAGGTAGTTATGAAACTGTTTACTCTCTTGAAGAGCTCAGACTATTACGTAATTGAAACTGCTTTGCCTGAATTCTGACATTAAGTTACTGCTCATTCTCTCTGTCATCTCTTCTGATTTGAGTGCACCGTATGATTCAAGATCGTTATGTACCTCGATGTCATAAGATCTTGAGCAGGATAACTTTCTCCCGAGGGAGACAGACATGCCTAAAACACAAAGCCTTACACATCGTGTGAGGTCAAATGTGTTGAGTGTTGGATCAGGAAAGTCAATCATCATTTTTGATTTATAATCTAAATCCGTCCTATCGATAGAAATAGGTTTGTTAACGATTAGATATGTGCATTGTGGGCAATCTAACAGTATGGCATACGTATCTACTAATTGAAGGTGATTAATTGCTGTCTCAGCGATGAAGTTTTGTATATAAAGAAACAACTCTTGAAAGAATATATTGTAATCTTCTAAGTATCTAAGGGATTTACCTAATTGGTTAGTATTAATACTAATATGAGTGGCTAAATTTGTAGTGAGAGCAAACAGTGCGGAACGTTTTTGAAATGATGCTTTGAGCCGATGTTCATAGCTACCTCCGTAATTTTTGCCACACCAATCTTCTAGAGGATGTTCCCGAAATGAAGGGGCCAATGTTTCAAGTTTATCATCAATCATTCGTTGAACGAGGAGAATCAAAGAGCTTTTCTTATCCATTCTTTCCAAGTAGGTAACTATACAAAAGAGTTTCATCATCGATTTAACGGTTGATTAGGACTAGCGACCGTGAGTTTTGGCTTTGTAATTTTTTCCAGAGTTGATGATCCTAAGAAGGCTGTATGGGGCCCCTTTCTCTAAAGGCTGATTTTCCATACGTCTTTAGATTGAAAGATATTTTTGCAACAATGCAACCCCCCCGATACTCTGCAGGAGTAAGATCGTAGTCTTGGACCACAATTTGTTCACATGTGTTCGCAGAGTATGTTTGTGCGAACAGTGGAAGTGGGTTGCTATAGAAACACTTGTATTTTTAAAGTACGTTTATTAATTATTAGGTATACTATTACACATGCATTATAATCTACTCGACACACAGGAAGAAAGAATGGTTGGTACAGAGAGTATGTACTAGCCCATAGACACTGTGAAGAAACCATAGATATCAAAATTGAATGTTGCCTTATTTTAACACACCCCTCCAACAATCAATTTTTTTATCTTCATGACTGGCTTCTTATAAATTAATAACAAATATATAATACTTATTTTATTTGACTATACAATCCCTAAACTTCTCAAAACATTGCTTGCCCAATGGCTTTGTAAAAATGTCTGCAACATTTTCATTTGTATTAGATCTTCCCAAGCCTTGTGAGTTTCAGTGTCTAACTTTTGTATCACAATATAGATGGTCATAGGGTCCCAGGATTCTGTGGAAACTTGCAGGTTGTGGAGACTATTCAAGCATTCAGAAGTTGTATCTACTAATGTCTTGATTTGATTTGCTGTAGTAGATGTGACTTTCTTCTGACCAAACAATCTTTTTAGTATTGAGTTGACGATTAAGCGTTTGTTTCCATATCGCTGTTTCAAAATATCCCATGCTTGCTCATAGTTGCTTTCAGTGACATAAAGGTGTTTAAGCAGGGATTCAGCTTCTCCAGTTAAGCTCGACTTTAAATAATGCAGCTTCAGAACCTTCGTTAGTGTGGTGTTCTGATGCACTAACGATGTAAATATATCATTGAAGGTTGTCCAGTGTTCATATTGGCCTCCAAATGTTGGTAGTTGAATGCTAGGTAATTTCACTTGTGAGATCACTTCCGACGCCAAATGACTAGTTTCCGAGTTCTTATTGTAAGTCATCAGCATATCTCTTAAATCTCCTGTGAGGCACAAATATAGGTCTTCAATAACATAATAGTCTTCGTTCACGAAATAAGGAATATTTATTCGTTCTTCTTTAGGAGTAGTATTCACAAGTGCTTCGTGATAAGACTTGAACAACTTCCAGTCCTCTTCTATTCCTTTGAGTCTTGTTTCAATGTATCCCTTCGTCAACCGCTGCTTGGGGCATTTCTTTAAATTAGTCTGAGTTTTCTGCAGTAAAGTTGCTTTTTCTTCTAATAAATTAATAATTTCTTTAACTGTAGTCATTTTCTTCAATTATAATTGTGTTCCAAAATACTTTCAAAATTTGTATCAAAAAATATAAATAATATTTTATCAATCAGCAACTGTTGTATATGCTCCTTTAAAATAACTATAGTAGTGTACGTGCGGTCGGCCGTAGGGTCTTTTGTTTTCAGATCGTTCTTAGTATCACTGGGTCTTCACAGGTACAATGCACTATCCGGTTCGAAATTGACCATTATGTTCTTGCAGTTAAGGTTAAGAATTGCTTGGGTTATATTGCAAATAAAACGCGTCTTCCCTTGATAGATGTTTAATGTGGACTAACTTTTAAAATAGATGTATGGCATTAATAAAGAACATTACAATATGTTTGTGTGCGTGAATTGATCTATATATTGAAAGGGATTTTAATTAACTTACAAAATAGACATAACAGATACTTCTTTTTAATTACTACAATTTCTCTTTTTAATTCTACATTATTTTTCTTTGGCAAGTATACTCTATATCCTTTGCTTGATTCTCCATTACCAACAAATTTACCAAATTCTGATTTGTAATCCCATTTTAATCTCTTTTGATCAGGTATATGAACTGCCACGTCTACTCCAAAACTGTACAGGTTAGATATATTATATTTTGATGTTTTATACCATAATTCATAAGGAGTTTTGTCTTTCATTCTACTTTTTCCTGTTCGATTCAATACGTATGTTGCAGTATTTGCTGCTTCTGCCCAAAAAACTTTTCCAAGACGACTTTCTGCTAACATAGACCTAGCAGACTCCACAATTGTGCTTATCTCACGTTCTGCGCAACCATTTTGTTCTTGGAGATATGGAATACTTTTCTCATGTCTTATACCTTTAGAATCTAATAACTTTTCTACAGTTTTATTGACAAATTCTTTCCCATCGTCACTTCGCATAACTTTAATAGTGTGGCCTGTTATATTTTTACTCTCACTTATATAGTTCCTAATATGTTCTGCTGTTTCATTTTTATGTTTTAAAAAATATATTCTTCTATATTTTGAGTAATCATCAATTAGTAAAAGGAAATATTTCGCACCTCCCAGTGACTCACACTCCATTGGCCCACATATGTCCATGTGTATTAAATCTCCTGTTTTTTCACCTCTTGTGTCACTTTTATTAAATGGTAGCTTATGTTGTTTGCCTTGTAAGCATGATGTACATATCTCTGGATCACCTTCTTTATACTCAATATTGTGTTGTTTCAGAATGGTCTTCACATACTCAATATTCTGGTGACCTAACTTCGAATGCCACTCAGCGAGTCCACTATTTGATTTACCAACCATAGCAATATCTAATTCATATTTAAAACTCATTAAAAACATGTTACCTTTTCTGTATGCAATTGCTTTAATTAAATTATCTTTTATAAAAATGCATGTCTTTTGATTACACCTCATTTTATAACCTTTACCTATTGCTGTCGATTATGAAAACAGATTTACTTTTACTTCTGGTATAAATAAAACATTGTATAAAATTGTAGGAATCCACTGTTTTCCATTGTAAGCGCTTAAGTGTATTTCACCATGACCAAGAGCTTTTATGACTGAACCATCACCAATTATGATATCTTTTGGCACTGATAAAGTTTCATAGTTTACAAACATATTTTTATTCTTGCACATATGTTCTGTGGCACCACTGTCCAACACCCAAAATGTTTCTTGAAAATTGTTTGCATAGGAGAGGTTTATTGCTGATGTAATGAATGCATTTGTATTACTTTTTATGTTGTTACTTCTTTTGTAGGAATTATTTTAATTTCTATACCAACAGTCTTTTTCTTTATGATTGAACTTTTTACATATTTTACACTGTTTATAATTTTGAGCACTGTTAAAATTGCTCATGTTTTTCTTACAGTCTTTTTTAAAATGTCCAACTTGTTGAAATTTAAAACATTTTCTTTCACTGTTTCTTGATTGTGTAGATAAAGCTATTTTCTCCTCATAATCATTGTTACGTTTCTCTTCTAACATTAATCTGGATATTAATTCAGATAATTTTCTGTCTGTCATAGGTACTGAATCCCAAGCTGAAATGAAATGTCTAAAATTTTCTGGCAAAGAGCTAATAATTTTAGTGATGAGCATAGATTCGGGTATATTTCCACCTGCTTGATTTATTCTGTTTGCCAATTCTTCTATCTTTGCTATATATAATGATATTTCCTCATTTTTAATATATTGGATTTCAAAAAAAATTTGTTGCAATATGTGTAATGACGTGTCTGATTTTGATTCATATATTGAACACAACTTTTCCCATATTTGTTGAGCAGTCTCACAGTTTGACACTTGTAAAATATTTTTATTGCTCAGTCTTGTTACTATTATAGATTGTG
Source organism: Stenoptilia bipunctidactyla (assembly GCA_944452665.1). NCBI lineage: Eukaryota > Metazoa > Arthropoda > Insecta > Lepidoptera > Pterophoridae > Stenoptilia > Stenoptilia bipunctidactyla. Next base: position 9,720,670 of record OX101741.1, on the reverse strand, counting down.
CCTTTGCGTCTCGTGTCGGCCATTTTTCATCTTATTCATCATTTAAATCGGATCCATTTACAACTCCAAATATTCCTTGTGCTTTTAATATTACACGAATTTGGAACTTCCAAGACATCCAATTTGATAATCCTTCCAATACCAATGAATTTTGGTTTTCTGAAGTAGCCTCCATTTTATCTATACCGTTTACCCGGCCCGTTCTTTTTCCAACCTCACTTTACCGCGATGATATTTATATCTATAGCAATCCCGAATTCTGGGACCATAACCTGTTCGCAGAGTATGTTTGTGCGAACAGTGGAAGTGGGTTGCTATAGAAACACTTGTATTTTTAAAGTACGTTTATTAATTATTATACAATTACACATGCATTATAATCTACTCGACACACAGGAAGGAAGAATGGTTGGTACAGAGAGTATGTACTAGCCCATAGACACTGTGAAGAAACCATAGATATCAAAATTGAATGTTGCCTTATTTTAACAACATGGAACTGGGCTAGTAATCCCTGTTATCTCGAACCCCCAGGTCTCACGTCTTAATTCGGAAGCAATTTTGAAGGTACATGTGTACATAGACATCAATTTGCTGATGATATGGTCGGGAGGAGGTAGTTTTGCATTTCCTAGTCTACGTAAAAGGACAGATATTGCTTCTTTATCCTTGAGTAACCCTAAGTGGTATATAGTCGCTTCTTCTGGAGCAGTCTCATTGATTATCTTATTAATTGTCTGAACGTTCGTAAAACTCCCAATCAATTAAAGTTGAATCCCTTCATTAGAATTTCGTAGTATTTCGTGAGTTAGGTTTGCAATGTAGGGTCTCATTGTAATGAGAATGTCACATAATCTTTCTAAATCTTCACGTCGTGCAGGAGAGCTCTGAAGACTTCTGGGTACCCTTGTCGGATGTTTGCCCAGATTTTAAGCCATATCGTTAATGGATCTGGGCACCCGCGTTGACAATGTTGAGATCGGGAGCCCTCCTAATATGGATGGGCAGTTCAATAAGACAATTAGTCTTATCTTGTCGTTTACTGAATCTACGAGTCCCTTTCTTCGGAAAAGGTTACCAGTCTCGAAAGAATAGAAAAAGAAAGGAAGACAAGGAGAATCACAGCTTCTAGATAGACTTTCAGTGGTAGTTGCCACCCCGGTAATTAATGAGTGGATTGATGGAAAACCTTCATTAATATCTGGAATCATCCGATCAAGCTTCTTTAGACTGTCATCAACACGGACTGACTTATAGTATCGTACTTTGGAATATTCGAATAGATTCTGAGAGTACCAAGTTTCTGATAACTTCAATTTAAGGCCTCCACATATAAAAAAGTTATCGAGAGTATTGAGTAATAGATTTATATACCGATGTGGGTTATTCTGTTGATACGCCTTCAATTTGATGTGGATGACCTGATTATCCCCCTGCCCCATTGCCTCACCATCAATACTGCATTCATCTAGTGCAAGTTTTATTATCATGATAGTGGAGAGTGTCCAAGCTTTTTGTCTCATTTCTTCAAAGCCTCCTAACTGATCGTAGTGACAGTAATCTCCTTCTAAGGGTTCTCCGTTTGGTCCGATCTCTGGCAGTGTGAGACGTCCTCCCAGTAGGACCATACAGCGACCAAACCAGAGATGAGAGTCATAATAAAGATTTTTTCTTCCGTGTAATTCGTCCAGTTCATTGAATAAGTATTTGTTTAATGAGTGTCTTTGGAGCTGATTCCATTTAGACAAGTCTAGGTTAATGTTATATTCACCTGTGTTTACAATGTTGGATGCCACCTTGTCCATTCGTTTAGCAACTTCGAGTTCGGAGTTAGTCATTGTCTGTTCGCGGATTAGAGGTACCACGTTGTCACTGAGAGATTTCTCTAAGCAAACCTGCATCAATCTCATCTCATAGGTTTGCTTACAAAAGACCCTCCCTTTTTCATTTAATTCTCTTTCTTTTCGGCATAACTGGACTATATCATCGCGAAGGTGATTATAACAAAGTAATTCTTGGTCCTGTATTTTTTTGGACAGTTCGCCCTCTTCGCCTTTCAAGTATGTGGTAAGTAAGTGGCAGAAGGTTTTCTTTGATTATATAGGAACTTAAAAGCACAAGGGTCATACGGGATGAACCATTCTTCCCTAGGGGTAGAACAAGCTGTGTCCTTTAATAGTTCTTTCTCATCGATCTCTAAACTTAATCCATGGTTTTATCTGAGGAGTACATTATCCCAGTCGTCAAGAGGGATTAGATCTATCTGGTTCTTAACTGGAAGTCGTTAAACATTTGGCTTATGAAACTGATAATGTTCCGGTTATGACATGATTGGGATAACATGCTTGTTAAAAAAGGAGAAGAAATATGTTTCTCTAAATTTCCACAGTACTTTCTTTGCTAGGCGATCATCGACATCTATTTTCTTTTTGGAATTTTCTCGGGGTTGACGTATCCCGTCGACAGGGTGGAGAACTGGATGACCGTAATTTTTGCATAAGTTAGCGAAATATAAAGATAAGTGAGATGATTGGTCCCTATTATGTTCGAAACCACAAAAAGTGATCAAATGAAAGAACCTCCTTAAGTCTGTTTCTTCTATTTGATCACTCAAGTCTTCTATTATTGAGTCCTTGAGACCAGAAAAGCCCATATCATCAATAATGTCAGAGACGATATGGCCTATAACATAGGCATCCCAATTTTTCATAAGGGAAAAGAAGTTATTTCTATACTTAGCTCTCATATAGATTAAAAAATTGTGGAGGTCATCGTAATGTTGTGTTAAGTTTGTAATGTTTTCTTCTAGGCTTTTGAACGTGATGTGTACTCGCAAATAAAATCTAACTTGGAGATTGTCAAGTTCGCACATTCATAGCGTGGTCGGGTACAAATATGCAGAACCATCCATTATTACAATCTTTCTCAACATAGATATCGGTGGATCTGGATAAAGTGAGGCCTCCACTGCCCAGGCACTCTTGGCGAACGCAGGTGTTGTCATCTTGGACAACACTATCACGTGGTCGAAACTAGCTTGGTCCCTATAGTGGTATCTGAATGATGGAGATAACGTGTTAGACACCATGCCGTTGTCAACTGATAGTCCCAGTCTGTCGTTCGTCAACACAGCCCAGTCATCCAACGAGAATGGCATGAAGACGGGGGTGTGTCGTTCCCTGCACAACAGCACCCGTGGGATAGAGGACCTCGAGTTTCCAGTCGATGCATACCACGGCAACACATCTCTGTTCGCAGATCTAATCTCAATGAAGGTGGCTTGATAGTTCTGAGAAACTGCTCCATATGTTGAAGGCAGTGCGGTGAACATGTCCAAGTTAAACTTCGCAGCCCACTACAACACGGCAAAAAACGGCACGCATATGCTGGAAGCCCAGTTAGCCTCTGTTGGGTTCGAGCCATAGTATGCTTCTATTTCTTGGGTAGCTGTGCGTTCCCCGTTAACTTGCCGGTCCATGAGAGCATTCGCATTGGGGCAGATATTATGCCCGGCTGTTATATGTGCGATCTTGGCTTTTGCTGATGAACGTGCGACCGCCCCCTGGTTAGCTCCCAATCCGGACCACATAGTTCTGTTCACATCGTTTCTTGTCATGTACACTGAGAGAGAGAGGGTTAGAGCAGCCGCTTGTAGGGTGACCATTGATTGTAAGCCAGACACGTCCGACAATGTGAACCTGTAGTCGTTCTTTTAGATCATGCCTGCCGCAGACAAGACCCGGTAAACTGAGTGCGCCACATGCGCCTGGTACTGGGGGGCCTCGATTTGGGGGACGGCCTCAGTCCAATAGGACCGGTATCCAACCACGACACCCCCCACTACCTGTGCTTCATTTGTGATGTTCACCATACTTGTCGCGTGTTGAAGCATGGGGGAAACGGCGCCAAAGTTGTATCCGTTAACACACCGCGTGTACCTTTCTGCGCGATTGGCTAATATTCCACCGCTGATGTCAGACGATGTGTGTCTAGGGGCGTCATTATTAAAATGGTGCACTCCAAAAGTCCAGGCTCCATTCAGTGGGCCTTCGTACCGGTGTGTTCCCTCGTTAGACACTTCAAGAAACGGTGACTCTGGCATGTTTGACGACAGTTCTGCAGCTAGCGAAAACGCTAGCTGGAACGCCATGTCAACGCAGAGGTTTGACTCCATCCACTCCAGGGCTTTGCACATCTGGATGGCTGAAGTGTTGAAATCATTTAGAGCACCATACATATCAGCCGTTATGTTCACCGTGAATGGTGCCAAATTTTGCCTGTCAGCTGGTAGGTATTGTGACCCTTTGTATATCGGCAAACCGGCGGCGGTCAAGATTGGGCTCCTGACATTAGACGCAGTCGTGTTTTCGTCAATGAGGACTAGCATGACTGACGTAGGTCCGGGAATATACACATTATGCGAAAGTGGTATTGTGGTATAGGACGTACGCATATGACGACCTTCCGCCTCTGTCTTGTGTTGGTGTTCAGAGCACCTCGATATGCAACCCGCCCATATGGTTGAGGACAGGAAACACAGGATGTATTCCCGAATCCACCTCTGTACAACCATGTCTGATGTAATTGGGACTGCGGTCCAACCCTGGTCCATCATCGCTATTGGCCATGCATTGGGCAACAGGCTGTCCACGCCTTTCATGTGTGCCGCATAGGCTGGTAATGTGACACATATGACCTCCAACAATTCTCGGTTTTCTGTCCGAGTATATGTATACCACTGTGAAGCTGGGGTGTGACTCAGGTCTTCTCTCCTCACAAAGTGGTTTGTCAGCTTGTCTGCGTCCGGCTGCGTCCGGCTGCGTCCGGCTGGCCGTATGCATAACATATAGCACGCAAAACCGGTATAGTGTTAATGTGAGAGGCGTTGGTAAGAGACATGTAGGAGAGGAGGTTTTGTATTGCAGTATCTGTAGATATTGTTTGAAATTTTCCCAATGTTTGTTCCCTCTCGGTTAACGAAGATTTTATGGTTTCAACTTTCTGTTTTATTAAGAATAGTTCCTGATTCTTAGAGTCACGAAGAATTGCCATTATCTTCTCAAGTCTATCTTGAATTGGCATGCTCTTTCCATAATATGATTGATGATGAATAACAGTATTTAGTGCTGCCGTTTTGGAAAGGTAATACAAGTCACTCCCATGTATCCTTTGGTTCTTATGAAGTTGGGTCGACTTTATTATTTTCTCTAAGGCCAACCACGGGCAAGAAGATAAGTCTGAAAAACTCTTAATGTTTGGAAATTCGATTTGTAGAAATTGCTTGATGTCTTTATGTCGTTTACATATAAAGCCGTCATCGTACTTAAGTAAAAAATTGACTTCGTCAGATGTAATAGGAGAATTTAAATGCGCTTCAATATGGCATCGAAGAGTAGTTTTTTGTTTTTTTTTAGACATTATGTCTTATGTCGGGTTTTTCTAAACAATTATCATTTTATTTCTTAGTGTTTAAGGTTGCTATGCTAACTAAGCTTTAGGCGGCACTCCATTGTGATGATTTTTCTGAGTTTTACTTAAAAGCTTGGTTATTATGATTCTGTGAGAGGGAACTCCTAGAGGTCACTCCAGTTCTTATTTTGCACAGAGATTTAAAAAATGTTAAAGATAATTATGTCACTAGAGAGCAATTGCAAGAGCTCAAAAAAGAATTTATTTGCGATGATCAATCATTAACGACTGTTTGCGCTTAGTTACGCAAGGGCGTTGGGGCTGCACTTCCCGCAGCGCCGGAGATGTTTTATTTCATAATTGTTACCATGAAGACTAATGATCTTAAATTCCTTATGGCATCTTTTTCTTTCTTATGTTATGTAGTTCTTATGGCATCGAAGAAACCAAAAAGAAAAATTAGATCCATCCATGGAACTTGTTAAAATAATACAAGAACTGTATACTTACTTACAATTTAATTAAAACATTTGGAATAGTATTTGTTTTACTTGTTTCAAATCCTATTCTATTCTAATGAACTAAATTCCTTACTGAATCATAAATTCTTTGAGAAGTAGTATTTTTAATTCATCCTTCGTAGGATAGGCAATGGATCTGAGCCATACAGTCTGTTCTTTTATAATATAATCTTAAATATTATTTTATTTAAAAGGCATTGGTGCCAAATCTTCGTATTATTTATTCTTCGTGTTTATAATTTGTAGGCATAAAAGCCAAGTCTTTTAGGGTAGGTTTGTTCCATGGTAGTGTAGTGTCATTTCAGGATTCTTAATTTCAAGTTGAAATGATTTTCTCTATGATATATCTCCGAAAGTAGAGATAATAAAGTCATATATTGGTTTAAAGCAGAACGAATTTGATAAGATTTCTTGCAATGAGCGCGGGATATTTTGCTCATATATTTCCATTAAGTCAGTCACAAACAGTATGCGGCTTATATTAGAGCTAGGACAGTCGAAAAATATATGTGGAAGGCTTTGGGACTCATTTAAGTTGCATTCTGTGCATAAAGGTGAGGTGACTATTTTCATACGATGAAGGTGAGCATTGAATCTGCAGTGGCCAAATCTTAGGCGACATATTTGGGTGTAAAACTTTCTTTTTAAATAGTATTTGCTCCTTGAAAACCAGGGAATTACTCCAGCAGTTTTATTTATCTCCCCATACCAAGAACCAGCTTTCTTTAATGACTCAATGTGATAATTATTCCAGTCTTGCAAAAAATCTTCTCGTAAATATGTGAGTAAATCTCTCCAAGGAATGGCAACGTTTTTTACTTGTTGACATATTTTATTAACTGTCTTGGCAAGATGATCAGCATTTTCATTTCCTTTGACTCCAATGTGCGCCGGAGTCCATGTAAATTCAATTTTATAGCCAGAACCAGTTAAATTAGTCCAAATCTCCTGAATATGATAGATAATGTAAGTAACTGGTGTTCACGTTAAACCTGCTGTGCCTCCGTGTATTGTGATCTCCGTCAATTGATATTGGTAGGCACCACCCTTGTTGACGCCAATTGACATTGGCGTCAACAAGGGTGGTGCCTACACTGAACGAGTTGGCCAACAATGTTCTTTTGCTGTTAATAGTACAAATACATTTTCCTATTCTCGGGACACGAGAGGAAGTCTGGGTTATTTCCTTGGTCAACTTTGTAAGATAGCACCTCACTCTCTCCAATAATGTTAGAGTAGATATTATGGCTTGAGTCCTGATTAAAAAAGACCACATATACTTCATTATTTTGTGGGTGGCTAGAGATTGGTTTACATACATACATACATACATAACTTCACGCCTGTATCCCTTATAGGGTAGGCAGAACATCAGAGGTTATAAGACCAACTGATGTCACGTTTGACTAATGAGGTATTATAATGATTGCGAGAGGCTATTGCAGTGACAGGGGGTCAGCCTATCGCCCACAAAAATGCCAATAAAACCTCTGTCCCTTAACCGACTTTTACAGTATGCCCGGGAAGAGAAGCAGCTGGCACATTCTATGTTTTTCTTTCACTCCCAGTCCAGCATGGATGGGTGAATATTAAAATCAATCTTGTACTCTGCTCCGATCCTTTTTATTTCATTTTCAAATTTATGATCAGATAGGAACATTTTGTTAATAAGTAACCCATCCCTTCTTAATAATTGAGATATCATTGGGATATAAATATCCAACTTGTCTAGGTTTAACATATCGGTCTTGAGTTCTGCATCCATTGTGAAGATGCTTATGGGTTCTCCTTGTTGTTCAAGTAGGTCAATTAATTTTTCTTGGAAAGCCCTCTTTGTAATATCGGTCTCCCCTAGACAGAGATCAAAAAGCCCAGCAATTCGAGGACTGATATCACATTTATCCCCCACAATAGCCGGAGGTATAATGTTAAGAAAGTTTTCTTTGATCTCCACATTGTCTCCCTGTAAAGTTTTGTAGATTAACGTTGTATTCGGAAACTTGTGTGCTAAGGCACTGAAGATGCTACCGGATCCCTCCGCTAGAGTGATTATCAGTCCTGCATCCAGTGAAGATGTGTCATAATATGAGAGAACTTCAAGGAGTTTAGAGGCAGCAGTGCTGATCCTACCTATCATTCGAGTGGTATGATGGATGTACCTCACCCAAATAGGGCTGGTGGGTGAACCAAACTGGATAACATTTTGATGAGAGAAAGTGAAAATGTCTTCCGTTTTGGTGAGGGGTAAGTCGAGATTCTCTACCTGTACAGGAATGTCGTCAGAAAACCGATAAGATAACGGTAAATTTGACAGGACATATTCATTTAGATGTCCTTTTAAGTCTCTCCAGACAGAAATAGCGTCATTTTCTTCATATGGTATTTCGACTATGAGGTTGTCACTATAGTCTATTTTAAGTCTCTTGTTCCAGTCTGATGTTTTTCTACCTCCGAAGTTCGGAAATTGTCTAATTCCGTTCAACTGATTCCGAGTGTACTGCCCTTGCATCCTCATTAAATGGACAACGAATGATCTCCAGAAATAGGCCTGTTTAGATATCAAATCAGTTTTAAAGGTTGTGACGGCCGCAGCTCTAAAGAACAGATTCTTATAACGTAGGATATACTCCTTAAGACTATGTGCGATGACCCGTGCAAGGCCGTTAATCTGGGTCACTTCTGAATGCTTCTGAATTTTGAATGACAGTAGTTGAGATAATTCGTCCAGTCTGTCACTGTTAATGATGAGATAAGCTAAGTAGTCGAAAAGCGCTTGGGGGTAGTCATGAGTTCTTGACAAGAGGTAGTTATAAAACTGTTTACTCTCTTGAAGAGCTCAGACTATTACGTAATTGAAACTGCTATGCCTGAATTCTGACATTAAGTTACTGCTCATTCTCTCTGTCATCTCTTCTGATTTGAGTGCACCGTATGATTCAAGATCGTTATGTACCTCGATGTCATAAGATCTTGAGCAGGATTACTTTCTCCCGAGGGAGACAGACATGCCTAAAACACAAAGCCTTACACATCGTGTGAGGTCAAATGTGTTGAGTGTTGGATCAGGAAAGTCAATCATCATTTTTGATTTATAATCTAAATCCGTCCTATCGATAGAAATAGGTTTGTTAACGATTAGATATGTGCATTGTGGGCAATCTAACAGTATGGCATACGTATCTACTAATTGAAGGTGATTAATTGCTGTCTCAGCGATGAAGTTTTGTATATAAAGAAACAACTCTTGAAAGAATATATTGTAATCTTCATTTCCTCTAAGGGATTTACCTAATTGGTTAGTATTAATACTAATATGAGTGGCTAAATTTGTAGTGAGAGCAAACAGTGCGGAACGTTTTTGAGATGATGCTTTGAACCGATGTTCATAGCTACCTCCGTAATTTTTACCACACCAATCTTCTAGAGGATGTTCCCGAAATGAAGGGGGCAATGTTTCAAGTTTATCATCAATCATTCGTTGAACGAGGAGAATCAAAGGGCTTTTCTTATCCATTCTTTCCAAGTAGGTAACTATATAAAAGAGTTTCATTATCGATTTAACTGTTGGGTTAGGACTAGCGACCGTGAGTTTTGGCTTTGTCATTTTTTCCGGAGTTGATGATCCTAAGTAGGGTGTATAAAGGGCCCCTTTCTCTAAAGACTGATTTTCCATACGTCTTTAGATTGAAAGATATTTTTGCAACAATGCAACCCCCCCGATGCTCTGGAGGAGTAAGATCGTAGTCTTGGACCACAATTTGTTCACATGGAACTGGGCTAGTAATCCCTGTTATCTCGAACCCCCAGGTCTCACGTCTTAATTCGGAAGCAATTTTGAAGGTACATGTGTACATAGACATCAATTTGCTGATGATATGGTCGGGAGGAGGTAGTTTTGCATTTCCTAGTCTACGTAAAAGGACAGATATTGCTTCTTTATCCTTAAGTAACCCTAAGTGGTATATAGTCTCTTCTTCTGCAATTTTAGGAGTTAATTAAGGCTTTTTGTTTTTTCCTTTTACTGGGTATAAAATTTTGTTTTGTTTGTTTTTTAAATAAAATAAATATTTGACGATATGATATATTACTATGAAATAAAATGCAAATATCAAAATAACAATTAAATTTTTATTTTTAAACCATATCAAGAACAATAATATGTTAAAAGAAAGATATAAAATATTACATGTTGGATTTGCCTAATTTATTTTACAATTTTACATGCCCAAATTGTACATTTAATGTTAAAACTGTATTTTTATAAGTATCCCATTCTATGCAAATGGCAATAAAGTGTTTGAATTTGAATTTGAATAAATTATCAGTTTCATTCATAATATCATCATAATCACTAGTTACTAAATACTGCACATTCACACTAGCATTATCAGGTTCAATATCCTCCATATTACGACCATCCACATCAAGTACAATATTTTTTAATTAAATGACTAACATGTCCAGGCTCCTTACGTATGACGAAGGATTTATTCTTCAAAGTATTACATTTTATTTTTTTCATTTTTAAAGATGGTTCTTCAGCTTTCCGTTTTTTGATGCTCCTCACATGATTTTGCCGCTTCTTCATTATACCAGCTTTCTCTATCTTGAGCGTAGTAAAAAGGATTCATTATTGGGTCTGAGTCTTCCATCAAATTCTGAAACAGGAACAAGTTAATAAATAATAATCATAAAGTATATCTAAATAATTCAACATATAAAATGTGTGCAGGACAGTGACGATAAAACTTAAAAGACAGTTGTATAAAGTTAAACAGTGTATATAGATAGTGTATTATAGTGTTTTGTAAGACTCTCCTAAAGGTCAAAGAACGTTTAAATTAGTGTTTTATAGTGAATAGTGTCACATACAAGTGTTAGTTGTAAGAAATAGTGTTTTATAACAGTTTTTATAGCTTGAAAAAGTGTTTGCTTAATCGTTCGTATCGTTGTAATTTGATTGTAATTTGATTAATTAATAGCCGCTATGATAATGAATTTACGCATAGAGCAGTCTCATTGATTATCTTATTGCTTCTTTATCCTTGAGTAACCCTAAGTGGTATATAGTCTCTTCTTCTGGAACAGTCTCATTGATTATCTTATTAATTGTCTAAACGTTCGTAAAACTCCCAATCAATTAAAGTTGAATCCCTTCATTAGAATTTCGTAGTATTTCGTGAGCTAGATTTGCAATGTAGGGTCTCGATGTAATGAGAATGTCACATAATCTTTCTAAATCTTCCGTCGTACACCGATTAATTTAAGTACTTGTGGATTAGTTACGTATTGAGGGAGAAACTCATCAACTATTTCTCTTGCTTTTTGTTCGAAGTTGGGTAAACCTATGGTATTTATGCTGTACATATCTTCTACTAACTTCACAGTATCCATAGGAATCCTGATCGTGCATGGGAGCACATGGAGGAGAGCTCTGAAGACTTCTGGGTACTCTTGTCGGATATTTGCCCAGATTTTAAGCCATATCGTTAATGGATCTGGGCACCCGCGTTGACAATGTTGGTACATGTTTGAGATCGGGAGGCCTCCAAATATGGATGGGCAGTTTAATAAGACAATTAGTCTTATTTTGTCGTTTACTGAATCTACGAGTCCCTTTCTTCGGAAAAGGTTACCAGTCTCGAAAGAATAGAAAAAGAAAGGAAGACAAGGAGAATCACAGCTTCTAGATAGACTTTCAGTGGTAGTTGCCACCACGGTAATTAATGAGTGGATTGATGGAAAACCTTCATTAATATCTGGAATCATCCGATTAAGCTTCTTTAGACTGTAATCAACACGGACTGACTTATAGTATCGTACTTTGGAATATTCGAATAGATTCTGAGAGTACCAAGTTTCTGATAACTTCAATTTAAGGCCTCCACATGTAAAAAAGTAATCGAGAGTATTGAGTAATAGATTTATATACCGATGTGGGTTATTCTGTTGATACGCCTTCAATTTGATGTGGATGACCTGATTATCCCCCTGCCCCATTGTCTCACCATCAATACTGCATTCATCTAGTGCAAGTTTTATTATCATGATAGTGGAGAGTGTCCAAGCTTTTTGTCTCATTCCTTCAAAGCCTCCTAATTGATCGTAGTGACAGTAATCTCCTTCTAAGGGTTCTCCGTTTGGTCTGATCTCTGGAGGTGTGAGACGTCCTCCCAGTAGGACTATACAGCGACCAAACCAGAGATGAGAGTCAGAATAAAGATTTTTTCTTCCGTGTAATTCGTCCAGTTCATTGAATAAGTATTTGTTTAATGAGTGTCGTTGGAGCTGATTCCATTTAGACAAGTCTAGGTTAATGTTATATTCACCTGTGTTTACAATGTTGGATGCCACCTTGTCCATTCGTTTAGCAACTTCGAGTTCGGAGTTAGTCATTGTCTGTTCGCGGATTAGAGGTAACACGTTGTCACTGAGAGATTTCTCTAAGCAAACTTGCATCAATCTCATCTCATAAGTTTGCTTACAAAAGACTTCCCTTTTTCATTTAATTCTCTTTCTTTTCGGCATAACTGGACTATATCATCGCGAAGGTGATTATAACAAAGTAATTCTTGGTCCTGTATCTAGATAAGACTCTGGATTCATAATTCCCACTGGCAGAAGGTTTTCTTTAATTATATAGGAATTTAAAAGCACAAGGGTCATACGGGATGAACCATTCTTCCCTAGGGGGAGAATAAGCTGTGTCCTTTAATAGTTCTTTCTCATCGATCTCTAAACTTAATTCATGGTTTTGTCTGAGGAGTACATTATCCCAGTCCTCAAGAGGGATTAGATCTATCTCGTTCTTAACTGGAAGTCGTTAAACATTTGGCTTATGAAACTGATAATGTTCCGGTTATGACATGATTGGTTATCCACGCTTGTTAAAAAGAAGAAGAAATATGTTTCTCTAAATTTCCACAGTACTTTCTTTGCTAGGCGATCATCGACATCTATTTTCTTTTTGGAATTTTCTCGGAGTTGACGTATCCCGTTGACAGGGTGGAGAACTGGACGACCGTAGTTTTTGCATAAGTTAGCGAAATATAAAGATAAGTGAGATGATTGGTCCCTATTATGTGCGAAACCACAAAAAGTGATCAAGTGAAAGAACCTCCTTAAGTCTGTTTCTTCTATTTGATCACTCAAGTCTTCTATTATTGAGTCCTTGAGACCAGAAAAGCCCATATCATCAATAATGTCAGAGACGATATGGCCTATAACATAGGCATTCCAATTTTTCTTAAGGGAAAAGAAGTTTTTTCTATACTTAGCTCTCATATAGATTAAAAAGTTGTGGAGGTCATCGTAATGTTGTGTTAAGTTTGTAATGTTTTCTTTTTTTGAACGTGATGTGTACTCGCAAATAAAATCTCACTTGGAGATTGTCAAGTTCACACATTAATAGCGTGGTCGGGTACAAATATGCAGAACCATCGATTATTACAATGCTCAGTTCTTTCTCAACATGGATATCTGGAGATATTGTTTGAAATTTTCCCAATGTTTGTTCCCTCTCGGTTAATGAAGATTTTATGGTTTCAACTTTCTGTTTTATTAAGAATAGTTCCTAATTCTTAGACTCACGAAGAATTGCCATTATCTTCTCAAGTCTATCTTGAATTGGCATGCTCTTTCCATAATATGCTGCCGTTTCGGAAAGGTAATACAAGTCACTCCCATGTATCCTTTGGTTCTTATGAAGTTGGGTCGACTTTATTATTTTCTCTAAGGCCAACCACGGGCAAGAAGATAAGTCTGAAAAACTCTTAATGTTTGGAAATTCGATTTGTAGAAATTGCTTGATGTCTTTATGTCGTTTACATACAGGGTGTGGCGTAATGAGTGGATAATCCTTTACCGACGGTTAGGGGGCATTGCGGCTGTTCGGAAAATGACAATTTGTGTTTAGTTAAAGTGTAACGGTTTTCGAGTTTTTGGGCATTTTTTAAAATTTGAATAAAGTTAGGCATTTACCCACTCTTTTAAGAGCCAAATTTACAATACAAAGAATTTTCTCAATATGTTTTCTCAACAGCATTAAGTGATAGTGGTCCTATCAAACGTAAACTACCAATTTTGTACGATAGCCAAAGTTTTTTTTATTTTTATTTTTAAACGTACAGTTTGTGCTAAGTTCCATTTTTTCCCTAACTTTGGTACCTCGTGGTGTAAAAAAATGTACAGTGACATGAGTGCCCAATTGATTAAATAATAGCCTATTTCATTACGATTCCAAAATGGTACAATTTTCGATATTTCTAGCTCTCAATTTAAAAATATTGCATTTAAGGTGAGTCAAGGTCAATTTTCTTAGGAGGTTCTCTTACGCAAAATTATTACTATTTGTAATAGTTTTAGTTCATCTGCCTTTGTGTTCACAAAACCGACTCCTCCGTAAAGTTGAATAATAATTCTAGGAATCATAGCGCACCTGCGTTTCTTACTAAAGCTAAAGTTTTGGTTTCTTCTATCATTTAACGAGTAAAAAAGATAAAAAGATAGCGACTTTATTGTTTGTCCTGGGGTACTCAACCTGATTTTAGGGTTCGTTGGCTAACTCCTTGCCTGCGTCACCCCAGTGTGCTAACATACTACTTTCGTACGCCCGCATTTTTGCTCTGCTTTGGATTGGATTTAATTTACGATTTGGCCTGTGACCTCGGACTTGATTTTCTTTGTGGTTTGGACATTAACTTCATCGATTTACTTCTGTGACCTTGGACTTGATTTGCCTAGTGATTTGGACTTGGTGATTTGGTGTTGGGTACCGACTGCAATGTCTCGCAACATACCATACACTCCGATGGAGTATGCTAAAATGCATTTTATTTACGGTGAAGGTTGCGGTAATGCCAGTCAAGCTGCAGCACTGTATCGGGAAAGGTTTCTCCATGCACGCCATCCCGATTACAGAGTCTTTATAAGAGTGCATAATGCATGCATGGGAGGTCGAATTCCGGGAAGTGGCATCGACGGTACTAGCTCGAGGAGGCCAACTATTATACGTTACGATGAAAGTGTACTCCAAGAGATAGAAGCCGACCCGACCACGTCCGTACGAGCGATTTCCAGACGTACAGGAATATCAACGAGGACGGTGCAGAGGATTTTAAGATAGGAGAACTTACACCCATACCATAACGGACCCTAAAATCAGGTAGAGTAGGTACCCCAGGACAAACAATGGAGTCGCTATTTTCTTTTCTTTTTTACTCGTTAAATGATAGAAGAAACCAAAACATTAGCTTTAGTAGGAAACGCAGGTGTGCTATGATTCCTAGAATTATTATTCAACTTTACGGAGGAGTCGGTTTTGTGAACACAAAAGAAGATGAACTAAAACTATTACAAATAGTAATAATTTTGCGTAAGAGAACCTCCTAAGAAAATTGACCTTGACTCACCTTAAATGCAATATTTTTAAATTGAGAGCTAGAAATATCGTAAATTATACCATTTTGGAATCGTAATGAAATAGGCTATTATTTAATCAATTGGGCACTCATGTCACTGTAAATTTTTTTTACACCACGAGGTACCAAAGTTAGGGAAAAAGATAGAACTTAGCACAAACTGTACGTGTAAAAATAAAAATAAAAAAACCTTTGGCTATCGTACAAAATTGGTAGTTTACGTTTGATAGGACCACTATCACTGAATACTGTTGAGAAGACAGATTGAGAAAATTCTTTGTATTGTAAATTTGGCACTTAAAAGAGTGGGTAAAGGCCTAACTTTTTTCAAATTTTATAAAATGCCTAAAAACTCGAAAACCGTGACACTTTTACTGAACACAAATTGTCATTTTCCGAACAGCTGCAATGCCCCCCAACCGTCGTTAAAGGATTATCCACTCAATACGCCACACCCTGTAAAAGCCGTCATCTTACTTAAGTAAAAAATTGACTTCGTCAGATGTAATAGGAGAATTTAAATGCCCTTCAATATGGCATCGAAGAGTAGTCATTATGTCTTATGTCGGGTTTTTCTAAACAATTATCATTTTATTTCTTAGTGTTTAAGGTTGCTATGCTGACTAAGCTTTAGGCGGCACTCCATTGTGATGATTTTTCTGAGTTTTACTTAAAAGCTAATATTATGCTTGGTTATTATGATTCTGTGAGAGGGAACTCCTAGAGGTCACTCCAGTTCTTATTTTGCAGAGAGATTTAAAAAATGTTAAAGATAATTATGTCACTAGAGAGCAATTGCAAGAGCTCAAAAAAGAATTTATTTGCGATGATCAATCATTAACGTACAATTATGAACGTAATGTGAATAGCAAAAGGCGCCATACATTAGCCATGCAAAGTGATTTTATTGATAGTGGACCCATGGGTATAACGGAATCTGCGATTGAGAATAATCCTCCTAACAACGTCTCAAAATCACCTACAAAAAAATCTCCCTCGTATGTGGGCAACCAAGTACACCCGCCTGCTGAGTCAGAACAAGTTGTTTTTAAGTTACAATCTTCAACTACGGCAACGACTGCGCCTGCGCCTGCGCATGCTTCTTATGTTGATGTCCTTCAAAAGCAACGAAACAAGGAAGATGGAGAGTGGACTGAGGTGCGATGAAGGCGTTGGGGATAACAATAAAAATATGAAACGGTCTCGTTTTGTCGGAAAAAAGGGTATGGCGAATAGCGACTCTTCGACAAAATTTAAGGCAGCTGACACAAAAGTACCGTTTATATTGTACAATGTATCTAAGGACGTATGCTCGGAAGATATAGCAAAGTATATATTAGATAAGACACAAGTTACGATACTACCAGAGAAGATTACAACGAAGAGGACTAAGGATTATGATTCCTACAAATTGTATATACCTAGGAGCAAAATAACATTGTTTGACGATGATAGCCTGTGGCCGGATGGAGTTTTCTTCCGTCCGATACATTGTTTTTAAAGAGAAGACTCCAAAAATAACAGAAACCAAAAATGGCTTGCACACAGAATAAAATTTTATCTACATGTTGTAACACTTTTTTTTAGTACCTCTCACTCCCGTTCGATTGATAGTTTTGGAGAGTGTAGAGAGCCCTTAATACGGTTTTTGTAATCCATCGGTCAGAGTGAGTGAACTGGGATGTCGAAGCTTATAAATACTCTTTGCGCTCTGTCATCCATCTTTTTGGTTCGGGTCTTGGAGTTCGCAAGTACAGTTGTCGGCGAAATATAATAAAACTAAATAAGGAAGTTAATAACCGTTTTTACTATGCCTTGAGGCATTAGTTTATATCTTTAGAAGATGTTTGGAGGTTAATTGGTAAGTTTTCTTTTGTGGCATATCGATTTTTGTGCTGAGTTAAATCAGCCATCTTGAAAAAATATATCCCTTTGTCTATTCTTTTCAGGTCCACCACGGGATGTAATCCCTCAATATCTTATATGGAGTGAATTACTTCTCAGAGAAACCCAACGTTGTTGGTATGTATCACCTTGGGCATCTTCCACGTGACCGTATTTTCCGTATTGTGGTGCTGTAGCGTCATATGATAATTACATGTGTTTTGTTACAGGGTTTTTTTTTTGGTTTTCCTATTCTGGATACTCTTTTTCTCACACTCCGACTTTATATTTTCACCATTCTGTTTTTACGCTCCCGGAATGACATCAGTATCATCTTTTCCGTTAACATATTGAAAGCTGGTCAAACAACAGGAGACATGATGAATTAAGCTCGTCCATGACAACTATTTAATAGACCAAAGTCTTCTACAAACCTCAAGATCCAAGTTTCAAGGTATTATATCTTAATTTAATATGTATTAGTTTAAACTTAGCTTTACCGTACCTTGTAATATCAATAGTGATGTAGATCCGTGGTTCTTAAATATAACTGTGCTCCATACTTTTGTGTTTGATTTCATAGCATGTCTGCGTTCTCGTTTGTGTGTCGAGAGGAGCTGGCGCCCATTATATATAAATTTTGTTCCCTCTCACACCTCTGAGTAGGCCATCCCACGTCCCGAGGAAGAGCTAGCCTCGCTACCATCTATGAGCTTTCCATCTGCTCTGGGGTTAATCCGGCCTGGTGGCAAGTGACCACTAGCTACCGTGCCCTCACTCACCAAGAAAGTAGGTTACAATGTTAAGCTTACGAGTTTTAATTGTAAATCCATTATGAGACCTGTCGACTGTGTGAGGGAGCTATGTCAATCATCAGACATCATAGCATTTCAAGAAACTTGGCTACTATCGCACGACTTAGCTTACCTTAGTAACATAGATCCCGGCTTCAGTGCAACTGGGGTATCTGCAGTGGATACTTCGTCAGATATACTGCGTGGGCGGCCATACGGTGGCGTTGCCCTGCTGTGGCGATCCAGTGCGTTTGATAGTGTGTCTGTGATAAAGTGCAATAGTGTAAGAATAGCTGCCATAAAAGTGTTAGTAGCAAATCGTACCTTTTTTTTTTTTTTTTATAAGTGACTAAACCCGCGTTTGACCTCAATCTCACCTGATGGTAAGTGACGATGAGGTCGAAGATGAAAGCACACGGGTTTAGGAAGGAACTGGCTCTTTATACAATATTGCCGGAACACATTACCGCCGGAGCGGTAACATTTGGCGGCAGACTTTATATAAAGGGTGGTCGCTAGCCAGGCGGACCCAGAAGGGATCCTACCACCAAGCAAACCTTACTTGTATTCTCAGTGTACATGCCAACTGACATAAGAAGTAATTTATGTGAATTTTTGGACTGCTTGGCTGAAATAAATGCAATTGTGGAGTGTAATAATACTGAAAATGTGTTTGTGTCGGGAGATTTTAACGCGCACCCAGGTGAGTTATTCTTTAAAGAATTAGTACATTTTTGTTCTGACTATCACTGGCTGTGTGCCGACGTAGATTTTCTGGGAGTTGATTCAGGTACTTATACCTACTTAAGTGACACTCATGGGTGCGTGAGATGGCTAGATCATTGCATTATAACTGATGTAATGAAAAACAGTATTGTAAATGTTTATGTTAATAATAATGTATCATGGTCAGATCACTTTCCTTTAGAAATTACTTGTAGCTTTAATGATTTAGTATCAAAATATTGTGTAAAAAAAACAGAACAAAGTAAAGTCTTATGGGGTAGCAGAAATTGTGACGAAATATGTAAGTACTCAGAGCTTTGTCATGTTTCATTACGCGACATTGATTTTCCGTCCGAGTTAACCGAGTGCAGTGATAAAATAATATAATAACGACCAACATAAAATATTAATTGATAATTTATATAGTAAAATAATGTCCAGTTTACAAATGGCTGCTGTTTCTAGTCGTAAGTTGGTGTATAAAAAGTGTAAACGTTATATTACGGGTTGGAATAAACATGTCAAGCAGGCTCACAGTGAGGCCAGGCTTGGTTTTCAAATGTGGGTGCTCTATGGAAAGCCAATGTCGGGACATTTATTTGAGAGAATGAACTTCACTAGAAAAGTTTTGAAAAATAAATTGAAATGGTGCCAGGATAATAATAATAATAATAATAATTCTTTATTGTACACCAACAGCATTAATAACATTTTACAATAAATTTTAAAACATTTGCACAAAGGCGGCCTTATCGCTCAAAGCGATCTCTACCAGGCAACCCAGTAAGGACAGGACATGAATAGAGGAAATTAGGGTGGGCGGTGGTACAGGATCACAGTTACCAAATTAAAATGGACATAATAGCGACACATCATGATGAGAAAAAGTTTAGCGCGTTTTGGAAACTTACCAATTGATTGAACCCCAAGTCTAACTTACCCGAGAACGTGGAAGGTTTGTCTGATAGTAAAGAAATAGCTAACATGTTTAAAAGTCATTTTAACGTGGAATCTCTGACCATAAGTCAATCTAATACGAATGACACGCGAACCCCATGTCTGGGAAGTTTTCACTCGCGATTTTCAGTTAAAGACATTAAAAATGCAATTCATAAAATGAAACGGGGCAAGTCAGCCGGTCATGACGGTCTGAGTGTAGAGCACCTTAGGTACGCTGGTGTACATTTGCCGAGAGTACTTACAATGTTGTTTAACTTTTGCATAGGGCACTCGTACCTGCCCCCTCACCTTATGAAAACTGTAGTTTTTCCAATAATTAAAAATAAATCTAAAGACTCGTCCGATAAAAATAATTACAGCACTATTTCTTTAGCACCGGTTACCGGGAAGGTACTGGACAGTTTGCTTGACACTAGGTTGGAGGCTTGTATTCAATTACAATTTGGTTTCAAACCTGGGATGTCAACGGAGAGTGCAATCCTCTGCCTCAAGCAAACTGTTCGATACTATACGGACAGAAAAACCCCAATCTATGGTTGTTTTCTTGACCTGTCCAAAGCTTTTGACCGCGTCTCCTACGACTTACTGTGAAGAAAACTATCGGATGAGACTAAACTACCTACAGAGCTCATAAATATGTTTTAATATTGGTACTCAAATCAGAAGAACACAATAAAATGGGACAATAATCACTCTGAGTCTTACGGTTTACAGTGCGGGGTCAGGCAGGGAGGACTGACCTCACCAAGACTATTTAATGTCTACGTTG
The DNA here is from genome assembly GCA_944452665.1 of Stenoptilia bipunctidactyla. NCBI lineage: Eukaryota > Metazoa > Arthropoda > Insecta > Lepidoptera > Pterophoridae > Stenoptilia > Stenoptilia bipunctidactyla. Next base: position 9,700,188 of record OX101741.1, on the reverse strand, counting down.
ATCGTCTTATCCGCGAACTGAGCAGCACTATGGTAGGGTGCTCCATTGATGGTACAATGATGAATAACATTAGTGACGCTGACGATATGGTGCTGCTCAGTCCTTCTATAGATGTATTAAGAAGGATGGTGGCTATCTGTGAGAGATATGTGGGGGCACATGGCTTGAGCTATAATGTCAACAAAAGCGAAATTCTAATATTTAAATCGCAAAACAGGACTGTAGACGACGGGAGATAAATAATTAAGAATTTGATGGGTTTTCAAAATAGCTAGCGCAATTAGGTGCGCGACCGTATGTTCCGAAGTGTCAAAACGCAACTGACTCGTAGATGTGCGGGCGCAGCCGATCTTCCCTCGGCCCGCGCCTTCACACCCCGAGCGGACTGTATTAATTAACATAGGATTACCTTCGCAGGAACATACAGACGCATACCTACTCGCTTACTATAACTTTATTTAAATAAACACTTAAGATTATAGTAAAATATCAACACAGGTACAGTTTACTGCAAATACCTACTTAAATAAACAATAGGTACTAGGTAGGCTAGCCATCCTCAACAAGGACAGTAACTAACGTGCCTTTTGTCAGACTAAGCGGAACGCCACTACGGGTTGTCACTCAATTTAAATACCTAGGCCATGTGCTTACCGATCGTCACAGATGACCTTGATCAGGCAATATCAAGGTCAATATTAGTGCAGCGTGAAAATCTGCGGGCAAGCATATTGCACGCGCATTTTCACGCTGCACTAAGGATGTTAAAGTTACATTATTCAGGGCTTTTTGCCAAACGTTTTATTCGTGCAGCCTGTGGGTCAGGTATACGCGGAAGGCCTTCAGCGCACTGCGCGTCCAGTACAATAATAATAATGCTCTGAGGACCCTGCTGGGACAGCCACGGTTTTGTAGCGCCTCGGCAATGTTTGCAGAAGCTAGAGTTGACGATTTCTATGCCATAATACGGAAGCGAGCTGCGTCTATGTTGCGGCGAGTTCGTGGTAGTTCCAACAGCATCCTTAGAGTGCAAAAAGTGATGGACCTTTCATAAGGCATTGGACTGATTTGCTTGTACGCAGAGGCGTGCTTATTATAAATTATTAAAATAAAATAATTAAACTTATATTTTTTGTAATAATTGGTTTTCATAATTTATAATTATAAAATTACCATAAATTCAATAATTAGAATAATACTAATACTAGGTTAAGAAATTGTATTACTAACACACTATGGATCTGGTCCGAAATAAAGATTTATTATTATTATTAACGGCCGCGTCTCTGATGGAGGAGTTTTAAAAAAGACAGAATTTTATAAGCGTTTGAATGAAGGTGCTTTAAATATACCGCCACCGGAAAAACCAACACAGGACTCAGATCCTTTACCATTTGTGTACATTGGTGATGAAGCTTTCGCCTTAAGACCAGATTTCTTAAAGCCATATCCACAACGAGAATTGAGTGATCATGACAAGAGAATCTATAACTATCGAGTGTGCAGAGCTCGGAGGATAGTAGAAAATGCGTTCGGTATTTTAGCCGCAAGATTTCAAATATTTCACAATGCTATTGCGATGTGGGACGAGGGAGCCAAATAAGACACGTGTAAATTTTATCAGAGTAGACAGTATAATGATTAAAATAACGAATACATAATGAGTACAACGAGGAGGTGCGTCACGCACTACACCTCCCCGGCAATTTTAACAAAAAAATATAATATTCAAAAGTTAATTATAATTTTTTGGAACAATACTTGTTTTTCAAACTTTACTATACGAAATACCTAAAACTATTTTTTCACGAATTTAAAATTGAAATTATCGAAAAAAGAAGTAATATTGGTGAACAACAAGTTCCTTTAATTTTTGAATACATATAGACAATAGTTTCACAAAAAAAAACATACTTTATTTTCTTTGACATAGTATAATATAAATAAACATAAATACACAAGTTTTAAAATCATATTAGAAATATTTTTTACTTATTTACTAACTTACTTAGTAACATTGACAAAACATGGGTAGATAGTATTGGGTAGTGACAAAAAATCAAATTTATACTATCCTTAAATGAACATATTAATAAAAATAAAACATAAACAGTATTATAAAAAGTCACACTTCAAAAATCTGGGTGTAAATTGCTTCATTTAATTAAATAAAATTATACTTAAAAAAAAAAATCCTATCGAAAAAGCTTTTCCTGTTTGCTTTTTTTTGTATTATTTCCATTAAAAAAATCTTATAATTAATTATCATACTTATTTACATCTTATAATTTAAGATTTTGTTTAAGATGTTATAATTGATAATTAATTATAACATCTTAAACAAAATCTTATAATTAATTATCATTTATTTACTTTTCCTCATTTCTTAATATGTTCTACAAACATTATTCCATCTTGCAGTATTGGCTACACTTAATTATATTGTACTTTGGGATATTTTAATTTTTATCAGCGGCCGCTGTATTTATTATTAATATATTTATTCATATCATATATTTGGGTACTTACATCCATTTCATTGAGTCGCGACTCTCAACTTTTATTATATCATTTCATATTAATTAGGGTCACCGTTTTAAGACATTTTGTCTCCAATAGTTTTCACAGAGAAATCTCGTTTGCACCATGATCAAACTGAAGGATCGTTTTGTGCCCTTTGTACCCTCATAGTGTGCCAAATACTTATTTATCATTCCTATTACTATTGACAAATATTATTCACCAAACAAAAACCGATTATTTAAGACTCTATCAAAATTAATCATTCCAATAATAAGGAATTAGAAAAAACTTCTTGGGTGATCAGTCCAAAACTTTTTAATATTCTATATTATGGAAGACTTCCAACAACTTTAAATTAACTTATTAAATCCTAAATCTTACAAATCCGAGCATCTAATTAGCACATTCTATGACCTTCCTATACCAGTATCAACCTATTCTTAAATCCTGCATTCAAATCTATTAATATGTTTAGATTTTAATGAAACACAAGAAAAGTAATTTAACAATGTATTTAGCTAAGTAGCTAGACTAAGAAGTGAGGATGTCAAACATTTACATCTTACCCTACATTGGTTCATATTATTAAACAATAATAGAAAATGTTCATACCTACATATAATCAAACACCAAGCAATCTCAATACATAACATACCTTACCCCTTAGTAGCAAACAAATTAAACAAAACTTAAAGTATATTCTGACTCTAAAAATCAACAACAATATAGGTATACTATAAAGCTAATAAATGTAAAATAAGAGTGAACTGTTAAATTAAGTACAAAGTATCTGTAGAAGTACTGGGTCTTTCATATGGAGTCTTCGTGTGTACATTCAGTTTGTTCTTAACTTTTCCTCCACTAGGTAAAGAGCATTCACCGCTTGCAGGTATACCTAACATCTCAGCCCACTGATCAGCATCAGGTATTTCTACAATGGCATCTGACTCTTGACTCTCCATATTACTTGTATCATCACTTTCTCTAGTCACTGACTGGCAAGGTGCTGGTATTACTTCCCCTTCTTCTGCTCTTAATTCATTTGTATGTTTTTTTATTAATTGATCTATGTGGCGGTTTACAATAACACCATCGTTGGATTCAATTTGATAGCTTGATGGACCAGCTTGTCTAATGACCGTTCCAGGTAGCCAGCGAGGTCCACAATTGCTGTAGTTTCTGTACATTATTTTTTGTCCCACATTTGTCTGCCTTGTTTTCTGTGTACTGTTAGTCGCTACTTCATCTTCTGTTTTTTTATGTTGCACGTTATCTGGATGTATAGTGTCCAGTAACGTGCGTAAGCGTCTATTCATCAATAGTTCTGCAGGACTTTTGTTTGTTGAGGTACATGGTGACACACGAAGACCAAGTAGTAAGTTTGGTATTTTGATATCCCAGCTTTCATGTTGCAACTTGCGCAATTTGTCTTTTATGGTTTGAACCATGCGCTCAGCCAATCCATTAGTGGCTGGATGATATGGAGCAGTAGTCACATGACGATTATATTTCACAGCTTCTTTCTTTGCGATTGAGGTTTACTTTATGTAGTAGCGCCACCTACTGCTAGCCTTTGCACGGATTTTAGAGTCTATGATAAGGGTTCTTTTCTTTTTTTTTTTTTTTTTTTAACAACTGTCACGTTTCGCTCCCTATGTCAGCATCCAGTCTACAGAACTCATTCTGCGTTTCCGTGCTGTAGCCTGCGCACGTCGACTAAAATATATTAATTAGCTAGTTAAATTTTAAAAGTTTAAATGGTAAAAATTGTGCATCGAAGGAAGAGAAAATTCTCAAGAAAATAATTCGAGGAGGTTGAGACATCAAATTACAAATTCCGAAGAACCCAACGGTGTTGGGACTTATTAGAAAAAATGTCGTTGACACAAAAACTACCCACATTGTATGTGCGTGTAGTCATCGAGGTTCGATGCATACAATTAATTCTCCTATTTAGTCCGTTACTCGATAATAATATCGTCGTTGGCGATTAATCTGATGTACGGTGGAGAATCTCTAATATAATTTTAATAAATATTAGAAAAAATGTCGTTGACACAAAAACTACCCACATTGTATGTGCGTGTAGTCATCGAGGTTCGATGCATACAATTAATTCTCCTATTTAGTCCGTTACTCGATAATAATATCGTCGTTGGCGATTAATCTGATGTACGGTGGAGAATCTCTAATATAATTTTAGTAAATATTAGAAAAAATGTCGTTGACACAAAAACTACCCACATTGTATGTGCGTGTAGTCATCGAGGTTCGATGCATACAATTAATTCTCCTATTTAGTCCGTTACTCGATAATAATATCGCCGTTGGCGATTAATCTGATGTACGGTGGAGAATCTCTAATATAATTTTAATAAATATTAGAAAAAATGTCGTTGACACAAAACTACCCACATGGTATGTGCGTGTAGTCATCGAGTTTCGATGCATATAATTAATTCTTTTGATTAGTCAGTTACCAGATAATATCGCCGTTGGCGATTAATCTGATTTGCGGTGGAGACGATCTTGCACGCCGAATCCAAGATTTGAAGTGCCCGAGCTACCTCCGTCATTATCAGCCTTTTTTTTTTTTTTTTTTTTTTTTTTTTTGATACGATTAATGTCCCGGAAGAGGTCTAAAAACCAGCAGTTGTCGGCTGAAGATCTAAAGAATCTAAAGATAAGCCTGTTGAGGACTATCTTGTACCCGCAATTTGCAAATATTTACTTGCTCCCTTTATTAAATTTAGAAGCAAAAGCAGCATTGGCTGAAACTCTTACCAAACGAGATTCTATACATCAACAAAAAAAAAAAAAAAAAAAGGGCAAATTGGAATCGCCTTGGCAGCTTTATCGCAAGCGATGGTAATCATTTTCAATGAAACTTTGAAGCAAAAACTTTTAAAACTGCTGAGTTACGCTTGTCGCGATAGCCAGAATAGGGAAACTAAAACTCATCGTAACATAATAATGAGTTCCATAAACGTATGCCTGCGTGACACGCTGACCAATACAAGTTGCGATGATTATCTATTGGGAGGAGATGTTGCTGAAACGCTGCAAATTGCAAAAAACGACGACGTCATCTCCGCAGCCACAGCTGCCGGCTCGAGCTCCACAGCAGAGCTACACGTACCCGCCACGTAGGACCTACCACGAACGGTCGTGGAACACTAGCAACCAGCGGAAATAAACCACCAGGTGCAGTGCGATGGACATTTACGATATTTTCATCAAAAATGGGCTTAGATAACGAGTGATCCATTAATATTATCGTGAATAGCTGGTTACTAAAGACCTTTTAAATATCTGCCCGCTAAACAAAGTAGCTCTTGTGTTTACCCAAGGTCAATACATGGCCATAAAGATTATATTTTAGCGTTGGATAAACTATTAAAAATAAATGCTATATTCGTATGTTCTCATGAGCCAGGTAAATTTTATCACAAATTTTTTCTTGTGCTCAAGCTATACGGTGAAAATCGCTTCATACATAATTTAAAATCTTTGAATTAATTTACTACAAAACACTTCAAAATGGAAGATTACAGAACCGCTGATAAGTTAACAAAACAATGCTACATGTTATTTTTTCATCAATGTTGATAAGTCTTTCCGAAAGTACCTTCGATTTGAATATAACAACGTTTTATATGAATTCAAATATTAAACGTTTGACTTATGCACCGCTCTTTATATAAGTATTTACTAAAATATTAAAACCAGTCATGGAATTTTTACGTCGGGATAATTTTTTCATCCATAATATATCTAGATAATATATTTTACATTGGCAAAGATTGTGATGATTGTAATGAGAATGTTTGGATTACAAAACATATTTTAATAAATTTAGGTTTCATAATGCATACGAAAAAAGGTTGCTTTGTTCCTAGAACACAATGTAAATTCCTTGGGTTTATTTTTGATTCAGAGAAAATTATTTTAAAACTACCCACAAAAAAAAAAAAAAAAAGTTCTTATAATAGAAAAAATAATACACAAAGTTATTCGAGCAATTTAAAATATTGTCACCAAATAAAAATCCTACTTATGATCAGGTAGTGAATTTACCCAGATATAATAAAGATGATTTTACTTGGTGGTTAAATTATCTAGAAGAGGGCTTTTCTCCTCTTAGAACAGGCCAATACACTAAAACTATCTATCCTGACGCATCATATACTGGCTAGGGCGGGTTTTGTGATGGAAAAGAGGCAGCGGGTCATTGGAAGGAAAGCGAGTCGTCGCTACACATTAATACTCTGGAATTAAAAGCAGTTTTTTCGGACTTAAAACATTCGCATAATTATGGTAGTTACGATTGTGATATATTGTTAAGAATAGATATTACCATTACCTGTATAAATAGAATGGGTAGTGTTCAGTTTTCACATATGGATCATATTACCCGAGACCAATGGAAATAGCGTGAAATGCGTAAGATCAATATCTTTACATCTTATATTACTTCAAAAGATAATATAGAAGCTGAGAGTTTGTCACGAAAACAGTTTAATGACACTGAATGGGATCTAAGTGACTATACCTTTAATAATATAACAAATAGGTTTGGAATACTATCGGTTGATCTTTTTGCAAACAGATGCAACTTATAATGTCCTATTTATGTAACCTGGAAAAATGACCCAGATGCAAAAACTCTTCAGAAAATTGTTAGTGAAAAGTCTGTGGGTATTGTGGTAGTACCATACTGGCCCACGCAACTATGGTTGCCATTGTTTAAAAGGTTGTGTTGTGATTGTATTTACTAAATACTAATTCGCTGAAATCTCCTTTCAGATCTGCGCACAACCTTCATTAAACATTAACCTTGGTTGCCGCGAAATTGTTCAGAAAGCGTTAGTAAAAAGATCACTGTCTTCAAAGTCCGTTGAAATTATGTTGGCATCTTTGTTGGATAATTCTTACCGAGACAGTGTGAAGGAGGTATCAAGGCGTGGATTGAATATTGCAAAAATAATAATTTTAGTTTTACTCAAACTTCTAAACCAATAATTGTTCATTTTCTAACTGAAATTTTCGAAAAAGGTGCTAAGTACGGTACTATTAATAGCTATAGATCTGTATTATCATTAATATTAAACATAAATTCCCAATATGACAGGTTAAAAAGTTTCATGAAAGGAGTCGTTATGTGAAGACCAACCACATCAAGTATGATCTTACCTGGGATCCAGCAGTTGTATTGAGCTACTTACCTACAAAATTTCCTAATGAAGACCTTGACTTAAAGACTCTTTTCCAAGAAAACTGTTACACTAATAGCTCTTGTAACGGAACATCGTGTTCAAATTTTATCCGTGACAAAGATTAAAAATATTTTAATAACTAAAAAAGGTACTTATAAAAGGGTTTATAAAAACCTCTAAATTTAATAGTAAACAGACCTTGGTAAAGTTTCCGTTTTTTAATATTCGTCCAGAAATTTGTCCAGCAAAAACCTTACAGATGTAGGTATATAAATAAAACGAAAATTTAAGGAAACCTGATAATTTGTTTATTAGTTTTAAGAAACATATAGGTTTCCAAACTTTAAGTCACTGGGTTAAAAACACTTTAACTCTCAGTGGTATTGATGAAAATATTTTTAGTGCACATAGTACATGACATGCTGCTACATCAAGAGCTATTTATTTAGGAGTTTCTATTGACCTATCAAAAAGACTGCAGGATGGTCGGATTCTTCCTCAGTCCTTGCTAGAAATTATAACAAACTTTGTAACGAAAAATAATTTGCCTAATCATTGTTGAATTGTTTTCAATAAGTATGTTTATTTACTATTGAAGAGTTTTACCTTACTACTCTGCCAATTCATTTCACTATAACTAATCTTTAAACATCCTACATAAAGTAAACCTCAATCGCAAAGAAAGAAGCTGTGAAATATAATTGAGGATCAAACGAACTTCTAAAGTGAAGTTCGATCCTAATTATGTGAACAGCTTCTTTCGAAGCGATTTAATATAAACCCACCCATTATTATGCTTTGAAATAAGCATAATATGAATATGTTTCAACATGGAGTAATTTCAATTTATATTTGTATTTTACCCAACCCCAATATAGTGAAATGAACAAACAGGAATAAGACAGATTGACTTTAAACAAAATGAGTTCTGTAGACTGGATGCTGACATAGGGAGCGAAACGTGACAGTTGTTAAAAAAAAAAAAAAAAAAAGAAAAGAACCCTTATCATAGACTCTAAAATCCGTGCAAAGGCTAGCAGTAGGTGGCGCTACTACATAAAGTAAACCTCAATCGCTTCGAAAGAAGCTGTTCACATAATTAGGATCGAACTTCACTTTAGAAGTTCGTTTGATCCTCAAATATTATTTGCATCTAAGAATTGCTTCATCTCATTAGATACAAATGAGGTACCATTATCTGACACAAGGGTATCACACAAGCCGTGAGTAGCGAAAGTCATTCTTAATAATCTTACCACGGTTGAAGATGTAGTGTTAGTGACAGCAAATAACTCAGGCCAGCGAGAATATGCATCTACCATTATTAAAAAATGTTTATTTTGATATGGTCCAGCAAAATCAATGTGGACTCTCGACCATGGTCTGGTTGGAGTTATCCATTGATGGTTTGATTTTGGAGGCATATGGCGATTTTCCAAACAATTATCACATCCAGTCACTAAAGCTTCAATGTCTTCATTAAGGTTTGGCCACCAAACATAACTCCTTGCTAAAGATTTGGTCTGTACAATCCCTGAATGTACCTTATGTAACATTCTTAATGTGTTTTCTCGAAGAATAGTTGGAACTACTACTCGACATCCCAATAAAACAATATCATTATACAATGTAAGTTCAGTGCGGTGTAACCAGAAGGGTCGCAGGTCAGCATCATTTATGCGAGCTGGCCAGCCACGTTGTAAATAAAAGATTACCTGCGACAGAATTTTGTCTCTTTTTGTCTCAACAGCAATCTTGTTAGCATCATACGGAAAGTCTTCAGGTGTTTCAGCCATCAACAGAATTTCATTTTGCGTTTCTTCTTGAGCTTCTGGAACAGGTTGAGGCCACCTACTTAAATTATCTGCTGTTCCTATTTGTACCCCGGGCTTATATTTTATTTGATAGTTGTGGGCTGTCAAAGCAATAGCAATTCTTGTTAATCTCGGAGACAACATGTTAGGCATTGCTTTTTTTGGGTCAAAAATTCCCAGCAGTGGCTTATGATCTGTTATAACGCAGAATTCCCGTCCAACTAAGTAATTATGAAATTTAGTGATGCCAAACATGATTGCTGCTGCTTCCTTATCTAGTTGCGAATAGCGACGTTCATGTGCATGTAATGTCCGGGAGGCCATAGAGATTGGGCGCTCGCACCCGTCTTTCATTTCATGGGACAAGACAGCACCTACGCCGTATTCAGAACTATCACATGTAAGTATCAACTGTTTCATTATATCGTAATGAACCAGTGTCAAATCAAATGTTAGAAGACGTTTAGCCTTTTCGAATGCCATTTGTTCATGATCTGTCCATTTCCAGTCTTTTGATGAGTCTAACAAACGATGCAGTGGTTCCAGAATGGTCGCTTTGCGTGGAATGAATCTCTCATAAAAGTTGTAGAGTCCCAAGAAGGCTTGCAACTCACGTTTGTTTTTTGGTTGAGGAGTGTTAACTATTGACTCGACCTTACTTGGTGCCGGATGAATACCATCGCCATCAATAACAAATCCCAGAAACTCTACCTTCTCTCTTGCAAATTTACATTTCTGTTTATTCAACCGTAACCCTGCCGTTTTAATTCGCTCCAGAACATTATCCAGTCTGTCCAGCATCTCCCGAATGGTTTCTCCACTGATTATTATGTCATCAATCAGTACAGCGACTCCTGGGATTCCGGCAAGTAAAGAAGTCATCATTCTTTGAAAAATACCCGGGCAAGCTTTAACCCCGAATGCTAAGCGATGTACCGTGTACAATCCTTTGCAAGTATTTAATGTGAGTAGCTTTGATGTCTCGCTGTTGACAACCACTTGAGTGTATGCACGATCCAAATCAAGCGTTGAAAATACTTTTCCTCCAGCGATAGTAGCAAAGACTTCATTTGCTGTGGGCATCGGATAGGTATCTGATTCCGTAGCTTCGTTTACCGTGCTGCGGTAATCACCGCACAGACGTATTTCTCCTGATTTTTTAACTATCGGGACTACGGGCGTGGCCCATTCGGAGAAAGATGTAGGGCGCAGCACATTCTCTTTCACTAGTCTGTCAATTTCATTCTCGACACGTTCCTTGAGTGCATATGGTACTGGACGTGCTTTAAGAAACCTCGGTGTAGCACCTTTCTTCAAGTGGATCTGTACGGGCTGGCCTCGGTAAGTGCCTAACCCTTGTTTGAAAACTTCGGCATGCTTGTCAATAAGTCGGCTTACTTCTATAGAATTAGTACTGGCTACATAGTGTATGTTCATAGTAATGTTCAACGGGGCTAGCCAGTCACGACCCAGTAAGTTAGGTCCATCGCCCTCAGCTACGATGAGAGGGAGGCGGCGCGAGACGTCGTTGTACTGCACTGGGAGTGTAAGTTGCCCCAGCAACCGCACAGGAGCTGCCGTCCACGTGCGCAGTGCGAGGCGCGCGGGGCGCAGCGCGCGCGGCGGCAGGCGGCCCCGCAGCGCGCGCCACGTGCGCTCGTTCACGATGGAGAAGCTGGCACCCGTGTCCACCTGAAGGCGCACGCTCACGCCGGCTAGCAACACGTTCACTTCGAAAGGCGGGACACGAGTTGTGCCCTGCATACAGTATATGCCGTTTAGACGATCGTGGACATCTTCAGAAAAATTCACACTTCGATCGGCGTTTTTCTTCTTAGATATACATATCTTTTCGAGGTGCCCTCTCTTTTTGCAGTATCTACAAATTACGTTAGTAAATCTACACTGTCCAGTATGACGATCACCACAACGGTAACAAAGTCGATTACTTCCATTTGTTTGCATTGCATTTAAGTCCATCGGTTCGACCGGCGCAGTAGAAGGTTCCGAAAGCGCAGTTGAGGCTACAGCTGAACCCCCTACAAATCCGTCGTGTATCATGCGCACGTCCCTTCCCGCACTTTCGGCTGATAACATAGCGTCAACAACCTCATGATAACGTAAATTGTCTTTTTTTAGTAGTTCGTACTGAAGTCTATTATCACTCATACCACACACTAGTCTGTCGCGTAACATACGTTCCAAGTCCGTGAAATTACAACCCGAACTTATTTTGCGTAAATGAGCAATATAGTCTGACGCGGATTCACCTCGTTTTTGATCACATTTATAAAATTTATACGACATAGATATTTCGTTTGGCTTCGGGCTGTAATGCCGTGTAAGAATGTTTTCAATTTCGGTAAATGACACATCACTAGATCGTTTTGGTGTTATGAGCGCAAGTAAAGTCTCATACACTCTTGAACCACACACAGTGAAAAAATTTGCGCGTTTGGCGGCATCCAATATGACGCCATTAGCCTCAAAACAAAACTTTAATCTTTCGACGTAATTATCCCAATTGTCCGATTGTGGGTTGAATTCACCAAATTTCACTGCTTTACTGTCCATTTTAACAACTTTTCACCAATCGTCGCCACTAATATGTTTAGATTTTAATGAAACACAAGAAAAGTAATTTAACAATGTATTTAGCTAAGTAGCTAGACTAAGAAGTGAGGATGTCAAACATTTACATCTTACCCTACATTGGTTCATATTATTAAACAATAATAGAAAATGTTCATACCTACATATAATCAAACACCAAGCAATCTCAATACATAACATCTATGTAACAAGTAACTAATCGCATTCATCAAATGACGAAAAGTATTTTAATACTTTAGTCCAACTTATTGCATAAACTCATCAGATTATGCCGATTCTATTCTACAAACCATTTTTATTTCTAACTAGTATTTCATTATTCCGTATTGATACTATTCTCATATATCTATTGGATACCTAGTAAAATAATTTTTATTCAACTTATTAAATTGAGAAGCAATCGATTAACATATTATTAAAAAAAACTTCGAAATGTATTAATGATGTTACACGTGTTTCTAGCTTATTTGACGACAACATCAAATTGCTGACCTAAAAAAAAAACTCGGTTACAGTCACGTTGTGCAGTCTTGATTCTAAAAACTCTCGGTATCGGATAACTTTAACAATAACACCTGTTACTAACAAGGCAGTGAAATGATTACAGTGAACTCTTTACGAATTTATAACTCATGACTACTTTTTATATTATATTATAATGCAAAGAATAGAAGCGTTTTTTACAAAAACAGCCACTGTCCAAAATTAGTTTTTATTCAGGAACAAGAAAAAACTTAATAAAAAAAAATCTGATGACCATGTAGTTTAGCAATCAATTAAACTTGTTAAATAGTTATATTAGCTTTAAGAATAAACATAATAAACAAAGCCATGTCTTAGAACTTATACCTATAAACTAAGCTGAAAGCCTAGGGTACCTGGACATTGGTGGTTTTTGTAAGAAAAATGAACTTGATTGTATACAAAATACTGCTTACTTCCTTAAAAACTTTTATTGCACTAAAACAAAAACTAAACATAGACTTAGTACCTAATTTATACTTAACATAAAAAATATTATAGTATCATTCTTCACCACTACTGTTGTCATCTCCTGAAATATCCACATCTTCATCTTCTTTAACATTTTGCTGCAGTAGGGAGTTGTAGTATTGTGTGTTCAATGGATTTGAAAGATACTTTGCCAAGTTTATTATATCTTTTAGTTTTCCTTCTTTTAAAGGTAATGGACCCTGGTACAGAGGTACAAATGATATGTTTTCAGCTGACATCTTTTTTTTATTTCTTATGCATATTGGAAGCCAAGGGCCGCTGTAAGAATCTCTTACAAACACATTTTTATCCTCATTCTGTTTAATTTTTAGCATCCTGATGCCTTTTATTTTCATTGCTGGTCTACTTTGTTTCAAAAAGTATGGTTCTAACCCTTTGAAAATGTTCAGGAAATCATCTTGACTAACATTAACAACATCAAATGGTGAGGGCTTTGCTCTAGCTTCTTTAATAAGATGATCCCAATCACTTTGAACTTCTGCTACATTCACTTTTTTTTTAGCTGACACCAGACTGAAGTCCTGATCATTGGGCAAATAACTGTGACCGCGAATGGGAAAAATATACAAAACTTTTTTAAAAAGCTTCAGACATACTACTAGGTAGAAAAGAAATCGAACCATAGTATAATTTTTGTTTTGGCCTGAGCAACCATCACTGAAAATAACACAAGTTTCATTGTGGGCACCAACGTCATTAAAATATTTTAGAAGCATAGATGTCACATTATTCTGTCCTTTACCACCAACCATCTCATCATACACATTCATGTAAGCTCTATCATTGCCTAAATCATGAATTCCAAATAAAACATACCACAGCTGGCGAGCATAAAATACATCTGATGTTTTGATGTGCGGAAGAGGTAGGTTTTGCATGTAGTCAAATGAAATGCATCTTATTTGCCCCATCTTAGCTTTACCTCGGTAAAATTTCTTTAAATTTGTAAAAGTTTCAGCTTTTGTTTTATGTAATTTATGTTCAAATTCCAACCTTTTCTTCTCATTTTCATCACTGCAGGCAGCAATCTTATTAATCATAGAATCACAATAGGCACATGTATCACTCCTTGGTAATCCAAATTTTATATTAAACTCATTTGTGAAAACTTCCCAGTAAACTTGATAACTAACATTAATGCGGTATAAGTTTAAAAACATCTTCCACATTTTTTTCACGCTTATATTTTCAGGCAAATAAAAACGGTTTGGGTTCTTTCTGATAGAGTAGTGTGATTGCCTTACTTTAAATGATTTTATGTGAGCTCTCACTAAGTTAGTTACTTCAACAGGAGTTTTCTTGTACCTGTTGGATGTATGTTTACCCCTCTGGTCAGTGGGTGCTTTACCAAACTCAATGAGATGTGCTTGAATTCGCCTCAGTCTTGCTCTTTTAATACCATAAAGGCTAAGAAATGCCTTTTGACAAACAGCAATATCTTGGTTGTTAGCCCGGACCTTATAGGTATAGTAAGCGTTATGGCTATGCACGGTCTCCACATGAAAATCTTGTTCATCATCATTACTATCATCATCAAGTTTACGAGTCCTGCGTCGTTGAATAGCGTGGACGGTAATAAGGCCTGCTAAATGAGAATCTTGAGCATTTTTATCTTGTAGGTTATTAAAGATATCCAAGAGCTTTTGTTGTAGGTCTTCACAATGTTTAAAACATAAATTTCGGCAGCTGGAAAAGATAAAACAAAAAATAAGATAAGGTCCACATAGAATCAAAGCAGTAATCTACATTAAAACCAATAAAACTTTATTAATACTAACCTGCAACGCATCCCAGTCTGTCGTTTCGGCACTGTTTTACCAACATGATTTACATGTTCTAGGCCTTGAACTTTCAGGTTTTTAATAATAGCTTCCTTTTTTTCTTTTCTCCTCCGTTTAGCCGGCCAATTAGTTTCATTTTCTGCATCACTTTCGACAAAATTTAAGTCCATTTTCTAAGCAAAAATACATAAAATAAAAGCCCGCTCAAAATAGTTTGTTGACGTCCAGCCAGAGGAATGAATGAATGACAGTTTTGTTTTTTTTAAAAACCGCCAATGTTCAGGACATACGTTGTTTTTGTCAAATCACCATATTTTTAACCTCTAATAACCGTGTATCTGGGCTGTTCTTGTAAAAACGAATAGTACAGATCGATAGAGGGTCATTGAAAGTATTACCAGACATCAAAACATAATTTTCGGAAAAAGTGGACAAAGGAAGAAAGTTGCTTTCATGCTGGACTGGGAGCGAAAGAAAAACATAGAATGTGCCAGCTGCTTCTCTTCCCGGGCAAACTGTAAAAGTCAGTTGAGGGATGGAGGTTTTACTGACATTTTTGTAGGCGATAGGCTGACCCCCTATCACTGCAAGTCTCTGTCCATCATTTCAATACCTCCAAATTTGTCAAATGTGACATCAGATGGTTTATAGCTTCTGGTGTTCTGCCTACCCCATCAGGGATATAGGCGTGACGTTATGTATGTATGTATGTATGGACAAAGGTTGTTTTTGTAAAAAACGCTTCTAGTTATTATAATTTATAAGTACACTGAGCTACCTACATTTCAGAATAAATTCGAGAATTAGTTTTTTTAAACTAATTCAAATTTGTTAAAATCATTCAAAATGTATTTAAGTATAAAACCTATTCAGTTTTTCAAGAGAGTTCTGACAATTTAAATAAAACTACTAGACTAAGTTCCATGTAAATTACGATTTGAAGAGAAATTTGTAAAATGAAACCTAATAAACCTATATCATCATAATTTGAACCTAAATAAAATATTACTTTTTGTTTTAAATCTGTATCAATAAATATTATTTTGAATTGGTTGACTGTAACTGCTTGGTTGTATCATGCAAACTTCCTTATGCTGCTTAGATTCTCAGAAACAAACCGTCGTCGATAAGACATATTATGACGCTGAATTAACTGTTTATGCTCATTAAATATATTTTGATGTAAAATTATCACAATAAATGGTTAAAATACTATGTAATACATGTAACTTAATTTGAAATTTACGCATTTAAAAGAAATACTTTGCAAAAAAAACCTTTAAATATTAAACAGATTTAAACCGCAGATTGCATTTAAAATTTATTTAGTTGGATGTTGCTACTTTTATCGGTTTTTTCAATGTACTATTTATTTTCCTAAAGAAAAAAAACATAATTAAAAAAACACTTATAAGACCCTATTAAAACACTTTAGAGTCACGAAACCCGTTACCTATTTAACTTTTTAGCACTTTACTTTTTTCATTTCACTCACTTTGCCGACTGTCCGTGCCACTTATCGTCACCAGCTCAGAACCGTTGCGGCGACTCATTCAGCTGCATCAACTCGAGCTGCATCAACCGATTCAGCTCCAGCTCAGCAATCTCTATCAGCTCCAAGTTATTTCCAATGCGCCGTCTCCGCTCTTCCCATGACAATTATTTTCATTAGTTTTCCTCTAATTTATAAATTTGTTTCACTAGATTTTTACAATATTGCCTCGTCAAACGTGGTGGTGTGCCGTCTCAATTCTCCGGGCTTCATTTTGTTAAATATATATTTCTTGTTATTATATTTATTTATAAAAAGTATTTTAATTTCAGTAATTAAAAAGTATATTTAAAGACATTAGGTATCTATTTATTATCCCAGCTGCGCAGCGCTGCCGCAAGGCAGCCCTGGCAGGGTCGCCATGCGATGTGGGACGAGGGAGCCAAATAAGACACGTGTAAATTGTATCAAAGTAGACAGGATAATGATTAAAATAACGAATACATAATGAGTACAACGAGGAGGTGCGTCACACACTACATATCAACTTCCAATCAGTAGAAGATATTAGTTTTGTGGTATTGGCTTGTTGCACTCTGCATAATTATTTATGCAAATTCTTGAATTGTACCATATTACTGGTACAATTCAAAAAGGTCTAAGGCCGGTGGTATTTTAGAGCCCATACAGGTAACTCGTACTGGAAATTCAAGCAATAATGCAAAAAAAGTTAGAGAAGATTTTGTGAAATACTTCAATACTTCTGGGTTTGTACCATGGCAAGAAAGAATGATAAATTCGTAATTATAATAGGTACTCACATCGTTCAGAGAATCTTGAGTTGATACTTGACTACGAGTCTCGTCGTTGTCACTTCGAAGAGTTGACATTGATGCTGTAGCTGTAAAATAATTGTCTGTATTACATATTTGTTTCATTAGTTGATGTAAAACTTTTTGAACAATAAAATTATTATTATTATTATTATTATTATGTTGTTTGTTTTTATATACAGGGTGTAACGGTTAGATGTAGTCATATTTTAAGGGCTTATTCTACCCATCAATACGAATAACTTTTACTATGGGGGCAACTTCGAAATCGCGAAAGAATATGAGCTGTTCCATAGAAAAGTTCAATAACCTCCCGATGCAATGTATGAAACAGCTGATTTTTTTTTGCGATTTCGAAGTTGTTCCCAGAGTAAAAGTTGTTCCTGTTTATGAGTAGAACAAGCCCTTAAAATATGACTACACTTAACCGTTGTACCCTGTATATTTATAAAATAAATAAAATTAAAAAATAAAAATAAATTTAGGTATGTGTTAATAAGGAACTACATACTTACATACCACAATTGTTACCTACTTGTCAATACCCAATTTTTTTATTTATTTATTTATAGTAAAATTGATAGGTACGTTACTATCTATATACTATCTATATACTTACTTTTGATCGGATCGTTAAGAAATTCTAGCTCCTTATAATACCACAACTTTGGCTGATACAAATCTTCAACTCCGGAGCCGGTTCTCATGCTTGCTTTAACCTTGTTTAGTTCTTTCCTGTGGGAAGCTCGTAGTGACTGAATTTTTTTCTTAATATCGGTTATATCCGAGTTTGGTTCATATTTTTTGGCATTCTCCACAAGTTTATTATACGCTGCAAGCCTATTTACTATGTTTTTATACTCGCTTGATTTAGTTTGCCATAAACAGGGACAGTCTCGAAAGGCATTTATAAATTCTATTATAAAATCGTGGCTGCAAGTACGTAGATCCATTATTGTGACACGGACTGAGAACGCACGTTACGAAGTTTGTAGTAGATAGGTACACAGCTCTTCTGGCGCACATCCGTCCTCTAGCGCTGTCGCCGAAAAGTGACGGCTCGGCTCGCCGGCCGTTATCGACATGCGGTTTTGCATGGCGGGCCGAGTAAAAAATATAGCACGACGACGAGCCGCGAGCCAGGCTCGGCGGTATTTAAAACCGTGGTTTTGCAATGATACACCGACGAGCCATTAAACCGCGGTCTTACTCGTCCGTCGATCAGCCGCTTAACTCTTGCGAGTCCGACATATTCCTCGTGAACATATGTGGCTCATTTACAACAGAGCCGCATATTGGCAACTCGGTCTTCATTGCAAACAAAACAATACCAAGACTCAAAAGATGTAGAAGCAGCAGACTTTTTTTTCTGTTTACTAATGTGTACTGTTGTTAACAATAAATGTGTTTTTACTTTTACTTTACTTGCCCTTGTTCTTTTTTGTCACTTTTTCATTAATAATAATAATAATAATAAATTATTTATTTGCCAGTATAAGCGTTACAACAGATGTTACAAAATTTTTTAGCTCGATCATATACTGCTTTAAATAAAGCGTGCAAAACAGTTTCATTTCATTAATTTACACATTAACAAATTATACTTTTTAACTAACCTACTATTAAAAAGAAAATCTAATACATAATATTAACATAAAAATGGGCAATATGTCAAGATAATATAATAGTCATTAAAAAATAATCAGTTCACAAAATAAAGCCACAGATCTTTAAAATAATAAAAATGAACTAATTTCAGTTTATTAATTACCTACAATTAAAAAAAGAACTAATGATTTTGTAAAAATAAATAAAGGAACATGTCAATAAGGAAAAAATATAGAATATTTCCTAGTCAAATCTAAAAATTAAAATATCAAAGTCAAATTTAAAAAAAAAATATAAATGTATTCTATTAATTGTTCATAGTTCATTCAAATTTAAATATTCATTTACACTATAAACATTCTATTTAATAAAATTTTAAATAGTTCATTTTTAAATTTATTCATGGGTAGGTCCTTTAGACTTATAGGTAACTTATTATAAATTCGGATCGCCATACAGTGGACATTATTGCTATACAACGACAGTTTTTGAGTAGGTATGTACAGTTTGTCTTTGTGTCTACCGCGTCTGCCGATCACTTCATTGTTGGTTCCGAATAATTGTTTATTTCTTTTGACAAAACAACAAATTTCGAATATGTACAGTGACGGAAGCGGCAAGATATTTAATTTAGCAAATAGGGGTCTACAACTATCTAAAAAATCAGCTCCACAAATCGATCTTACACACTTTTTTTGCGCAATAAAAACTTTATGAGCCTCGACTGAATTGCCCCATAGAATCAGCCCATATCTAAGTACCGAGGAAACATATCCATGATAAGCGAGTTTTGCAGCCGCAACCGATACAGTCTGAACTATTTGTTTTAAAATAAATCGGTCGGTTTTTAAGCAAACATGACCAACGTGGTCCTTCCAATTACAGTGACTGTCTAATATAACACCCAAAAATTTTGTTGAATTCACAATATCCAATTGAATTTTATTAATTTTAATGTCAAGTTTTGGAATTTTAGAATTGTATGTCTGAAATATTATAATTTTAGTTTTGTCAATATTAACTAATAATTCATTATTATCCAGCCAATTTATTAAGTCAGTAAGCGTTTTATTAGTTTCTTTTTCAGCGTCATGTTTATTTTTAGTTTTTATTGTTTCATTGTTTGGTTTATCATTTTCTGCAAGAGTTTTAGATGCCTTTGGATTGTTCTCAAAGATTTTCCGGTCAGCTTCAAAGTAAGACTGTTGGCTGCTTTCATCCTAGGGGTAGAATTTGGGCTCAAAATCTTTTCTGGAGTTGTTAGAATATTATGAAAACAAAAACTTAATTCTTGATTAGTACAGCAAGCGTTCTCATTTTCATTCGTGCTTCTAAAAGCTAACGATGATGAATTTTGTAAAAAGCGAGCCAGGGGAATATCGTCATCACTAAGTCATTATTGCACGTGTTTAAATCAGGTGGCAGAACATGGGCTTCGGATTGATCTGAACTGTTGCTAGCGTTTGGTTGCGTTGGCATCGAATCTTCTTCAACTCGTTGATCAGAAACATTTGGATAAGCTCGGTAGGTAAGTTGGAATACTTGGTGCGAATGCTTCTTCAGGTATCTTTGTGGGATCAAATGGATATATTCCTGTAGCTTCAAAACCAGTTTTTATATTAAAAGTCGTTAGAGCCTTGTCCCAAACTTTAGGAAAAAGGTACCAAATCTCTGTTTGGTAATTCGTCTATCCTGATGATGAGCCCAGTATTTCAAGACTCTTCATCCCAGTAATACTCAAAAGACCTAAACACTGACTTGCCCATTGGCTGCAGTTCATGTGTTGTGTTGGTGGTTAAGCAAAACAACGTTATTTCAAACGTGTCCGCAGCATCAACAATTAAAATGCCCTTTAAATATGAGAAGGAATGGTCCAGGAAGTTTAAATTTGGAGAAATGATGAATCCAGTTTACAAAAGTTTCCGTGGCCATACTGCCTTTGGGAGTCATTTCGCCAACTGCACCCAGCGGTAAAGAATCTAGCCACTCTGATTTCATTATTTTACCCTTGAACAAAAGCATTGGTGGAATTGCTTGGCCAAGGGCATTTCTACATGAGACAACGGTTACATTTTCAGCGTGTTCAGGTCTCTTTGAACCGCATTGCGCTAATAAGGTAGGAGTCTTATGCAACTTAAGTTGACCCTTTTTTTTGTGGGTAGAAATAAAACAAGCAACATATGCTCTCCTAATTTTAAAGTTTTAAAATAGAAAAGTTTATTATATTTTATTTACAAAAGTAAATTTTGGGTGTAATAGCCCTATATTTACAGCACATATAATAAATCAGTGAGTTTATGCTGTAATTACCTGATATTCTGCCCTTAACTGCCGGTGACTATAGCTCATATTCATAACAAAATTAAACACATTACAATGGCAACAATATCCAGTGTTATTGAATCACAACAAGATCTAGAATCAAAATTAAGCAAAAGAATGGATGATTTTGAAGCACTCTTGAAGACATCTGCACCCCGTCCACAAGAAGACATCAGCCGAGTTGCCAAGGAATTTGCTGAATTCAAAAATCTTGTCTGGAGCATTTTGAGTATACTGCGTAAGCAAATTTCTGAATTGAATGATTCAGTAGATTCCCTTGAGACACGAAAGAGGCGAAAGTGTTTGCTATCGTCAGGGGTCCCCGAGGTGAGTGGTGAAAAGCTGTCCGACATGGTGACTGACATTTTTCATAAACAGCTTCATGTATTAGACTTCAATACAAAATCTATCAAGGACTGCCATAGACTTGGAAGTAAGTCAGTTGATAAGCCCCGACCAATAGTTATCAGATTCTTCAACTACTCTGATCGGTCAGTCATTTGGAGCAAGAAGACGTCGTTAAAGGGCACTACATACGTCTTAGCCGAGTTTCTAACTAAAATGCGGCAAACTCTGATCCTGTCTGCTCGCAAAGCTTTTGGATTACGAAGCGTTTGGTCATCTGATGGTACCATTTTTGTGAAGTTGCCAGATGGTTCGAGACAACGTATATCTTCAACAGCACAATTGGAAGTTCTCACATCGAAGCATATCTCAACCACAGGCGACAATGTACCGGCTACAAATTCTTCTGCAGCCGCGCATGTACGTACGGAACCTATCAAGACATGCAGCACTCGGAGGAAGTAACCAACTATGACGCTAAGGTTCCTTTTAGTTTATTTTTTATAGCTTTTTCAAAATCATCACAATGAGGGTGTATGTATTTTATGTTTTGGTTGTTGTTGTTGGTTGGTTGAGTGAGTGATTGACTTGTAAATGTTCTGTCATCGTCTGTCATTTTGCCATCTCTATCACTGTCATTCACTGTCAATCGGCCTTAGTTAAGTTCCGAAACACGCTCAAAGTGTTTTATGTATTGTAGTAATTTTTTTTGACCATTTTAGTTTTCTATTGCTGTTTATACTTAACTTTAAATTTACTTAAACATTGTTACATATTGTTATATTAAGTCTGTATCTACTTTAATCTATGTTAAAGTGAACCGGCAGAAAAGCGGCAGAATGATAAATATTTTAATTTAATTGGTTGTAGTAAAAAATAGTATATGTAGTATTATTTTGAAGACCACTATGGCGTCGGGGTAAACCTATCTGCCTCAGACGCCAGTGGTTGCGGGTTCGATCCCCGCAAGGAACCAGAAAAAAAAAATTCCGTGTCTGGGTGTTTATCTATTTATGTATTTATATTCTAGGTTCCCCCCTAGTTCGCTATATGGTATCCCATAACACAAGCTATGCTTACTTTGGGGCCATGTAGTTGGTGTGATTGTCTGGGGATTTTATTTATTTATTACTAGCTGTGACCCGCGACTTCATCCGCGTGGATACCGTTTATTAAAGTTGGATAAATACTATTATTATATCCTCCTTGAAGTTAAAACTTACCTTATTCAAAATTTCGTCAAAATCGACTCAGTATTTTAGCTGTGAAAGCGTTACTGATTGATAAACAGACAGAATTACTTCAAAAACTGTTACAACAAAGCAGTGATCCGCAGTTTCACCTAGGTTTTGTGAAAAAGTATAGTTAGGTAGGTATATTACATAGATGATGCCCGCGACTTCGTCTGTATTGAATTAGTATTTCGAGTATGTTATTTTCTTCTCCAAGGTCCTAACTATCTTTAATAACAAAAATAAAAATGAAGAATCTTCGCCCATATAATATGTATAACTCCTAACCACAAACATAGGTAGGTAACTATCTATTAGGTACATTACAAAGGCACATAGCGTTATAAACAAATCGGGTGCCAAAGTGCCTTAAATTTTAATATTGTCTTAAGTTTTCGCGATGACAATTAAATAAAACACTTTTTAACCGGATTTATCGCGTTTATTTACATTTTCAATTTTAACAGTCGCTCGTGACCACGGGGTCTGCAAAGACACCGAAACGTCGAGATAAAATAATATAAATAATATTAGCTTATTGTTATTCTAGGTAAAGCTAAGTAGTTTTTGCGTGAAAGAATAGCAAAAATCCATCCATCCAGCCATTATCAGTGTACATACAGTACTACCTATAGTTATGTATGGCTGCTTTTCACTACCAAACGGCTAAGCCAAATTTAATGTAATTTGGTATAGTAGTTAACACATACGTTACTTTTTATTTCGAAGAAATCTACGGTTTCTGACTTCCAAGAGGCAGAAACGATCATGAAATAAACAAAACCTTGATTTCCATTTTATCTCTGTATGTACAGAAGGCAGTACTTCAAGCGTTACAAATCTGTCAATTTTTTTTACTTGAATTTGAACTCTATGCCCTCGATAATAAGTTAAAATAATAAAATGTAACGCTTTTTCCTTCTGTACCTACCTATATTAAATCGCGCAAAAGCTTGCGCTCACCTCCCGCCTTTTTATACCCTACCGCCGCGAGCCGCGTCGAGCGCGGCAACCGTTACGCAAAAATAATCCCTATATCATTCAGTATTCACGCGCGATGGGTTATTAGCGTATTTCATGTATAAGTTTGGTGTTTCTATACCGATTTCTATGATTCTTTTTTTATTGAATAGGTAATAATGTTATTTTATTAAATTAGGTGAGAGTATTATAAACGTAAGAGTAAACAAATATAATCAGAAAGCTCCGAACTGCTAAGCTATCGGGATTTACACGTGTTATTGTGAGTCAACCATAAAATATAGATGTATACTGTTGTGGGATATTTTTTATATAATTTTATGAAGAATATTTCTGTCATACATGATTTCTATGTAGCTTTAACCATTAAGGCTGCACACGCGACGGAAGCTTAAAAAATGAAGTAACTTCTCCCGTTTTTCCAACATTTCCCTTCACTGCTCTGCTCCTATTGATTGTAGCGTGATAATAAGTATACTATAACCTGCCCAGGAGTATGAAGAATAATTTTACCAAGTTTCCTTAAAATC
The DNA here is from genome assembly GCA_944452665.1 of Stenoptilia bipunctidactyla. Classification (NCBI taxonomy): domain Eukaryota; kingdom Metazoa; phylum Arthropoda; class Insecta; order Lepidoptera; family Pterophoridae; genus Stenoptilia; species Stenoptilia bipunctidactyla. Next base: position 9,675,884 of record OX101741.1, on the reverse strand, counting down.
CGTCGAGTAGTTTTTGTTTCTATAAGGAACATACAGACAGACAGACAAAAATTTTACTGATTGCATTTTTGGCATCAGTATCGATCACTAATCACCCCCTGATAGTTATTTTGAAAATATATTTCATGTACAGAATTGACCTCTCTACAGATTTATTATAAGTATAGATATAGATATAGATTTTACTTATTGTTTAGTATATTAGTTAGTAAAATAGTTTGATTTATATATTTATACACATATTTATTTTATTATTATAATGTCTGATGATTCATATCACTCTATCATGAACTCGGATAGCGAGGTTTCCTTTTGCTCCCTCAGTGATGCTGATCTCGATTCACCTACTCTATTAGACCCCAAGAGTTTTTTAACAGCCGGTAATTTTAATATTTGCTATGTCAATGCTCAGAGCATACCGCAGCATTATGCTGAGCTATGCATATTTACACCCGATATCACTCAAGCACTTTTAGTATCTGAAAGCTGGCTTAAACCCAATCTTAGTTCTGACTTATACAACCTCCCAGGGTACACGCTGATTCGTAATGATAGGATTGGATGCCGTGGCGGTGGAGTAGCGATATATCTGAACTCCTCAGTAAAGTACAAAATTATATCTACATCACCAGCAAATTACACGGGCAGTGCTGAATATATTTTCATTGAGATATGCTTGAGTGGCTTGCAATACTGCCTCGGAGTTGTTTATTGCACTCCAACTAGCGATTACTTCTCCGAAATGGAGTCGCAACTCGAGGTGATAGCTTGTGATTACAATCAGCATCTGATCATGGGTGACGTTAACACTGACCTTCTTACAGATAGTCCACGATCTCGTAGATTGCGTAGCTTAGTTAATGCAGTTGATTTAAAAAAACTTACACTTAATGCCACTCATCACAGTTATGGAACTGCCGAGATTTGGATAGATGTAATCAGGTAGCTGATTACAGGTTTTTCAAGACATGACCTTTTGTACGCTAGTTTTAAATCTAATTTTCGAAAATCGTTACCGAAAAATATTAAAGTTAGGAGCTATACACGTATTAATAATGAACTTTTTACAAAGGAATGCTCTGAAATTGACTGGTCAACCGTCTTCGAAGCTTCAACAATCGCTGACAAGATTGATTCCTTTTGTAATATTGTTACTTCGATTTTTGACACTCATGCACCGATTCACAATGTAAAAATTAAAAAACCATTTGCAGGTTGGATTAATCAGGAAATGAGAATCGCTATGTCAAAGCGGAACCGAGCCTTTCTAAAATTTAAGAGGAATAGATCAGAAGAAAACTGGAGCAGATATAAATCTCTTAGAAACCGTTGCAATCAGGTGATACGAAATTCAAAACGCCGTTATTTTCATGAGAATATTACTGACTCCTCCCCGGCAAATGTGTGGAAATTCATCACTTGGACTAGGCTCACAGTATGCTGGCTTGAACTATAATTCATTCACCCCGAATGACTTAAACAAACATTTTGCTTCATTCGCATCTCTCGATAGCTGAACAAAGACGAATACCTTAAATTTCTTATCCTCTCTCCCTAAGCTTACTAATGAAACATTTGAATTTTCACCCGTAACCAATGATCAAGTTCTTAAAATACTTAAAGCTCTAAAATCAAATGCGATTGGTATTGATGGAATAGGAAGGGTGATGATGGTGCTCATGTTAGAATGGGTTCTCCCTATCTTTACGCCCATTGTAAATTTTTCTCTTTCTACCGGAACTTTTCCCGCAATGTGGTGTAAAGCTCTAATAATTCCACTCCCTAAAAGCAATAACCCATCATTACTGATCCATTTTCGTCCTATATCCATATTGCCGTACCTATCCAAAGTCGTTGAAGCTGTAGTTCACAAACTACTATCGGACTTCACACTTTCACGTAACTTACTGAACCCGCATCAATCTGGCTTTCGACCTGGTCACAGCACCTCCACAGCACTTCTTAATGTTTTAGAAGATGTCAGAACGGGTATGGAGTCTGCCCAGGTGACGGTTTTAGTTCTCATTGACTTCTCAAATGCCTTCAACACCATAGATTACGATCTTCTTATCGCTGCGCTTAATCTACTCGGTATTTCACCATTAGTATCGCAGTGGTTTTCTAATTATCTTCGTGGTCGCCAACAAGCTATCAAAATTAGTCCTGATGGATCCTCAATTTCTGACTGGGTCAACTTAAATACTGGCGTACCACAAGGTGGAATTCTTTCTCCATTATTATTTTCTATATTCATTAATCTTATTACCTTAAATCTCAAGTGTTCCTATCACCTTTATGCCGACGACCTGCAACTCTACGCCCGTGCTAGCATCCTGAATGTGGACTCTGCTGTGGATCTGCTCAACTTAGACCTGTTACATATTTTTCATTGGTCACAGCAATTCGGAATCACAGTGAATCCCAGCAAATGTCAAGCCATAATAATAGACAGTTCGAGTCAGTTAGCTAAAATAGACAGGTCCTCGGAACCACCACTTGTATTTAACAATTTTACCATTCCCTACAGCTCATGTGTCAAGGATCTCGGCTTACACATTGACTCAACACTAAACTGGAATAAGCACATTGAGGAGGTAGGCCGCAAGGTAACAGCATCGCTAAGGTCACTTTATAGATTTAAATATTGTCTGCCAAAATCAACAAAATTACTACTTGTTAGCGCACTTATAGTTCCCATCATTGATAACGCTGATGTATGCTGCACAGACCTCAATGAAGTTTACCTCACAAAATTAGATCGTCTCCTTAACAATTGTATTCGTTTTGTCTTTGGCTTACGTAAGTACGATCATGTATCCATATTCGAGAACAACTAAGGTGGCTTCCCATTCGACTACATAGGCATCTCCGAATACTCTACATGCTTTATTCCATTCTAAATGATCCATGCGCCCCGGAATATTTAAAATGTAAATTCCAGTATCTTGGTTCATCACATGATAGATATCTCCGATCTTCTAATAACCTTAGCCTGCATATTCCTTTACACCATTCTGGATTTCTTTCAAACTCTTTTGTTATTCAGGCAATAAGGCTGTGGGAAAAGTTACCTGTATTCCTACGAAAAGCCCGTAGCAAACTGGCATTTAAACAATGCGTCAGAGCTCACTTTTTCAAGATAGCAAATGAATCATCCTAATTTTCACTTTGTTTATTTTTATATATGTTTAATAGCTTTTATGTATATATTTCATACATATTATAGTATAGAGTATATGTATTTATGTAGTTGTGTATTATTAATTATGTATATATTTTAGTATTTAATATAATCTGCACCACTTATTTAACTTCTCTGCTTTTGTGGTGGTTGACTGGTAGAGAATGCCAAATGGCATTAAGTCCGCCCATTGTACTCCAATTATTTGTGCAATAAAGTTTTAAATAAATAAATAAATAATACATCCCTTTTCGTCGACATTATAGATTCTTTCTGGCTTATCAAAAAGATCTTTGTCTTCCATCGTTTTTTGCTGAAATAGTCAGATACCACAGCCTTGTTGAGTTTTTGAGCTCTTGCTGGATTAAGACTTTGGGCCTTTCATTTTTTAATATTTTTGAATCGGTTTGAAAAACCTCTCAACCAATCATGTCCGATCATAGTAGCATCATTTACTCTCCCAATATTGTTTGAGATGCATTACTTTTTAACACACGCACGGAGGACGCGTGGAGTTAAAGGATATCCCACATCACTAAGTCGTGTAATACGAGACGCTAGCTCTTTTTCTTCACTGTCAGTAAGTAGCTGTTTTCTTCCTAACTTCGATTTTGTATTCCTAATATCCGCTAAATAACGTCTCAGAGCTCGTCTAGGAATAATATTCCTTAGAAGCTGAATATACTTTCATTTTGCCACTCTGCACAGCGAATACAGCTAACTTCATAGCAGCCTCGCTCCAATTTCCTCGCAAACCCTTGTTAATGTAACGCGGCGACATGATCTAAAACAAAAACAATGTATTTGGTTGTAAAAATTTTCATAACGAAAATATGGTCACTCGAGGCCATATTTGCCGCATGGGTTAGTAATTTTTCAATTGAACCTTACCTCGAAATGCTATAAAAAACCAATTGAATCTACATTAACACTTCAACTAGAGATTATACCATACCAATACCAAAGATTAATATACAACGAATACACAAAAGAAATAACTAATAAATAACTATCTAAATCAAAACATACTGAATAAAATTTTGTAGCGCAACGTGTCCATTCCTGTCTCGCAACCGTGCCGGACTGGCGAGGGGCACACGGCGGGATGCGGGTGTTCCGTCCTTACCACACGCTTAGACCTTCTCACTCACGCATACGTTGTATGGACGTAGTTATGCTACAACGTTCCAATCCACACCCAGGTCGAACTAAAAAAAACGCATTTTTGTGTTTTTGTGGTACGCTTTTTACTGTAGCGAGTTAAACCGACTATTTTTATTTTATTACATTCAAATCAATGAATATTATTTTATCATAACTTTTTATTAAAATTTATCAGTATTTTCCATATAAATGTTTAAAAATTGTACTTGGAACGTTTTTGCAAAAAGGTATTTTGTATGAAGGTAGATTTTAACTTAATTTGATACAACGATCCAATACATGAAAATTTGAATATTTCAAAAGTTTTTTATTTCCTCTGAAATAAAAGTTCAACAATTCAACAACCTTACCTATTTAAAAATATTTATAAAAAATAATCGAATCAAAACATGGAAAATCATCACAATTTATTCATCATCCCTTTCAAAATCTAGCGCATTGCCAAATCCATCAACATCGTCAATGGCTTCATCAGAAACTTTTAGTTTTTTATAGAAACTGAGGCAGTCTGCTGGAATAAATTTGTATACAGATCTTAAATCAGCCAATTTAGCTGGAGCAATGGGTTTCCCGTTAGGCCACAGCTGTTTAAGGTCTAATTTATTGATAGTTGAAACCTCTCCTTTTGTCGTTTTTTTTATATCAAGTTCCCTAAAATCTTCATCAAAAGATGTTCTCATAAAAATAGAATATTTTTTCGCCTTTGGATAACGCAGCTGGCCTCTTCCAGCAGCCAGTTTAATTTACTTTTATCAGTGAATTTCTTTCGGTTAGCTATATTTCTCTCGATATTTTCAGTGCTGTAAAAGTCATTTTTGTTCATTCTATACACTTGAAACGGGTTTTTTTTAGCTTTTTTCATAATTTCTATGTATTCGTCAGCTGTGTAAACACGTTGTTGCCTTTTGAGTGCCGTTTCTATTTTGGAAAAATCAGTATCGTTGGGCAAGAAACTATGCCCTGACTCAAGATAACGAAAAGTTATCGTTTTTAATGTTGAATGGGAATCTAAAATAACCTTTAACATTAAGACAATTTTAATGTTGCGATTTGGTCCACCGCAACAATCACTCCATAGTATGAGATGTTCTTTGCTAGGAGGTAATTTACTTTCAATATATTTAACAAGGCATGACCCTACTTCTTGAGCACCTCTTCCAGCTTCACCCTCTACCCAGATATAACAATGACCTACATCATCTGAAGCTGAATGTATTCCGCTATTATACAGCCAAAGCTATCGTTTGTAAAAAAATATATTTGTCGGTATACGAGGCAGTGGCAAGGTCTTTTCCAGATCAAATGATAAACATTCTATGTTTGGCGTACGAGGGCGAATCAAAAAGTTCTTAGAATGAATACAAAAAAAAATTTTTAGACAAAAATATTTTATTTTTCTACGTAATCTCCTTCTAATCTAATACACTTAGAATACCGCATCTCCAACTTTCTTATTTCATCCGCAAAAAAATAATTTTCTCGACTATTAAAAACTCCTCTACGGCAGTCATAACCGCGTCATAATCGTCAAATTTAGTTCCACGAATATGCTCCTTTAATTTTGGAAATAAGTGAAAATCACTCGGGGCTAAGTCAGGAGAATATGGTGGGTGATCAAGGACTTCGAAGCCAGCTCTGCCAGCACTGGAGAAACAACACGCCCAATGACAATTTCCCACGACGTTTTTCTTTAATCGCTTCACGTAATTTCGGGATTAAGTTTGCATAATAGGATCCTGTTATCGTTTGCCCTTTTGGCAAGTAATCAATAAAAAGGATTCATTTACTATCCCAGAATACCGAGGCCATAACTTTGTCAGCGGAAGGAGAAACTCGAAATTTCTTCACGGGTGGTGAGGATGGTCGTTTCCAAGACATGCTTTGTCTTTTCGTTTCCGGGTCGAAATGGTGGACCCATGTTTCGTCCATGGTTACAACACGACGGCAAAATTGATCTGAATCAAGTGGGAACATTTCGAGATTACGCTTAGAAATTTCCAAACGTCGATTTTTTTTTGGCGTGGAAGTAGGATAGAAAGTGTAGGTAAGCCGTAGTCGCTGCTTTGAGTTAAAATTTATACTAATAAAAGTAGGTTTATGTGGTTTGAAACGTTGTGCATTTCATATTTTGTTTACGAACAATGTAGGATAAGGATCATGAGTCCTTCTAGGAGCCGTGTAATAGTAATTATATAACGTTTCAAAGGTTATTGGAACATTTTATTGCTTAACTTTAGTATTTTCGCGATAACGTTCCAGACTCCATACCATAATGCATTAATATAATTTTTAAGTAAAGTATTAAAAAAAAAGATTCAATAGTAATTGGGACATAAAATATAAATAAATATTTAATCAAAGTTGAATTATCCCGAGCACACAGTGTCTCAATAAACTTATTTCATTAAAAACATATTTATTTATTTTAAGTAATAGTAAATTGATTAAAAGGTACGTTTATTAACTTTCAAAATAAACCTTATTATAAAAATACAAAACTGATGGATCCTTTTATAAAAATATAACTGTATGTTACTACCAGTACAAACGGTTTGAAATGTTTATAATTACCATTATGATTTATCTTAAACATAACAAGTTACTTGGAACGTTTTAAAGAAATAGACATTTTAGAATGAGCTTTTTTTTAAAACGTTCCAAGTGCATTGGATCGTAATTTTAATTTTTGAGTCCAAAACGAAATAAGTTAGAACGATCCAAATGAATTGAAACTTTTTAAAATTATAATAAGGTCTTTTGGTACGTTTTATCACCTGAACGGTTAAATTATTTCAGTATCTAAAGTCGATACAGAGTCAGTGTCTTCACCACTAGATAGAAAGTTTCAAAATACGTAGCTTGGGCACAAAAACTCAATTTTGACCTCCTTGTGGATTGGAACGTTGTAGCATAACTACGTCCGTATGTAGGTATGCAATAGTTTGGAAGATAATAGGTAGTGGCCATATTAATCGGCTGGCTATATTTAACCCTGGTACCTTATTTCATATAGGAAATTGTCAAGCTGAAAGAAAAGTAGGGCCGAATAATTTTATAAAAATAAAACCCAACGCGTTCTATAAACATGTTTAATCAGACTTTTTAAACAATTAACAACATAAAAATTTGTCTCATCCATACCAATAATAAATCTGTAGAAGTAAGATTTAAAAAAAAATTGTCTGTTTGTTCAGGCATCACGTAAAAACTACTGGTTCGATTGCAATGAAACTTGGTATAATTATTCTTTATTATCCTGGGCACCACACTGGGTAGGTACTTTTTATCCCGGAAAAGTAAATACAATAAAAAACAAACATTATTTTCCGGTTCGATCCCTATACCCGATTACTGTACCAATCGCAAATGAAACCGTTACCTTTTAGTGAACCAACCGCAATTCACTAAAAGTTATGCTGCAAATAAATGTAGTGCTGAAGGATGAATTTGGCTTGCACCGTTCGCAACTCACGTGTGGTTCGCGGCCTCCACGGATCGATATAGGTAGTAACTATAAGGACGGTTTTTTGAAATTTGATTTGAATCTGTCAAGTCAAGTGGCGAGCGTTTGTTCTTATTAGCATTCTATAAATTGTATGTTTTAACTGTTAGGTACTTGCAATTCTAAACCGTGCTTTTCAGTGCGACCTTTTTATTCCTTTTAGTTTGTAATAAGTAAAGTTTAAGATTAAGTTATTTAGTTTTATTTCTATAAGTAAGTTATTGAAAATATTTTTTTAATTTAAGCAGATACCTACTTAGGTTTAGTTTTATAAGGCGTAGACCGTATAAGTAGACTTTATATTTGAGCTTAGCAGTAAATCAGTGCTGTTAGTTATTCGAACGTAGTAACAGGGAGTAGGGTGGACTCGTCTAATTTAGTGATAAAACGAAATAACATAAAAAAACTCAAGTAAACTTAAAATTTTACTTTTATTTTATGAAGGAACATTAATCAGTCTTTTCTTTATCATATAAGCGCCACGACTTTTAATTATTTTTACTTGGCTTAGTGCAGTATCCATTTATATATGACACGTTGACTTGGATATTTTTGTGATAAACACTTTAATTCCGTGATAGTACTAACTAGTATAAGGTAATGGCACCTATAGATGACACATTAAGTATTTTTTTCTACATCTTGCACCGTGGAAACCACAAATTACAGAATTTTTCATGACTGTTAGTGCTCAAACAGGCTTTGAGTATTTGTCTATCAGCTATAAGGTTTTCAGCGCCCTACGTTTACATAGATGTAATGGAACTAATATTTTTAATCACTCAATTGGCCCCTATAGATGACATTCAAAATTCGTTCGGTTCCTAAAGATGACAATGACGGCACCTAAAGTTGACATAGGTTTCTGTGTAAATTAAAAAGCCAAATAAGCAAAAATAAAAACACATTTATTTTAATTAGAATAAAGAAATTAAAGATTTGCAACTTGGGGCAAATTATAAATCTCCCTAGTTAAACTAAATTTGGTGGGCGTTTTTATTTTGCCCACAGTCACCCATGACGCACCATGGCAGTCACGACGACTCCATCTTCTTTGAAATCGATTATCCTACCAGGAAAAATCTTATTTTCGTATCTTACGGCAACATACTCCCCAACCTCCTTTATCGGAGGATCCTGAGCTTTTTTCATCCCAGGTGAATGGGACGACGATTTCAAACTCCCGGCTTCGTCATTTGATGAAGCATCTGAATCTTTACTTTCTTTAGTTTTTCTAGAAGAGGTAAAGAGGCGCCTCGCGGTTTTTTTGCACTTCTCGACCTCTTTTTCTTGCCTCTTTTTAAGCCTAGCCGCCAATCGGTTTTTGTTTCTTCTCATCTTTCTGTTTCTTCAGATCTAACTTTTTCTGCTGATACTCCTGCCACTGAGGGGATGAAATCACCGAAGGGATTTTTTCCTTGGATCTTCTCTTTTTCGGTACCGTACTTTCCTTTGGCCAGAAAAGGCATCTTTTAAAAGGCGACAGGGTATAAGATGATGTAGAACGAATAGGAGTTTCTAGAGGAGAAGAAGCTTCTAAAGGAACAGAAACTTCTAAAGAACCCGAAGACTCTAAAGAAGCAGAAACTTCCAAAGGAGCAGGAATTTCCATTCTGTCTTCAACAGGATCTAAAGGAGCAGAAACTTCCAAAGGGACAGGAATTTCTATTCCGTCTTCAACAGGATCTAAAGGAACAGAAACTTCCAAAGGAGCAGGAATTTCCATTCCGTCTTCAACAGGATCATTTGCTAAAGAGGCTTCCAAAATAGTCACAGTATTTTTTTCTAATCCTGTTGTCACCTTCTTCCATAGCTCGTACAGGGAATGGTCGGTAACAGGGATGGAATCTTTATTCCCACTAAAAGAAGCTATTTTTTCTGCCCCGATTACTGTCTTCAGCCACGGAATACAATTAGGACAGCACAAATTAGTTTCTGTATTGGGTTCAGTTGCCTTCGGTGGCGCAGCAGGCCTAACAGTGACTTCCAAAGGGTTCCGGGGCACTAACCCACATTTTTTGAACCCATTTGTCAAAATTTCTGGCCGATACACATCCAATAAAAGTTGATTAAGTAAGCCGCAAAAATTACTTTTTGACACTTCACCACCGCTTAATCGATGTTGTAAAGCTTTCTCCTTCCAAGAAGCTTTCAGCGTATGAAATACGGAGACATCCATCGGTTGCAGCAAATTTTTATTTATTTATTTATCTATCACACATACTTACAACTATCATGACAGGTTTTTACTCCTAATGCTACAGTGTAGCTTTTTAACAATAACATAGAGTATATAATCCAGCTTTTGTGAATTCACCCAGAGTGCAATGGAACAAACCAATCTTATCTGAAATCGCGTTGAGCGCAGCGATTGCCCGCGATAACGGAGCATTGTGCTGCAGGTTTGTCCGCGCCCGCGCCGTCGCCAACAGCCGCGGCCGCCGCCGCCGGTGCACGTACCGGTCCGGCACGCATAGACATAAGCAGTTCAGTACAGTAGGGTGCTCAGTTTACCTATTAAAACTTTGAAAAGGTATGTAGTTAGAGATAATTCCCTCCTTATCCTAAGTTCTGTGTACCCGGTCATTCCTAATATGAAGAGCGTCGGGTACATAAGCGGGTAAAGAAGGTACACGCCATAAAGTCTTTTATATAAAACACTAAGATATTTGTTTTGGACTCTTTCAATCATTAATTTATATTTTGCTTCGCAAGGTGACCATACATGCGAGTTAAATTCCAGGTGACTACGCACCAGTGCGTCGTATAAGGAGGTAATTGCTGGGATGTTGGTAAAACCTCGAACACTCCTCATAACAAAGCCCAGGTTTCTAAATGCTCTCTTGCAACATGTTGTTATGTGCTGTTTAAAACTTAAGTTGGAATTATAGGTAATTCCTAAATCCTTAACGTCCTGTACTCGAGCCATCAAAATATTGCCTACGGCGTAGTGGTGTTGAATTGGTTTCTTAGCACGCGTAAAAGACATTGTGACACATTTTGAGGCGTTGAATTGTAACAGGTTATCCTTACTCCAAGCAACAACCCTATTAATATCTTCCTGCAGCCTTAAGCAATCTTCTTCGGTTCTTATTCTATGATAAAGTTTTAAGTCGTCTGCAAAGAGAAGACACTTTGCATGCCTGACCACTGATGGTAGATCGTTTATCATTAGAATAAATTCTAACGGTCCCAAATTACTACCCTGACTTACTCCAGAGAGAGCACTCCTTAATTATGCACGTATATCTTACTATATAAACTATTTCTATTTGTTAATAAATTGTCACTCAAGATCTAATCGTGTCTTGCTTTAAAACCTTTTTCTGGTCGTAATAGTAACAATTTTAGTATCGTTTTCCACTTTTTAATTCGCAAACACGTCCGTTCAACGGCAGGGTAGGTAGCTTCTAAATGGGTGGCGTTGGGGTATAAGGCCACTCAAACGATGTCATTTTGGCTGCAAAGCTGACTAACCTCCATAGATAGATGGGAGACGTGGCCATCGACAAAAAATAGTACTGGCCGCACTATCTTTTCTTTTTCCAGCCATGGAATGAACTGGTTTCCAATGTACTCATAAAAAATTGCGCAGGTCATCCATCCCTGCTCACTTTTTCCTATAGCCCATGATGTGGGCACATTTACGGTGATATGGAGCGGAATACGTGTATAACGGAAGACTACCAAGGCTGGTGCAAGATCTCCATTAGCATTGCCCGTAAAGAGAACTGTAATGCACTCTTTCTCGTCATTACCAACCGCTTGATAAATATTTTTACAACCGCGGTGAGCCATAACTTTTCCGGCTTTTGGTTGCAAGAAAAATGCTGTCTCATCAGCGTTAAATACGCGTTTGGGGTCATCCAAGACGCTCGCCAATCCGTTTCACTCTAAATACGTATAAACTTCATTCTTCCAGCCGTCTTATTACTCGTTTGTTATTGAGCTCCTGCTCTTTGTTAAATTTTGGGCAACGCAATTAGAAATCCGAAGGTGTCTACAAATAAAACTGCCATATCACTTTTTGGATGGAACCTTATCACGGAAAATGTCCTTCCCTAATTGAGCGGCTTATCTTTGCATGCTTATTAAAAAGGTTCCTTTCAAAACGGGAACTCCTTTTCTCGCTAATTCAAGGACCCATTCCTCAATTTTCAGTTCCTCATCGGCCGTAAAAGCCGTAAAAGTGATATTGGGTTTGTAATTAATTTTACCGGGGGATATCAAATAAGACTAAGCGTTACTGTTTACAAAGTTTATTGCACAAAAAAAAAGAATTATTGTAGAACAAGCAAGATATAACATAAAGAGATTTCAATAAGTTTACAGGGTGTAGTATCTCAGGCGTTGGTCTGATTACATGAATAACCTGGTCCAGGCTGGTCCAGGCTAATCCACCCGAACCAGTACACAGTACAATCTTAAAACTAAAATCAGTCTAAGACCGTTACAATCAATTTTGAAATACAAATTTAAAATTGTATTCAGTACTACTACTTGATAGCTTGTAACTTCAGTTGTAGGTAAGAGAGGATGCGAAGGTAAAGAGTATTTGTAATAAAAAAAAAAGAAATCCACCTTTAGGACGGTTGTTGACGGTAAAATAAACAAAAGGGGTACCCGGCTCGCCGACCAATCCCGTTTAAGGATGACCGCAGGATCCCGAAGTAGTCCGCTGATTATTAGGACCTGGGGTTGTACTCCCACCAGGAAACCTCCCTGGAATTGACAACACCAGGTTGGCTTAAACACTATTCGAAACTTATTATTATATGAAATGGTAAAAAGGTAAATGAACTAACACTTCCAAGGGAGACCTAGATTTACTGTACCCTAGTATAAAACTTGGCCAAACAACAAAGTAATCTCTCCGAGCTTACACTACAAATTAAGATATAATAACTTTAAACGCTAACAAAATTAACATTATTCGATAAGAACACAAACTAAGCTGGGAGAAGGTAGGCACACTAAAGCAAATCAAGCTTATAAGGCAATTGCATACATAAGTTAGTTTTAGTAAACTTAATTATAAGTAGTAGGGTTTTACTAAGATTCCTTAAGGGAAAAGGTAAAAAAGAATGACCAGGATAATTTAAGTGATCTTAAAATATGAAACCTCATGGTCCTACTAACCCCAAAACAACTAATGTTTTAAATAGGGGCGGATCCCACGAGGCTGGTAATCAAAAATAAGGTTAACAAAGCAAGTACACACATGTGGTATTTGAAAGTAATTAAATTTAAGTTGTGGGAAGGAAGTACTTCAGAAACAAAGAGAACGGCAAGGTTAATTTAAAGATTTCACAATAGGTAGCTTTATGGTCAAATAAACCCAAAACAACTAATGTTTTACATAGGGTGTGGATCTTACATGGTGGGGAATCATAATAAGGATAACAAGGCAAGTAGAATACACGTGGCTTAAGAAAAGTAAATAAATTTAAGTTTGGGAAGGAAATTGCTTAAAAAATACAATTCTGCAACATGAAGATCCTGAATTATTTTAATGCTACAGGAGTAACCACAACTTTAACTATGCACTGAGGTAAAGTACAAGACTACCAGAACCTAGGAGGTGGCCACACGTGGCACATGGTGATCACACTATTAAGAAAACTCAATTTTACTTACCAAATGGGAGGTTTGACAATGTGCGGATTGAGATAGCAAGAAGAAACAATTCGCCAACGCAGCGCCGAGCTCACCAGCTATCAATGGTCTGAAAATAATATTTGGATTGTAGAAAATATGCTACGTTGCAGAATGTAAAACCACAACGGGCTCGAGAAGATGTAACCTTACCAGCAATTTTGGAATAAGTCTACATGTTTGACTCGGTGATCTGGCAGCTGACCGGCTCAAGAGGAAACTACTTCTCTCCTCAATAATTTGCAGAAATGAAAAGACCCCTGTAAGGTCAACCCGGCTTTTATAACCTTTAGCATAGAGTAACAACACCTATTAGAGAGTTAACGTCAAAAAAGATAAGGCAACGAACCCACTCGGTTTTGATTGACAAAAGGTGACAGTCCATTGAACCAAACACAAGGTAAGTAAAGAAATAAAAGGTGTTACAGGTTGATCCCTTTGACCTTGCTCCGAAGTGTAGAACGGGGTATATTGTACTTCTTAGCAGCCGCGTACACAGGTACCACACGCATCACGTCATCCAGGGCTTTTGTCATAACTTCCTCATCATACTGCAGAATTTTTGTGGGAGGCCTCGTCTTCATTCACCTTAAAAAATAAAAAGTTACTTAGGGATCGTATGCATAACCTAAAGATGACACGCTAAGAACCTAAGGATGACATAGCTGTCAGCTTAAAGTTCATGGACAACTATTGCACCGAAATAAAAATCCCACATATTCTTTTTTTTTTAATTCTATAGCACTTAAGCATCAATCGGGGCTACAAAAACTTTAAGATGACAATACGATCATCTTTAGGAAACTGCGACTTTTAAGGAACCTAAACATGATACCGCCTTTGCACCCCCAACCCATTACCAAAATGACTGTGCAAAGCGCTTTGTTGTGAAATTAAGTCTAACAATGACAAAAACTTATTTAGGCATATCATTGCCATAAATATCGAGATAAAAATACTTAAATACACTTACCTTAACCAAATCAGAAAAAGAGCAAATGATACAAACATAAACAAGACCGTATTATGGAAACCACAATGGCGTTTGATTGTTTTGTTATGTTGTCTCCAGGGAGAAGAATCAGTGTTTTCAATGCAAAAAATAAAATCCCCGCTACTTTTTTAAAACTCTTGTTTTTTGAAAGGTTATGAGACACTGTCATCTTTAGGTGGTATGTCATCTATAGGTGCCATTACCTTAATTATGTTATAACAGAGTTAGATGAGTAATTCTTTTTTTATCACAGAATTAACCAAGTCTATGATGATTCAATTGAATTAATAAATAATAATAAATAAATAAATATTTCTGACACTCACACGTCATTATCTAGCCCAAATTAAGTTTCTTAAAGAACTTGTGTTATGGATAATAGATAACTGATATACTTAAGAAATATATACTCATACATATTGAATAAATACATATTTTTTATTAGAATAAACTTAAATAAACATATAAACATCCATGACTTGACGACTAATATCTGTGTTCATCACACAAATATCCGCCGCCGCCGGGATTCGAACCCAGGACCTCTGGCATAGAAGGCAATGTATGTTACCGCTATACCAGCCGGTCGTGAATTTTATGTATTTTTTTAAATGTCTATACTTAGTTATACCTGCTATGTTTTATTTGTTTTGGCCAGACATGAGTAGGTATTTTTTTAAATAGAATATAATACTATAACTATTTTTACTCTTCATTACTAGATTTATCAACGCTGCTCTTATCACATATAAAAACCGTTTGGTTATCATCAACAATTTGACTGGCAATGGATAAGATAGGGATCCGTGCAAAAGGAGCATATTATAATCCAATCGGCTCCATTTTGTATCTTGGCATCTTGTGAGTACGAACCGTGGCAAGATTGGCAAATCCAATCATCATCAGCAATCACTGATTTTAATTTCTTGGATGATTGAGTTCTTGTCTCGATTTCTTTCATGTCTTTCTCTGACTTTGATAAATCTTTCTGTTTCAAAGATGACTTATTTTCTTTTGAGAAAATCCTTCGGTGGACATTCTTTAAAGTTTTGGGATGTGAAGTAGCGATCGGTGTTGAAATTGAGGTAATAACAGGTGTAACAGATGACAGTAACGGGAGTTAAACATTTAGCTTTGGGAACTCTTCTTTTTTGCCTTGTTTTGCTGCTAGGCGTCCATTTAGGAAGTATTAGTATGTCATGTACTTAAATTTTCTTATCTGGCGGGACAAGGTTTAGTAGAGGTACTTACATCATCATTAATCGTACTCATTTCTGTTGTATTTAAACTAGCTGTTGCGCGCGGTTTTACCCGCGCAATTTCGATTCCCGCGGGATTTTCGAGATAAAAAGTAGCCTATACGGATTCGGAAGAATCCCTCTAAGTAATGGTAAAAGAAATTTTGAAATCGGTCCAGTAGTTTTTGAGCCTATTCAACACAAACATACAAAAATGCAAAGGTTTCCTCTTTATAATATTAGTATATATTAGACATTGAGGATTCTTCTGATTCACATATCATTTGTAAAGTTTCAGTGGACCTAAATTTCTGAATTGAGAGTTGAGGGGTACAGAATCAAAAACAGCTAAATCCTTATGCAACTATTTTTCACAATCAGAAAAAAACGATTATCATTATTTATTTTGGCAACACCATGAAGGTGATTGTTTGACAGGTTGCTCTTGCACAAAAGAATCAGGTTTACACAAAAATTTTGTAGGACTAGGACAGGATGGTCGTTTAAAATAAATTGTCCTAGCGATAGCTGCTTTTGATACCAAGTACTGGATTTTGCTATTTTTGATTCTGACATCTATGGATATAGCTGCATTTGATTGCAACATGGAACCGATAATGTCACAACGCTAGTGATGTAAACAATATACCATAACAGCAAAATGATGAATTATCCTGCCAAACAGAATTTGTAATTCAAGCGAAAGAAACTATCTGTATGTCTGCTACGTTTTCGTGCCCAAACACGTAATTACTAAATTTATTAACGAATAATGGAAACAAAATATACACATAAAATCAACTTTATTAATCAGTAATCGAGGAATAGTAAGATTATTTTAGTAATGTGAAAGGCAGAGGGCGATGTAATTATTATACCCTTAGCGTAACATCTGCCTCGACTCTTTCACAGGCATCTTCTTCCATGTCGTAAGTTTCATCTTCGCCGTTCTCTTCTAAAAGCTGTATTACTTTTTCGTCTATGTTTATAACATACTTATAATACTCTAAATTACGTAGTTCCATCCAGTTTTCACCATAGTGCTTTTGTAGTAGGTTTCTTACATCTCTGAGCTTTAGCGGTTTAACATCGACACCTTTCGGAATCTTCATCGGCTGTATCATTTCTGCTTTTTTTCCTTTTTGACAAATACTTTTGGGAGCACCCATATCTGAATTATAAAACAATTCGCCACGTATCATAACATTGTCTTGATTTTTGGACCGTCGAATAATAATACGTTTACATTGCAATATTTTATAATGAAGCTGGGCTGGTGCTTTGACAATATTTTGAATACAAGTTTTCCAATCAAACACATCAATCTCGTCAAGTTTTGGTGACTGTAGCATATTCTCTAATAACATCTATATACTCTGAAGGCTGTGTTATCACTTCAAGTTTCCGAATCTGTTTTTCTATATTCCCGAACACTCGAACCGCTGGCATAAACGAGTGTCCAGTAGTATTTTTATTTTGTCCTGCGCACCCGTCCGACACTAATCGTAAGTGAGTAATATTCGTCAAATTACATCTGTTCAATCTATTGTAAACTGCAGATGCTATCTGATTTGCGCCTTTTGCATATTCATCTTCCGTCCACACATAGGAAAACGTTGTGTTTTTATTCAAGGGGTCTTTGGATGATCCTTGAACTATCTAAAAATTGTGCAGGTATAGCTGCCTGCTGTAGTAACAGCTTTGGTCAGGAACTTTGGGGAGAACCAAGTTTTTCTGACAGTCGAAGGAAAAAGTTGCCAACTGGTCTGATTTTTCTCGTAGCAGTTTATAAAATGATTGTAATTTAAGCTTGTGCACCCTTTTTTCTATTATAAGCAGATTTTTCTTTGATTGATCTGTTTCTGTTTTGATTTTCTCCTGGATCTCAATACATTTAGAGCACATGTCAGTCCTAGGACTTTCAAAACCCAGATTAAAGTCTTCATTAAAAATTGCTCTGAAATATGATTGTTTGACCGGGCAGTTGGGGCTCTTTTCCATAAACATTTTGTACAACTTTCTAATATTAAGTTCACCGGGTAGGTATTTTCTTTGAGTAGTTGACCCTCTGCAGTAATGCGCTCCAACACATTTTAGGGACTTTACAAAAGAACGTACGGCTTGTCTTTGTCTTGCATATTTTTGGGACTTATGATCACCGCCCCGTTTTTCGTTCGGAAGTCGACCAGTCGTAAAGAATGTTTTCAGTACATACTGGACACGATATTTTGTTATTCCAAGTGTACTTAAAAATACTTTTTGGCATACTGCTATCAATTGTTTTTTTTGCATGTATTGCGTACTTTATATTAAACTCTTTGCCTTTTCTCACATTTTTGGTCGGTCGCTTTCTGTAAATTTTGATTGCTGAACAATATTTCAGTATTAAAGCATCCTGATTCTTTTTCAACGATGTAGCATAAAAAGCTCGGTGGAAATTGAATAAATCTTGAACACGAAGGCTTTTACATGCAAATCTTTTGCTGTTGTGATTGCAATTAATTCCTTCAGGCAACGAATGTGATGAGTACCTATGAACAAGGAAAGTATACAAAAATAGCTTAGTAAAATCTACAAAGTTTTAGTTACAAATTTTCCAAATATGAAAATTTCATTTATTATCAGCAATTTCACCCAATGCTAAGATTTTATCGAATTTGAATTACAATGTGCACATCACTAGCCTTTACTTACCTATCAATTTTCGCCCTGTTTGCCTTCCATGTCTCCGGCTGTCTTTTGCGTTTTCTTCCCCTCCCGTGTGTAGCTTCTATTACTGACTCTTCCATTTCACTTCGTGCTAGACTTTGATAGCTTTTTTTCTTTTAAAACTCTTAAAAAAACTGCTAAATTCGAATAAAATCGGCAGACGCAGACGCTTGTGTTTATAAGAAAAACGCCATGTTGTAAAACAGAAATAAAGGGCTCTGATTGGTCAGCCGCGACGTAAGCTGTATTTGTTTCTCAACTATAGGGATATAGCTATTTTTGTTTCTAATCCCACTTTTTGACACGAGTTTTCTGTAGGAGTTAGCGACTTTTGATAATAAAAGATTTTCTTGTCATATAAGAATATTGACTAAGAATAAAATTACATTCATAGTTTATAACTGCCCAGAGTGTGGATCATGGTAGGTAGCAATAGACAGGAGATGCCCATTAATTGTTTACTGTAGGATATATGTGGCAAACGTGCGATGAATTTACGGACATATCTTTATTTCTTTCTAACAAGCGTACATTTGACATGAGTGAAAGACTCGAAGTCAAATTCTTCCTTTCCTTTTTTTGGTTTGATTTTCTTTTTACGCTATGTTGTCAGCTTGGTGAAATGCAGTCGCCATTTTACTTATACGTTTGCGTCAGTCAGTGTGTTTTGTTTACTTTCAGGAAAAGTGCAAAATATTCGGGATTTTTTAGAGATTTGACTATGAAATGCTTTAGTAAATATCAATTTTATAAGTTTGATTTTAATTATTGTGTACAATATGCATAAGTGTTCGATTTTAGGTTGTGGCGCTAAAAAGTCGCAAAACATAAGTTTACACCAGTAAGTTAACTCAAATTCTTATGTTTTGTAATTATTTGCGTATAACATCATCTGGTTTACTGTAACAAGTACCTATAAGCGATAATAATTGAGTAATAGTGAATGTTTAGAAGGTTTTAAATTTATAACCTTGATTCCTAGTTACCAAATGTAAACATAGTGATGGGCATCCGTAAACCGTCTTTTTTATCGATATTTTTCAGATTTCCCACTAATTTAAATATGCGGCGAAGGTGGATAAACGCAATTGGATTAGAAAATATAAGCCCACGTCATAGGAAGAATTTTATATGTTCATTACATTTTGAGGATGATAACATCAACAGAACACTTGGACTCATCAGGCTAAAAGATGATGCAGTACCCTCACTTTACTTATCAGTAAGTGTTTTGAAGAGAATTGTTACTTTGCACCTCTCTGAAAATTTTTAAATATAATTTAAATTACATAATCATCGAAGGATATAACTTTTGCATGATGATAATTAAAAGAAAATTTAATTTTTGGAGAATTGCTATTTATTAATACAAACTTTGTATTCATTTTCAGTCTCCAACTATTACTAGTGTTCGGAGCGTGGCTTCACAGAAAAGAATCCCACGCTCAGCACTCGCTGAAGTAAGTGAAATAAACTTCAAGTTTTCATGTGACATTCCGCAAAAGCAACATTCTTTCATTCCATTTTTTTTTCAACCATTTTTTTTATTACAGTTCACAGACTTGAAAAACCAGGTCATACCACAAAGTTCTGACCAACAAGAACCAAAACCAAATTCAAGTCACGATAAGGTTGGTTTTACAATATAACTTAAGTAGTTATTGATTCTAACTTTTTTTAGTAGTAGAATGAGTGAAAGATAGCGTGAACTGTTTGTGCATAATTTCCTGAGGATACCAGGCGTTTCTAACTTGTGTTTATTAAATAAAATATTTTTCTTTTAATATTTTCAGGCTTATCAAAATGAAATCAAAATTATCAAGTTAGAAAAATTATGTGACAGATTAATAAAAAAAATAAAAAATCTGAAACTTCAAGTATATCGAAAAAATAAGAAAATAGCAGAACAAAAAGATGTCATGGAGAAATTAAAAGCTGAAAAGTTAATAACAAACGAAGAGTGCAACATATTGAAAGAATGTGCTGGACCTCAGGATTTTTTGAAAAGACAGATCGCAAAGACGAAGGGTGAACCGCTTACACGTAAATATTCCGAAGAGATAAGAAAATTTGCGCTCACGCTTCATTTTTTTTCACCAAAAGCCTATGATTACATCAGGCAAGAGTATAACACCTGCTTGCCTCATACACGCACCCTTGCCAAGTGGTACCAACATGTGGATGCTGAGCCAGGTTTCACCAATGAATCATTTTTAGCTTTAAAAAGACAAGTCGAGCAAAGCAGTCATCCTGTCATATGTGCCCTCATAATTGATGAAATGTCAATACGCAAGTCATTGACTTGGGACTCTAAGTCTAAAAAATATTACGGTAGGGTTGATTGTGGACAGAATATTGATTCTGACCAAGTTGAAGAAGCCAGTCAGGCACTTGTATTTTTAATTACCTCCATAAATGGCAGATGGAAATTGCCCATTGGATATTTTTTGATAAATTCATTGACAGGGCAACAAAAAGGCGAATTAGTAAAATTAGCATTGAAAATGTGTGAAGAGGTTGGTGTTAAAGTAGTTAGTTTAACAAGCGATGGCCCTATAGCAAATTTTGCCATGTTTTCCCATTTAGGTTTTGATTTTTTCGCAGACAAAACCGTCGCTGAATTTAACAACACACTTTTACATGCTTTTATTGATCCCTGTCATGCATTGAAATTAATTAGAAACGCATTTGGTGAGCTAACCATATTTTATGACCACCAAAATAGAATTATTAATTTCAGGTACATTGAAATGTTGCAGGAGCTACAGGAAAACAAAGGCCTACACCTTGCCACCAAATTAAAAAAAGCTCACATTTTTTTTTATAAACAAAAAATGAAAGTTCGGTTAGCAGCACAAATATTCAGTAGGTCTGTAGCGGATGCCCTCGAGTATTGCCGCGACAAATTAAAATATCTCAACTTTAGGGAATGTGAGGGAACTGTTTTTTTTATTAATTTAATGAATGACGTATTTGATGTTCTTAACAGTCATTCTTTATATGAACCGGGTTGGAAAAAAGCTGTATACCCAGGAAATTTCGGTTTCGTTATTGCATTATTTCAAAGTGCAATAGATTACATACGACTTTTGAAACTCCCTTCTGGCGAACTTATTGTTAACTCAAGAAGAAAAACTGGGTTTATCGGTCTAATAATAGACATGATTAGTACATTGTCTTTATACGACTATTTAATAGTGAAAACAGATATGTTGAAATACATACCATTGTACAAAATAAATCAAGATCACTTAGAACTTTTTTTTTCACAAGTTAGAGCCAGAGGCGGTTTTAACAATAACCCGAATGCTTTGCAGTTTAGGGCAGCATACAAAAAGTTATTAATTCGTGCGGAAATAAGAGATGGTGGTGTTGGGAATTGCGTTCCACTGGAACAAATTAGCATTCTTACCTGCGGTAGCCATTGTCCAATTGATAACCTCAATGCCATTACAGCGGAAGAATCCTTTTTGGAGATAGAAGAAGACCATAGTGATCTTTATGATGAGTATTTGGCTTATTTGACGAAAGAAGTTGACGAGTACACTGAAAGTGCTTTGGAATATATAGCAGGATTCGTAATTAGAAAACTTATTAGTAGACTAAAATGCCATAAATGTTCGATCTTATTATTAGGCGAAGAAAACACCAATACGTTGATTTATAAAAAATCGCGAGGTGGATTATTATATGCTTCAAATGGTGTTTTAGATGTAATTAAGAAAACTGAAAAATTACTCTCATCTCATTTAAAGTCAGATAAACACAGAAAACCCGAAAATTATTATTTATATATTTTTAAATTTATGACAGAATATTATGACACAAACAAAATGTTTGTCATTTCAGAAGACACTGAGCATAATGTTCAACATAGGCTTATGTTGATTAAAACCATCATCAAAACATATTTGGACTTGCGATATAGGTACTTTGGAAAACTTTCTTCTGACCGCTTATCAAATAGACAACATTTTAATAAGCTTACTTTATTCAGAAATGAGTAATGACTTTTTGGGTTATTCTTCTAATTTCACTTTAAATTATATACCATTACCTACCTACTTAATTTATTTATTTAACAGTTTATGTACACAAAGTAAGATACATTATGCCGATGAATGATTTATACAAAGTTAGTAGGTACAAAAGTTCTGCTAATAAAAAAAATCTTGGGACTGGAGAGTTTGATTGAGGAGCAATAATAATATGTGTAATTTAATTCTGGTTTTTCTTTATTTTGCCACTGCGTTTTCATCAATTTCTCAGCCTTTTTAATAATTTCTATCACACTGCTAGAAGCATATTTTTACCCTCCCCTTGTTTTTTTATAAATTAAACTATTTGTATTTTCGACCCCGAGTAATAGAGAGGTGCATACTTCACACTTTATATTAGTGAGTAATTTTTTAGTAACGAATCCTGCAATGTTTTTAAGGATACTATCAGTGTACAGATCATTATCTTTTAAAATAGTTTCTAAATATTGATCGTGTAGATCGCTATGATCTTCTGAGATTTCAGCAAATCTTTCCTTTTCTGTGACCTCATTTAGAGCTGTTATTGGGTTTTGACTGCTACAAGTCAAAATTGTTATTTGCTGCAATGGAGTACGATTTCCATACCCCGGATTTCAGCTCTCACTAATAATTTTCGCAGTATGCAGCCCTAAATTGTATAGCATTCGGATTGTTGTTAAACCCTCCTCTCGCTCTTACAGCCGAAAAAAACAGCTCTATGTGATCTTGGCTAATTTTATAACATAGGATGTATTTCAATATTTTTGCATCTTGCATAAATAATTGTATAGTGCCAGCGCACTTTGCATATTTATTATCATAGCAATAAAACTAGTTTTCCTTCGTGATTTAATTAATAGTTCACCAGAAGGCAACTTTAAATTTTTCAGATAACTAGTAGCACCTTCAAACAATGCTGCTATTAAGGCAATATTAGATGGGTACATGGCATTTTAAAATCCTGGTGGGTAGATGGAATGGCTATTTTATACATCAAAAATGTCATTTATGAGGTTTATAAAGTTTATAGTACCTTCATAATCTTCAATTTTTTTTATTTTAATTTACTTCTATAGTAGTCCAGAGCATCGGCTACAGAATTACTAAACAGTTGGCTAGCTAGTTTTACTTTCATTTTCTGCTTTTGAAAGAATATATGTGGTTTTTTAATTGTACTAGCCAGATGCAAACCTTGTTTTTCTTGTAGTTCAAGCAACTCTTCTAAATATTTGAACTTAACTTTTCTTCCACAAGGATCTATGAACACTCTTAATTCGCCAAAAGCATTCCAAATTAATTTTATTGCATGGCATGGGTCTATAAAAGCATGATTAAGCGTGTTTCATCGTTCAAAACTGGTTTTATCCTGGTTTCGAAGATATCACAGTCGATATGTGAAAACATGCTAAAATTTGCAACAGGGCCATCACAAGTTATGTTCACTACTTTAACACCCACATCTGCACATAGTTTTAGAGCAATATCAACAATAACACTTTTTTGCTCTCCTGTGAGCGATGTTATAAAAAAGTACCCAATGGGTATTTTCCACGTTCCATTTATGGCAGTTAATAATATAACGAAAGCTTGATTGGCTTCATCAACATTATCACTTTCTAGATTATGTCCATACTCAACTCTGCCATAATATTTTTATTTTCTTGATCCCATATAAGCGACTTTCTAATGGCCATTTCATCAAAGATTAAGGAACACACCACTGAATATTTACTTCCCAAAACTATGAGCTTCAATGTATCAAATGCCTCTTTTGTAAAACCTGGTTCACAGTTAACATTTTCGTGCCATATTATGAATACCTATTCAAAATGTTAAAGATAAGTTTACTATATTGTCTCTAAGTGACCTTGAAATTGTACTTATCTTATTATCTGTAAATCAGACTGTTTTTTATTTAGAAATAAGTATTAAAAGTTAAATTTTATTAATATCTATTCAAAATGTTTAAGATAAGGTTTAATTTAGTGTCTCTAAGTGACCTTGAAATTGTACTTACCGTATTATTTGTAAATCAGACTGTTTTTTAATTAGTAATAAGTATTAACAGTTAATTCAAAATGTTGACACCTGTTCAAAGATAAGTTTACTTTAGTGTCGCTAAGTGACCTTAAAATTGTTGATTTCAATACATCAAAATCTATTCACAATGCAGGTGTTTTATTTGGTAATTTTAAATACTAATTTTAACCATACAGAATGACTATAAATAGAATATCGAAAGAATATGGATAGGTATTATAAATTCATACGAGCTAACGTATCTACTGCTTCCAAGTTGGAAAAGTCTTGTATTAGGTTGGTGGCCGTATTGATAATTTTTTTTAGGTATACGAGTACCTAAATAAATAAAAAAATATTTCTGACACTCACACTACATTATCTAGCCCAAATTAAGTTTCTTAAAGAACTTGTGTTATAGATACTAGATAACCTGATATACTTAAGAAATATATAAACATACGTATTAAAATATTACATACATATTGAGTGAATGCATATTTTTATTAGAATAAACTTAAATAATAAACATCCATGGCTTGACGACTAATATCTGTGTTCATCACACAAATATCCGCCGCCGCCGCCGGGATTCGAACCCAGAACCTCTTCTGGCATAGAAGGCAATGTATGTTACCACTACCTCATAAGACAATTGTTTTTTATTATTACTAAACAGCGGATTAGAACATGAAAGTTAGGTATAATATATCGGGTGTCCAGTAATTAATGGATAACCCAGTAGTGGTAGGTAGAGGAGCTAGTGACTGCTTAGAAAAAAAATCTTCAGCAAGTAGGTCTGTGTTTTTTAAATTTGTTTGAGGGAAATCCCTCATTTTCTAACTAAAATAGCCATATTGGCCACAAGTATCAGATTTTGTTTCTTTCTTTTAATGAATAACAATTTTGAATAACCACTAAATAAAATCAGAATAAGCAGAATTCCTTTGTTTAAGAAGCGCTAGAACTTTTATTTTTGTTTTTTCATAATTTTGTAGACACACTTTGGAACCTCTTCGTGTAAAAAAAAGTAAGGAGACGTAAGTGGCCAACTTCTCAAAAAATTGCCTCATTCTAAAGCGATATAACGTTTACTATTTGATTAAAAATATAAAAGATATTGATAATTTAATGTGTTAAGAGCTATTTTTCGGCAATTACCTAAAATTGGATAGAGTTATCGTAGTTTGCGATTTTACAAAAATAATGTAACCTTATAATGAAGTCACTATTCAATGAGAGATATTGGCTATTTTAGTTACAAAATGAGGGAATTTCCTAAAAAAAACATCTATTTTTTTTTCTAAGCAGTCACTAGTTCCTTTACCTGCCAATACTGGGTTATCCATTAAGTATATGTACACAATGACTACGAAAACTTTATCGATATCGATATGTAATTTTAATTAGGGCTCAACTCTTCAGCAGCCATTTTATAGCAACTGTCAAGTGTTTCATGGTTTTCATTCTAAGGGCATCTCCTGTCTATTGCTACCTACCATGGTGTGGATATAGCTGCTTTTGATTCTATACCCCTCAGTTATCAATAGGGCAGCTAGTGGCGGAGAATGAAGGTTTGATTATGTTATTTTCATTACATTCTCTTTCACAAAGCTGCGGTAGCCATTCATTGCGAGGAATTTTCACGTCGTAGTCTCGATCCATGATTATTATATCGATTGAAGACTGCTCTGGAGGTATAGGCTGATCAGATAAGGCTGACGGTGCAACTGCTTCTGCGCCTTTATTCATCGGGTATATTCCAGCCTTTTTAAACCCTGCTCGTATATTGGCTGGTGTAAAGCATTTTTCATAGACTGGTGTTAAATTTGTGAAAATCAAATCTAGATGGTGCTGAAGAGGGGTGTTTCACCTTATAATTTTGTAATTCCGCTCGCCAAGCTGCCTTAAGTTGTCAAAAGACGCCAACATCAAGAGGTTGCAATATGTGGGTAGTGTGCGCTGGCATTGTTAATAATACAATCTGGTGGGATCTAGCATATTCAAGCACGTTTCGCGTTATATGATTAGCATGTGAACAATGAACAATACGGGCCTTCCTGGAGGTATGTTTTCATCGAAAAATTTCAGCCATTCATAGAATAAATCGGCATTTATTTATTTACAATTCATTGTATGCCATTTATCCAGCCCTTTGCTGTTAATCGCGTTATACTGTTTGGCAGGGACCCATTCGCTAGTTCGGGGATATTTCTTACCCCTTTATATATTACCATACGGGAAGGAAATTCCCACCAGCGTTAATACAAGCCAGCACTGTGTCGTCGTGCCTTTTCCTGCGTAAGTTCTGTTGTATTCTTACCAATTTTTGTGACAATCTTCGAAGGCTTGTTCACGGACATCAGCCCTGTTTCATCGCAATTCCATATTCGTTCTGAAGTATCTTGTAAATTGTGAGCATGCAAAGTGGCGCTAAGCTTTTCATAAAAATCTGCTAATACTGTGGGATTCGAACACATAGCACGGCCGCAAGAAAGGTTTTCTGGTGCGCTTAAGCTCAAACCATATCGGTTTTTAAACCGAACCCACTAATTCCAACCAGCGGACCCCTTATCAGCGTCGAAATTATGTTTTGCATTTGATGCTTTAGCTAATGAAAAAGCAATTTGTTTTATTTGGTTATCTGTTAGTCCAAAACCAAGCTCTTGCATTTGGGTTATGTACGCCAGTAAGGATTGCTCTAATTCGATCGACTAAGAAAATAGTCTACCAATCTTGAGCATTTTAATTTGGATTATTCCCTGCCTATCTCGTACTACCCTTTCTACATTAGCTTTTAATGTACTCCATGGTATTTTAAATTCTTTTGATGCCATGTATATAGTCATTTTCGAGTCCAAAACACTTTCAATAGCAGACTTTAAAACTGTTCTATTATATTTTCTATTCTTCTTTCCGGAACATTTAGTTTTCTTCATATGAATGGAGTCTGAAATAATAGGACTCACTTAATTCCTTGATAATAAAAGTAAACAACAATACCAAAACACCTAATAATTACTTCTGTTACTTTACAGAAGTAATTATATTCCTATAAATTATGTATTTTAAAATTGAAATTACTTAATAACTGATAATAATATTAGTAGTTTATTATTATAATAATAATAATAGAAAAATGAAAATATTTCTAATTACCTTGGTTAACTAAAAACTACACAACGTAACTAATACAAAAGCAAGGTAATGTATAAAACAACCGATCGTCCAAATTTCAGATAATTACGCAAGGTTTTCTATTAAAAATAAACAATAATATCACAGCACTCTTGGATGTAGTACCGAAAATGGCGCGCGGAATCATAAATCACGTGATTGTTACGATTTCGCTCGCACTATGTTAACAATTTTTTACACACTGAAAGAAACTTTATTGCCGCGGCACAAGGTCGGATTTAAAATGGTGAATTATGTTTCTGTGAATTGGTAAGACTTGAAAAGTCCTGTCACGGAATTAAATCAGTCACATAATTATGCGAGCTTACCCTACGCTGCAGAAACTAACATACTGCAGAACTATTAGAAACTTTGAAAAACAGAGTTTCAAATATGCCATCCGAGCAATAATTGTTATTTGACAGTGTCTGAATTATTGTTAATAATACTTTTAGAGAAATTCAATTAGGATTAGCAGGAATACCAGGGGGGGGAAACAGCTCATAGGTACTATGTTTCAAATACATATACTCGTAGATCTTGATCACACAGAAAAACCGGTATGTGGAAGGAATAGAGATCGGTTTAGGTGTGTGCCGGGGAAAGTGTTTTGATTCCTAGAATTCATTTGATTCCGAACAGTTTCCTGTACCTAGCTTTATGTTACGCTATGACAATAAATAAGGCACAAGGTCAGACTTAGGCGTTGTTGGCGTCGATCTTAGTTGTTTAGTTGTGAGTTGTTTTTCACATGGTCAGCTTTAGCGTGAGTAGTCCAAGGAACCTTTATGTTCATATTCCGGACGGGCTCACTGATAATGTCGTGTATGCTGAAGCTCTCAATTGATGTCGCACGGTGACTATCTGTCGTAACCTGTATTCTTTCGAGTATTCGATGCAGTGAACGTCAGCTTCGCTATCGGTTATCTTGCTAAACAGGTACCAAAGTAGAAATCTAATACAAAAAACTTACAGAACGCGAGCTATGCCGCGAACAAAGATATCATATACCCTCTTAATCACCGCTAATGAGACACAATTTATTGGCTTTCTATTGTAATTAGCCACAAAAGGCCGGACAGAAGTATTAATACCGGTATGCTCGATAAATTACGATCTACACAAAAAACTCATTGATAAGTTTCGTCGCCCACGCGAACGAAGTCGCGGGCACAGCTAGTAATCAAAATAAAAGCACTTTTTGACCACAACACCTTAAAAAGTACCAAACGTCTCCATCCAAATGTCTCCTCTCTCTGTTTACACTTATTTTTGTATACAGGGTGTCCCAAAAGTCGACGTCAATCCGAAACCTTTTGATAAGTAAGGCCACACCAGTTATCAGAAAAATTAAAATCTAAGTCATGTAGGTAAGGTCAATGCGGGGAAGTGTGTCATATTTTTTTAGTAGTTCACTTTGAACCAAAAAATCTAGTAGTTTAGGGTTGATTTTCACACTTACCACCAAACAAAAATATCCTAGGGTTCATTATTAAATAATAACAATCGGTTTTGTTCAGTTATATTCATCAATTACATGTTTTTAAGGTGTATTATGGAAACACTGCGGTAGACACACTTCCCCTTCAAAACGAGGCAAGTGTGTCTAGACCTTATAAGCACAATAGACAAATATTTTTAATAAAAACATGCACAACTCCTGCTTCCTAATCATACCATCTAATCGCGTGTGGAATTTATTACATATATAGCTAGTAATCATTATTTAAAATTTCAATCATTATGAGGCAAGTGTGTCATATTGTCCTCCAACCAGGGGAAGTAAACTTTTTTTTTGTTTACATGATGTTAGATTCAGCATTCATAAAATTTCATACTTGGCAAATCTTTTATATTAAATATATAAGGCTTAAGATGGACTTGAAAGGATGGTGTCTTTAGGAAATATGTAATTAAAAGATTTTTGTTTCTAATACTTATAATCAAAAACGTGCGATACAAAATTTTAATAATCGTTGAAAACAAATAGAATATTAAAAAAGAACATAAAATAGGATTTTCTATCAAAATACTTTACATCGAAGTATACAAAATGAAAAAAAACATAAAAACTTTTAAAATCTGTAAGGCACAAAGGAAGCAATTCCCTAGAAGTATTTTATCTTAGTAAAAATAAGTTTAGTAGTATGCTAATAAAATGAAAAAGATTAAAAATCACAGAAAACTAACCACTGAGTATATTAAAAATCAACATAGGCACGTAAGGAATAATAGAGATGAAATGAGCATGTTTAGGAACGTTTTAACAAGCACAATGAGTTCTAAGTAATGAACATTACTGGATATTAAACATTGAAATTATTGTTAAATATTTTACAACGAAAGTATTACTTAATTATTATAGAAAAATTAACAAAGGTACATACGGAATTATAAATAGAGTTCTTTAAATACTGTTAAGTATGTTGAGTAACGTTTTATCACAAACAATGAGATCGAAGTTATTAACATTCTTGGATATTAAATGTATTAAAATCAATCTTAAATTTTAAGTGTCCACGACGAGATATTTCAGGTGCAGGTAAAACTGCCAAAATATCATCAACATGCTTTAACGCACAAATGTCCTCATTTGTAGGATAAGTGAATATTGATTCCTTTTTAACAGAACGGACTTTCCTGACATATTTGATCGTGGGTACCTTTTCATCAAATGATATAATCTGTCCAACAAAGTGTTTAATGCTCTTCTTTGTACAAAATTGTACTAAGACCCAGTCATTTAAAACATATTTTTGAGCATATTCTGTGAAATATTTAATATCAGTCAAACTACAAGAAGTTGGTGGATGTAAACTTTCTTATTTTTCACGTGTATCGTCATATGATTTCATAAATTCCTCTAAATCGGCGTAATTTGATTCATCACTATCTTGAACAGAGTAGTTACGTTCATCTGATGAACTATACATTTCTATTGTTTTTTTATTTTTTAGACCCTTTTCTTGTTTTATAGCGAGTATTTTAAGAGTTTTAGATTTATTTGCCTTCCGTCTCATTTTTCTATTTAGTTTCGGATCTATGTTTTCGTATTGACTTTTCTTGGCGATATTGAGTACTGTATTTTTATTTATTTTTATGTTATTTTGCCTATTGTAATTTTTTAATATTATTTCACCACTATCAATATATTTATCATCTGTAACCGTGATTTTTTTTGATCTACGTATTTTGGACTCCATGGGAAAATACTCCGATGTTGACGGTACTGGCAAATCTTGAGATATTTGGTTTTCATTAACTGTGTCTAATATATTTATTTTAGCACTTTTGGTTATGATTTTTTTTGGCAGACAACCTGTTTCCTTGATCTTTATTTTTCTACTACTCTTTTGTTTTGTTTCTTCATTTTTCTTAAGTCTATTTATAACATCTTCATGTGTAATAATTTCAGCACCTCCCGCAGTCCTTGTCTTTTTTTTACTGTACTATTATTTACATGCTGTTTTACGGAGTTAAGTATAATCTCTTCAAATGATTTAGTTTTAGTTATGGTTGTACAATTACAGGCGCTAACTTGATTAGGTCGCGGGCTGGCAAGTACGACATGGGAATTATGTTTACTGTCTAAACCAATCAAGAGTATATTATTATTATGATTATATTTAGGGCAAGTGATGCTAGTGTCGGAGGATTAGTTTCATTGCCTGTACAAACAGTGGGTGATTGATGCTCTGTGGATTCCTTATTATTTGTGAGAGAAATGGAATTGGATTCCATACTTTGCCATCGTTTTAAGGCAACTGGGTCGAATTTATGATCTGGTATGACACTTCTGTCCATAGGATAAATGCCCCCTTCTTGAATCCATTAATTATGGTGAGGGTGTCAATACTTTGCCAGACTTGGCCAATAAGCATAGCGAATTCTTTTTTTAAAAGTTTCTGACCGTAATTAGCCCGCTGCCATTTGACCATAACGGTTTCCCATTTATCTTTAAAGGCTTTAAAGACAGCTAGGTCCAAAGGCTGTAGGAGGTGACTGGAATGTGGTGGTAGCTTTATGATAGTAACATTGTGAGTTTTTGCTATTTCGAGTACCGATGGTTGAACGTGAGTACTATGCCCGTCGTAAATTAATAACGTTGGTTCTGATGTCGAACCCAACGTTGATATAAAGGACTTGGAAAAAAATTCTTGAAAGGCTTTTGTTTCAATCCAGCCATTTTCTGTCGCTGTATACACGGTCCCAGGATATGCATTTTCCGAAGTCCATTCACTCCAAGTGTTTTTCCCTTTATATATTATAAAGGGTGGTCCTTTTCCACCGGCAGCATTAGACGAGAAAAGAACTGTAGTGTTATCTTTGCCTGAGGTAGCGGTAGTTCTAATAGAAGCGAATCCTCTTAGTCCGACAATTTTCGCTGTTTTGGGGTCACTTACAAAACTGGTTTCATCAATATTCCATATCCGGTGCGGCTTATTTTCCAATCCCAAGTCGAGAATTGTAGAAATGAGGATATCAAAGTATGCAATATCCATGACATGCAAGCAATCAGCCAGCCTTTTCTCGTATTCCATACTTAAAGCTTTAGGTCTACCCATAGTATCTGACTTTTGTCCTCGAATACCATTGACATAACTCATTATTGTAGTACGTGGTATACTAAATTGAATAGCAGCTTGGTACCCTGACAATCTACCACTTTTTACCATCTCCACGGCTTCGTCAAGTTGTGCTTTACTGTATCCAAGGCCAGGCCTTTTGCAAATATAGTGACGAACCATGTTTTATTCTGAAAAAAATATATACTTAATATATATAAATACGTTACATGTCTTTTTATCTTGATATATATATCAAATTACTTTTAAGATACATATTGGATATGGATATATATTAGAGATAAACTACAATCCATACTAATATTATAAATGGGAATGTGTATGCTGTGTCAGAACGGAGAGACGAATTAACGTGAATTTTTTAACTGGACATAGTTGAAAAGATAGAGAGTGACAG
Source organism: Stenoptilia bipunctidactyla (assembly GCA_944452665.1). Lineage (NCBI taxonomy): Eukaryota > Metazoa > Arthropoda > Insecta > Lepidoptera > Pterophoridae > Stenoptilia > Stenoptilia bipunctidactyla. The sequence goes on along the minus strand of OX101741.1, from coordinate 9,643,243 downwards.
TCTACTTTTTGTCTCTTAAAGTAACCATGTTAACCCGAATTTAACGCGAGCACCATTCCGGGTTCAAAAGCTAGTTCAGAATAAGAAAGATATTTTTAAAAAATAGGAAACCTCATTTTACGTTTATTTAATTTTATTTAAACTTTATTGTAAAAAATATTCCAAATTTAAAAAAGTACAATTTTGTTTAGTTGTACAACCTGACGGTACAAAGTTCGGGAAGTCCACTCTAACTTAGCTTTTTATTAACGTTTATACCTTAACTTCATATCATACTAGCTTGCGCCCGCGGCTTCGCACCCGTGAAAACCATAGAAACTTTAAACCCATTTGACCCCTTTAGGGCTGGAATTTTTAAAACCCTTTCAGATTGGATGCTTACTCATCACATAGAACCAAATTTCATGTCTCTAGAACCAGCGGTTTAGGCTGTGCGTGATATGTCAGTCAGTCAGTCAGTCAGGACTTTGAATTTTATCATATCATATAATGCTTATTGTTCGAGGTAAGAACAAATGGGACTTATTCTTTATTAGGGATTTATATAAAATATCGGGTTTTTGATATTTATTACAAAAATCTGACTTTTTTTAACCCTGATAAGTAGTCATTCAAAACGATTTTATTTCTGCTACCAAAAATATTGTGTAGACGTGTATCAAACAAATGTTTGAAACCCCTGACACGGGGCAAGTGTCATATAGATACACTTTCCCATTTTTAAGTAGACACACTTCCCCAGCCACAACCATTTGAGGTTAGATTTTTTGAATAGCTGTAGATTTTTTATTTAAGTGAATTCCATCATAATAAATATTGTAACATTCAGCAAAATAAGTACAAAAAGAACTTACCTATGCAAAATACACAATTTCGTCAAATTCACAAAAAAATTTTTGGTTTCTAAAATCACGTGTTAACTCTAACTTGTCTTGCAAAATGTGACAAACTTAAAAATGGCGACTGCATGAAAAGTACTTGAAAGCGCTATCTAGATTTTACAGAGTACATTAAGTACTACTTTATCGACTGAACCATTAGACACTAGTAACAACACCTTAGATAGTTTTTGTAATATTACGGGCAGTCACGCTTGCCTCCCAGCTACACTTCCCCGTACTGAACTTACCTATTTTTGAAATTATGGTAATTTTTTTTAAATCCAGAAAAAGTACACCATGTTACAGTTTTTTCATTCCTGTTGCTACAAATATTTACATTTTGCCAATTTTTTTTTCTCTTACGTCATCCCGAATAGCTTATATAACCTTTGATTGTATAACCCTGTACCGTATCAAGTTTTCAAAATATTTTTTTTGTACTACTTCAACTGACCGTCCTGAAAAAAAAATGTACTACCTACTCCAGTTTGGCAGGTAGCTTTAAAAGTTAGCACATTTAATAAGGATTCTAACGTGGTATAATACCTCATTATTTCTTAGATCGGCCATTAAAAAAAATGTTAAACATAGTGTTGACGGTAGATATTAAGTTTATAATAAAATAAATACCTTATTGATTAAATAAATAAGTTAGTAATTTAATTGTTGCTTTATGTACACATACAGAGATAAGAAGAGAAATATACAGTGTAATTTAGGTATTCAATTGACTTCCGGCCGGCGTCTTGCATGTCGCCGCACTTTGCTACCATATATGGTCATTTTCATTAATAAAGGATGCTGATTGGCTGAGGAGCGGCGCACACCCCGCGAACCGTCGTCGCTCGGTTGGCTTTACTCAAATGTGAATCTAGTATGCAGAAACGTATGAAAGTGACCGGACACGCAGTGAGCACCTCTCCTGCGCCACGCGGCCTCACTAAAGTACAAATTCAGAGTTTCATTTACGAACCACAAACAATATTGGTCCTTCGATCAGGATACTAGTGTAGTGTTGTGTGATCACCATAATGTCGTTATTTACGTCACCGCCCACGCACCGTATTAAACCACGCGATGGGCACGCGGACGCCGATGTAACCAAAATGGCGGCAGCCGTTTTAGCTCGCTCGAGCTCCGATCCGCAGCTCAAACTGGAACCTGCAATCGTGAGAAACCCTGAAAACGACTGCATCTCAACAGTGTCGACTCGATTGGCGCACAAACTCCAGCTGGAGCGCGCCGCCGCTGATGCGAAACAGAAGATCGACGCACAACTGGCCGCCGACATCGACGACTTGGAGTCCAGGTCGTCACGGACGTCCAGTAAAGAAAAGGTGGAACAGTGGTTGGAGCGAAGTCACGACAATGTCAAGGACACCGCGCCCCCGACCGATTTCACCAAGTTAGCGGAAGCTATCCGCGACGCGATTACAACGTCAATAGCTACAAGTAAACCCAACAACCAAGAATTGCTTACCAGACTTGCAACCTCCAAGGACCTACCTACGTTCTCCGGAGACCCCCTCGAGTGGCTGCAATACAAGGTGGCGTTCTACGAATCTACGCAGTTATGTAACTACTCCGATGGAGAGAACCTATGGCGACTAAGAAAGTCGCTGCGAGGCGAAGCGAGAGAAACTGTGTCCTCGCTACTAATTGGTAATACTTCACCTTATACCATCTTGGAAGCACTCGCCCTCAAGTATGGGCGACCCGACGCCATTATCTACAAAATTACTTCTGAAATTAAGAAAATGGCACCGCTACCTACGACGTACCAAAGTGAGATAATTAATTTTTCAATTAAAGTGAAGAACTACGTAGCAGCAGTTAAAGCTATAAATGAAAAAGAATACCTAACAAGCCCCGACTTGTTGAAAAGTATAGTGTCCAAGTGTCCACCATATCTGCTATCAAAATGGGCAGACTATGCTTACACTCGATTACATTGTGGCTTGACTAAAATCGAGATATTTGCAGAGTTCATACACGACGAAGCCAAGAAGGCCGCCGAAGTAGGCTTAACTCACCTACACGTTAAAGAAAATAAGAAACAATATCACCACCAAGTACTACTAACGAGCGAACGCACCACCAAGAAATGTGCATTCTGCCGTGATGGTGAACATATGATTTTTAACTGTACGCGTTTCAAACGCGCACTACGAAAACATAGATGGATTTATGTTCGTGCCAATAAATTGTGCCACAAGTGTTTAACGCAAACACACGATAAATCCACATGCAGCGCACCCAACTGCAGCGTTGAGGAGTGTGGGTTACCTCATCATAACCTACTGCACTGGAAGAAACCTTCACGGGAACCTGGGACACCACTGCCGAGCACCGAGTCAGCGCCGCTGAGCGCCGCCGCTGAGTCATCAAGCGCCGAGTCTCCGAGCGGCCGCCGCGACGACGACGTAGTCATAGCGCACGTCACCTCCAATACAGTGTTGTTAAAAGTAGTGCCAGTGCAAGTGTGTAGTTCAGTGCGTAGTGTGGACACGTATGCGTTGCTAGACGACGGAGCCACCGTATCGCTGGTGTCCCGCGAACTCGCCGAGCAGGCGGGCCTCGCTGGTGAGCGCGTCACCATGCGCGCCCGCAGCGCCTGGGACAGCGGAGAGTTGGTCTGTACCGCCGAGCTTATAGACTTTCAAATTGTAAGTAACAATCAATCATTTAATGTACGCGCCCGCAAAGTGAACGAACTTAACCTACCTAGTCAACCTATGCCAGTGGTTAATGTTAAAGACTCTAAGATAGAATTTAGTACTTCACAGTGCCCTATTGTAAAACCCATGTTATTAATCGGTCAAGACAATTATAATTTAATTGCCCCACTTATGTGTGTTAAGGGGCAACATAATGAAACTTATGTTACGCAAACCCCCCTAGGTTGGTGTGTTCATGGTAACATCCTATTTTGTCACGAAAACAACTTGCGTTCGAGCGCCGATCGCATCATCACACCTGAAACACACGTATTTAACATACACACTCGGGCAAACGATAAGCTGTACGAACTAATTCGCAAAAGTTTCGAGTTCGATTCCATAGGCATTTCAACGAAATATCGTCAAAACCCCGATGACTTACGAGCCGTAGGTATTTTAGATAAAACATCAGTATTGTGTGACAGTCAGTGGACTGTTGGCCTACCGTGGAAACATGATAACTTTCAGATGCCGGAATCTTATAATAATGCACTCAATAGGTTACGTTCCGTTGAACGTAAGTTTACGGTAGATAGTACCTACGCACAAAAGTATAACGAAAGAATTCAACACTTACTTAGTAATAAATACGCTCAGCCGTTGGGTACCGACATAGTTAATAGCGAACATGTTTGGTACTTACCGCACTTTAGTACAAAACAACGTAAATTAAGATTAGTTTTCGACGCGGCGGCAAAAAGTCAAAATAAGTGTTTAAATGACTATCTTCTACAAGGTCCAGATTTATTAAAATCATTAATAGGTATAATGATGCGTTTTCGTGAGTACCCGATAGGTATTGTCGGTGATATTAAAGATATGTACCTACGAATTAAAATTAACGAACATGATAGACAAGCCTTACGTTTTCTTTGGCGAGATGGGCCCAATGAACCCGTACGATCATATGTTATGTCGTCTCTCATTTTTGGCGCGAATTGTTCTCCCTTTATTGCTCAGTATATTAACCAGATTAAGAATACCGAACCTTTTACACAAACGATGAGTGACACCGTAAATGCTATAAAGTTGAACCAATATGTAGACGATTATATTGACAGTGTACCTACCGAACTAATAGCATCCAAGTTAATTTCAGATATTACCTACATAAATAAACAAGGTAGTTTCTTAATGCGTAACTGGCTTAGTAACAGTTCAGCTGTTCTAAAAGATATCCCTACCGAGTTAGTCAACTCTAAAGCCCTAACGTTTTCTGACCAATCCGAACGCACCTTAGGCCTCCTATGGTACCCGCAGAGCGACGTGTTCGGGTTCGACGTGACCTTACGACGCATACCGGAAGACGTCTTGACATTTAAACGTATACCTACAAAACGTGAACTATTAAGTATAGTTATGTCTCTTTACGACATTCATGGTTTTTTAGCACCATTCACAATTAAAGCTAAAATATTGATGCGCGAGACCTGGAAGAACGCCTTAGGCTGGGACCAAGAGATCCCACACAGTATATACCTAAACTTTAAGGCCTGGTTGTCGCAGCTACAAACCATAGACCGGGTTCGAATCCCGCGCTGGTATTTTCGTTATCACACTGATAACGCGGGACGCGTCGAGCGAGAAAGCGCTATGCAGTCGCGAAGCGACGACGCGAGCGCAAGGGAGATGCAACTACACGTCTTCTGCGATGCATCGCCTACCGCGTACGCGTGCGTCGCCTACTGGCGTTTGAGTGAGCGAGATATCAGTACTACTTCCGATACATCCGTCGCATTCATTGCGTGTAAGAGTAGAGCAGCACCGCTCAAGTCTGTAACTATTCCTCGATTGGAATTACAGGCAGCAGTACTAGCCGTGCGATTAGTTGACACTATTAAAAAGGAACATCGCATTACGCCGGACAAGACATTCTACTGGACAGACTCTATTACCGTGTTGCATTGGATTAACAACACGCATAAAAACTACCAAGTATTTGTAGCCAACCGGTTAGGTGAAATTGACGAGCTGAGTAGCTCGAGTGAGTGGCACTACGTACCTACAAATCTGAACATGGCAGATATCGCAACTAAGGTTAATACCTACGAACTCACTTCTGAGTGTGAGTGGTTGTGCGGTCCTGAGTTTTTATATGCTATTTCGGATGAGTGGCCTACTCAACCTGAAATAAAAAATAAAATTGATGTTAATAATTTAGAGTATAATAAGTCTGAATTAATTAATTTAATTAACATAAATAAAGAATATAGGTACCTACCTATACCTGATCCCAAACGATTTTCATCGTGGTTGCGTTTAGTACGCAGTATGGCTACTGTTCTGCTAGCGACTGAAAAGTGGAAGAGTAAGGTGAATAAAAACTTACCTTGTGCATCATATGTCACACAGGAGTTAATGCAACGTGCCGAAACCTACCTAATTCGCCAAGCGCAAGTTGACTCTTTCGACACGGATTTACAATTGCTGAAAAATGGTGAATGTTTGGACCGACGAAGTCGCTTGATACAACTGACACCTGTGATTAGCGACCAGGGACTCATGTGCGTTGGAGGGCGCATAAACGCTGTACAGGACATTGGTATCGACGTGAGACAGCCTGTAATCCTCGACGGCCGTCATCCAGTGGCGAAGCTGATAGTCCGCTACTATCATGAGAAAGCAGCACATAGCCAGACTGAGATGGTAGTGAACGAGTTACGACAGAAGTACTGGATACTGAAGCTACGTCCCACCGTGCGCAGCATTGCCGCGAGCTGTCAATACTGTCGCATCAATAAAGCCAAGCCGCAACCTCCACGTATGGGAGACTTACCTGAAGCAAGATTGGCACATCATCAGCGAGCGTTCACGAACTGTGGTGTAGATCTATTCGGTCCAATGGAAGTAACAGTTGGTCGCAGGAGAGAGAAGAGATATGGAGTGCTTTTTACCTGTCTCACGGTCAGAGCTGTTCACCTGGAGGTTGTGCCTTCCTTATCTACCGACTCATTCATCATGGCACTGCGCCGCATGGCTGCTCGAAGAGGTTGGCCGAGTAAGATGTACTCCGATAATGGCACCAACTTCAGAGGAGCTGATACAGAACTTCAAAGGTCTTTGCAGCAGATCGATCCTTCGCTGTTGACAACTAAAGGTATCGAATGGCAGTTCATCAGTCCAGCTAGCCCACATATGGGCGGAGCTTGGGAGAGGCTGGTGAGAAGTGTTAAAACAGCACTGCGAGTGACACTTAAAGAACGCGCGCCCAGGGAAGAAACCTTAATTACTCTTCTGGCAGAGGTGGAAAATATGGTTAACGGTAGGCCGTTGACCCACGTTTCTGTAGATCCTCATGTGGACGAGGCTCTAACACCTAACCATTTTCTGATAGGCTCATCAGGGAATCTACCCTGCGCTGGCGTTTTTGATGATACTGACTTGTTTCTGCGCAAACAATGGAGGATAGCACAGCGGCTAGCTGACATGTTTTGGAGGCGCTGGGTGAAGGAAGTTCTACCTACTCTTTTGCCACGACCGAAGTGGTCAACAGAGGGCTTACAACTTAAGGTAGGAGATGTAGTAGTAGTCGTTGATACTAGCTCGCCAAGGAACGTGTGGTCGAAAGGCATAATTGATAGGGTGTACCCGGGTACCGACGGTAGGATTCGGGTAGTAGATGTGCGCGTTAAGTCGGGTGTGATGAGACGGCCAGCAGCTCGAATTGCAGTGCTCCCCACGGATAATGAGTGTCGCGATCACGACACTGGGGGGGAGAGTGTTGACGGTAGATATTAAGTTTATAATAAAATAAATACCTTATTGATTAAATAAATAAGTTAGTAATTTAATTGTTGCTTTATGTACACATACAGAGATAAGAAGAGAAATATACAGTGTAATTTAGGTATTCAATTGACTTCCGGCCGGCGTCTTGCATGTCGCCGCACTTTGCTACCATATATGGTCATTTTCATTAATAAAGGATGCTGATTGGCTGAGGAGCGGCGCACACCCCGCGAACCGTCGTCGCTCGGTTGGCTTTACTCAAATTTGAATCTAGTATGCAGAAACGTATGAAAGTGACCGGACACGCAGTGAGCACCTCTCCTGCGCCACGCGGCCTCACTAAAGTACAAATTCAGAGTTTCATTTACGAACCACAAACAATACATAGTCTGTTTTTAACAATTTCTTTGCACTTACAAAAAATCGATTGTAGTGTACCCAAAGCGTTCCTAATAACCAGAGCGTGGTTTAAATGAGATGGAGGGAGACATTCCATAAAGTGTGAGCGAGACAAATAGCGGCGCTTATGACACACGGACGCAAATAAGTGAACTTAAGTGAAATAAAGACAGTCAGTTTCTTTTTTAGGAATAAATTTATCACTTTTTTTACAAAAGATGTTCAAATTGCCGTCCTTCAGCTGCAATACAAGCCCGTCATCTTAAAAAAGATCGTGAAATCAGGCGGCCAAATCTTCCACTATTACCAAATTCAACTGCTTCCGCTATTCTCTGTCTAAGCTCTTCTACATTTTCAATCGGCTTGGAATATACTTTTTCTATCCATTCGTTCCATCCGTTCTATCTATCTGTCTGGATATTCCTCGTTAAGGTGTTCTCGAACTAAGCGCCTATAATGCGATGAACAACCATCTTGTTGGAACCACATATCTCTTAAAATAGTAAACGGCACGTCCTCCAGCAAATTGGGGTAACTCGAAAGGACCCATGACTTTTCCGTTAAAATTCCAGTCCACATGTTAACTTTGCAACGGTACTGTGATCTATCTTGTCTCATCAATCGTGGATTTTCGCCGTGCCACTCGCGAAGATTGTGGAGGTTCATGTAGCCGTTTTTTTTAAAGGTTGATTCATCCGACCACAATTTTTTTTCTAAGAATAGTAGGTCTTCTCGGTGTTTTTGAATCATTGTTTGGCAAAAAGCAACCCGAGGTTCATAATCTCGAGGTAATAAGGTTTGTACTCGCTGTACATGAAATGGGTGGAGCTCATTTATTTTTAGTATTCGGTGAGCTGTACTTTTGGGCACAGCTGTGCTGGCCTCATTTCCACGTACCGAACAACTTGGGTCCTCATTACCTGCTTGAAGGACAACTTCCTCGTAGGGCAGTGAAATTCTACCTTCACCATGCACTTGGTTTGGCAGTCGGCCCTCAGAGAACAGTAGACGGTTCACATTGATAAAAACTTTGTGATCCGGATAGCGATCTGCATTAGGGTATCTCTCGCGATACCGTGTTGCGGCTTCCCTGGCATTACATAAGCACTCGTTCACTTATTTGCGTCCGTATGTCATAAGCGTCACTATCTGTCTCGCTCACACTTTATGGAATGTCTCTCTCCATCTCATTTAAACCACGCTGTGGTTATTAGGAATACTTTGGGCACACTAGAATAGGTTTTTGTAAGGTCAAAGAAATTGTTAAATACGATGATAGGAAAATTGAACTAACAAGGAAAACCACGGAAACTGTTTTGTCAGGAGTTACGAACATATTGTGTGAGTCAGACTCGGGAATCTCTGACTCGAAGTCAGAAGGAGGAGACAGTAGTAACGATGGAAAATAAGAAGAGATCCCGGTCCCTGTCCGATTCGTTGAAGAGGGCCCATATGAAGAATACGATTGTCAACATTCGAGAAGTTTTACCAGTACCTGGTGATGGTGACTGCCTTTTTTACTCATTACTAGCAGATCCAGCAGCGGACGTAGGTGAACTTAAGAAGACATTACTTAAATCTAAATTTGTATCCTCGTGTCTTAATGCAGCAGAAGCTATTGAGCTATGAAGCTATTGAAACTGCTTGGGGAAATGAAGACATTATACTATTATATTGCAGAGAAATTGAGAGGAATATCTGTGAACACCATGTTGGGTAGGAAATTAGATGTTACTTGTTACCATAAGCTACTTCCCTAATCGCGCATGTCACGTCCATGATTTTAGTTGCGTCGGTTATTTTTACGTCAAAGTAGTCCGGTGCTGCAGCCTTTTAGTTACCATAGTCCAATTCCGAAATGTGCAGTTTCACATTGGTTTCTTCTTGCAGTCCATCTATCGTCTTAGTAGAGCCCCAATCACCAGAAAATACCTTCTTCAAAAATCTGCCGAAAAAGGAATCTGGAGTTCTCCTACATTTCTTAATGTAGTCTGTTATTAATGCAAACGCCATACTGTTGTTATACCTCTGAACATAAGCTTGAAGATAAATAGCGTCCGCTAACCTATATAAATCTGTAGCACTTATGTCAGAGTCGTTAATCGACGTGTCGGTTCCGTTAACTATGACCCGGACTGAAATAGATCTCAGATATTCGTATATAGCATTATTTAAAAACTTTACTTGGGTCTGTCAGTAGGCGTACTTCAGACCGTCATCATACATTTTTTTAGGGACTATCATTTTCCTCTTAGTGAAAACTATGTTATAGTTAGTGTCGTCAACACCCGCTACGGGTTCATAGGTATAGTATTGTACTACTATCTTTCTCTTAAGAGCAGGTGTTAACGGCACGACCATACTTAAATTACCTTTAGGGCTATTAAAAATTATTCGAATGATCTTTAGCACTACATACGGGCCTCTTATCTCAACTATCTCGCCCAAATACAGAATTTCCCTGTCATTCAAATAGTTAACGTCAACAAAAGGTTGAATGTACGTTTTAAAAACATGTGTGTAACTGAGAGAGTAATCAGCGTCGAAAGAAAAGGTAATGAGCTTAACGTACTTATCACCTTCACGCACGACATTTGGAGATATATTCCCATATATTTTCCGCCAAATCATTCCAATTTCCGGAAGAATTCCCCTATCATAATCGGGCTATCAAAATAGATGGTTCAAAGAGGAGGGTTGAAAAAGCTGTCTCAACAACACACACGTCCATAGCGTTAGCTACTTATCTATTGGTCATATCGTACTGACTGTCGTTCATAAGCATAAAATGAGCCTTAACATAACACTCTTGGGAATTCTTATTACAGTAAAGTTTGTTCTTAATTGCTAATTGCGAAGCTAATATTTGGTCCTTTGAAGCTATCCGGCTAAGTGTAGTAAGCTCGTCGGATCTACGCATGTTATCACGTGGGTCTAAAATGGGTAAACAACAATGTATAGTGTACCATGAACGAGTACAGGTAGTTCGTAGATTCCCGCCAACATCTTTTGCCCACGCGTCGTAACCGTAAGGGACTTTTATATTGTTGTTATAACCTACTCTACTTAATAATAATTCTAAATTACTTGCCCTAAGAGCGGCAGACATAGTGTGTCCTCTTACAAATATTTTTAAATCTTTTAATACATAAGCTAACAGTTATTTTATTGTTTAATAAAACATTAACTATTGATTGGATCACCACATCTTTTTTCCCTGTCTTTCGCCGCTTTCGGTGCAACTCATCTATGTGGTGATCCATCTGTTAAATTTTGAACGCGGAATCGACTGCCTCCTTTTTAAAAAAATCAATTACCGAGTATAAATTTTTGTAACATTTTTTATCAAGCCGGTTGGGCCAACCTTCCACGTGGTTATTCGTCCTATATAGACGTGGTTAGATATTAATTCGGCTTTGCTTAACCATTGGGTGGCCATATAGTCTTTAAATGCCAATGCGGCAGTACCATTGGGGAGGTCCTCTAAAATAGAAAGCTACCCCTCTGGTTTATAGTTTCGTGGAAGGTAGGGCAAGGCGACACATTGCGCAATAAATTGTTTGCCACCCTCTATTTCGGGAAGACTCGCTTTCTTTCGCCTTTCTCCAGATAGCCATCAAAGGAGGGAAGAGCAAAGGAGCTCGTGTATGTCACAGAAGTGGAAAGCCGCGAAGACTTGATAAATCGCATCAATGCAGCTTTCGAGGTTATGAACCAGGAGATGCAGCTGCGAACAACAACTGTAGAAATTAGGCGCAGATGTCGCCTTTGTATCGAAGTAGAAGGACGTCAATTTGAACAATTGTTGTAATTGTTAATAAAAAAATTACTTACTTAAAATATTATCTGTTTCATTACCACACCTAAGGTGTTTTCCTTGTACTTAGTTCAAGAATTTTCTTATTTTCCATCGATCATTTAATTATTACCAACTCAACAGTATTAAATTTCGCAAAACATTTCACTGTCCGCAAAAGTAGTTTTGTCAAAATTTATCTAAGTAGGTACTTGATAATCAAATTGAATAACTCTTGAAGTTCTTTTTTAATTAAAACAAATAACATATCGTTAGAAAGGTCACACATTAGGGATGTTTTGCTAAAATTGGAAGTCCTCAATCTCGTTTAATTTTTTTTAAATGAAAGTTGAAATTAAGCTTTAAGTTTTTTCATACATGTTTCTGTAACTTTGAGGACCCATAACTTTTTTTTTAGGTAACATCAGCGCTAAGCGATAATTACATGAGAATCTGATAACATTAAAAATAAAATGTTGCCTATTTTACTTATTGTAAATAAAAATATTCGCCTTCAAAGTCATGAAAGTGGTGAAACTCTAAAAATATACCAAAAAAAGTTATAAAAAAAAAACCAAGGGGCCAAGGTCAAATAATTTGGCTGAGTAAGTAGCACATGACCCCACCCATCCACCATATGCGTATGTTCAACGTTCTGCCTAACACCTTGTATATATACGTATTATTTCATCGTATTTATACTTACGATGAAGTTGTTGATCAATTCTTATGATAAATTTCATTATTATCATGAGAATTGCGCTGTTGTTGAAAATATCAAACTTAAATTCATTTATTTTACATTTTATTCTAATTTCTCATTTCTTAAAAAGAGGTTTTAATTTTGTCATAGCAAAAGGCTAAAATACGGCTGCAACCCGTATTAAAGTTCATATCTAAATTAGCTAAACATGTCGCCACTTTAGACAGCTTTTGCTGTAAAAGTCTTATGTCACTTCGAGTGTCAAAGTTTGTCAAAAAATCTTTACTAGACGAGTCTGAATCTTCAGTACCTACTGTATCAGACTCGTCACTCAGTTCTATTATAAAATTTTCAATTTCCGTGTCCATGTAGCCACCTGTTTAAAAAACTTATCTTCAAGGTGACGCACATGTTCGCATTGGTTTTGCTCGTCTGCTGCAGTAAAGGAATTCTTTAACTTGATTATGTTATCTGCTTACTGCCCTACATTATTACTTGCTACTCGCCTTTTTAAAAGGCTCCACATAAACTCTATAGCGTTTAAATCGCAATGATATGGAGGTAATCTCACTACTTTATGCCCATGAGCCTTTAGCAATCGTATTATTATCAGCTTCGTATAATGGAGCTTCTTTATGTTCCTTTATAATTTCATAAAGTTGAGCTTTTACCATAGTAGGCAGATACGATAATCCCTTGCTTGTAATCCAGTTTTGCATATCGCTTTTAGATGAAAATGATGTTGGTGCTTTATTTACTATAATAGTACTTATGATAAAGCGCATTGTCCATGACGATTAAACTGTTCTGCGGTAAATAAGGTATCAATTTCTCTTTATAACCATTTTATAAAATTTGTTTTATTCATATCGTCATGGTAATCTCCTGATTTCGACTGAGATTTAAATATTAATTGTGCGTTTGATATAAAGCCCATTTCTCCATCTGCATGAACAATTATCCAACGTGCACCAGTACTGTCATAAGTTAGGACAACTTGCTAATTCCCAGATTGCCAACATTTTTTAACTGAGTACGTAGCGTGCAGGGTAAACTACTAGTCATTGGACACTACCAGTCATTGGACAGTAAACAATATAGTACATTATGATATAAGTGCGGTAAGTTGAAAATTACAGCCGAGGTTGTATTTTACTAGCCCGAGCCATCGGCGAGGGCTATAAGGAAGCTGAGGCTGTAATTTTCAAAGCGCACGTATGTTATACGACGTTTTATAACATATTTACGAGGAAATTAATAAAACTCTGACTTTGTTAAACGAATAAATCTGTAATTAATTGTTAAAGCAGTTATAAAAATTTGAACAATTTTTAAAAGTGATTGTTACGTTGGTATTTGGCACTTTTAATGTTGACAAGTTATTATTATTAGTCACAATTACCCCAGTTTCTCTCTCACTCTCTTGAGTGAAAGTAGGATAAACGAGACCACAGAGTTCTGCAGTCGTCGGTGGCGGCGGCGGTTGCGGCTGCGGCGACGATGGTGGAATGTACGCGTGTGTGCTCGTAGATGGTTGAAAGTCAACACTTGACTCCAAATGTATGTTCCTTGTAATGCGAGAGCTAATTTCTTCTTTATTTCTCATCGAGTCATCTATGTATCCCTCGGCTACACTGCTCTACCGCCAACCTCCGTGGCGTTTTAGTGTTAATAAGTCCGCACCTGAATCGGCGAGCAATGTAGCCGAGGACCTTCTGAAACTGTGCCCTGTGTATTCACGAGCTTCAGGCAAATTTAAGAAAGTGGCAATTTATTTCGGTATTGCTCCAAATTTATTAATGCCAATGGGTTGCTTAGTGCATTTTCCATTTTGGTAATTTTGAAAAAATCTGTTGGAATTAGCTTTTGTTGAACGAAGCGCTTCGTATTTCTTCACTATGTCGTAAAAAGGGCCCTGTATTGTGAACGACCTTGGAATTTTATTTTTTGTGTTTTTAACCTGGACAAGAAGAACTCGCCCATGGTTCACGATATCATTAGTTGTGATGTTTGCCAACTCTTGACGTCTACATGCACCATTTATACCGAATATTAATGCAACCTGAAAATAGATGAAAATGACGTATAAACAACTATATAGTAAAGAAATACGAAAGTGAAAGAAATTAATCACAATTATTTAGTTTCAACTGACCTTTGTTGCACCAGTACTGTCATAAGTTAGGACAACTTGCTCATTCCCAGATTGCCAAAATTTTTTAACTGAATACGTAGCGTGTAGGGTAAACTACTAGTCATTGGACACTACCAGTCATTGGACAGTAAACAATATAGTACATTATGACATAAGTGCGGTATCGGCAATCCGGAGCTTCTTTTAGGAACGTCTTGATATTGTCACCCGAAAATACTTTCGACTTTTTACTCATATGGCCATCTGAGCGTCTTTTTAGAAATGCTAGCAAGTTGGAGTATGACTTGATATCAATACCATGGTTTGTTTTCATAGTGCTTTTTAGCATTGAATGACAACAACAATTGGACGTAGATTCACAAAAAGGCTCCATTCCACATCAATCAAGTTTTGAGTTATGATTTTTTTAAGTTTAAAATGAAGTTTTCTCTTAACAAACAACCATTTTTTTTTTGTTGTTGTAAATATATGTGTAAATTTGAGATGTTTTATATGTTTTGTAATAAATTTGAATGCGCAATTAATTTTTAGAGATATTGATTAATCTATGGGTATGGATCCTTTTCGTGAAAATGTTTTTTTTTGACAGTAGTTTTTATTCTATTCAGCAATACTGAACCACAAACATATAAATTCATTAGTATTCAATAAAACTACAAAATTTTATTGCAAATTTTGGTTTTTATTTTCTTCTTAAGCAAGACTTAAATATAAATGGAACTCAAAATAAAAAAGAACAAATTTTTTTAATGAAAATATGAGATCAAAAATATAAAACACTATTATGTTCTTACACTTAAATCACTACGTAATAAAACTTAAAAACAAAGGTTGACAGATGTAATAGAGCTGCACTAACAAAAGTTCTAGGGCAGGCATATAATTAGGCGAAACAACAACAGGTTTTTGGCTACACAATATGAGTAAGCTTTTTTAAATATTCACAATCATCGGATTATTCAGAGTCGGAAACATCAGACAACACATCATTATTTTCTATTTCAATTGGAAAATCAACATGACCTCCATACCCCTCAATGTCGTCTACGAAATTGGGATTTCCCTTAAGACCCTTGTAAAATCCGAGACAATCTTTTGGAATGAGATCAAACATTGATTCTAAGTCATCTAATTTAGCTTGGGGTATTTCTTTTCTATTCGGCCATAGCATCGTAAAATCCTCTTCAGATAAATCAATAGAATTTCCTTTGATCTTTTTTTCAATATTTAATTCTTGAAACTCTTCGTCTCTTAAAGTAGTTTTCATGTATATACTATATTTATCTTCTTTCTTCAGTGGAATCTCTTTTGTTTTTAACCAAGAAGTTTTATTTTTATTAACAAATGTTTTTCTATTCACAATTTTTTTTAGCAACTTCGCAGTACTCAAAAAATCTTTTGGGGCCATTCTTTCAACAATCAGTGGATTTTTTTTCTTGCTGTTTTGCATTACCTTCATATATTCATCTGCTGTGTAGATTCTTTCGTGGAATTTCAAATTTGCTTCAATTTTAGAAAAGTCGGTATCGTTGGGGAGAAAAGTGTGCCCTGACTCTAAATACTTTAGTGTTATTGTTTTAAGGGTAGGATGGCTGTTTAATAGGACTTTCAGCATTAAGACTATTTTGATATTCCGGTTTTGGCCTCCACAGCAATCGCTCCACAGTACTAAATTTTGAACTTCGGAATCAAGTTTTTCTTTAATGTATTTAATCAAACACGAGCCAACTTCTTGGGCCCCTCGACCAGCCTCTCCTTCAACCCACACGTAACAATAACCTTTATCATTGGAACCCACATGCAATCCACAGTTGTAAAGCCAAAGTTGTCGCTTATAGAAAACTATGCTGGTTGGAATGCGAGGTAGCGGAAGGGTTTTCTCTAAATCAAAAGTAATACATTCCATACTGTCATCACTTTTAGCTTTCTTCAAATCAATATTCATACGATTTCCTAATTCTTGAGCACGTTTCTGGTGTTTATCTAATTCCTCTTTTAATGAATCCAGGTTCTGTCCTATCTGACAGTTATTTATCTTATTACTCAAAACGTCACATTTATTGCATGTGTCTTTTTTTAATCTCTTGCAACGTAAATTGAAGTTTGTATAGAATATACGCTTTAAGGTTGAGAATGAAGCTGGTTTTTTTTCTTTACCATATACTTCATTTACTTTTTCTACATACAATTCGTAAATTTTTTTGACCGTCATTCCCAATTTTAAATATTCACGACTATTTTCTTCAGTACGTCTATAATGCGAAATATACCTAGGAAGAAGATTGATCACTTGCTTGATAAAATCTATATCTTCATCTGCAGATTTGTTCCATCCCCCATGCGACCCTCTTTGGTCTTTGATCAAATTACCACTACGTTGTTTTCGCAATGACACATCAACTTTCTTTGTGGTAATTTGAAAATTGTTGACAAACATTTCTCTGCAAACTTCTGTATCACCAATTTTATATATTCGTTTGAACGCTTTTGGTCGTTTTTTCCCTGTTTTGTTTCCTTGCAATACAGTATAAGCTCTAGCTTTCGGTATCTCTTTTACAAAATTGACTATGTACGTGGGTGGTCTGAAAAGTTTCCAACCTAACAATGATACAAGATTTTTTTTCTTAATTTTTTTATTTATTTTTCTACATAGTCTCCTTGTAAGTCTACACACTTCTCCCAGCGATGCTCCCATCTCTGTAACCCGTCCAAATAGTACTCGGCGTTTTTCTCTGCAAAATAATTGTTCACAAAGGTGATTGCCTCCTCATTTGACGAAAATCTTTGTCCTCCGAGCGCAGTTTTTAGATGAGGGAACAAAAAGAAGTCGCTTGGGGCCAGATCTGGTGAGTAAGGCGGATGGTCAAGCAGTTCAAACCGTAACTCGTGGATTTTTGCCATGGCAACCGCTGAGGTGTGAGACGGCGCGTTGTCTTGGTGAAACAGGATTTTCTTTTTCTGCAAATGTGGCCGTTTTTCCGCAATTTGTGCCTTCAGCTCGTCAAGTAATGATGCGTAGTATGCTCCTGTAATGGTTTTTCCTTTTTGAAGATAATCGATTAAGATAACTCCATGACTATCCCAAAAAACAGTCGCCATCACTTTCCCAGCCGAAAAAACAGTTTTTGCTTTTTTTGGAGCTGGTTCCCCCCTTGCAGTCCACTGTTTTGACTGTAGTTTTGTTTCGGGCGTATAATGGTGTATCCAAGTTTCATCTACAGTAATTAATCGGCGCCAAAACTCGGATTTATTGCGCCTAAACTGCGCCAACAGAGCCTTGGAAATGTTCATTCGAACACGTTTTTGTTCTAACGTGAGCAAACGCGGCACCCAACGCGCGGACAGCTTTCTCATGTCTAAATCTTGTTTTAATATGTGACAAACACGTTCTTTGGACATTTTCATAACCTCTGCTATCTCTCTCACTTTAATTCGGCGGTCGTCTAACACCATTTCGTGAACTTTAGCAATGTTATCGTCAGTAGTTGCAGTTTTTGGACGTCCCGAACGTTCATCGTCTCCCAAGCTCTTACGGCCACGTTTAAATTCAGCTGCCCAAAATTTCACTGTGGTAAATGATGGTGCAGAGTCCCCATACACAGAGTCCAACTCATTTTTGATTTGCGTAGGCGTATTGCCTTTCAAAAACAAATATTTAATAACAGCTCGATACTCAATTTTTTCCATTTTCACAAAAACACTCACATGTACTCACTCAAACGACTGTCAACTAAAAACTGCGCGTCCAAAATGGCCGAAACTTTGGTGAGTAACCTGTCAAAAGATGCACAACTACATTCACTAGCTTTTGTTGACGAGTGGCGCCATCTTTGCGTTAAGGTCGGAAACTTTTCAGACCACCCTGGTATAATAGCTGCGCTTCATAAGAACCTAGAGATATAAAATTCTGGAACTCTTTTTGTCTTTTATTAGCAGAAATTAATTGGTGGCACAACTTCAGACAAGAACACTTATAATCTTTGAACGTCTTTGGTTCAATTTTTTTGTTATTAGTGAAGTAAGTTAAATTTGCATACTTTCTTTGCTTTTTTTGTGCAATCGTGTGCTCGGCATTTTTGCGTTTCCGGCCTTTTTTAGGGCGACCTGTATAAACGACACTTTCATTTTCTGGATTCTCATTGTGACTATTAGACTCGATCTCTATATTATTATTGTTTTCTAACTCTATATTCCTATTTGTCATTGATTCATTCTGCAAATTCTCAGAATTTGGTGATTCAGGTATCGTTAAACTCTTTTTCTTACTTTCCTTTCTGGAGTTATGCACTACAGCAGCTATCCTAATTTTCTTAACTCTCACTCTTTCTATATTTTCATCATCTGAACTTTCATCGCTATTCGGAATAAAGTCTGAGTCAGTACTACTAAAATCACTTAAATAATCTTGCAGTTCAAAAGACCGTTTAGTAACATTTTCATTTAATTCCTCAAGAGGTTTTTCTGGTTCTGGCATTTCCACATCAGTATTGTTGTTATCAAGGTCTGTTAATATGTTATATAAATCTAAAGTGCTAGGTGACATCGCACGTACTGGTGAAGAATTTTCATTCATTGGTACTTCTGGTGAATTTATATTTTGACCAATCATTTTTTGGTTGATTACAAGCGGGGTTAATGGTGAATAGTCTGGAGCTATAGGAGATTCTATATCATCAAAGATTGGTCTAAGTTGTGTGTTAGGAGAGTTTACTATATCTTTACTATTATCAGCTGAAAAGAAGAACAGAAGGTATTTTCAGTAGCGAACTACGTAAAAAAAGTTATTTATAAATATTTATTTGAAACGTTAATATGTATTATATACCGTGCTACAATAATAGGTAGTGTAAAATATTTTAAAAGGGTGTGAAGACCATAATATTCATTCGATATATGAAATAAAAAAAATACCTAAAAACTAATATCCGTAGGTCATTGACCTCGCGCCGAACGAAACAGCTGCTGCTGTAGCGCTGTATTTAGCGCGCAGTGTTTTTTTAAGTTTGGATGTTTGTTACTCAATTACGCAAAATAAGCTCAATGGATTTAGATGAAATTTGGCACGCATGTAGCCTTTTGTATGGAAAAGAACATAGGCTACTTTTTATCCCGATAAAAGGTTCCCGAGCGATAATCTGCAGGCGAAGCCGCGGGAGGATACTAGTTTTTTTAGGTATTTTTTTAAATTTCATATATCGAATGTATATATTATCTTTAGTTTTTATGTATATGAAGGTGTAAAATTGAAAAAACATTACTAATTCAGTTGTTAATATTCGATACTTACTCATAAGTGTATCTTTCTGCATATCTTTATTGCATAACATGGATATTCCAGGAAATACTTGAGTAGGCACAGCTGGTAAGACAGTGGAGGCTGAAAGAAAATGCAAGCAACATTAGCACCCATAACCCGTGCTTACAAACATGAACAAACTTTTCGAAGACTATTTCCAACAGCAATTATATTGGCTATTTGAACATAGGTGTAAAATAATGACAATTAACTGCAAAAGTTATGTTTGTTTACTACCTTTAAACTGCAAACAATTTATACTGAACTACTATCATTGAATTTTGAACTTCTGCTATACATTCAGCTTACAACTAAATAGAGATTTTATTGGAACAAAACACTTTCATAACTAGTACTTTTAAATATCACAATATTCAATATTCTATGAAATAAACATTCTATGTAACAATGCAAAGTACCTAGAGTTACTCATACATAAACCTGGTTAACATGTTGATTTTTTCGAGGAACTGCTTTGTATATAAGCTAAAATGGAAAACAAGCTTTAATTTGAGGGATTTATAGTAAACAGATAAACAGCATTAAAAAGCAAGAATAAATAACAATGTTATATTGCTTGAATAACATTTTGAGGTTATTTTTACAATAATCTCTCAACTTACCGTTATCTTTGCTATCTGGATTATTATTTCTTGAATCGCACAAAGCACTTAATAAAATTCTATCTACCCTTCGCATTTTTGTATAAGTACACAAAATTTTCACTTTAATAATAGGTAATTCTCCTCGAAACCACCTGTCCGAGTCCGTCACGTGCGCCGTACTGTTCCGAGTGAAGAGAAACACAGACAGTGTTGCTAGTTTTTAAATAAATATTTAATATTTTCTTGCATTTTATTTTTACTGCAAACATTTTGTTTTAAGTTTCTTATAGAACATAGTAGATTTGTATATTGTTAAGCTTGTTATAAAATTTTAAATTTAAAATAATAATATAAAACAATGAAACTGGTCCCACACATGATTTTTGTTCTAATATTATATTTAACATAAAGAACTCATGTATTTTGGATCCTTTATGTAGTTTTAAAGACATTTTAGATGGATTGAATTCTAAATCAACAAAAACGACCCAGACCATATGGATCATTTTTGTGATTTTATCAATGTTAAATACTGACTGAAATATTATTTCTTAAAAAAGATCCAAGGAGCAAGGATCGTTCTAAATATATCATTTTTAAACCAGATTGTATTGTTGGCTTTTTTATCTGTAAGGAGCCATGAAGATTGGAGCGTTTTATGTGAATAAAATATAATGCCTTCAATACGTGTGGGATGGTACCGGACGCATCAAAAAGGGGATTTTTCTTAAATTTCACGTGGGTCTTTAATGCTGATTGAAAGTATCGGCACTTTGGGTTACTTTAGCATAAAGAACTCGATTTTGACAGTTTTGTGGATTGGATCCTTTTTGTGAAACTACGTCCAATTGACAATGAGCACCACAATGAGCTTGATTTATATTTATGAGAAAGTTCCATGAAATAGGCTAAAAACACATTTTGTGAAAATGAATTCGCATTTTGGCTTGTTTTCCATAAGATGAAATTTTGATAGGCTTGTAAGTATCTATCGGTCGATTTTACAGGCAAGAGGCTTAGAGTAGCCTTTTTCGCTGCGTTTGAGTTGTGGCGGTGTCAAATTAATAAATTCATCTCTACTTGACGACATTTTCAAATAAAAACAATAGAGCGAAAAGAAAAGCGCGCGGAATAATTATTACTTGTCCACAGATAAGCGATGCACGCGCGATCAACGTTTTTTTAGACAAAGGTACAAAAACAGCCAGTATTACTAATAAAGTAAATTAATATTTTTGTGTTTTTGTTACAGATAAACGGTTGTAATTTATTGTCAAAATTAATTAAATTAAAGAATATAAATGTTTATTTGTTATATTTTATTTCCCAAAGTTAATTTTATTCATAAAATATTGACCACTTTCTTGACATAAAACCTCTTTGCTAAGATTTTTAAAAGTATCGTTCATTTTTAGACGGAGTATCTTAAAACTTTATTGAAAAAAAAACACGTGCGTTTTACAGTACATTATCGCATAAGTACGTAATGAGATACATTACGATATTGAAATTGGTGTAATTACAACCACTTGTCGCGAAGCGCCGATTCCCTGAAGGGGGTCCGTCGCTCGCAGTTCAAAAAGGTGTGGAAGAAAACTATTAACTAACACTTAAAAACTTTAATTTTAATTAACAAAACGAGAAAGGCACTTAAAGTCGCTATAGCACTGTAGAGAATATGTTTAATTTTAGACGTTAGGAGCTAGCGGCCCTCGGCCGCAATTGACGCCGTAGGAGACCGCGGCTCACAGCCGCGGTAGTGGTGGAGGCAGCCACCAACAACCGGTAAGTTAGCGGCAGGGAGGCCGCTCACAGCGGTAGGAACCACCGCGAGGGTTGTAGCGCACGGCCGCAGCCGTGAAGAGCGCCGAGCAGAGCGGGGCGCCTCAGGTAGAGCCAGGACGTCGTCGCCGGGGAGGGCCGGCGGCTTTCTCCGGATCGGTCAGCCGTCCTCCAGCGTTCTCTCCCGATCTTTTCTCTTTTTTCGACTCCCTACATGTCTCCTCCGCGGACCTTTTTATCTTTTTTCTTCACCACTGACGTTGTCAAAATCCTTGACACGTCATTTCTTTTTTTTTTTTTATGACACATCGGCCAGTATAGCAGCAAAGAGTTCCTATATATTATATATTCTATTATATTATTATATATATTTCCATATTTACAAACTAAATATACAACTTAAGGAAAAATATAAATCTAATCTGCTAAAAAGTAAGTACAGTTAAGTACGTATAACATTATACACTTTACGAGCAAATATGTTATAAATTAAATTATAATTAAGGTTGCTTTAAAAACAAGAACCACGCAATCGGTATTTATTTACACTCTGTATTAAAACAATAATAAAATGTTGGTAAAAATCCAATAAATCGCAGGATAAGTTTTAATAATATATTTATGCGTCATTCTTGAAGTTCACTCGTCTTTCAAGTGAAAAATTAATAAATTGGTAAGTTCAACAATAATAGTTAATAACAATAATTTTTTTTAAGTTCATCATTTTTTTTTTTTTTTTTTTTTTTTTTTTTTTTTTTTTTTTTTTTTTTTTTTTTTATAAGTGACTAAACCCGCGTTTGACCTCAATCTCACCTGATGGTAAGTGACGATGAGGTCGAAGATGAAAGCACACGGGTTTAGGAAGGAAGTTTTGTCGTAAACACCATAAAGTGTTGTAGTATTTTGCATAGAATTTAATAGTAATTGGAACCCTATAATATAATTTTTATGTTTTAATGGATTGTCCAATAACTAGTTTTTATTTTAGGTGAAATCTAATTAATGAACAAGTGTTCAGTAACTGTATTTTCGAAGGAAGAAGAACAAGGATGTTAAAGGGTTATTAAGAAAACACCTAGTTTTTGTATACCGTACCAGTGAAGATGTAAATGCACTATAGTACTTACGTTTGATTCGCATTATAAGGCGATCGTTTTCTAAAATTCAAGACTTTTATTATGCCTGAAAATTGGTAAAGTTGCAGCTAATAATGATCATGAAATTCGTCAAGGTAGCAAAGACTCCAAAACAGTTATGTTCAACTTTTCCCCTTATGGTAACGCGTGTCCACCTATGGCTGCCTCTAACTAAAAGAGAATACCTCTGAAAATTGCAGACGGAGTTCCTAGTGAATGGAAAATTGGTAGCAGTAAAAATAGATGGATGGCGTCTTTTTCGAATACATAACAAACATATTTCACTCTCATTTACCAAAGGCATATAATATCCCGTCGTACATTTTTAGATAGTCATAAAACCCATCTCACTTATATTGTAAATATTGCAAAGAGCTGGGCATCGAAATAATAGCTTTCTACCAGAATCCTACAACTCGCCGTAGCAGTCACCTAGAGTGACGCTGTAAGATTGTGATATTTATTAAAAGCAATGGCGAGCTTATTACAAATATTGGATCAGCCCTGAAAGTAACACAGGAAAAGTCTATAAAACCAGGTACCTACTTTTAACTTATAAGGTTTTAAAATGAATATTAAAAATCCCCATACAATCACACCAACTACATGGTATCAGAATGAGCGAAGTTTGTTTTATGAGATACCATGTAGCAAACTAGGGGGAACCTAGAATATAATAAATACATATATAGAAACAACGCCCGGACCCGGATTTATTTTTTCTGTTCCGTCCGGGAGTCGAACCCGCGACCTCACGATTGGCGCAGTAGCTTGTAACCACTGCGCCACGGAGATTGTCACGTTGATGTGTCGATTGTACAAATGCGACCGATTAATATTTTATTTAGAACCTTTAATTTAGAAATCTGTAAATTGTTTTTTTTTCTAAGTTTTTAAATTTAATTATTTCATAACATTTTCTTACATTTTCACGATTCATTATCTAATATAAGAGATGCAGGAGATATAGGTTCGAGTCCCAGCCGGGATTGATTTTATATGTGCGTGAGGATTGAGGGCCACTTTGATAAATCTCTTTAAAAATATGTTTAAGATTCTGTGGAAATTCCAACACAATGTGCAAGTTAAAAAAAATATGTGAAACGTCAATTAATCTACTTATAGGCTAAATAGTTGGGCTCACATAGAGGATTGAGAGCCCAACTGAACCGGGTAAATTGTATGCACTACAAATAAAGTCTTTAGGACAAAAATTTTGTGTATCATGAACATCATTTGTGAAAATAAGATATCTCCCCAAAAGCTGTCGTACTCTGTATAATTTCCGTTCAAAATGAGCTCTCAATCCTCACACTCCTGAAAGCTCATTATGTTATTAAAAAAAATCTTTCACTGCCGGCTATAAATTGATAACCTATGTGTTACTATTAAATTGTGCAAGTTTGTGAAAGCAAGATCAGATCGGTACTTCACGTTATTAAAAAGTTATGCCTTTGTTAATATTCGGGCCCTCAATCCTACACTTTTTATTTTATTTTACTCTTATGTACCAAAGATACGACGAAACGCAATATTGTCTCATTTTGTGAAAAAAATGTGCAACAAATATGATAACAAAAGGAGATTATAAAAAATACCGTTACAGAAAATCGAGTTTAATTTTTGTTCTTCACATTAGGAAAAAAGGGTGACCATATTTTCTTTTTACATTGTAGCAAAGATTAGCAAATGTAGTGTTATAGGATTTAATAGAAGAATCTATTTTTTGCTTATTATCGTCATAGCATTTTAAATGACCACTACTTATTATATGACATTTGTAATGGGCAATACCATCAGGACTTAATGGAGGGACAAATTCAACAGCTCCGATGAGTTCGTATAACTTTGATTTTATTCATAGTGTGCTCGGTATATCCAACAAGCAATGTTCCCCAGTACCATTTAAATCAAATGCAATGACAAAATGCAAGATTTATATGTTTCGTCAAAACAAATTGCTTCTTCCAATGACTGGATCCCAAACACGGATAACATAACCGATCTGAGTGGTAGAAAAGCAAACTGTCTTTCTATTGGAATTGATAAGCAGTTACTATTAATTATCGTTTCAAGATAACTAGCATTGCATCGGCAGTCAACAGTTATGATGTCATAATTTGATTGCAATTCAGATGGTTTTGTTGAATTCTTAAGGACTACATCTGCACGCATTTTGCACGGATCGTTAATTATTAGTGCACCAGTCAAACATTTTATGTACTCTGGGACCAATTCAGAGCCGAACAAATTAATCGCATCTTTCATGTGTTGATTTTGAATATATCCATAACTAAAAAGAAAATAAATCTAATCAAGTCCACAGGTATTTTTAAGTTTTAATTGTTTGTTGTCAATTTTAACTGTAGTTGCCGTTTTTCATGTGTTTTATTTGTTTTAGTATTTTGACTGTATCGTCAACTTTGCCCTCTCCCTTCCAATTCTCAGTAAGAGAAGGTCCTCAGTTGGTACTTTAACTTGATACTTAGCCTTTTTTGTGACTCGTGTTTTATCGTATGTCTCATTTTTCTTTTAAAAGTTATTTGTTTTTAAGAAGGGGGTAGGCAGACATTGTTGAAGGGCAAAACAGAAAAACCTTTTAATATCGCTCGCCTCTTCTTTGTCTTTTTTTTTCATTCCATACGCTGAATCAACTTCCAATTGGTGCGTTTTCAGTTCATTCTGTAACCTTTCAGATTCTGACGATACAGCCAGTTTAATTTTCATATGGTAAGTGTCACAGGTGTTGCACGTATCCAAAGAGTGCGAAAAACATTTCCAAAGTAAGTACTTACCTATATGATACGGGATTTGTCACTTTGTCTTTATACATATGGTACATAATGGTTAGTGATAGTCCTGAGGGCAAATAACGCTTGTTTGTGTGACTTCTACTATAATGCGATTCTTACAATGGATAGGAATTTATATGATTTTTTATCGTGTGTACTGCTTCGTCACTTATTTTATTAGGAGGCACTTGTGATCCACGTTTATCTGGACTTGGTATTCCGGAAACTCGGACGGATTTCTTTTGAATTGCCACTTCAACAGATTTGAATGAGAACAATTTTGTTCTTGTTTGTTTTCCGTAAAAATGAGTTTGTTTTTTGTGAGCTTATTATAGTTTGCCTTTTCAGAATGGGTCGTGACTACAAACGCACTACTGACAGAGGGTCGTGATCTGAAGAATCCATGCGGGAAGCATTTGAAGCGGTTTTGGATGGAAAAATGGGTTATTATGAAGCAGCTAAACAATTCGATATGTCACAGACGACATTAGAGAGAAAAGTTAAGGCTGCTCGCCTAGTATTGAACGAAACAAAGGTGCAGTCGAAAAATTCTTTAATTTCCTCGGCAACGTGTACGATGTGCACCAACTAACTCCTGACCGTATATATAACTATGGAGCATCTAAAGGGAGACCCGTGCTTCTTTTACTGGATGGGCATAGCACCCACATTCAGAATATTGACCTGATCAATGAAGCCAGAGCTCATGGTGTTATAATTTTGTATGTTGCGTTCATGCGACCATTGAGCGTTTATTATGAACAAGCTGTTACAGCCTGGCTGCGTTCTAGCCCTGGACTAGTCGTTACTATCCGCCAAGTCGCTGAAGTATTTGGAAATGCTTTTGCTCAAGCAGCCACTATGTCTACAGCAGTAAATGGATTTCGTAAATGTAGGATTTGGCCCTATACCCAAACGTGTTTTCCGAAACAGATTTTGCTCCTTCTTTGACAACCGAGATCCAGTTAAATGACGGTCAGACTTCCACAAACCTAGAAGAATTTCAAGATAGAAGCAATGTCACTACTGCCCAAACTTCAGACGCAGTAGCTGCACAAGCAGCTGATTATGCTGCGACTTAAAGCAGAGATGTTGTTGATGACTATTTGCCAGGGTGTTCCCACTGAAATCCCAGGCTAGTTAATCAGGAATCAGCACCGTATCAAACTAAAGACCAACTGGAGACATAACAAGCAGAACAAAATCATTGCAACCACCAGACGCACTCACTATAACCAGCTAAAAACCCTGTTTGTCAGGAAGCAGAGACATCACAACCATCTAATGTGCCCATATTCGATAAAAGCGACAGTAGCTTTGTTTTGACTTCTCCAAAACAACTCTTTCCACTTGTGCTTACTAAAAAGTCCTCTCGTGTTGCTAAAAAGCGTGGAAAAGCAGCAATTATCACGTCGTCTCCCTACAAATAAGAATTAGAAGTAGAACCCCAGAAAAAAAAAGATGCTGAACAGAAAAAAACTAGAGAAAATAAAAACAAAAAATATTAATTAAAAAAACAGAAGAAATCTACTAAAACAGCAAAACGATGAAGAGTCTCATCATCTGGAGATGAAAGTGAGGAAGAGGACGACACACCATGTATGTATTGTGAGGAAGTATATTCCGTTTCCATTGAAGGGTGGATATCATGCTCATAATGTGGAAGATGGGCTCATAATAGCTGCGCAGGAATAAATGATGATGATGACGAAGCCACCCATGTCTACGAGTTCTGCCAGCTCAAATAATCATCTTTCTCTGTGATCATTCTCATCGCCTCATCTTAGCAGCACCATGGGGCAAGACGAGGCAAAACACTTTTTTTTATTTTATTTTTTTCTTTTAAATGTGTTATCAAAAGTTCCTAATATTAGAATAATATTAATGAGTTGTTAATTAAAAAATAAATATGATTGTTTCACTACGATTTTTTTTATATTTTTGACCTTAAAGCTTAAGTACCCCGTCTTACCTCCTTCTCCCCTATATAATTTGTAGCACCTTCATGTTTTAATTTTAAAATATTGTAGTAAAACTCTAGAGCGTCTGCTACTGAGCTGCTAAACAATTGTGTCGCCACCTTCACCTTCGTTTCTTGATTTTGATAAAAAAATGAGATTTTTTAATTTTAGTTGCGATATATAGACCCTGTTTTTCCTGAAGTTCCAGCAACTCTTTGATAAATTTAAATTCCACCTTTCGACCAAAAGAATCAATAAGAATTCCTTATTCGCCAAACGCATTTCTAATTAATTTTACTGCGTGGCATGGATCAGTAAACGCATGGATGCGATTGTTAATTAATTTTACTGCGTGGCATGGATCAGTAAAAGCATGGATGCGAGTGTTACCGCTCTCAAAACTAGTCACGTCTTGGTTACGTATAATGTCGCAGCCAAGAGAACAGAACATACTAAAATCTGCAGCAGGTTGAGGAATATTCCATCTCAAGGAGTATTCCCAATAGAAAGTTTCCATCTAAGTTTACATCATCCATCATTGATGGCAGTTAACAAGACCGCTAGGGCTTGACTGGCTTCTTCGGCACTCTCATTATCCACATTGTGTCCATAATCTACTCTTCCATAATATTTTTGAGCTCTTGGTTCCCAAGTCAGACTCTTCCTTATGGCCATTTCATGAAAAACCAAAGAACATACACTGCCTTGTACGTTCATTTTTAATGATACAAATGCTTGTTTAGTAAATTATGGTTCGCAATTCACATGATGGTACCACTTGTCTGTATGTATTGTATGTCTGTCTTATATCATTGTAGGCTTTTGGGGATAAGAAATGTAGTGTTAACGCGAACTTCCTGATTTCTTATTTTCGGAGTATTTAATTGGTAAAGGTAAACCTTTAGACTTGTTGATTTGCCTTTTTAAAAAGTCTTTTGGTCCCGCTAATTCTTTAATTGCGATGACCTGTTCCACATTTATACAGTTTTTTTTGCAAAGGTCTTCTATAATATTATTAAGGTTAGCAATCTTCTTGTTTCTTTTTCAATTTTTTTCATTCAGACGTTTATTTTTTTTTGTTGCATAACACATTTGTTTCTTAAAGCCTTCATTTTTCCAGTTTCTACAATCTGAAAAAGAAAAAAAAAACATTGAAAATAGTGCACAAAATAATGAACAAGGTGAACTTTGCATTACTTTCCGTATTTTATTATACTGTAACTCCGACTATATTAGAACTGTATTGCAATGAAATAAGACAGAAATCAGCATAATTATACACGGTGTAACTCGCATGGTGGATAAACGGAGGGGTGGGGGACCTCAATAACTATAATTTTAACCCCCACGTATGTTCAGCAATATTTAGTGGACCACCTCTTCTAATTATTTGCTCCCTGAACATTCTAGCAGCAGCCCGGGCGTTTACTTGAGCTACTCTGTAAAAATAATACATTTCTGCATAATCACGCGGAGAATACGACATGGTTCGTAAACCTGAGAGGGTCTGTGGCGGCTATGCAGCTATCAATGTCCAGCGGAGTCTTCGTTCCGAGATAACCACAAGCCAAATCACTTAGCTAGTATCGAGGTCCGTTGATAAAGCCAAAGTCGTAGGTTTGAGTAAAACAAAGAAGTATAAAAAGGGAGCAAGGGTAGACACAGAAGGGCAGACGATAAACGACTAATGAGTGTCGGAAAAACAAACAAAACGAAAAGAAGCGTTACTCATAAAACAGGATAGAATTAATCACTGGACAGTTACTTAGTACCGAGTCTGTGGGCTTGGGTATAACCCTGGCTTAGTCACAACAAAATCTTAATTCGCGAGTCCGTTCCGTCAGTTACTTTACAGTTACAATGCCAACTCAATTTATACCGAGCTACTATCGACTGTCAGTCCGAGATACGTCCGCGCACCTAGCCGTCCTAACCGTATATGTGTCACTTGCCATCATCCTACTTCAAGATATAACTTATGGCGCTGCAATCGAACGTCAGTCATTCATTGCATTTAGCGCCCTCTTTAACAGTGCTACCAACATACTTCCGTTACCATGAAGTCATACAAACATCTTAATATCGCAAACTCATCGTTATCGCCAACACGGCCATCCTGCGATGACACACGTCCTCGTGTGTTAATCTGAAACAATCATACCAAAGTGGCAGCTTGGCCACTCCTGACAATGAAGTCAAGCTAATTCTCAAAAGTATACAAAAATGCTCTAATCGAATGTCCTGAGAAACATCAGCAAATGTCAGCCGCACTTAAAGGGAAACTATGCCTCACTTAAGAGCCCGGGTTTTTCCCACACCGTTCTTGCCAGGATCACTTGCATTTAAAGAGCTTTTCGCTACACTTAAACGTACCAAGATTTTTTTAACATTTGCTTTTGTTTCCCATTTGACAACACAACTTTCTTTAAAACTTCAATTTAATATTTCCTTCAAAATTCGAAATTAAGATTTTATAATTTACGCAAAGCTACCACTGGTTCGGAAGATCCATCTACTGAGAAGAACCAGCAAGAAACTCAGTAGGAATCGGCTAACGTCAACGCATTGTACGAACCGCACTACTTTCTATAAGAAAACCGCACATTAAACAATGAAATTTACTTTGAATGTAACATCAAACAATTTGACAGCGGTCGAACAATAAACAAAGCAAGCATAAGCTGCTAGAATAACCCAATTAATTAGCAAACAATGCAAAGCTCTTCTGCAGTGACGTCCATCCCGTCACAAAACGTAATGTAACCTCCACTAGGTTACATCACCTCACACTCATAACCTCTATCCGGTTTTATCAACTCACACTCATAACCTCCATCCGGTTATGGCGTATATCAAACCAATAAGAGCATTGCATTGTACTTCATAATTCACAACAACAAAGTATTAAAATTGTTCGACAGTTCGACAGTAAAATCCAGCTCTTTTGTCAATCGCAACAAGTTCAACGCATTTTCAATTTTCAATCTTTTCAATCTCGACGTTATTCTCTCCGTGGTTCATTAAACACACACTATCGTAATATTACGTTTCAATTGCCAAAATAATAACAAGTTTACTGTTACTAAAACATAAGAAAACGTGTCTCCTAAGAATCGCAGCAAAATAATCTAAGATTGGCAAGATACAAAGCGATTTCTACCGAGTCACGGATACACGATAATCAGAAAGAAAATCTACAACTTCAATATTCAGACTACCTATTTAATAAGGCATTATGAATGCCGCTTAACCAGAAAATTTCACCCGCTCAACCGTGATATCATTACTATCTACCAAGTAGGTACTAAAGGTTCAAAAACGCATTAAGCCACAATAAAGGTTTCAAGATCGCGCAGTATACAATACTCTAGAACACAAACATGGGTAACCTCCATCCGGCAGGCACCATCACACATCACATTGCCCCTTTCCGGCAAGCACACCACGATTACTTACATCCTCAAAGTGCTAAACGCACGCCACTCACAGTCGTGGCCGCACTGAGACGGGAAATGAAGCCCGATTTTACACCTACGTCTACGAATGCACCAAGGATGTAACAATCTGAGCGACTTGTATACTGCTGATCCACACAAACCAATTACAGCAAAAACCTTTAGTTTTGTCAATCCTAATCAACGTAACGCAAAACGAGATTTTAATTCCTTTTTTTTGACCAAAATAATAAGGACGAATTCATTACTGATTCTCACACGTTACCATTAAATCGATACCACGTTAAATTTACTTTCATCATCATTAAGTACTTAAAACGCAATATCAAAACTTTTAAATATTATGTTTCGCCTTAAATTGAACTTCATCTATATCAACTAAAGTTACGAAAAACCATTTGATACGTCTTGACAAACCGTACGTTATTTCCAAATAATTTTACCTTGTCACATCTGTGCAAGCTATACAAAACTAACAAAATGATGAACTTTCTTAGGCACGTGAATTTACTCTAATCTCTGACTCTCTCACTCTAAAACTGTTTCCATAATTAATCACTTCTTTAGACTTAGACAGGAATTAATTATAGTTCTCTCCATAATCACACAACCACAGATCCCTCCGTCAGATAGCTCCTTTAGACTTAGGCAGCATCCGATAAGTTTCAGTTATACACCTTTATTCTTAGGAAATATACTGCCTTATTTCAACAGATCTATGATTGTATGTCGGAGGTTACCACAACTCACTCTAATCACAAACGAAAGTTAAGCTTGGGCAGATCCCACTTCTGATGTCGGAAAACAAACAAAACGAAAAGAAGCGTTACTCATAAAACACGATAGAATTAATCACTGGACAGTTACTTAGTACCGAGTCTGTGGGCTTGGGTATAACCCTGGCTTAGGTTACCATGAAGTCATACAAACATTTTAATATCGCAAACTCATCGTTATCGCCAACATGAGTTATGCAAAAGTCACGAATTAAGTCAACTTCTGAAACAATAGCCACGTTTTTACGTGATGCAATAAAAAAAAAAACACTATTAAAAATTAACACAAATTATTACCCTTCTTTTAACATCAACCGAATTTGATCATAAATAAGAAACGCAAACATCGCTAATTACCTGAACAAAAGACTTTTCAAGTATCCAATTCTCGGAATTGGATAACGCTACGTAGTAAGCAAAAAAAAATAAATAAAAAAAGTCATAAAACCAAAACCAAAATGAAAGCAAACTAATTATTTCTTTTTAAGAAAAAGTGAACCGCATTCAAAAAACCAACCCACTAAAAATGTTTAAATAATTTTTATAAACGCCATCCTATTCCTGTTTCTATTCCATCCATATTACTACCCCGTATAGTAAATTTCTGCCAACAATTAATTAATATTAATGAATGTAATAAGAACATTAACAATTTATCTGGGTAGATATTTACATAGTTTTTGAAGTCGGTGCCAAACCAATACAAGTAAGACTGCTGCTAAACAGAGAAAATTATAAGGCGAACGTATCAACGAAGTTACATCCACTCACGACGACGCGACGACGAGTGTGGCCCTCAAGTGTGTGCTTTTCGGTAATTTTTTCCGTCAAAGAAAGTGTAGCACAGTGAATTGTCTGGCCCCTAAATTAGACAGTCTGTATTTTAGAGAACAGCGCCATCCCAATTGAGAACAGCGCCATCTTCGTTGATACGTTCGCCTTATAATTTTCTATGTTTGGCAGCAGTCTTACTTGTATTGGTTTGGCACCGACTTCAAAAACTATGTATAAATACCTACCCAGATAAATTGTTAATGTTCTTATTACATTCATTAATATTAATTAATTTTTGGCAGAAATTTACTATACGGGGTAGTAATATGGATGGAATAGAAACAGGAATAGGATGGCGTTTATAAAAATTATTTAAACATTTTTAGTGGGTTGGTTTTTTGAATGCGGTTCACTTTTTCTTAAAAAGAAATAATTAGTTTGCTTTCATTTTGGTTTTGGTTTTATGACTTTTTTTATTTATTTTTTATTTCATACTTTTTAGTGTTAGGTTTTTGTTTTGGACTAGTTATTAGTTTTTTCATAGTTAGTTTCATAGTAAGGTTCTACAGTCATAGATATTAGTGATAGTTTTTTAGTGATAAGTTTTGGGCTAGTTTTGGTATCAGTAACTACCTACTTCTTCTTGTAATGTGATGTTTTGGTACTGTAAAATCATGACTTTGACCTACCTACTATTGTGTTAGAGATCAGGAATAAAACACGACGTAACACGAAGTATCGATTATTTATTGGATAGCTTTCGTAATTAAATACACTTCAGTTACTTAAGGTGGTTTACTTAATAATTTTTAACAATGAATTAATACAATGACTTCGATGTCAACTGACTGACAGTCCGAAACACAATGCCCCGTACATTCCTACTGTTTGTGCTCACGTAACCCTTTTAGCCTCTCTAACCGGAAGTCCGTGCTTTCGTGACGACGCTTTAGAACTGTCAAAGACAAGCACGTGAGCACAAACAGTGGATAGTTTGATTTTCATAACATAACGATATCCTTATGACTAGAAAATATTGTCTATTATTTAATTATATTGTCTATAATAATCTCATAAAATAATATAGCTTACAATCGGCCTTTCCTGATATTTTCACGTCTCGTGAAATATGAACATTGCTTTAACATCATAAATAATTTTACTCGATACATTATAATCATTTTACATTAAAATTATTTTAATCGTTAGTCATTGTGGCCTCTACATATCCACAACAACTACTACACTTAAAATTAAACTTGATTACGGTGGCCTCTTCATCCACAGTAATCGCTAGTCATTGTGGCCTCTACATCCACAACAACTACTACACTTACAATTAATCTTGATTACAGTGGCCTCTTCATCCACAGTAATCGCTAGTCATTGTGGCCTCTACATCCACAACAACTACTACACTTACAATTAAACTTGATTACAGTGGCCTCTTCATCCACAGTAATCGCTAGTCATTGTGGCCTCTACATCCACAACAACTACTACACTTACAATTAAACTTGATTACAGTGGCCTCTTCATCCACAGTAATCGCTAGTCATTGTGGCCTCTACATCCACAACAACTACTACACTTACAATTAAACTTGATTACAGTGGCCTCTTCATCCACAGTAATCGCTAGTCATTGTGGCCTCTACATCCACAACAACTACTACACTTACAATTAAACTTGATTACAGTGGCCTCTTCATCCACAGCAATCGCTAGTCATTGTGGCCTCTACATCCACAACAACTACTACACTTACAATTAAACTTGATTACAGTGGCCTCTTCATCCACAGTAATCGCTAGTCATTGTGGCCTCTACATCCACAACAACTACTACACTTACAATTAAACTTAATTACAGTGGCCTCTTCATCCACAGTAATCGCTAGTCATTGTGGCCTCTACATCCACAACAACTACTACACTTACAATTAAACTTGATTACAGTGGCCTCTTCATCCACAGTAATCGCTAGTCATTGTGACCTCTACATCCACAACAACTACTACACTTACAATTAAACTTGATTACAGTGGCCTCTTCATCCACAGTAATCGCTAGTCATTGTGGCCTCTACATATCCACAACAACTAATTTATTATTCACACAAATTATTTTACTTAATCATATCAATAATCATTATACCAATATGCATATAACGCTCAAATAACTAACTAAATATAATGTTCGTTTTACACATATGAATGAAGCATAAGTTTCATCAAATTTATTATAAATTATAATTCTAATCAACACATTATACTAATATTTACACAATTACTAATATTACTACAAATACTAATATTTACACAATTATACTTTCAGTTAAAATTCATATTACCTTAATATATTTCATATACATACATTTGTGAGACGTAAGCAATCAATTAAGCATCACTTCAGAGCTATGACTTAAACCTGTGTCCTCGTTCCTATCATGCACTAGCCAAGAATGGATTTTATCCACTGAAAAAATTTCGGAAAATTTCTTGTTGCCTTTACGAGAAACAGGCGTATCTTCAACTTTATACCGATCATTACCAAGTAATTCTACCATATGATAAGGCCCTCGTAGTTTAGATATTAGTTTAATAATTTCCCCAGTTGACTGTATTTCTCTTTCTACTCTAACTAAGTCACCAAACACTCATGAACATACATTCCAATTACTTACAAAAGTTAGCTATATAGGAACCTACTTATATGTATATTTTTTTTCTTAATAAATTTAGTCAACCATGTACACTTAAATTAAGTTAAGATGATTTGTTTACAGTACTATTTCCTAACAATCCTTATTTTTCATTGTTTTTCAAAAACTTATAAAAGCAAAACTTGTACGTTATATTATATTATATATTAAGCTCTCCAGCTATAATTATAAAATGTTAATCCGTCATAAGACGTAAGTTTCTTGTCAATCATGTACATTATTCAAATATATTTAAGGTCTGTGGATTTTGTTAATGATAATAAATAAAATTTAAAATGTACCTGTTTTCTAGTTTGATCAAATCTTTTCTTTTGCTTATTTTGTTTACCTTTATACGATCTGAAATCTCTTTTCTAACTGAATCTAAATCTATATGCGTTTCCTCATTAATAAAGTTTTAGTCTAAAAAAGACGTGTGGCACTCGGAGACTGCCGCGGTAAAGCTATTGCATAGCATTTTTTTTTATCAACTTATGCAATTCTAATTATTTATTTATTTTATTAATGCAGTAATGTTTGATCTAATATGAAGTTCCACAAGTTCCTAGTAGATGGCGCTGATTGTTTATTAAAGCCCGCATGTAAGTTATGAAATCAAAGTATCAACGCTGTACCGGTCGGAGTGGGGGGTGTTAGGTTTTTTTTTCGTTACGGAATTTTAGTAACAGATCATTCTAAACCAGAATCAACGTATATCTTTATAAACTTTTTCATTTTAGCAAACCAATACAAGTTTCTAATGCTATCGTAGGTTTTATCAAAACTAAAATTTCTCACGCGTTTTAGTACCACTCAACGATCACCGGAATCCAATTTTCTATAAAGAAACCCCTTATAAACTACATATATATTTTTAATATCTAAAACTTGGACGGTATTAGTGTCATTTAAGATAGTAACTATCCTTTGGAGCTCAGGATCGTTTTGTTGAACTGTGGCTATGAAATTTGCATCAACTGACATTACATTCAAATTATCTGTCTCAATAATTGGGGTCCAGCGGAGTCCATTCCAGCAACACATTCCAGATACACCATTATTGCACGCGTCCGTATGTAG
Organism: Stenoptilia bipunctidactyla; assembly: GCA_944452665.1. Taxonomy (NCBI): domain Eukaryota; kingdom Metazoa; phylum Arthropoda; class Insecta; order Lepidoptera; family Pterophoridae; genus Stenoptilia; species Stenoptilia bipunctidactyla. Next base: position 9,606,501 of record OX101741.1, on the reverse strand, counting down.
CTGGGTTTCATAGGCAGGATTATAAAATGCTAATATTGGTCGTTTGACTAACTCATTCTTTAAAGTAACAAATGTCTCCCAAAAAATAATACAGCCTCTCTTTTTCAAAATTTAGGTAAGAGGGTACGTAATCGATGAAATCAATGTTTTATTTTTACCAGCAATATGGGGGACGCATAATTTGATGTAGATTGGCTAACAATACCGGAGTCTTCAAGTTCCTCTACCATTGTTCTAACTATCTCAAGTTCGTGATATGGCATTCGGTATTGGCTATAAAATACCGGAGTCTGATCACTCAGTTTAATTTTCCATTTTAGATCCAACAAAACAACCTAATTCCTTTACATTAAAAGGAACATAATCGGTATTAATTTAGTAAATTTAATAGTTTTCGTTGACAATCAGCGCTAATAGACTTTGCAAAATTTTACCATATTTACAATATTACATATAACAATCAATTCCAGTATGTTCTAATTTAGGCTCATTGTCAATCTTATGAACCTTACAAACTTTAATGGCTGGTAATGGTTGCGCGCGTACAATTAAATCAACTTTTCGTAGTGTAAACAAATTACCTTAAACCCTTTAATAGAATAGTGCCCTTATTGATACTTTGCATTACTTCATATTCCTTTTGGGGAGCATCACACATACTAGGCTCTACAAATAAGTCTCCTTCATATGGAGGATCACTGTATAATACTTTAGCACAAGTGGATCCAGTATCTATCGCTACGTAAAGTGTTATGTTAGAGGGATTAATGAAAGTAATATCACCTATATTAAGTTGATCATTTGTTTTGAAAATCACTACATGCTCTTGCTCGGTAAATGTCTGTTCTAATAATAAAGGATCTCTACAATAGCCCTAACGCCTTGAACTTCAATTTCCACCATGATTATGGCGAGACAGTGTACGACGGAATCGCCAAACCCGCGCAATACAGGTAGATTGTCATAAGATTAATCCTGAATAATTTTACTTGCGTATGAATTACCTAACATCGTACACTGACTACCAAAATCGATAAAGTAAGTATGTATTTTGTGTGTATTTTTGTGTATGATATAATATGTAGGTATATATTATATATCTTATATATGTATTTGTATGTAAAATTTGTAATTTAAGTAGGATTTTAAAAATATATTTCATTAGTTTAAGTAATTTATTCGGTTTATATTTATACGTACACACTATTATTGCATTTTAACCAAACTCTCCAGTCTCAGTTCTGCTGGAAGAAATTTCTTTAGAAATGAGCTGACCCTTGTAACTTTATTCGAGTGTACAAAAATTGTTAAATAAAGTAAATAAATAAAATAAAGCAATCTAAAAGATTTCCATTTACTTTGGCAGATTTGTAATATTTAAAACGCTTTTGTTATTGGAATTAGCCTACTTCCTTTTGGTGGTAGTAACTTCCTTTTCCCTTGACCATAACTTACTTTGGGACAATGCTCGCATCGCTTAATTGGTTGCTTACATCTAAAATAGGGATGCCCCTCCTCTCCGCAATCATAACTTTTGAGAAACCTTTTGGTTCCTACTAACGCTATTTAAAACGCTTATGATCAGATAGGCTAGCCTGCGAGAGCGTGTTAAGTTTTTTCAGAACGTTTAGGTACTTTGACATTCTTTAGATAAACTAATAATTTGTCAGGTTCACTAAATTGAGCTGCTTCCGCACTCGTTCGAATTTATCTGTCCTCAATACCAAATAATATGCAATCTATAGCATTTTTACCTCTGATTCAATATAAACATCTTGTCATAGAAATAGTCCTCTAATGGTTCACCATAACGCGTTCCGCAAGCCAACATATCTGTAAGCAATTGAGCATAGTTTTTGCCGCTAGGAAATACCATACGTAATTTATCTTGCCATTCTGTCCAAGAGAAAAGTAAACTTGGTAAGCCCTGATATCACTTTTGTGCTAGTCCGACTAGTTTAGGTAAAGCATAATGGATAATTTGGCGCTCTGACCAACTATAAATTTCTGCACACTCATTTACTTTTTAAAATCCACGTATCTATTGTTTGATTTCTTTTGGATGGATCAAACTCGGATACGACATTCATGGCAGGATAGCGTTCAGCATTTCCCTCGGACTTAAAGCATTTTAGCATATCTTTAAATACATTCACTAACGAAAGAGAATCTGATTGGGCGTTAAAATAGTTATTGGTACTTCCTTGCTGTGGTGGCTTGGATACTGGCGGAGGTAACGATGGGCTGCGCCGCGAAGTGGACCTGCACCGCGATCCCGATCTGCTCGCATGTACTCGTCACGACGCATGTCGCTTGCGCTGTCGTCTCCACTCAGATCTGCTGTGATGCTGCCTAGACTCTCTGTAGCCGCTGCGACTGCACCTTGGTGGTACCGGCCTCGCTCGCTAGTATCAGAATCGGAATCATCTCGGGTCCTTTTCCGACTTTCTCAACCCATTGTTACTGAAATAAATAAGGTAGTGGCGAAAGTAACGTTGCTAGATAATGCTTAAAATAAGAGAGATGTATCTAATGTTCAGATTATTTAACACGTCGGAAGTGACGTTAAAATATAACTAAATTCATGATTCAAACTGTTTAAAAAAAATATTCACAATTTTAAATATTTTAGATAGCGACATAATAGACTGATTGAAAAAATATTGTTTAACTATGACAAAACAATAAAATTTAAACAAATATACTAAATATACATTGCATCTTTAATATAACTACGGTTCAATCAGTCTAATTCTAACGTTTCAATCGGCAACCTCTCAATTGCAATCAAAAAATGAATCAATCAGAACTTTATGTGTCAATGGTTCAATCACCATAACTTCTATCCATTGTCAACCTCTCAATTTCAACCAATACAAATTATATCCAATATGTCGGAAATCACAATTAAATCAATTTATCGAATTGACAAAAAACTGTTGTCATGATTTCAAAATAGTCAGTTTGCAAAACGTCTGTAAAAGCTGATGAACTGCCTTATTAAATCATTTCGTATCGATATTAATACAAGGAATGGGAGAAAGAGTAAAGATAAATTGTCATAAATAAATTTTCATCAAATATTTTAAACTGTGTCTCCCTTAAAGCTGACGTTAAGATAGTACATTTTACACCAAGCTACATAATTTGAAGTAGATTATACAAAATAAATTGTACCTTCTCATTAAATATGATATGAAAATAAATCTTGTTGAGAGAAGAGAGAAAAAAAAAATTGTTTCAAATGAAAATGAATACTTATAACAAAGATGACCTTTATGGGCGTTTGTTCACCAAGATTGGAGAATACCTCGGAGTTATCCCGCTTCTGATCTGTTAGAGATCAGGAATAAAACACGACGTAACACGAAGTATCGATTATTTATTGGATAGCTTTCGTAATTAAATACACTTCAGTTACTTAAGGTGGTTTACTTAATAATTTTTAACAATGAATTAATACAATGACTTCGATGTCAACTGACTGACAGTCCGAAACACAATGCCCCGTACATTCCTACTGTTTGTGCTCACGTAACCCTTTTAGCCTCTCTAACCGGAAGTCTGTGCTCTCGTGACGACGCTTTAGAACTGTCAAAGACAAGCACGTGAGCACAAACAATGGATAGTTTGATTTTCATAACATAACGATATCCTTATGACTAGAAAATATTGTCTATTATTTAATTATATTGTCTATAATAATCTCATAAAATAATATAGCTTACAATTGTTATATACGTTTTACCTGTAGGCCTAGGTAGAAAAATATGGAGAAGGACGCTTTAAGAAAGAAGAGGAATTAAATCCCAACGAAAACTAACGACGACTTGATGCAGCACGAGATGGTCTTGATTAGGTATCGCCAGCATGCTCGTGCTGCAGAAACTTACAAACGAAAAGAGATTCGCTTAAAAAAATCTTCGTGCAAACAGTCAGCTAAGAACTTATCCAAAGCTTATCACTAAAAAATCTATCACGTTTATCTACAAATATGGAAACAAACTTACTATGAAAAAACTAAAAGCTAGCCCTAAATTAAAAGTAAGTAAAAGGTAAAAGGTTCTCCTAAATGGGACAAATACCCTTTTAAAAACCGCATCAACATCGGTTCAGCCAAAATCAAGGTAATCGATGACAAACATAATTAACATACAGGTTCAACTCCTCTTTGTAAGTTGGCTACTTTTAATCAGAAGTTGTGCAGGTAAATCTGCGGGAAACTGCTAGTATTCGGTAATTATTCGGCAAGTCAATCAAACATTCGGCTGAATACAAATGTTGTACGAAATACGAATGTTCGGCCGAACATTCGGCTCATCTCTCATACAAAATAAACAGATAAATTGAGAACCTTATTTTTTTAAAGTTGGTTAATATACTAAAACCTTCTTCTAAACATGACGAATCTTTTTCTGAAAACCGCATCCAAATCGGTTCAGCCAAACGTGAGAAAATCGCGGACAAACATATATACATACATATATACAGGTCAAACTGATAACCTCCTTTTTTTGAATTCGGTTAAAAATGACTGCTTTTAGACTCGTGTATTTTTTTACATGTTGCCGTGTTGCTAGCCAAACGAAATTTTGAGACATTATGCTACATAAAACTAGTAGTTTTTAAGATAAAAAGCAACCCTTATCGCCGGTCAAATGATAAAAAAGGCCTACTATTAAGCTATTTTTAGGCGAAAATTGATGAGCGTAGGCCTGAAAGTTAGGTTGTAATTTATAGTTTTCTCCGAAAAACAGTTTTTTTCGAAAAAAACATTAAATCCCGAATATCACAAAAATCACTAAATATTGCTGAACATACGTGGGGGTTAAAATGATAGGTATTGAGTTCCCCCACCCCTCAGACTCCGTTGATCCACCATGCCAGTTACACCGTATATAATTAATTCATAATGTTATGTTATTTATTAAAATATTCGAACATATTGATATTTGTGGACGTTTTTGGCTTGACATATGAATATTGGGAGAAGATATTACAGTAGACCAAGAGACAAAAACAGCCGGCGGAAAAAAACTCTTGGCACTCTTTTTCAGTCAGAATTATCAAATTAATACAAATAGGCACAGTACAAATCGACCGTGATATGAAAAAAAAACAAATACAAAACAGCTAATTGTGAGAGCCAATGTCATGCCACAACCAAATTGCTTACATAGCAGGTGCAATGAGTTATGGATGCACAATACGAACATGACAAACTGGGACCAGAGTATTTGAACAAGAATGGAATAAAATAGTCATAGTATCATTAGCAAAACGACCTGGCACCGCTAGCAGCACCCGTTCACGAGTATAACGCAAGCACCAGCCATCACCCTCCTCAACCATATTTTAGGGAAGAGGGTGACCCGATACCCGACGCTACCGCTACACAACATGTTATCATGCGATTATTTTTAGTTAAGTATTTTAAAAGAAAATTGTGGATTATTATCTATTAAGAACTTTTTAATTATAGAGATAGACTTTTAGCTATGTTGGTAAGATTCCAACAAATTCGACCGCAAAGTATTTAACACTAGACTGTCGTGTAAAGGCAAAATACTGTATTCTCAAAAATATTATTTAAAAGAGTAAAAGTAGTTCTCAAACAGTTATTTGCCTTTTGGATAATATTAAATGGACCTTATAAAATTGGTATCATTGTGTATTTCATAGTACAGTTTTTTACCTTTACAACCTTAAAAAATTATGTCACAAACCATAAAAATGTACTATACGATACAGTAATTTGCCTTTCTAGGATGTATTTAATCGAATAAGTAAATAGAAGAAATAAAACTCACATTATTGAAATAAAATGTTGCATTTATTAACCATTTGTGTTAAAAACAAAAAAATTGTGTCTCAATCACAACTTTATTAGAACAAAACATAAAAAGCTTTATCATGTAATACTTAAAAAAAAACGGTTGTCGAATTAAAAAGAAATAATGTAATTTTTTCCTAAATAAAATACCAATAAAGGTTTTCATTAAAATAATTGACTTTAAAAATAACTAATATTTTTTTTCCTGTCAACAAAATTAAATTATTCAGTCATAATTTGTTAATAGAGTTATTCTCTACAATATAATAATTAAATATCATCAACCTGTTCCAAAAGATCAGCAGCCTCACTAACTTTAAGCTACCATTGAGCTATGACCTGTTAACAATTTTACACACACACTAGAATATCTCAACTAAATACAGTAATTGTTGAAATACTACACTTTTATTTTATTTTGTTTTTATTATCTTTTTTAGTTTGTTTTTGTTTTATATACTTTTTGTTATCTAATAATTTGTGATTGTTTGTGACTGTTTTGTGCATTGATGCAAATAAACTATTCCATAGCTAAAATATAATAATCTTAAAACTTTATATGGCATTCTATATTTAAGTATAACATCGTGCTCATTAATGCTCTCAGCCTATTCACAGATTTTTCAATATGTGGTCGCCATCCAAACCTACAATCCACCAACAGACCTAAGTAAGTATGACGTTTTACACTGACTACTTATATGTGGACACGAACAACTATGTTTTTTTTTTAATGAAAACAATCAAATATAAAGACGATATTGCTGAGAATGTAAGATATCTTTTTAACTTTTTCTCCACATGATCGCCTATTTTTGGGCAGTTTTTGACACACTTTTGAATATTCCCGCCAAACGAAAAGCAGTTCGCCAATTTCCTGAATTCATTTTGTCCAATAGGATGAATGCTAGCTTAGTATGAATGTAATTGTTTTATACGACAATGTTGGTAGTACTAAAATCGACGGTTGAAAAAGTGTAGGCGAAGATAGGAAAAAAATCCTAACTTCGCCTACATACAATAACTCTCGTTCTATTTGAGATTGCAATCTGGAATAAAAACTGTCATTTTGTTTTACCATAACTTAACGATTGGAATAGGTATTTATAACAAGCACCCAATAGTTTTTTTCTTATTTTAAGGTAGGCGAAGTTAGGACTAGTTTCTTCGATTCTCCAGATTTCTCCAAACAAATTTTAGGGTTGTCAATAACTAATTATTATCCGACATAAAAAAAATGAGTTAGTTATTGTATATTAATCTTTAAAATGTTTGAATATTAATTTAAATTCTTTCTTATTCACAATTTTGGACTGGAAAAAACAGATACGGTTAACAGCACTACAGCACCTGATTGACGCAGTGAACGCCCTGAGTCGGACCGCTCGTGGCGCTAAGCTCTTTAAGATAACGAGTTAGACATGGCTCGCTGGGCAGGAAAAACACATTTTGTTCGAAAGAATACTGTATTAATAAAATTTTAACTCGTTTACAGTATTTCCATATTGAACTATCTCCATATTTTTTATTTAAATACTAATTGTAAAATATTTTTAACTCTTGGCTCTTTTTTAACTTTTAAAGTAATAATTCCTCATAAACGTAATCATCGATAAAAAAAAAGAAATAGCTAAAAATCATAATAGCACAAAATAAAAATAAAATGGCACTTTTCTTCTTACACCTAAATCACAATTTGTAGGTACTACTTAATCATACAAAAACAGAAACTTCCCAAAAACAAAATGTCAAAAACAATAAAAAACAAAAACAAAAATAACATAATGTTGAGGAGACGCGCTGTTTCGACGTAGGCATGTTTATCATTCAATAAAATATCTCACACGTTAATAAATGTTTCAATAGTAACAATTCGCAGATCTAACATCGTTAGTGGGCATCCATACTCTGCAGCGGCTATTAGAACTTTTATAATTTGCTCTTCTTCCTGAGGCAGAAGTCTGGTTGGACTACCAACGTTGTTTTGATGTTTCCCTCGAAGTTTATCCAGTAGCGTTCTTCGTGGAATTCCAAAATGCCGTTCTGCATCATAGGATGACATTTGCTTACTTCCAAGGCATTCTAAAGCCAATATTAACATCTCATTGCTGTGTTGTACTGTATAAGGCCTCTTAGGTCGAGTTTCTTTGCATTGTACCTGTCAACAAGAATTTTAGGTAACCAAGTAAATTTTAAATTTTGTACGTTACCTATATTTTAATTTTACTGCTAATGGTGGCGATTAAGAAAGGCCATCTAATACTTTAAACGTAAAAATTACATCAGCCAATTACTAATTCAAAAGCACAAATTAATCAATAAATCAAACGCCATAATTATATACTTGCTTATCTTATTTACGAGTACCACGAGTACGAGAAAGATATGGAAAAAATTTGAGGAACCAAACTAAATATTCAATTTTATTTATAATTTTAAATGTTATTATAATTTTATTGAATTTTAGTTAGAATAAACTTTCCCTATAAATTAATTTATTGAATTCAGTTAAACCGATTTTTTTTTTCAATTATTTGAATTATAATATAAGTAAAAAAAACTCACAATTAAGTATTGAGAACAGGTTCATTAAGTTTCGACCAAATATATGGAGTCTACATAATTTAGATACCATTTACAGCTTTATTTCTAACTTTTAAAATTGCATGTTTTTTAAATAACTGTTAGTCAATTATCACATTGTTATATATTTTACGGACCCAGATGTAATTTATTAAATGCAATAAGCATATAAAAAGAGCTATAAAATATGCACCTAACAAAACTACATACTTAAAATCATCCTATCTCTTTGATTTTTTTAAGGGGGCAGCCCTAGGGTTCGGCGAAGTATGGGATGCGATGGTCCAACTTTCCCGTCCTAACATTGCCTTTCAAGATATTTTAATCAGCTTTATAGCTACGGTAATATGATTATGCGTATTGCATGCCTAACCATATTAGAATCCTAAAGAAAAGATTTGAAAAATCTTACCTTTAGTAGTTTCACAGCTATATCAAAAGTTTTGAGACCACTATGAAAAAACCCTGCCCCTCACTCGACGTTTCACATCATACTGACAAAATAGCGGCACTGATTTGGGCGTTTGAGTGTTTTCCACATACCTAGAGAAATTTGTGAACTGACTAATGAGCGTAAAGCAGTTATACCAACATAACGAAAGAATTGGTAGCGTTCAAACTTTTTAAGCGAAGTATGCTCGGGAAGGCGAAGTTACAGGAGTCGATGGTACATCCAAAGATTAGAACAAATAACCACCCTAGATTTCAAAAATTCAAATAGTATAGCCATTGAGGATTTCCATTTTTGGGGTTGGCTTAAATCATAATCAATTCAACGAATTACTACTAGTTACTAACTACTTAAATTTTTATGTAAAATAAACTTAAACCATGTAAAATCATTTTTTAATCCTATAGGAGTTTCAATAGTTTTTTTCCATGTTAGACCTCCTCTACGGTGATGCCACCTGTGGCATATTTCATCACTTATTTGTACCTACTATTTGCATTAAGTTTCGTTTACTCCGGGCCTGGGTTTTTTCCCATACAAAATGAGCCTTCCACCTTTATGGCTGGTTTACACGTATTAAGGACGCGTTTCCGCAAATCTTCAAAATAGGGTATTTTCTGGTACATATTGTGATAAAATGGCGCAAAGTTTAGTATAATCACAGGTACTAATAGATAGATAAGACTTTTATCTCCATTTATAATATAAAAATAATATAAATAAATTTGTTTTTGTGGCTTAAAAACTAATTTTGCGATGCCTCGTCGCACGAAAATGACGATTTTAAGCCAATTTACGGTACCACTTTTGGTATGAAAACACAAGTATTTATGAATAAAAAAAATACTATTCGATGGTTGACATGTTCATTTTTGATAATACGCATTTTTTTCTTTGAAATTACTACTAAAAACCCTTTAAAAAAAAATAAAACCAAACACGTAATTTTCTTCATGTTTGTATAAATGCGTAAATCTTAACACACTGTGGTAAGGGTTATTATACTTTAGCAAATAATGTCAATATCATTACAAACAAAAACTAGATATCTTCAGTCTGCGCTCAGCCGCTGTCGAGAGTGGACCTGTATCGCTTTTGAGTTATTTTTCGTGCTAAGAAACATCGCTGTACATACACAATTTATTACATCAAACAAGTCTCGATACTTGACGCTCTCTGAACTGAGTTGAAAAGGTAATAATATAATTTTATTGAAAAAAAAAAAATTACAAAACCTTTTATGATTAGGATTGAATTTGGAAACTTGGAATCATTATGTTTGTTAGGACTAAACCTTATCTCCAGTTCTGGTAGTGGGGTCTGAAGGTATACCTCGAGGTGCTACTGGTACTCCTAGACGGGTAAATCTAAGTATATCGAGTTTGGGCTCATTTTGATTCGAAGGAAGAGACCTTACCACCAGTTTTGGTAGTAGGAGCTGAAGGTATACCTCAAGGTGCTACTGGTACTCGTAGACCGATAGAGCTAGGCATGTCGAGTTTGGGTTCATTTTGATTCGCAGGACGAGACCTTACCACCAGTTCTGGTAGTGGGAGCTGAAGGTATACCTCGAGGTGCTACTGGTACTCCTAGACGGGTAAAGCTAGGTATATCGAGTTTGGGTTCATTTTGATTCGCAGGACGAGACCTTACCACCAGTTCTGGTAGTAGGAGCTGAAGGTATACCTCAAGGTGCTACTGGTACTCGTAGACCGATAGAGCTAGGCATGTCGAGTTTGGGTTCATTTTGATTCGCAGGACGAGACCTTACCACCAGTTCTGGTAGTGGGAGCTGAAGGTATACCTCGAGGTGCTACTGGTACTCCTAGACGGGTAAAGCTAGGTATATCGAGTTTGGGTTCATTTTGATTCACAGGACGAGACCTTACCACCAGTTCTGGTAGTGGGAGCTGAAGGTATACCTCAAGGTGCTACTGGTACTCGTAGACCGATAGAGCTAGGCATGTCGAGTTTGGGTTCATTTTGATTCGCAGGACGAGACCTTACCACCAATTCTGGTAGTGGGAGCTGAAGGTATACCTCGAGGTGCTACTGGTACTCCTAGACGGGTAAAGCTAGATATATCGAGTTTGGGTTCATTTTGATTCGTAGGACGAGACCTTACCACCAGTTCTGGTAGTGGGAGCTGAAGGTATACCTCGAGGTGCCATTGGTACTCCTAGACGGGTAAAGCTAGTTATATCGAGTTTGGGTTCATTTTGATGCGTAGGACGAGACCTTACCACCAGTTCTGGTAGTGGGAGCTGAAGGTATACCTCGAGGTGCCATTGGTACTCCTAGACGGGTAAAGCTAGTTATATCGAGTTTGGGTTCATTTTGATGCGTAGGACGAGACCTTACCACCAGTTCTGGTAGTGGGAGCTGAAGGTATACCTCGAGGTGCCATTGGTACTCCTAGACGGGTAAAGCTAGTTATATCGAGTTTGGGTTCATTTTGATGCGTAGGACGAGACCTTACCACCAGTTCTGGTAGTGGGAGCTGAAGGTACCATATTTTAAAAGAACTGAACAGGACACAAGGAACTGAAATCTATAGGCGGTCAGATTTGGTGGAATCGGGTTTTCATATTTTAAAAGAAATAATAAAATTTATGGACAAAGGATAATGCAAGTGATTGGGCTCCAAAAAAAAAGTCATTGTGCAGAGATGAGATGAGAGTCAGATTATAGATTAGACACATGTCATTCATATTTGTTAGGACGCCAAAAAATTAGCCCTGGGAAAAAAAAGATATGACCAAAAATACATTTTGCGTTTAATAGAATAAAAATAGTTTTCTTTTATGATACAGAAACTTAACGCCCGTAGATTTCTACGAGTGTATTCGTATAACCTTTACAGCCATTGACTACGAAACGAGTGAATATTGTAAATAAATACGATTATTGGTAAAAAAAAGTGCTTGTGTGATCCTTATAAGTACCTAATGGGTTGGCTACACAGTAGTAAACCGCGATTAGTTCGTCTCTTTTCTTAGTATAGCGACTTCCCTTCTTATTATCGTCGAGCGAGACAGCAGTGCGCTGTCACAAAAGAGATGTTATTAATCTGTCTCTTTTCTTACTATAGCGAACTTTTTGCGGCACTGGTTCGGCGACATTGGAAGCACGGTTTACAACTGTGTAGCCACCCCTTTTGATTTGATTTGTCTTTTTTCTTACTTTAGCGATGTCTCTTATACGGCACTGGTTCGGCGACATTGGAAAAGCAGTTTACAAATGTGTAACCACCCCTTATGAAATAATGTTTTTTTTTTTTATTAATTATGGATGGGACGTTTGTCTTCCATGCCACCTGATGTTAAGTGAACATGAAGACTAAGGTGTTACACGTCCATCCACGAAAAACCTATTCACTCGACGCTTAAAAGTACTAGGACTATACTGGTCAGGGAAAATAGACGCAGGCAGTTCATTCCAAACCTTGACGACCCGTATCAAAAAGGAACTGTCAAAGCGCTTAGTTCGACTTTTCGGAATATCAACCACATACGGATGGAAGTTCTGTCTGCGTCTAGTAGTCCGATGGTAAAAGGGTGAGGGTTCAATTTGTTCAAACAGAGCACTGGCGCACTCACCAAAATGTATCCTGTAGTACACGGTTAAACACGCAACCTTACGACGATGCTCTAAGGTCTGCAGTTTTTTGGTTGTAAGGTCGACGTCGTTAATTAATTTACGGGCTCATCGGTCAACGGAGTCCAGCGCTTCTAGTTGATATTTGGCTGAACCATCCCAAAGATGACTGCAGTACTCCATGCATGATCGCACTTGAGCTGTGTATAAGTTAAGAAGCTGTGCAGGGCCGAAGTACCGCCGTACCCTCGAGATGATTCCCAACTTTTTCGAAGCTACTTGAGCCATGGACACAATTTGTTGACCGAAGTTTAAACTGGATGTTACAGTTACGCCTAAAAGCCCTAGATGGTCAGTGATGGGGACAGATACATTTTGGAAAGTGGGCGTAAATGTGAAGGTGCTCTTTTTTGCGGAGAATAGACACGCCTGAGTTTTGGTATGTATGGTTTATCTAATACTGCCATTTAGAATAAGCTAATGTGTTGGTATAAGTGGTTATCATTAATGAAAAAAGTAAGACTTTTAAACACATGATTTATTATTTCATTCATTACCATTGGTAAGAGTTCTTAAACATAAAATAAGTACTATTTTTGAAGACGTTATTCATTATTTCAGTACAAATAAACAGACATCATAAATTATAAAAGGAATAGTACTTTTAAACACATGATTCATATTAACAATACAATTAAATATCATAATCATAAAAGAAGTTCGACTTTCGACTCGAACCCCGAAATGTTTCGAATAAAATGGACAATGCGCGCTAATAATGTGCTCCGAGAAAGAGATAGAGAGCGTTAATGAAATCTAGTTGTAATAATTATATAACCACTATAAGACTTTATTAACCACTTATAGCAACATACTAGCTTATTCTAAACGGCAGTATTAGATGAACCATACATACCATTATTTCATAAGGGGTGGTTACACATTTTTAAACTGCTTTTCCAATGTCGCCGAACCAGTGCCGTATAAGAGACATCGCTAAAGTAAGAAAAAAGACAAATCAAATCAAAAGGGGTGGCTACACAGTTGTAAACCGTGCTTCCAATGTCGCCGAACCAGTGCCGCAAAAAGTTCGCTATAGTAAGAAAAGAGACAGATTAATAATAACATCTCTTTTGTGTGTCGACGATAATAAGAAGGGAAGTCACTATACTAAGAAAAGAGACGAACTAATCGCGGTTTACAACTGTGTAGCCAACCCATTAGGTACTTATAAGGATCACACAAGCACTTTTTTTTACCAATAATCGTATTTATTTACAATATTCACTAGTTTCGTAGTCAATGGCTGTAAAGGTTATACGAATACACTCGTAGAAATCTACGGGCGTTCAGTTTCTGTATCATAAAAGAAAACGATTTTTATTCTATTAAACGCAAAATGTATTTTTGGTCATATCTTTTTTTTCCCAGGGCTAATTTTTTTAACGTCCTAACAAATATGAATGACATGTGTCTAATCTATAATCTGACTTTCATCTCATCCCTGCACAATGACTTTTTTTTTGGAGCCCAATCACTTGCATTATCCTTTGTCCATAAATTTTATTATTTCTTTTAAAATATGAAAACCCGATTCCACCAAATCTGACCGCCTATAGATTTCAGTTCCTTGTGTCCTGTTCAGTTCTTTTAAAATATGGTACCTTCAGCTCCCACTACCAGAACTGGTAGTAAGGTCTCGTCTTACGCATCAAAATAAACCCAAACTCGATATACCTAGCTTTACCCGTCTAGGAGTACCAGTGGCACCTCGAGGTATACCTTCAGCTCCCACTACCAGAACTGGTGGTAAGGTCTCGTCCTACGAATCAAAATGAACCCAAACTCGATATACCTAGCTCTATCCGTCTAGGTGTATGTACCAGTAGCACCTCGAGGTATACCTTCAGCTTCCACTACCAGAACGGGTGGTAAGGTCTCGTCCTAAGAATCAAAATGAACCCAAACTCGACATGCCTAGCTCTACTCATCTAGGAGTTCCAGTAGTACCTCAAGGCATACCTTCAGCTCCCACTACCAGGACTGATGGTAATGTCTCGTCTTATGAACTCGAACTTGACATGCCTAGGAAAAGGAATTCCAGTAGAAGCCCTCGAGTGTACCACCAGCTCATCAGGTTCGATGGTGAGGTTTTATCGTTACGAATAAAACGAGCTCAAACTTTCCGAGCACTTTAATTAATCTTACCCAATTTAATCGTTTTAATAAAAGAATTTGCAAATATTTAAAACTAAAGTATCAAAACTGTTCAAAACCTTTCGTCTTTTTCACGGCACGCTTGTGTGCGTGAATCTTATACATGTAGTAGTAGAATTCGATACCTAGCCTTTTCGGAAACGCATCCTTAAGTTGTTTAGTAGATAACTAAATTTTAACTTAATTTTAAGTGGCTTATTTTTAAGTATTGTCCATACGTATTTAAGTAGTTAAGCTCTTTAGTTGATTCAAGATGGACGATCAACAACGTAAAGTCGTAAATTCTGTGCTTGTTATAAGTGAGGTTTTGGACGAAGTTAAAGATGAAATAACAAGAAAAATAACCATACCCAAACAATTGTGGGTGAGAAATTGGATAAACAAAAGAGATCAGTCGTGATTTAGGAACAAACATCCAAAATCCATCCAAACTTTCGACATTAATAATATGAGTAAGTTAAGATAATCCAACTCATGATTTTTACAACAAAAGATAGGATCAAATGTACCTACTTTAACTGAATATTTTGCAAATATCTTCATACCTACGTACTTAAAACTTCCTACAACATAAACTTCTGAATACCTGCATAGTACCGTTTGCGCTAATAGGTGATGAAGAACTAATAAAAACTATAAGTACCTACCTACTATTTCTAATACTCGACAACATACCTACATGATCGAAATACAATTACGACATAAATCATAAAGAAGAAAGGCAGGCGTGTATGAGAATTCTGTATCGCTTTCTGGAACTTCACAATTTTATGTCAAACATGTATATTTTATAAATACTATACATATGGTTAATCATGACAAAAGTTTTCAGATTTTTAGAAGTTGGGATTTAAAAGTTATTTGTATTTAAATATTGGCATCGTATTGTTAGAAATCCTGAACACAACTTTTGAACGTGAACTTGAGCTTGTGATAAATATCGTTTGTCAATGTCATAGCTAGATGTCCCAATAGTTTATATTACTAAAATGGCTGTTAGTTACTGTTTTTGTTGAAATGAAACTAAATCGGCCGGTGAACTTCGTTCGTACCACATTAGAATAGATTTTATTTGCTCAGTGATTAGGATCCTACTGGGCTAAATTAAAATGCCAAACGATTGTTTTCTAACAAATATTCAAAACTAAAATTATCTAATTTGGTGTCGTTGTTCGAAAGTTATATGCTAACAACCAGAATAAATAGGTAGAAGTAATAACTACTTTAGTACTTATTTTTATCTATGCTAACACCATACATTTCGTATTCATTGTTATGCATACCTATAGATACTAGTTTTTGAGTACGGCTTCGCCTGCATTTTCCGTATCTCTTTTTCTATACTTCGTTTTTTCGCTGGCAATACAAACTTGATAAAAGATTTCTACAATCCTTTCAGTAGTTTTTGTTGAAATCATACAAAACACACCTTTTTTTAAATTGTCAGTCATTGTCATTAATAAAGCTTTTCTTTGTTATCAAAGAATAATAATTTAGAATTATTTATAATCTCCAATCTCTATAAAAATCAAACAAAAGCTATGTCTTGCATTTAAGTTAGAATAAGCCAAAAACTAGATGGTTGAATCTTATAATTTAATTTATAAATGGGGTAAAATGAAACATTTCCTCTTGGGTAAAAAATATTTATTATTATAGGCTAAGAGACCCTTAAAATAACCTAATCTAAGAAAGGAGCAGGTCGGCTAATACGATGATGTCGGCCATAGCCTAAAAACCAGCAAATACTCATTACATGTGAGCAGCATCCTACTGTACGCAGCCCCACAATGCAATGGGGAGTTTTCTGACAGCTCATAAAAATTAGTTCAAAAAACCTCTATAGATGGCACTTTTAAAAAGCCGAAGGCGTTAAGTCTGTAAACTATAATGTAGGTAAGTGGTATCTACCATCTATGGTTATTTATACGTTCAATTTCTGATACAGACGTCAATTAATTTATTTTGCTTTTAAAAACGCAGTGTGGAATAAATTCTTCGCCTTCGCCTTTTGTAAAGCGCCATCTATCGAAGCCTTTTGTACCAATTTTGTACAGTTTTGTTTTTTTAATGAGCTGTCAGAAAACTCCCCATTGCAACAATAGCTCAATATTGCTTCACGTCCGTTTCCTTCCCTCTCCACCACAATAAACACAAAATATGATTTGGCAGAAGAGTGTCTGGATTTTATTTTTGCCCGGACTAGCATTGGATTTTCACCAACAAAATCAATTTGTTCCCGACAGATTTCGAGTGTATACACTCCATAAAAACGGAAATGTTCACCTACATACGATCTTGCTTGCCGTATTTGATATATGCCACATGCGAACAAAGTCAAGTCCTGCATGGATAACCTTGGGAAAGGCATGGTAGAACCATCTATTGGGACAAATAAGGAACCACGCCTGTTTAAATTGCGTTCTGCAACTAATCTCGCCACAGCATTAACTAAAAATAATCTATCATGAATAATATTTACAAATTCTCTTGCATTTTGTGAATCACTATATTTCATGGCAAAATGATTTTGTAATGCTGCGGCTATTTTAAAATCATTCATTAAATGAAGACAGGCACGGTTAAAGTATTCATGACGGAATATCTTAAAATCTCGTTTAAAACGACCATTCACACCTTCTACCACCCATCTGTTAATTGTTACACAGCGTGATCTGTTTGCTTCTAGGGTGGTTAGCTGTGAATGGCCGTCTTCTTTAGTTTCCGGCATGAATGCTAAATAGCCTTTATCGTGTAGATTGTCCATGCAGTCTCTGAATCCACGATCCAGGATGAAATTATCATTTTCTTTATAAAAATTATTAAAGTTGCTTTCTTGTAATATTTCGCGCATTATAGTGGCGTCATTTGTAGTGGCACTATATGGTCCCACTACATCAATAATATAACCATAACAGCAGCATAGAATAAAAGGTTTTACTAAATTCCTACTTTTATGTAATGAATATGAATCTTTCTGGAACAAATAGTTGGTGCTTTTTTGGGTAAAAATATATGTTGCATCTGCAATTGTGATAGCAGGTTTTGTACTTAATGGTTCATCTGGTTCACCAAATATATTATCAGCAATATATGAATTATTTTCAGCCACCTGCTCCCTTGTTATATGGTGAAAACCTAAATGTTGCGGTACATAATCCCTAAGCAATAAGCTTCTAGCTGCAGACATTAATGTTTCTAAAGTTTGCCGAGGTACTTGAAATAAACAAGATAATCTGTTACCAGAATCTCCTGTTCTTAGTTTGCATAATAGAACAGTTAATGCAAAACTACCCCTGTGCATATTTCTAAGGCTTGGTGTTTCATTTAAAATAATTTCATGTTGTCTTTTTGTTAAGCCTATAAAATATTTGACCTGGTGCTCGGGGTAGTTTTGTATATTTTCATAGTTTACATTTGATTCTCCCTCCATTAACATAAAAATTATATCTTCGACATGTCTATCGTTGAATGAATCCAAACTATGTTCTGCCACATAAGGGTTATTAAAATTCTCAATATTTTCTGAATGTAGGCCACAAATTCTTGCTCCTCTTGGTATATAAAATTGATAGTTCATGAGAACTTGACGCCTAGTATTTTCAGGCACACTGTGTCGCTCAGGGTTAACACACTGTCGAAAAATGCAGTGTCTTGTTGTTTCAGGTGCCCTTCTCATATTTGGCAAAGTAATTCGTTGTCTATGATCATTTACTTGCATTTCTGCATGTTCCCAGCAAGTAGGGCAAACTTCATTTCTATCTGGCACCTGTAAATAATAATACAATTGTACAAAGTAATTATAAATGCCTTTACTGTTTTTCTAATGGTATTGTAACAATTTAATAAAAATTTAAAAAGAGTGAATTTATTATCAAGAGTGATTAATTAATATAATCGAAAATGAAAAAATATATAATGTACCAAAACCTTTTTCATAATTTAGAGCAACTATGTATTTCATAATTTCTGATAAAATGTATGTCTGTGTCTTTGTTTTGATTAAAAATTAGTAAAAAATACTTTATACTTTAATGTAATCACAGTTAAGTAGGAATGAAAGGTGATATGATAGAACTAAACTAATTAAAAATAACAACTAATTGGTACATCTTATTATTTGTACATACAGGCCGTCCATCCATCAGCTGTGCAATATTTTCTAGGATCTGCCTTTCATTTGGATATAGCGGTGGTAATCCTATAGGATCAAATACATTTCCACATACAGCATATGTCAAAGCTGGAATTTCATTGTCACTGTCAATTTCAAGTCCTAGTGAATTAATGGGCAGGTTTTCCTCTTGAGGTGGCAGGTTTTCCTCTTGATGTGGCAGGTTTTCCTCTGGAGACGGCCGATTTTCCTCTGGAGGTGACTGTCTTCTTTGTGCTCTTTGAGCTTTGAGCCAACATGGAACACAAGCTTCATCTTCTGGAGTAAGCTAAAAAATGTATTTTTAACTGTGATTCTAGCTAATGATGCAATATATTATTTTTGTGTATTATATATATTAAGAGTGTTATTAGTATATTATGTAACAAGTGAGCGAAGTTGCTAATTACAGTCGAGGCTGTGATTTGAGCCCGAGCCGCAGGCGAGGGCTTAATAATGAGCCGAGACTGTAATTAGCAACGCTCACGAGTTATATACGACGTTTTTCAACACACTTGTGAGTAAAAGACAGACATACGTGGTCATAAAATAACAAACACACTTGATAACAAAGCTGTGAATTGTGATTGAAAAATGGCGCCGAACTTCGCGCATGCGCGTAGGTTTTTTTTTCCGCCAAATGTGTCAATGGCTGTATAGCATATACAGCCTATTTTACATGAAAATATTTAATTTGGAGTGGTAAATCCAAATATTTTAATATTTTGTAACAAATTATTGTAAATTGTGAATAATTTGTTTGATATACAATTTTGTTTAACTAATATAAGGCGTAAACATTTAAAAATGTATATATGGATTTGAAGTGGTATAAAACCTCTTTGTTGTTTCTGAAAAAAAATAATGTATAACCCGGATCAATAAAATATGCTCTGTTTACTCGCATTTAATTTGCACAAAGGTACAATTCAACTTTGTAGGATTCATTATATTATGCACTAGGGCATAATATATTATGCACGCGTGACTTATAGCCCAGTTTATAGTTCGAAATTCAATAGAATAAGGCTTACTTTACGAGCAAGTGTGTTGAAAAAATATTTAAGATTTTATTTGGTTAACTCTTCTATTTGGGATATCAAACAAGTTAGGAAATTAATTCATGTCTTTTCATTGTAATTTCATTACAATTAGATAACTTAATTACTTATTAATAAATTAAAACAATTACCTCTGTATGCTGAATCCAATTAGATATTATTTCAATTATCCTTGCTCTTTCCTCATTAGCTCCTTCAACAAAAATTCTTCGACGACTGATACGTAATATTGAACATCCACACACAGCACATGCATGTCGATGGCCAATAAGTCTAGACTCATTATTTTCAGCGGAGTTCTCAAATGTTGCGAGTTCCCAGCAAGCGTGACAAAATATAATCTGAAGCTGTTGTCTGCAAACAAGTGCATTTAAATTAAACCGATAATTTAATGTTATCCAATTAGACTATCTATGCCAGTTCATTGGAATTAATTTTATGCTTCCCACAGGAGAACACTACAAAATACAGATAGGTTCAGTCAATTGTATAAATATACTGTATATTTGATAATAGTATAATATAGAATTATTGGTTTTAGTACCTTGTAAAAAAAAGTAATGATAGAAGTAGCTAGTATGATTGAGGTTATTGAGTTTATTTAATTTAATTTCTTACCTCTCTGGGATATGTCCACATCTGAATAGTTCTGACTAAGGTTTCGCTCTCATCTGACAGAAGATGCCGCCTCATGCTAGTTAAACGCAATTTGCAATTAATGCATTTTACACCCGGCATTTTCAGATGTAGTATTGCCTCCACGCAAGACAAACACAGCAGAACACAACACTACACAAGCAAAAACGTGTCCAATATCACTAAAAAGGCGTCCTTTCGCAATGTTAATGAAACTATGCAGCAAATTAAGCTGCGCAAGCACAATTTGTGTCCAATATCACATATAAAGCGTCCTTTCGCGAAATAATGTAACGATAGTCACAGTATAGTTGAATACGGAGGAAAACGATTGTTTTAAGCAGCGATCAGACGACACGATTCATCGGGCCGATGAGCAGGGCCAATAGATTGGGCGTTCTGATCACACTACACGATATCGCCACCCTAACTCACTTGGCAGCCAAACGTCGAGCAGTGAAGATGGCGCCTACGCTTTCAAAGTATCAGAAACTTGGAATCGCTCTCGCAGCAACAGCGGGTGTAGTAAAAAAAAAGAATAAAAGAAGATGTTGGGTGAAGGAATATTTACTCTTGAGAAATAAATTGTGTAACATGAACATTTTGTGTGTGTTAGAGCCGGAGGACTTTAGAAATTACGTCCGAATGAATTCTGGACAATTTAATCATCTTTTAAATTTAGTGACTCCATACATTCAAAAACAAGACACATTAATGAGAGAAAGTATAAGTGCTAAACAACGATTAGCTGTCACACTAAGATTTTTGGCGACGGGGAATGCCTATCATGACCTAAAATACAGCTCGTTAATATCGGAACCCCTTTTGTCAGAAATGATACCTGATACGTGCAAAGCTATATATAGATGTCTGAAAGACTATATAAAGGTAAATTAAAGTGAAAATGCGTTTTAATCATAAATTTATTTATTAGGGTTGAAGATTATGTATTCTTGAATATTTATTTTTTGAGCAGTGTTATTTTGTGTATTAGACGTGTGTAGTTGGTCGGGTTCGGGTATGTGGATTTGAGGTGTGTGTGACGATTCGGGTATGTGGATTTGAGGTGTGTGTGAGGTTTTTGGTGATTGGACAT
The DNA here is from genome assembly GCA_944452665.1 of Stenoptilia bipunctidactyla. Lineage (NCBI taxonomy): Eukaryota > Metazoa > Arthropoda > Insecta > Lepidoptera > Pterophoridae > Stenoptilia > Stenoptilia bipunctidactyla. The sequence continues at coordinate 9,584,874 of OX101741.1, read as the reverse complement.
GGTACTGAAGGGATGTATTATGGTAGTGTGGTGATGGGATTGGTGGGTTTACACAGTACTGAGGGGATGAACTATTGTATTGTGGTGATAGGATTGGTGGGTTTACACAGTACTGAGGGGATGAACTATGGTATTGTGGTGACGGGAGTGACGGGCTCGGTGACAAAACAACATACCGAGGCGATGGATGAGACAGTTTTGTACGGTGTTGATCAGGATTGAAATACGATGATGAAGAGGAAAAACGGTCAGATCCTAGATCTATACGGGTATCTTCCGATAATCTGCCCATTTTAGCGTAAAATATTATGTCGCTAATTAATTTTTGCGCAATAGTTAAATCTTTACTTTTTAAATCACGCAACTGCAATCCAATAGACTTTCCTAAAACTTCCCATTCTTCCTCTTTCATAGACATCAGTTTTTCGGCGCTAGCTAATATATTTTCTTGTTTCCGCAAAATAGACCCCTTCATTTTCTTGGCGGCAACTGAAGTTCCTGCACTAGAAGGTCCGGCTTGACTGCTTTCTCCCTCCGATGATGATAAATTCTGCAAATAATAAAAATGTTTATTGGTTTTCAGATGCCTGAAACAGAAAACGAATGGAAAGAAACTGCAGCAGATTTTGAAAGATTGTGGAATTTTAATAATTGCGTTGGGGCCTGCGATGGGAAACACGTAGCTATAGAAAAACCACAAGATAGCGGTTCCCTCTTTTATAATTATAAAGGCTTTTTTAGCGTGGTATTATTCGCAGTAGTAAACGCTAACTACGAATTTATGTACATTCAGACGGGTACCAACGGATCAGTACACGATGGAGCCATACTGAATTCGACAACATTTTATAAAAAAATGGTAACCAATGAGCTAAATTTACCACAACCATCCCCGTTACCAGGAACAGAAACGAACGTCCCCTATGTATTTCTTGGCGACAGTGCATTTGCATTAAACAGGCATTTCATGAAACCATTCCCGCTAAAAAATATTAGCAAAGAAAAACGAATTTTTAACTACCGCTTATCTCGTGTGAGACGGGTTGTGGAAAATGCCTTTGGCATTTTAGTTTCACGTTTTAGAGTACTACGGAGGACTCTTAATCAAAAACTTGAAAATGTGGATTCTATAGTCTTGGCATGTTGCGCTTTGCACAACGACCTCAGGAAATCTGTACCGATATTCATACCATCCAAATTTGTGGATAGAGAAAATATAACGAAAGCCTCATTTCATAAAGGAGACTGGAGAAATATTAGCGATGGACTGACACCATTACAACACTTAAGTGACAGCCAGCGCAATACAGACGGAAATGAGGTCCGAAACAAATTTATGCAATATTTCAACGCTGAAGGCAGAGTTTCTTTTCAAGACAAAATGGTAAATGTTGTTTCTACCTAGATTAGTAGTATGATTTTATGGTCTGCCAATAAACTGCTGCGCAGTTTGGCGGAATGTTGCATTGTTAAACCTACTTTGTTTATACTGAATAAACGATACATATATACATTTGTGATATAAACTTAATAAATATATTTTTGAAATAAATCTACAGACTTACCTCATTTTCATCAGCCACGTTTTCTAAGGAATCGGTTATGGGGCGGCAGGATTCTGTAGTACATCCCAAAAATGTAAGTGCATCATAATACCATAATGATGGCACATACACATCCTCCGATCCCGCTCCTGTGTGTTTCGATGAATTAACCTAGAAAAATAAAAAGAGAACAATCAATACTCTCTCCAAGTTGTAATTGAAGCCAATTCGACTTAAAAACAAAAGGGGATCAACTGTCCCCAGTTTCCCCTAGAGGTACTTTAAGCAATTGCGTGGGAAACCATAATAAGTACATCCTTCCACTCGAGGTGCCGCCGATAGTACATTACTTTAAAAAAAATATCACTTAGTTTTCAACACCTACCCGGCCTAATCGACAAATAGACCCGGAATAATAACACTTCAGAATAAACAGATGTTTTAAACTTACTTACCTTTTTAGCTTCCTTAAAATACGCTGTCCTCAAATTTTCAATTTTTTTCTTGTTACTTTTTATGGTTGCTGCCTGGTCGTGATTTTTATATATCTCCAGCATCACACGGTAACCATCATGTCGGAGTGTTTTGTTTTTATACTCCGGGTGGGTTTTATTCCACAAATAAGGCAAGTCTTTATAAACGTCCAGTACGTTGAGTATTATTTCTCTTTCGCGTTGCGTGGCCATTTTCACTTCACACGTACTTTCACGTCGAACGCCGGGCGGGCACTGAGCGAGCGCCCTAACCGCGATCAGACGACACGATTCATCGGGACTTAGGGAGTTAGGGCGGTCGGGCACTCTCGATCGCCCGATTTAGGGACACTAACAGCCTAACAGCGATCATACCACCCAATCCATCGGGACTTAGGGAGTTAGGGCACGATGAATCGTGTCGTCTGATCGCTGCTTAACTCAACGTTTCAAGCAATAGCAGGAATGGTTGTACTCATAGAAAAATATTACTCTAACGAGGTTGTACTACTGTAAAATGCTTCGACGAAGTTTACAAAAACACTTACGAAAAGCTTTTACACAGATGAACTCTAAAACGCTATTGATTGATTTTGATTGAATGAAGATGAAGGTGGGTGACGTAGGTGAATTGTCAATTGACACAATAAAAGATTTCGTTTAGTTTATTGTCTACATTTACGTTTCGTTATTGAATTTGTGTATGAAAAAAAAAGACTATTCAAATTACGATTTTTCTTTTCTCCGGACTTTTAAAAATGATCTAATTGATGAAAAATGAAGATAAGAATCTTCTTATTCAATAGTGTAAGTTTGGTGCCAAAACGTTGATTTAAACAGGCGATACACCATCCCGCATTCTTCTTAAAACATAAGTAATCATCGCAAACGTAAAACAAAACATTCATTTCCTCTCAATAAATCATGATATCAAACTTTTCATTCAAAAAACTATCACATTTCTTTAGAAATTGGTACACTATTCCAAGAAAACTAACATGAAATTATTACAAATATATCAGAACTACGAATAGACATTCTCTCGCACGGTGTCAAATCGCAACTTATACCTACTGAAGAGAAATTTAAACAGATAATCAAACTTACCTAAAATAACAATAAGAAACGAAGAAATATCCTATCTCTCTTACATTCAAACTTTCTAAGGCCCGATTCATCAGCCTTCAGACCTAAGACTTATAATAAGAAACGTTTTCGGTAATTAGGTACCTATGATTTTGTAACCCCAAAACTAGAAAATATGAAATGATTGATACAATACTCAAAGCTTCTTGTACTTCTCGTAGTCTCACATACTTACAACTATCAATACAATACTACATACAACAATAACCAAAGCATTAAATTAATAAAATTAGCAACTAAATTCACAAAAGATAAGCCGTGCATAGCTCTTATGTCAAACAAATAAGGTCTAGCAAATATTGCTCAAATCGCGGTACTTCTTTCATGAAAAATTAAATGATTAATATGGTATATTATATTAATCATTGAACGATAATACACCTTATTTGTTTGACATAAGAGCTATGCACGGGTTATATTGAACTTCAATCGCTTCCCTTTGTCGGTGTCTCGCGGCGCGTGTCGTCACCGTTCCGAAAGGCGCGGTGCCCTTTGAGCTTTACCGCCGCTTCCGAGTTCCAAATTGCTTTCGCACAATATTTATTATGAACAAATTGTAACTCGACTAAATTATTTGCGTTCATGTTTACCAAAAATCAACCCTAACTCATTCACTTAAAGCTCAAGTTCTTTTTCACTACTGCACTTGTTCATGAACTAAGAATGCAAGCGATTTTCGAATATTTCATTTAGACCGATACTTATTTTTTTTTATAAAAGATGTGTTTTTTTTCAACAAAAACTTACTAAGAGGCACCTATTAGGTCTGAAAAAAATATTTAAAAAATATCCGTTGAGAGGGGGAGCAAGGAGGAGGCGTACCATAGATGGTACAGTAGGACTTTAGGTATGCAAAAATACTAGATTATCACTAAAGAGTGATATCTAGTATTTTTGCATACCTTTTTGTGATATTAATAAAACAATATATAGATGTTCTATGTCACGAAGTCCGTTTGGCTATGAATGTTGTCAAGCGTGCACATGCACATTGTTTTTGTGTGCGTAACCTCGAGAGCGCTCAGTGTCGATCGGGACACGGTCCGGATCAGTAGTGTGTTTAGTTCGCGCCAAATTGTTTCACGGAGTAAGGTCAGCATGGCAACAAAACGAAGAAGAGTTGTCCATAGTGAGGCAATATTTATTTATACGTTTTCGATTAAAATTTTATGCAAAGATATTTAATATAGCAATAGAAGTATTTATAAAATGAATATTTTTTGGTGTTTTAAGATGTTTATATTTCTTAATTATTTTGATTACATTTTGTTTTATCTCAATATTTTGATCTCGATTTTGAATTTATAATCAATGTACAAGATGATTCTGACGACAGCAAAACGGAATCGGAAATCGAAAATTTATCTGATAGTGATTGAAAATACTGAATAGTACTACTTGTTTCGTTTCCATTCTGTAACACCAATGCTTAATTAAATGCCTACATCTTCTTAATATTTTTGTATTTATTGCAACCTAATCTAATTTATTTACAAAAAGCATATACTTTTAAAATCAAAATTTTATTTCGATTATTAAATCTCGACTTGAAATATTATATTATTATGATTTCTTTGCTAACGTTACCTACATTTACACACACAAGCGCGCTTGTCGGGATACGTCACTACTACAATCAAAGCCGAACGGACTTCGTAAAATAGAATATCTATACAAGGACCCTAATATTGCACTTGGTACCTCTTGTAAAACATTGTTTGTGACATTTTCCACACCTGGTTCCCTTTTCTTGCTTAGTAACATAGTGTTCTTTGCCTTTTCATCATATCGAGAATCTGATGTAATGAGTGACGATGGTCGACTAGGACTTAATTTTTCACGCTATTTCTTATTTTTAATTATTGAACTCCGATGTCAAAAACTTAGCAAGTCCTCTGCTATTATGTATGTAAAACCAAGCATTTTGCACAAACATATCAGCACAGTGCAGCGTCAGAGGTATATATCATTTTTTCCACGAGTGCTGGTTCGGTAACACGATGCTATTATCACGCCACTTGCCACAATAATAACACCATTAAATAAGTCAAAATCGACTTTGCTTTTGTTTCCTTATTGAAGGGCATGTACCATTTTAGAGGATTTCTTTCAATAGGAACTTGATACATAGGTTACCTGTTAGATCTAGGTTCTAAGGCTCGCTTTCTGCAATTATATTTTTTGACGTATTTTTGCAACGGTTCCTGAGATGGACTGGGATCTTTTGTCTGGACCAAAGTAGCAATTTCCGCTGGGGCTCGAAGTAAACCCTGTAGCAAATTATTTATGAATTTCATCAAAATCTTCATTCGTGTGTTCGTCATTAGTTATGTCAGGTAGAAATAAAAAACATTCAAGACCTTGCACCTGGCGGTAAGAAGAATCTTCCTTGGGAATCGTAGCAATAACTTGAAGCGTCAATGGCCTAAGACAATAAAAAATTTAATGAGTATAGCTAACGTGATATTTTGCCAACAGATAAACCAACTGTACCATATACGTTACACCTAATTGTGGATTGAAAATCTCTAACAATGATAATCTTCGGCAAACTAATTTGTGGTAATATCATATATTATACTCCAAACTTTTTAAAGAATGTAAAAATTTGTTCATTTCATAATAAAAAAGTCCAACTTACATTATTGACATTATATTAATGTAATTATTGAAATTACATTAAGTACTTGCGCACAACCTCTTTGTAATATAACTTACATAAATAATATTGACACTCTAAGCTCATAATAATGATTGAAAAAAATATGATAGTACCCACATGTACGTCACAATACTTTTACAAAGCTATGTACCGTACCATATACGGTACGGTAGGTCTAAATGGGTTAAAGCTCAACTTCTTATGTTTTTTAAAGTAAGTACACTTTTTCATGTGTATCAAATTGAACCCTAATGCGTTTAGTTAAAGCTCAAATTTTAATAGATAGAATGGCTCGGTAATCGCAGAGAGTCGCGAGCGGCGAACTAAAGATATGAAATTAGACACATGTCTAATTTCAGTGCTTTTGTGTCCGTCTTCAAGTGTGTACGTTAGTTGTAAAATGAAAATCTCCAGAATATCAATACAAATTCACTTTTATTTCCAACTCTTATCAATAGCACAACTTCGTAAGTAACTTTTTAGACAAATATTCAAATCGATCGCTCGAACTGAAGTGACTGACTTATTTCGAAGATCAAAATTCCGTTCTAAGCCCCACCACGCGACCGTCATTCAATCGTTCGCGCAGTGTGGCCAACTTCAAAAATATAAAATAACCAAAATTATTACAAAATCATGACACTCGGCCATCCGACAACGTGCGGCTCCCGACGCACAACAACAAACATTAACTTTTAAAAAAATCAGTCAGTTCCTTTTAAAACGAAACCGTTCAACACTCTGTACTCAGCATCTTATTATATAACATGGTATACAACCAAATAATTATTACATCCCAAAGACATAATCAGTAATATACTTAGCTATAGCTGTAAAAATTTCAATAAGCACAACACGAATAATGGCATATCATGACACTCGCCTGAAACACGCAACTTAAACAGCAAATCCAATTATTTATCTACAAGTAGGCACTAAACTAAAATTTTTACCTCTTTAATTTATTTAAAAATAAATATACAAAAAAAATTAAGACAACATTGGTTTTGGAATTTGTCTACAAATTATGGCATTTTATCATAAAGATAAACCTTATCAATTGATTGAGTGCATCATTATTCATTAGGTACATTATTATTTAAGTCCATTATTACGCACCCTTTTTTTAATTTATATAAACATCTTTACAACTTGCATGTCCACGACCGGTAGCGTTAGCAGTCCCGTATGGAGTGACGAGCGGAATACCAGCCCTGCGCGCCCCTCCCGGTGTTGCCACCACCCCCGGATGTAGAACCACTTAATTGCACATAACATCTCTTATTTGCAAACAAAAACAGACTTGTTAACCACACAATTTTTTTCTTTTACATATTAAGCAACTAGAAATTGAATTTACAATTGAACTGAATCTACCACCACTTCAGAAAGCCGATCCGTTGAGAAGAAGTGGCAAGAAACTCAACAGCAATCATCTTTTAAAAGCACATTACAACAGTTTATAGCCAAGGAGTTTCATCTTCCATATAATATCAGTCAACAGAGTATTTATGCTTGAACATCATTTTCCACGGAATATTCCACATATCCTGATTAACCACAGTCCACCAATCGTTTACTTTCTTTAAATGGACTATATTGCTGATATTCTTTTCTAACTTCATCCGAACACTAATATCACGACCGTTTACATCCCTACAAGTATGCACGGTGGGACTATGACTGTGTTCTTCCTCTACTGCCCTCACACTCTTCCCATTTATATTTCTACTGTATATCTATATGTTCACTGTCCATATTTTTAAAATGTTCCATTGAATAGGTATTCATGATTATTAAGTATTATAACCCATGATTATTGTTGGACTTCCCCTCTTCTCTTTTCTCCAGGTTCTTTTTTAATTTTTTTTTGCTCTCGCTGTACGTCTCCATTGTTTTTATTCAGAATTTTATTCCTTTTAAATTAATTTCTTTAACATTCAAATTTAGCAAGCTCTCACCACAGTCCCAATTTTCAAAATAGTTTGTAGTTCCATGTTTATGCTCCATTGCATGTCACTGATGCTTTTCTTCAGCATAATAATACATATATTTCTTTCATCTTGCACTTGCTTTATATTCATTATAGTAGCCTTATCGTTTGCCAATTTTTTTCCGACAAACACAGTTTTCAATTTCATACCTACTAATTTCTCCATTCATTGTAGCAATAGCTTGTTTAAGGCACTTATGATATTAATATTTCTTATCCTTTGATATATTTATATCAATTACTCTAATTTCCATGGAGGCACCTTTGTACCGAATATTTCAAACTTTATAAGGGTACCTTTGTACCAAGTATTTCTAATCCAATGGAGGTTCCTTTGAACCTTGGCTTTCCAACTCATCTTTCCAACCTTGCATTAAATACATTCCTAACATTTGCAATCCAATGGCATTCAACCTTTGCACTTATATTTCTGATGAAAACATACCACCGTAGAGGTATTTTATTCAGTGTACGTAAATACGCTATTGACACCCTAATATATATGTGATTTCATAATTATGTGTAACATTTATTATCGTATACATTCACTTCATATTAGTGTTACTCCAAATTAAACTTCTCAACAATAAGTTTCTCTCAACGTAAACTATGCACGCAATAAAGATAAATACCAACAAAACACCCATAACAGTGTCACAAACCATCACCAAACAAAACATTTTAAAACTCCAACGCTACATCAACAGTTGTTGTTGTGTTGGTTGTATCATTCCCGACACCAAACCACTTCCATCTCAGTTCAATGGCACAGCGAAAACGCTTTCAGAACAATGCCAACATTTGACAATCTTACTGACGCCCATCTCTACCCGATGCGACTGATCTAACACATCAAATTCTTTTGCGAATGAGTCCGCGAAAAATAGTGTTCAGATCATTGACTTAAAGATGACCGCCCATGCACATCGATTCAACGGACGATCCAATAGTGGCAATCCCTATCAACAGAACGTTCCGCTTCCGTCAATTACCCATGGTGAAATAGCAAGGTTATATTATATTCTTAAGGGCTGAATGGATTCATTAATTTGCTTTTCACATTGAGATGGAAAATGTATACTTTTTCTATCTAGTTCTAGGTATCTAACCAAATTTTAATATTATACTAAAATGATTAATGAACTAGGTATTTATACATAAGTATTCAATTAAATAATGATATAAAAATTAAATAAGAAAAGACATTACTGAACTATAAATAAGTCAAATCAATGATATAGTTTGAAAATATAGGTTAAGATGGAATTACGTGTAAATTTTTGTATGGAAACAATTTATTATTTCCGCTTGCCAGTTTACAGCAATTAAATTAACACACTGCCTATTTTGCTTTGAATTAACATAGCCTCATACGGGCATAAAATGTGGCCTTAGTTTGCTTTTCTTTAACTGACATATTGCATATTGACATATGACATAATAATAATGGAAATTTTTACAATGACTTTGTTAACAACAACAATTGTTAACATGCACTTATTCCCTCCTTCAATTTGTTTTGCCTTGGTATTGTTGATTGATTCTGAACCTTGCCGCAGCTGTAGGTACCCAAGAAATTTTTGGCACGGTGTTTAACACAGTTAAGTTGTTGTTAGTGCAATTTCGGATCTCACTTTGTTAACAATTCGAACACACTTTGCTAGCACGTCTCATATCAATACCATTTCCAATATCTCCGTCATTCTTAAGGATCGGTACCATTAGAGGTATCCAGTTTGAAGGTTCATTAACTGATTCAATTATATCCACTTTAACTAACTCATCTAATTTTGCATTTTTTTTTATTCTAAAGGAATAGGCACTCTGTGGTAGGGCTTAACTATAACTGGCTTAACGGATTTATCAATAGGAATTTCTTATTCAACACCTATAAAGGTTCCGTTGCATTCCTGGCCGCAAGGTGTGCCAAATTTTAGGATCGTGGAAATTATTCACAAATCAAACAAAAATACAACATTTAAAGTTGAATCAGTAATTTAGGTGTACAAACGAAAAAACAAAACGACGGTATTGCCATAAATCTCCACAGTTATCCAAAATGGCCGGAAGTACTTACTGTATATACGTACTCAATCTATCAATAAAATGTGCTCCAAACTTAAAGAGATTTGTCTTTTGTTCTTAGAATGTATAAAAAAAAATAACAAAACTTTAAAAAATATATTATTACTTCGAAGCATACGAGTTTTAAAACAAAAAGTTAGAAAACGGTTAATGAGAGATGATCTTGAAAGGTCAACATACTTAATGTACGGAAGTGACATTTCACTACTACTAATATCTACCAAAAATACACAATATTTTATGAATTCAGATAGCTTTTCTAGTTTTTTTTTCTTTTATTGAAACTATATTTTACGTCCAGGCAGAAATCAAAAATATAGGAATGTCAGTAAAAATATGACTTCAGTATGGCGTCGTCAGTCACCTGTGTTCATTTTCGATTCAAGTAGTTTTTCTTAATGTACACGAAAAGTAACTAACAATTTAATTAACAGTTATTTTAAGTGTTTTTATATTGGTATTCCACAACTATTTTCTTTGGCACAGGTGCTGGCCAGACGTCCATACTAAAATGAAACGTGTTATTTCAGGAAACTTTTACAACAAAAAGTTTGTATTTTGTATCTGAGAACCAACATTCCTTTTGGATTCAAAAGACCATAAGACCAATGGTCTATTACAATAGGCTGAAACTTTGAATTAGGGTTTTGTACTTGGTTTACATTATCTATTCCTGTACCATCCATCTGTTTAGAAGGATTATTTAGCGAGTCATTTGACTTACGCTTTTTGTTCCGGTTTTGCATAGATTGAGAAATTCCCCAAGTACCCACATTTTAGGCACTTTTGAGTTTCACTGCCTCAACGACAGCAAATTCTAGTGTTTTGTAGAGTAGTTTTGGTTACTATGCTATTAATTAATTGGTTTGTATGGATTTTTGTCTGAAAGTTATTCAATTGTCTTTATTGTAATTTTTCTTTCCCTTTAGTTTTTTTTTTATCAATCTTTAATGTATATGCTTCCGCTTAATATAATTTTGACTGTTGCTTATAATATTTTTAAACAAATTGTTTAATTAATCAATTTTTTTAAATTTTATTCAATATTATTTTAATATTGTACTTAATTTATTTTAAATTTTTATTATAGTTTGTGGAAGAGCGGAGTCTTCAAACACAGGCATTTTTTTTTTGCCTAACTGAACACCCCAGATGTGAAAAATTTGTACTAGTATAAGTATAAGGAAATAAATCATGATTATTATGTTATTATATTTGTAAAGATTCAATGGCATTTGTCCAAAGTTATATCATCCCCTAAGGTAAGTATTTTCTTTCGTAATTCTAAAGATTGATATTTTCCAGTAATTTGATCTATCATGTTTTCATCTAAATTTGAAAAGTTACATTAATAATAATGAATTAAATTCCCAGTTTGATTTTTGGAATAGAACTTACACGAAGGCCTAAAGTAGTGGATCTAAAGTTATTCTTTTTACCCGACTCTTTTTATTGATTTTAGTGATTACAATTCTTTAGCTTAATATTGTGTACTCTATGATACTTATATATGTATGGTTGTATGATAGGTATACACATACAAATCTATCACGAACTTTCCATGAAGTTAAAGGTATAAATAGGTAAAAAACTAATATTCACGGATTTATGCGATAATTTAGGTTACGATGCACGAAATCTTTATTATTTCAATATATATATACACATAAATAATTGTATCTCTTTTATCAAGATATATCCATGTTGTAGTGTGGATACCCATGAGCGATTCCTTTATTAAACTCATTTGCAACATGGGTGTGTACACCCCTTTCTTCAATAAAAATAATTAGGGATGGGCACACTTCAGTTCACCAATAGATTTTGAGTATGGGCACACATAATCCGACCACGGGCACACATAACCCGACCACGGGCACACATAACCCGACCATGGGCACACATAACCCAACCATGGGCACACATAACCCGAGTATGGGCACACATAACCCTCATCCAATATATTCTGAGTATGGGCACACATAACCCCTCTATAGTACATTCTGAGTATGGGCACACATAACCCTCATCCAATATATTCTGAGTATGGGCACACATAACCCCTCTATAGTACAGTCAGCACCAAAAGTCGATGAACAGAATCAACTTAACAAAACACCTGTTCACAATAAAATGCCATAAGTTATAGTCGCAACTAGGAAACAAAATAGCCTGTACACCAGAAATTTACAGAAGTCGTTAAACACGACTATTTCAAAAGTATCTGTGCACTAGTATTCCTAAAGTCGCTGTACACCATCAATCCAAATGTCGCTGAACATTATTGTATCAAAAGTCACTGAACAGCAGTAAAGACAAAATTAGGTTAACAAAGTATATTTTTAATGTTGCCGTGTGTTAATATACTTTTGACGCTTATGTTGTTCAGCTACTTTTGGGACAGTGCTTGCTTGACCTTAATTATATTGCTGATATTGTTATTATAGAACAAAGTGTTTGGTACTGAATAAAAGTATAATTAAAAACGTAATCATTTATTTATTAATAGCACAATAAAAAATTCAAATGAAAATATTTTAGATATTATATAAATCTTAACGCAAAATCAAAAATTTTATTTAAAAATAATAATTAATAGCGGGTATGGCCTCCATTCGCGTCTATTACTGCCTGGAGACGTTCGCGCATACTACCTACCATATTTTGACAAATATTTTGGCCCCTAAATCTCTCCCAAGTTTCTGTTGCATGAGCTATTATATTTTGTCGGGTGCGGGGTGTATCGGAATCCCATGCTTGCACCATGAGAGCCCACAAATTTTCTATGGGGTTGAGGTCCGGGCTCTTCGGCGGGAATGGAATCTCCAAAATTTGCTCAGTGTTTTCATTAAACCATACTCGGCATACACGTGCTTTATGAATTGGACAGTTATCGTGAACGAAATTTATTGGCCTCTCTTCTGGCAACATGACTTGTGTCGTCGGCAACAAAACATCGTTCAATATATCTATATAGCCCGCGCTATTTAATCGACCTCCTATCTCGATTAGTTCTCCAGGGCCACCAGAGCACATCCAACCCCAAAACCCAACAGATATTCTGCCACTTGCACGGTTATCGATTATATTACGTTCTGCATATCGAGTATTATTAATGCGCCAGAGCGGCATACGACCATTTTCGGTAGAATGAAATGTTTTTTCATCCGAAAATATGACATTTGTAAAATCATAAATCAAAAATCTTTGCGCAAATTCGAGTCTTTGCAATTTGTGTCTTGCTGTTAACATGAGTTTTTTGGCTGGTACTCGGTGATGAATACCTGCTTCGTGCAGTCGGCGCCTTACTGTATTAAGGGACAGGTTATTATTGATGGCTATTTCATCAGTACGAGTGAAACCGTTATTTCTAAAAGCGTTAATAATTGTTTGGTCTTGTTGGCGAGATGTTTTTCTAGGTCTTCCTGTTTTTTTCAACTCCCTTATGTGACCATTGTCATCCCAACGCCTAAGCCAAAGATATACGGTGGTGCGCTGAAACAATGTTTAGCTATGGTTAGACATAAACATATATTTCTTTCTTACAATGATACGACTGAGAACATACTTATCGGGTAAGTAATAGATGCACCTATACTTATCAATATGTGCTTAAATATTGACAAATGTTTGATTTAATAATAAAAACATAACACTGACTCGTCCTGGCAATCGATTCCTAGACTTTTTGATCGATTTTATGTAAAAATATCAAATAAATAAATGTTATTTATTGATTTAAAATTAAATATTGTTGCTGTTTAATTGTTAAAATGTTTTATAAATAATGCACCCTTTATTTGTTTTTATTAATTACAGCAATCTTAATACCCACTTACAATTATTGTTAAACATGAATGCAAATATGATATAATATTATACGTTTTATTACTTACCGAAACTCCTAATTCTGCAGCAATTTCTGATACATAGTTTCCTTGTTCTTTCAAGAGAACAATTCTGTGACGTTCATGCTCCGTAATATGCACATTATACGGCATTATTGTGATATTTATCGATTGATATATCTCAATAATATAAATAAACAATTATGCACTTACACAACGTTAATTACTTCAGACTACGACAATCATACGCTAGACTAAAATTATCACAAGTCATGTGAATATAAATAATAAATTATAAATTAAAGGAAGGTAGGTTTTGTAAGATTCGCGCAAAGTAAATTACAAGTACCGTCACAATAATCGCTTCGTAGATCAGTTATGTTATGCGCACGCATTAGAATTATGTTTATGTTATTTTGGTTGATGACGATAACTGTCCAATTCATAAAGCACGTGTATGCCGAGTATGGTTTAATGAAAACACTGAGCAAATTTTGGAGATTCCATTCCCGCCGAAGAGCCCGGACCTCAACCCCATAGAAAATTTGTGGGCTCTTATGGTGCAAGCATTGGATTCCGATACACCCCGCACCCGACAAAATATAATAGCTCATGCAACAGAAACTTGGGAGAGATTTAGGGGCCAAAATATTTGTCAAAATATGGTAGGTAGTATGCGCGAACGTCTCCAGGCAGTAATAGACGCGAATGGAGGCCATACCCGCTATTAATTATTATTTTTAAATAAAATTTTTGATTTTGCGTTAAGATTTATATAATATCTAAAATATTTTCATTTGAATTTTTTATTGTGCTATTAATAAATAAATGATTACGTTTTTAATTATACTTTTATTCAGTACCAAACACTTTGTTCTATAATAACAATATCAGCAATATAATTAAGGTCAAGCAAGCACTGTCCCAAAAGTAGCTGAACAACATAAGCGTCAAAAGTATATTAACACACGGCAACATTAAAAATATACTTTGTTAACCTAATTTTGTCTTTACTGCTGTTCAGTGACTTTTGATACAATAATGTTCAGCGACATTTGGATTGATGGTGTACAGCGACTTTAGGAATACTAGTGCACAGATACTTTTGAAATAGTCGTGTTTAACGACTTCTGTAAATTTCTGGTGTACAGGCTATTTTGTTTCCTAGTTGCGACTATAACTTATGGCATTTTATTGTGAACAGGTGTTTTGTTAAGTTGATTCTGTTCATCGACTTTTGGTGCTGACTGTACATTCTGAGTATGGGCACACATAACCCTCATCCAATATATTCTGAGTTTGGGGCACACATAATCCTCATCCAATATATTCTGAATATGGGCACACATAACCACTCTTTAGTACATTCTGAGTATGGGCACACATAACCCTCATCCAATATATTCTGAGTATGAGGCACACATAACCCTCGGATATAAATAATATTAAAAACATTCACAAACACATCTTCCAAATATCATTAAAAAAAATAATGTCAACTTGTAAAGCAAAAATGCGTTACATCACTATTGAAGAGTTGCCTCGATCAAGTAATGCCCCACAAATAAAGAAAGAAATGCAAGATGTCACGACAGGAGAGTAGCCCCCGCCACGTGTCACCCTACACAATTTTGCATATGTAGCCAACACTATCGGAGAGTAGCTTCGACCACGTGTTGGACCCACATGCCCTTTTCACAACTACTACTACTTACAAATATATATCCTGTGAAGCATCACGGCAAGAGAGTAGCCCCAGCCACGTGTTACTTAACAAAACTTTAATGCAAGTCAACACTATCGGAGAGTAGCACCGACCACGTGTATACTTACAAATTAAATTCTATCGTTTTTCAAAAAATAAAATAAAAATCTTTATTTGGAAAATATGTTCCGCATCGCAATTAGAATAAGAAACAATAATTTATAGTAGACTTACCAGGAATTCGAGTCCACTTATGTGGGTATTTTTACGTGCGTACCACTTCTGAATTAAAATGAAAATCTCCAGAATATCAATACAAATTCACTTTTATTTCCAACTCTTATCAATAGCACAACTTCGTAAGTAACTTTTTAGACAAATATTCAAATCGATCGCTCGAACTGAAGTGACTGACTTATTTCGAAGATCAAAATTCCGTTCTCAGCCCCACCACGCGACCGTCATTCAATCGTTCGCGCAGTGTGGCCAACTTCAAAAATATAAAATAACCAAAATTATTACAAAATCATGACAGTTGCTATCGCTATTTTTTTCGAAGAGTTCTTAAAATGTCTTGACTTGAAAGTATTGGAGGTAATACACGACGACATGTGTATTCGAATAACGAATATTACGATATGATACTGTGTGTTGGAGCCGCTAGGAACCACAGCATCAGTGAAGCTCGACGGCTTTACAGGCAGCGGTTTGAGGAGGGCAGGCCGGCAGCTGAACAGCGCCACTTACCCGGCTATGGCGTGTTTCGAAGCATGTGTCTGTGGCTGCAGCGTACCGGTTCTTTTCACGCGGAACCCAGCGTGGGGCGACCACCCGCGCATTCCGAGAACTTAGAAGAGCAAGTCATAGATCACTTCGAGGAGGATCCGAGGAGCAGCACTCGACGAGTCGGCGCTCTTTTGGAGGTCAATCATATGGTTATATGGCGCTCACTTCGTGATGATGGCCAAAATCCTTATCACTTCCGACGGACGCAAGAGCTGATACCAGCGGATTTGTTAGCTCGGTTAGACTTTTGTCGGTTGTACAGAAGTCGCGTGGATACTGATGTACACTTCGCTAAAAAAGTGATGTGGACGGACGAAGCGTCTTTTACCAGGAGCGGGGTGCACAACTTGCACAATGAACACTTGTGGGCTCATGAGAACCCTCATGCTGCCAGCGAGAGCAATTTCCAGCACCAGTGGAGGGTTAACGTCTGGGCTGCCATCATTGGTGGCCGGATCATTGGGCCGAAGTTTCTTCCACCAGGCCTGAATGGAGAAATTTATTTGCGTTTTTTAAATGATGACGTCGAAGAAGGTCTAAGAGAGCTGCCAGTAACAGAATATGTGAGTGTGGTATACCAGCACGATGGAGCTCCCGCCCACTATGATCGTCGCGTTCGAAATTACCTAAATAATATGTATCCCGACGGATGGATTGGCAGAGGCGGCCCGGTGTCTTGGCCAGCGCGCTCTCCGGATCTTACTCCGCTAGACTTTTTTTTTGTGGGAATACGTGAAAAGTTTTGTGTATGCAAAAGAGTGCAATACTCGCGAAGAAATGGTGGAAAGGATAAATATCGCATGTGCTTCAATAACTCCAGCGATGTTGCAAAACACCAGGGCATCATTATTACGGAGGACGGCCCTGTGTATTGAAAAAGAAGGCAGACATTTTGAGCCGTTTTTGTAATTCTGGCCAAGTGTATGGGAAACCGTAGGTACAGTTGTGAGAGTTTTTACTCAAAGTGAACGGAATATGTCGATTGAAATAAGTGCGATTAGCGTCTTACCATAAGAGTTTGTCAGATGTTACAAATTTAAGTTGTCATAATTATAATAAACGCTCTTTATTATCATTTATCTAGAAATAATGATGTACAAAATATTAAAAATAAGTCAATGACAATTTGGGCGGCCTTATCGCTTAAGGCGATATCTTCCAGGCAACCCGATTTATTATTAATAAATAGTTAATTGAAAGTTATACTAACATGTTGTTTTATTTGTTTTCATTAGCTACTGTGATAAAAATTGTGTCATTGTATGCTCTAAGCGATAGGTAAGTTACAATCAGCTGCTGGGCTAGCATGCGACAAAAAATCGGTCCTTTAGGATATTTTCTTAGAATATGGCAGACTTAGTTCTGTGGGCTTAATCATGGTATTAAATCAAGTAATTGTTAACATGCTCATCTTAGCTAACCTGATAGGGTACAGACATTCGGTAATATTTATCTTGTCCGGCTGGTAGCCGCGCTACTCGCGGTGGGCGGGGCGTATCGTTCGCTATTCAGCCGGGGCGGTCCAAGCCATTGTTTTAGCTTATTAGGTTGACTAGGGTTGTCAAATTTTTTTGTGGTAAAATATTTAAATAAATTTCTATGAAAGTCTATAACAGCACTGATCATGCTTATTCTTTCACTGTATTATTAAATAAAACTGGATCTTATCAAGATACTCTTATATTTCCTTGTTTACAGTATTTATATAACATTTACAGCTCTTTCTACAAATATATTTCTCTTTTGTCCACGCTACTTTTTCCGTTAGCTCGTCAGACAACCACGAACCATAGATTTAAAAAAAGGGACTGCTCAACAAATGAAATTACAATAATTAACAGTCGACCATCCTGACAAGTGCCTGTCCCTAGGCACCTTATATAATTATAAATACTGTCGGACACCCATTCAACAATTGCACAGTCTGCATCTAGTACATGGTATCACTAAATTGATATTTAGTATTAACCTTACTTTCTTTAACTAAACTAACATGAAAACAAGCAACCATTAAAAAAAAATAACTAATTTCAATTAACAATTTAGTTTCAAAACTTTAAATTCAAATAGAGTTTTATTTATTTTTTATATAAACATTTTATAAGTAACGTTTCTAACAGAACTTTACAAATAAATTTCAGCCTTAAATGTATTAATTTACTGTTAAATGAAATTATACAGTTCCCATTGAACAAAAAAAATATACTAATTGGGTATTTCTCACAAAAGATGTACGTAACGAAAAAGTTGTTACGAAATATCGTAACGAAAGAGTAAAGTAAGGCGAGTGTGCACTGAGTACTTTAATAAAGGTACAGGGAATTAAATAAAAAACATGTTATTTATCACGCTTATTATTCGCAGAAATCAAAATGAAGAATTCGTATTTTCAAATAAGAAAAATCTTTAAACAGAAGAAACTGAATTAAAAATAAACTGCGTCTTCTATGTTCATCAGAGAAAGACTGCCCTCTTTTTTGAGCAATTCAAGTTTCTTAACTATATTTACCTCAGGAATACAATCTACATCTTTAATTTTAGGTACCACAAATTTTACATTCGCTTCTTTGCCTCTACTTTTGTAATATGTAATTGAGTACATCTTTTCACTGTGTGTTTTGGTGATTACTCCAGCATAATACTTCCATGTCTTTTTGTAGTAGCGTACTAAAATCGTTTCTCCAAGTTTAAAAACCTCATTCTTTTGATTATCTTCAGTATTAATGTTAACGTCATTCTTATTAATCTCGTCGCTTATTGATGTTTCCACGACAATCTCTTTTAATTCATCCATTTGTCCATTATTGCTTAAAATTTTATTTTCGTTCATCGTTGTTTTCAGGCAAGTGCCTTCATTATCTTCAACATCTTCAGTCTCTCGCTCATGTTTGTCTTTGAATTTTTTTTCAGTTTTATCCTGCATCGCTTTGTTCAGGTTAGCGTCAGCGTTCACGTCTACGATTTTTCTATCATCTTTATTTCTTTTACTATTTAGGTAAGTGTTTCTTTTGTCCTTATTGTCTTCAGTCTCTCTTCGTTCTTTGGTTTTAATATCTTTTTCAGTGTTTGCCTTCATTGCTGTGTAAGCTTCTCTATAATCTTTTATGTCAATTTCAATATTTGTTTCCTTTATCGCTTTTTGTAGGTATATGTATTTGTCGTCCGCAATGTCTTCAGTCTCTTTGTCGTTTTTGCTTATGATATATTTTTCATTCATCAATACTTTCAGGCAAATGCTTTGAAGCTTCAGAACCTCATAGTCATTTTTGGTCATGACATTTTCTTCTTTTTTCGATGTACCCCCTTTGTTTTTTGTTCTTAGAGACTCTTCGCTTTCGTTCTCTTCATTAGTGCTTCCATCAACAAGATCTTTTGATTTTCGTAATCTTTGGTCTAAATCAGGATGTTCGCAAATAATATTACTATCATAACTCTTCGATGTATGTTTTGTTTTTTTGAGTGCATTCGCTTTTTCAATATTTTCCTTGTGTTCGGTGTTATATACCGTAAAGAGATCAAAATTATTGTCAATTTGCTGCAGCTTTAAAGGATCAAATGTTTGCAGATTAATGTTATTACGATTTTCAGGTGTGATGCGGAGTGACGATAGAATAGTCACTTTTCCACTTTTATTTTCCTTATTTGTGTTTTCATACTTATTATCAGTGTTAACTTCTCCTTCATCATCTTCCTCATCCAAATCTATACCATCTGTTTCAGAGTAAATACTCATTGCGTCATCACTTATCGAAGTGGATGTACTAGTTGAACTCATTGACCTTTTACGTTTTTTCGCTGGTACTTCTCTTGTTTGCATTCCTTGCCGCTTATGAGTTTTAGGGTTTTTTTTACTGCTGTCTTTTTTGTTTGATTTTGATTGTTTTTCGGTTGATTTTTTTATCTTATTTTTGGGTAATATTGCAGCTGAAGTGTTCGTTTTAATCAACTGATGTTCTCTGGCGTAGTAACAGTCACAGTAAGTGTTTTTTCCACAGTCAAAACAGCTTAGCCATTTATATTTAATTGATCCATGTCCGTTTGTTGCTATTTGATGCACTTTCATTGTACCTTTTATTGGCACGACGTCATTTGGAATCATTTTCGTCATCTCATCGACTTTGTTTTAGGTATATAAAATATTTTAACTTTGGTGTTATCTTTTAAGTATTCATATGCTTCCTGAGCGTCTGTTATATCATTACCGTGTGCTATTTGACTGTCAAGCTGTCGTTTTATAGCGCCACCAACGCCGTCTGCTGGTCCTTTTCCATGGGAAGCCTCGAAGAAATTCTATGTTCCAAAATCCATAGTCAGAACACTTTTTCTGGAACATGTAAAAATTATTCTTTTGCCTATATTGCGTGGCAGGACTATCTGAAAAAACATGTATTTTCTTCGCTTTCAGCTCCTTACTACAATATTGCGCAATGGGATCCAAGTGGGCCCAAATGGCACCGGGACCATGCTCATTTATTGGAGAAATTGAACATAGCGATAAAGGCTTTTGATGTTTTGTATAGAGCACACTTGTGTGAAGTGTAATCTGGTTCCTACTTGCACCGAATGTACTGCCTGAATTTCCTTAGCTGATTTGCAAGCAAAGTTTTCGGAGAAATCACAAACAAGAACGATTTCGTCATCTTCAAGATTTTTAATACATTTTTTCCATGATCGGTACTGGTGATTGACATTGTAATGATGCGTTTTGAATTGTTTTAGGTCTTTAAGAAATTCCCTGATTAAGTTGTCTACTGTTCCTTTAACTGTTGTTTTAGCATATTTTTTGGTCTGTTTTTCTTCAAATTTTCCTTTAGTTACTTTTGTATACGTATATGTTATAATTTTCCACTGCTGCCACTGTATGGGGAGGTTTTTATGTAAAGTTGGGTTAAGGGTTGGAATCTTATCTTTGCAATCAATGCACTCTGAGTAAAAACACTTGAATGATGCGGAGCAAGTAACTTCTCTCAAAATGTCACCTAAATCTGATGATTGAAGCACACCTAATCTCTTCAAGGCTGTAGTTTTGAATAGCATGTTAGTATGTTTTACACAAGCACATGTGTTTCGATCTTGGATTTTTGGATGAACAACGTAAAATGGCCGGTAACGACAAAAGGTTTGGAAAGATGCTCTGCCGCCTTCAGCTTGATATTTTTTATGAAGCTTGTATAATGGTTCAGTTAAATATCTTTTCTGCATCTTGTTTTTATTTTTTGTCACACATTCTTTTTTTCCAACGCTTGGTCGACTCACATCTTCCCTTTTGAAAAATGCATTGAGTTCTTGTGTATATTTTGGTCTCGTATTTCTTGCTTGAATTAACCTAATCCTCCCTTTAAGACCAAGAACCTTTGTGATATTGGTTTTCTGTTTGTATTTATTAACCATTTCATGTGTAGTTAAATTTTTCAAGACATCTTTCTTTTTTTTTTGTATCTGCTTTCTCATAATTTATTTTTATGGACTCTGTTAAAGTATTCAGCAAAACTAATTTCTTTTTAACCTTATCTTTTTCTTGAGCAGAAGCAGTTGGTATAGTAGCTTCCAAAAAGTTGTTGGTTTTCGTGATAGGGGTATTCATATCGTATTCATCTCCAATTGTAGTGACAACAGTAGATTTACTACTACTTTTTTGTGTTAATCTCTGTTTAAGGTTAATTATCTCACGCTTATATCGATAATTTTTCCTTCTGAGATTTGCATTTTTTCTTTTCAATTCCATATTTTCTTCAATTAAGTCTTGCAATCTTCTTGTCTTTTCGTCTTGTCTTTTCGTCTCGGTCTTTTTGTCAATATTTTTTGTATTATTAATATTAGTATGGGATGCCGTTTTATTATCAGTTTTTGAAGAACCTTGAACTTCCTTCTCTTCTTTCCTCTTTTTAGCTTTATTAGCATTTTGCTTCCTTCATTTTTCAAGCTGCTCCCGTTTTTGTGCTTCAGTTAATGACATCTTTTTCTTTTTAATGTTTTCTTAAACTTTTTCCAGGTATTTTAAACGTCTTTCTTCATATTTCTGAGGATTTTCCTTTTTTAAATTATCTCGATATTTTTTCTGCCTTTCGGAAGGTGTTTTCGGTGGCATTTCTGTAAAAAAAAATTTAGGAACGCATAAAAGACGAACTAACGAAGCAATACACTTGTTTTTTATAGACGCGTTTGCCTACTTTTTAGTGAGTTCAAAAGCATTAACGAACTTTTATTCTACGAGTATTACAAATTCACAGAAGAAAAAAAAACTATTTGTCGTACTTTTTGGACTGACCGATCCATTGTTTATTTTATCGTATAACGTCGTATAAGACCTTACTAATAAGCAGGCAAACGGATGTCTGTTGAAAAAAGTAACCCCGTTAAATAAATATAAAATCAGTGCACACCCTGAAACACAGTGTACACCAAGCTTTATAAAATACTATTTCGTAACGTGACGAAAAATAACGAAAAAGTAAAAGGAATTATAACCTAAAAACAGTTTTAGAAGTACATTTTTGTTCAAAATGAATTTGACGAATATAATTAGCTAAAACAATAATCCTAACGTTCATTATTATTAATTTGATATACAATTCAGACTTACTTACCACAAAAAAAGTAATATTTTTCTTTCGTATCGAAACATTAAAACAGCCGACGCACTTAGAGAATCCAGTTTTCACTGAGAAAAAATATGGCGCTGAAATTTACGATCAGCCAATAAGTTTTTTTTTTTTATATTTTATTTAACGGGCCTGGAAACGAGTCCTTTTAGCCACACAAATTAACAATATACGGTTTACAAATAAAGTTCACTTCTTAAATGTTAACACTTCTTAAAATTACAGTTTCATTTCTATGTTCAATAAAAATTGGAATAAAGATTTATAAAACTTCTTCTCTGAAAGTAAACTTTTCAACGATGTTTCTTCTTGTCGCTCTTGTCTGTCAGTGTCATTGTCAATTTCACTACACAATAACAATCTTTGTAGGTTATATTTTCTACATTTCATAACAACGTGTTCTAAGTCCTCTTCCTCGTTGCACTCCTCACATAGTCCACTATCCACAAGCTTCAGTCTGCACAAATGGGATTTTGTTTGGCAGTGCCCAAATCTCATTCTATTGATGGAAGTTATGAAGCTTCTCGGTCCAGAGATTTTGTGGTACCAGGGTTGGGCGGGCGGGACCTTTTGTATGTCATAGTACCATTTTCCCTTATCGGACGATACATTCCTCCAGTAATCATTGAAAAGTTCTCTGTGGCATTCCTTCATGGGAGCATATAAATCGGTAAAAGGTATGTGCATTGAATCACTATGATCTTCATCTGGATCTCCCCTTGCTATTTTATCTGCTTCTTCATTTCCCGCTATAACGGAGTGAGAAGGGACCCACATAAATTTTACAAATTTACTATTTACAGACATATTATACAATACTTGCTTTATCTTAAAAATCAAATGATTGGTACTGAATTTTAAAATCCTATTTTCAAGAGCTTTAATAACACTAAGTGAATTGGTTAGTATTAAAAAATTATTACTATTAATATTACATAAATATAAAAGAGAACAATAAATGGCATAACATTCAGCAGTGAATATACTACAATTAGAATCTATTTTGATAAACTTTCTGGATTTAGTTTGGGGGTCATAATATGCTGATGTAACAGTGCTCAAGGTTTGAGAACCATCAGTGTATATACTGTAATAATCAGTTTCATCAAGCATATTCAAAAGTTCTACTTGATTAATGACATCCCTCTTAAGTACTGCTACATCAATCATATTAGCATTATAATCTATATTATACAAAGGCCAATGGCTCTCTCTAAATACACTTTTACCAAATTTAAGATGAATTTGTATCATTATTCTTAAGAGTTCCGGTAATTTTCTTGATAAAATATTTGAAGAGTCCATATAAGTACCTACACAAGTGATATCTAATGGGAGCACAGGAAGTATTCTATTCATTATATGATTGTTATTAGAAGCAAAAACCTTTAAACAAAACCTTTCAGCTATTCTTAATCTTATCAATGTTAAAGGAGGAATACATGTCTCTGCTTCCATAACATGTATAGGAGTAGAACACATAGCACCTGATATGATTCTTAGTGCTTTGTTTTGGATAATATCTAATTTTCTTAATAAAGTATAATTACAGTTAAAATAGGCTAAGGCGCTATAATCAAAGTGACTACGCAATAGACTTTTATAAAGTAACGATAAAGTTTTGGGATCTGATCCCCAGTAAACCCCTGCCAAAGATCTAATTATGTTCAGACCTCGGCAGGCATTTTTAATAATTTGTTCTATATGGTTATGAAATTTTAATTTACTATCAAGGTGAATTCCCAAAAACTTTTTACCTTCTATCCATTTTAAACTATTATCATGAAGTTTTACAATATTAATAGAAGTAGTGTATGTTTTAGAGAAAATCATTGCTGCACTTTTATTTAAACTTAGAGGTAACTTTAATTTACAGGTTTAATAATAATGAACTTGTTGTAATGCATTATTTAAATTATTTACAGCAATATTTACATCCTTATGACTACTATATACAACCAGGTCATCTGCATACTGCAGGTATTTGACATTATATTGGGAAATATATCTATTCAAATGGCATGTGTACAAATTGTACAAAAGAGGTGATATAGTGGCACCTTGCATTGTGCCTTTAAAAACTTGTCTAGGTCCGTATAAAATATTATTAAATTTTACATACATTGTCCTGTCATACAAAAAATTAAAAATCCATTTACAGACCTTGCCTGGGATACTTATGTCAATTAAGACATCTACAAGAATGGACGGAATCACATTATCAAATGCCCCCTGTACATCAAGGAAGGCACAAACTGTAGATGAATGAGAAGAAAAGGATTGCTTTATATCTGATATTAAAGCAACAAAACTTTCTGCAGAGCTTTTACCTTTACGGAAACCATACTGTTCCTTTGGTAAGATATTATTAGATTCCACATACCAGTCTAACCTAACCTTTATCATATATTCAAATACTTTTCCAACACAAGATGACAATGATATAGGTCTGTATGAGTTACAGTGGCTTTCAGATTTGTCTGGTTTTATGATAGGAATGATGCATTGGGTTTTCCATGAAGTTGGAATTAGTTCATTATCCCAGAGTATATTGAAAATATTGAGTAAAATCTTTTGAGCATTCTCATGTAAATGATTTAAAAGTTTGTAAGGAATATCATCCAAGCCTGGAGTAGTGTCTTTTCTAGATTTTAAAGCAGATTGAAATTCTTGCCATGTAAAAGAATTAGATAAGAATGCACTTTGTGAATTACCTTCTTGCATAAAAAAAGTATCTAACAAATTGCTGTCTACTAATTTTTCAGGTGGATCAGTGGGAGCATACTTATCAAGAAAAGATGGAATCCATTCACAATTTTTTGGAGGTGCATTTGAAGATGCTCTTTTGAATCTGCGGATATAGTTCCAGACTACAGTAATAGGTGTGTATCTATTAAATGACTCACAGAGTTTTTTCCAACCATTCTTTTTCTTTTCTTTCAAAAGTCTTTTTTTAATGGCATCTGTTTTTTTATAATGTATGTAATTTTCTAAAGAGGAATAATTTCTATAATAATTCAAAGCTGCTTTACTCTTTTTAACTGCTTCTGAGCATTCATCGTCCCACCAGGGAACAGGTTTTTTCATAATTGTTGGAGAAGTTATTTTAAGTTTTGGTATACATTTTTCTTTAATTTGATTTAAGATATCACAAAATTGATTGTATGACAACAAAGGATTACTAGTATCAATAGAGAATGATTTGAATGTTTTTTCTGTTTCAGATTCAAAAAGTTTCCAGTCAGCTTTGTTATACAGAAATCTTTCTGATGGTTGACCTACTTCAAAAGTTTGTGGTGATAGCTGTATGACTGTGATAGTGGGGTAATGATAGCTGCCCATTGGATCATCATGAACACTCCACTGACTTAGTGGAGCAATGTTGGGACTGACACAAGTTATATCAATGGAAGACTGTTTGTTACGTACACTACCTACTGTGTTTGGAGCTCCAGAATTCAAGATACATAAATCACACTCATCTAACATGTTATATACATCTGTACCTCTGGGTTTTGTTGAAAAACACCCAAAGGCCTCATGATGTGCATTTAAATCCCCAGATAGTAAGATAGGTTTAGGTAAACTATTAATTATATGTTTAAGCTGTCTAGATTTAAAATGTCCTGGTCTTGGTGGACTATAGACACATAGGATGGATATATCACCTGTATCAGTTTTAAGAACTATAGCTGCAGATTGTAAATCATTATAAAAAGGCATATCTATACTTTTGTATTTAAAATGATTCTTAATAAGTATACCGACTCCACCACGACCCTTAGGGCCATGTTGGAAAATAAAATTATAACCAGCTAATTTAAAATGCATATTATTTTTGAGATAAGTTTCATTTAACAGACATATATCAATGTCATTCTGCTCTAAAAAGGAAATAAGAAGTGGCTTTTTGCTATTGATACTTTCTACATTAAATTGGCAAATCTTTAAGAACTTATTATCCATGTTTTAAATTGTTTACTAATGTTTCTTTTATAAAAGATGTAGTCTTTTTTTATTACTATTTCCTAAATTTACTAACTCGCCACTAACGATTTTAAGATACTATCATTCTTTAAAATACCTTGAACTATTTCATCTGTTGTAATTTCTTTGGGTTTTGTAACCATGTTTGTAACTTTCTTAGGGTGTAATGTAGGGTAATCTGAGTTATAATGTGTTAAACTATATGTGTGATCTGTTTTTTTCATTAAATTGGCATATGTCACTTTATTCTTTTTTGTTTAACAGGACAATCTCGCGAAATAGCAAGGTGTTGACCACCACAGTTAGCACAATGCAAAGCCTGATCATCGGGGCATTCTAAGTAATGATGATCTTTGGCACAAATTGAACATTTTTGTTGAGACTTACATATTTTTGCATGATGATTGAATTTGAAACACTTGAAGCATTGCAATAAGGGAGGATCATATTCATAGACTTTAAAATTAAATAAATCCAAAGATACAGATTCTGGCAATGAATTAGCTAAAAAAGTTACGGAGACAGTTTCAAATGGTTTAGTTTTACCATTGACTTTTTTAGTGAACCTTCTCACTCCGATAATCTCACAGGATGAGATTAATTTCTTGAAAAGGTCTTCGTTGCTTATATTTGTAGGAACATACCTCAATACTCCAATTTTTTCAATACTTCTCGCTGGGATAAATGCCTTAAAATTGTGTGTCTTTGGAATGTCTCGTTGAGTAAATAATTGTTTGCGTTACTTGCCTGGGAGAAAAATATGCCTATTTTATTTGCAGACATTCTTTTAATGCCTGTCACTCCTTTAACTTCGTCTTTAAAAAGTCCCGCCAAAGTAAGTGGGTTTCTGTTGCCAACATTTCCTTCAGTACTGGTACTCTCGGTAAATACTACATATTCCTGGGACGCAGACGTTTCCGGAAAAAGTCTTCGATATCCTGGTTTTATGAACGGTAAGTACATCTTTCCGTCTAAAGAGTCGGCTGGAGTAGGAGGCCTCCGCAGTCGCTTCCTATCGGGTTTCCCAGGAGACGACTCCCCTGGGTCCTCCTCCACGTCTGCACTTATTAACGGTTCGAATGCGATTAACTATCAATGGAATTTGCTAAACAGAACATAAAATTAATATTTTCTTTCAAAAGTTGAAAAAACGCGCCTTTATCTTTAAAAAGCCCGCCAAGGTCCCCTTTGTTTGCCAGCCAATAAGAACGCTTTTAGTGTTGCCAATACAAAATGCTACAGATTCGTTCAGAAATTAAAGGAACTACTGAGCAATAGTGTGACTAAAGAGTACGTAACTAAAAAGTAAAAAAGGTGAGACATTTTATTTTTTGCGTGAAATGTAATATATTTTAAAGAAAGCAAGATACAAGCAACTTTGAACCTTGATCTTTATTATACAAAGGTGCTAAGCAGAAAAAATTAAAAAGGTACACATACGTCAAGTAGTATTTTTTAAAGTGGCCAAGTCGTTGGTACCCATAGAGACAAAAAAATTTTGTATGGAAGAGTAAATCATAGTAGTGAAAAACTGAAGCATTACAAATTTATAAAAAACAGTTTCAGTCTTTGTGATATATAAACTTAATCAGGGGTATATTTCCTTCATTCCTACACAAATATCTTGCAAGAAATTTAATCATTTTGTCTTATATTTTGACTCAAACTATTGCGACATATTTTTTTTTACAAATGTACATCTTTTTTGAGAAATACTCAATTATTATAAATTCAATATTAAGATTAAGCAAACCTGCGACAGAGACATTTTAAAATCGTTCGGCCATCCTATTTCAACAGAATGACCCCATTCATATTTAGATTGGTTAACATGAACAACAATGATTATGAAGAACAAATAACATTTATCAACAATAGAATTAACCTAAAGAATGGACATCTATCAACAGAACAATTTTAAAGAAAACAATAAAATTTAAACTGATACACATTTGTTATATGATATTCTAAATTTAATAAATAATTGCACTTATAGTCCACTGAACAAACGAGGAAAAGAACACCAATTGTGAAATTTTAAATAGTTACTGGTCTTATTTCACTCACATAGGGCACATGATGTTGCAGTTTGTGTAAGCTCATTACTTTCACCAGTTGTAATCATCCATTGTATAAATGTAGTGTGGTAGTCGTTACTTCCCATACTTAAGCCCATTTGTCATTAATTCGGTTTCGCCGCCATATATATTGCCGACGCTTACCCACACAAGGAGTTTCGTCCAAGACATTTTCTCATAGTATTGCCGACGCTTACCCACACAAGGAGTTTCGTCCTAGGCATTTGCTCATAGTATTGCCGACGCTTACCCACACAAGGAGTTTCGTCCTAGGCATTTACTCATAGTATTGCCGACGCTTACCCACACAAGGAGTTTCGTCCTAGTTATTTGCTCATAGTATTGCCGACGCTTACCCACACAAGGAGTTTCGTCCTAGGCATTTGCTCATAGTATTGCCGACGCTTACCCACACAAGGAGTTTCGTCCTAGGCATTTTCTCATAGTATTGCCGACGCTTACCCACACAAGGAGTTTCGTCCTAGGCATTTACTCATAGTATTGCCGACGCTTACCCACACAAGAAGTTTCGTCCTAAGCATTTGCTCATAGTATCGCCGACGCTTACCCACACAAGGAGTTTCGTCTTAGGCATTTGCTCATAGTATTGCCGACGCTTACCCACACAAGGAGTTTCGTCCTAGGCATTTGCTCATAGCATTGCCGACGCTTACCCACACAAGGAGTTTCGTCATAGGCATTTGCTCATAGTCTACCGCTTTCCACGCCCAAGGTGATACGGTTTTCTCTGAATGTGTCAAGTAAGGATAGATTGAATAGGATAGGTTTAAAAAGGTAGATTGATAATAATAAATTAAATATGGATATGGATACATAAGGATAACAAATGGTGTGCTAAGATATATAATGAGTATAAACCACAACAATTTTATGAACAGTCTTACTTCTTTAGATGTTTTAATTAAATTTATGCCGAACCTCTGGAGGAGCTTTCAGATTCAGACTCAGTGAATTTACACCATGGTTTAATTTTATCCACTGAAAATACATTTGAGTAGTTCCTTTTTGAATATCCGTCTATGCTACTGATTTCATAGCGGTCATGATCAAATACCGCACTAACCCTATAAGGACCGCTAAACGCGGGATTAAGTTTATTACTCTCGCCGGAATTATTTGTGTTTTTTTGAACTAAAACGAGATCACCCACAGTATATTGTTTAGGTTTACATCTCTTTTTATCATACCTGAGTTTCATCCGTTCCTGTTGCCTAGATATATTTAAATTAGCTTCATCCCTGATGGTTTGAATGTTATTATGCGTTTTGCCAGTATCAGAGATGTCATGTAAATGCCCCTCAGCAGCACTAACAGTTGCTTTACCCAATATGATCTCCATAGGAGATTTTCCTGTACTCGTATTAATAGTGTTATTGAGACTCCATTGAACGTCATGTACGTATTTATCCCAATGTCGGTCGTCAGTATCATGGCAAAGTGCTGTAAGTGACGCTAGTATTGACCTATTGTACCTCTCAATTTGGCCATTTGCCCTTGGTGTTGCTACAGCATTCAATATGTGTTTCACCCCTATGCTCTTAATATACTCTCGAAATTCCTTAGAGGTAAAACTGGTTCCTCGATCTGAGATTAGAGTTTGTGGTGTGCCAAACATCGCAAATATTTCTTTTAATACTCCAATAGACGTTTTGCTCTTGGTGTCCTTAACTGCTCGTAATAGGATATACTTTGTGTAGGCGTCAATAATACCGAAAATATACATATTGTTTTTCTTGCTTTTTATAAAAGGTCCTAAATGATCAATATGAAAGCATTGAAATGGAACATTAGGTTTCGGTGGTGGATGCAAATATCCTTGTTTCTTTCCACCGGTTTGTTTTGCATAAGCGCATGGAATAAATGCGTTTACATATTTTCTGACAAACTGTACCATTTTTGGAAACCAGTAATCCTTTCGCATTTTTTTAATGGTTTTCTCCACTGAAAAGTGACCTGCTCCGTCATGACATAGTTGACAGATTTTCCACCTAGCGTCTTTCGGTATGACCCAACGTAAACCGTCGTTCGTTTTTCTATAAATTTTGCCATCTTTAAGCTCATATTTACTGATGATTTCCTTTGCTTCCGGTGACTTCACATCTAAAACAGCTTTGATGTTAGAAAGCACAGGGTCACTTAGTTATACCGCTTGAAGCCAGTGGACATCGCTAATTCGAAAAACTGATTGAGTGTTTTCTTCTGGTACAGAAGTCGGATTCGGGTTGCGACTTAAAGCATCGGCATGGGCGAGCTGCGTACCTGGACGATACTGAATGCTGAAAGTATATTCCTGAACCATTAACCACCAGCGAGCAATCCTTGGTATTAGATCTCTTTTGGTGAGTGTTGTCCGAAGAGCGTTACAGTCTGTAACGACTTTGAATTCAATGCCCAATAAATATACTCTAAAACGGATAAGTGATGATACAACTGCTAGAGTTTCTAATTAATACGAGTGAAAATGGTGCTCTTCCGGCGTTGTTTGGCGACTAAAGTATGCAATTGCTTGCAGCGGTTCAGAGTCAGAAGCACGTTGTAATAATATACCTCCCAGGCCAACTGAACTCGCATCGGTATGTAGCTCTGTTTTAAAGTTAGGATTAAATATCGCAAGGACCGGACGACTTACAAGAATCTCCTTAAGTTTCTGGAAGGAGTTTTCTTGAACTTCATCCCAAACCCACGGGACGTTAGATTTTGTAAGTGAAGTCAGTGGTTTAGCAATTGACGCAAACCCTTGAACAAAACGGCGAAAAAAACTTGTTAAACCTACGAATTGTCGAACCTCATGTACATTTTCAGGTGTTTTAAAGGATCTTACAGCTTCGACCTTTTTTGTTCCTGGCCGTACCCCCTCCGAAGAAATTTCAAAACCAAGGTATTCTATAGATCTTTTAAAAAAATTACATTTACTAAGATTTAACGTCAAATTAGCTTCCTGAATTAAATCGAGAACTGAGGTCAACTTTTCTAAGCCTTCGTCAACTGTTTTAGATGCTATTATAATATCATCCATATAGGCAATTACACCCGGTATGTTACGTTTCTTTAATAGGTTCAAAATCAAACGTTGAAAGACGGCAGGTGCGTTAGTTAACCCAAAAGGCATTCTATTATATTCATAATGTCCATCAGGTGTCACGAACGCAGTCAAATGTTTGACTCCCCTGAAATAGGTACTTGGTAGTAGCCTGATGCCAAATCAAGGGACGTAAAATAAATCTGATCCGACAAGCTGTCGATTTGGTCATCGATTAAAGGCATTGGATATTTTTCCTTTAGAGTCTTTCGATTTAATGCTCTATAATCGACACATAATCTTGTGTCGCCGCTTTTCTTTGCCACTAAAATAATAGGACTGGCGTATTCTGAAGTAGATTTTTGTATAATACCATTTTCTAACATCTCATTTACCATTTCCTTCACTTTACTTCGTTCGGATAATGAAAGCCTATACGGACGGTAAGTAACCGGTGTATCATCTTTAAGTTTTATTTTCATTTCCGTATGCGTTGTTTTTCCTAATTCATTCAAACTGAATGCAAAGCAATTTCGTTTTTGGTTCAACAATGAAAGTAATTTGACTTTGACCGACTTATCTAAATCTTTATCTATTATAAGATCATCCTACGTGATCATTCTATCATTAGTTTCTAAACAAAAGATATTATGAGAGTCACTTGTTGTTATATAATTAATATCACTGAAAGAAATTTGTTTTGAGAGAAGCACGGCTCTAGCAATTAGAGTACCAGCCACCAACGTAAATGGTCTAATGTTTAATCCTATAGCAATTACCGAGCTCACACCTTCTTTGATTGTATAAACGCCCGGTAGCACAATGTATTCTTGTCCCAATTTGAAAGATCCAACAGTGTCCACATACACTAACCCATTATTATAATTACTAGTCTTGATAGGAATAGTAGTTAAGCCTTGTACAACAATATCGTCTACGCAAACTATTGGTAATTTCTCAGTGCTAGGATTTAGTTCCTTATACAAAAATAAAACGCTATCTGTTTTGTAAGCTTGAATTCCCGGTAACTCGGTTAATGAGTGTCTGTACGGGCAAGCACGTACAGTTTGTAGCGTCAGCATTTTACCTCATAGTCAGTTATTACATTCAATTGAATTCAGTATCAGTATTACAGCAGTGGTATCAACCGGTCATCAACCTACTTTATATCATTTCGTTCGCGTCCACACATTATCATTTAACATCAAATAGTTTAAGTTCTATAGATCAATATATCAATCAGTTTTCTACTATCAAATATCTTTCATTCTATATCATATATCAACGAAAAGGGTGTGCAGACCGTACATCTTTTCTGGTCCTTCGAGCATAGGACCTCGCGAGTGCACAAATCAGTTTCTTACGTGAGGTGTGAACTATCACGGACTCTGGACTTTCCACTGTGGATGTAAAAGGATTGCAGTGAATTGGATTTCCAGGATTTATCAAATCAATCTGCGCGCAGACAACGGTTATCAAGAAATAATCAAGTAAGATCTGTCCAGTTTATTATATTTTATCAGTCGCATCATACCTATTATCAAATTATAAAACATGGAGGGTTTACTTGCGTCCCAGGAGCAAATAGTGGCTGCTATAGAGCAGGTGTACACTAATTTTAAGAAAGATGGAGCCGATAGGAAGACTCCAGATTATATCAAACGTAGAATAGTTACATTAGACGGTTACTGGCAGGAATATCAATCGAATCATATTAAATTGTGTGGATCGCTAGAAAAGTCTCACTCTTATTTTACGTCTAATCAGTTCGAAAATACAACTGAGAGATTCTCTAATATCAGGAGCGCTATACAAAATTATCAAGGATCCCCTTTTATCAGACCTGCAACTCCTTTGGGGCAGGCGCAAGGCCCATCAGGCCTTCAGACTTCAGCTAATTTAACTCATAAGGGGACAACAAGCAAAACCGATGAGATGCTTAGGAAGCAAAGCAGTAATTTTAAAGCCTTTGAACATACCATTTCAAATATAATATTAGATACGATATCAGAAAAGTGGGAGTTTGAACACCTCCTACGTTCAGTTCAGACTCGTTGGTCAGCGATTGACTCCCTTCACTGGGAACTAGATAGTGAGCTAGGTGGTAGGGACCCAGACTACGAGGCAACGTTTTACAAATATGAGCGAACTTATAACGACGCTATCAAATCTATTAATAGGAAATTGTTTTCCATTTCACATCGGGATCATTCGACACCACACTTAGAGATACCTACTTTTAACGGAAGCTACCATCAATGGACGTCATTCAAAGATTTATTTACTGAGACGATTCATAGCAACCCGTCTCTCTCTAGTGCCCAAAAGATGCAATTCCTCAAATCAAAAGTTAGGGGTGAAGCGGAGCGTCTTATTCAGCACTTACCAATTGCCTCTGATAACTACCTAGTATGTTGGGACATACTAAATCATAGGTTTGATAACAAGAAATTGATTTTAAATTCACATATCGATATCATTCTCAGCATACCTACGGCTCAACAGCCTTCATATAACCACATCAAAAGGCTTCACGACACTACCCGTCTCTGGTAGATGTCGTCTCGTGGGATCCATTGCTCATATACCTATTGTGTCAAAAATTGGACTCAGACACTCATAAAGAATACATCGCGTCTTTAAAAGCACCTAGGAATGTTCCAAATTTAGACGAATTTTTAGCATTTCTAGAAAGTAAGTTCACGACCATCGAATCGTCTTGTCGCAAACAAGAACCGATATCAAATAGGCCTAATTATTTAAGGGGTATTGGCCAAAATTATCAATCTATATCAATACCTAAATATCAAAAATCTAATAGTTATAACATAAAGCAACAATATAATTCGAACGGAAGAGGTATTTCGCAACATCCTAACCGAAATGTCTATTTAACAAAATCGTATAAGTGTCCGATTTGTCAAACCGATGACCACGGAGTTTTTCACTGTAAACAGTTTATGGAAATGTCGCAACCACAGCGACGAGCAACCGTTGCCAAATATAAGCTATGCCAAAATTGTCTTTATTGTCACTTTGGTAAAGCATGTTTTTCTGACAAAAGGTGTAGAGAGTGTAATCAAGCACATAATACACTTTTGCATGAAGCGTTTGAAAAACATGAACATAATTACGACACAGCGGCGAACATGAAACATGCGCGCGGCGCACCGAAACCTGAACCTTCCCAGGTCACACGGAGTAACTCGCACGTGTCAATACAACCGGACGTGCCGGAAATACTATTAGCAACTGCAATTATTAAGGTTCAAAAGTCAGATGGCACTTATATCAAATTAAGAGCATTATTAGACCAAGGCTCGCAGACATCTCTCATCACTGAGAATGCCGCTCAGCTATTAGGGATGCCACGCCAGAGATGCCATGGGGTAATCTCTGGAGTGGGAGAGACTGAGAGTAATTGCAAGAGTATCACTCATATCAAATGTCTATCAATAAACAGCAATTTTGAATTTGAAACAGACGCGCTAATAATGAACATCGTGACCCGTAACTTACCCAGCTGTTCATTTAACAAACTTACATGGCCCTATTTAGAAAATATCACCCTTGCCGATCCCGAGTTTAACTTAAGTAAACGTATAGATATCTTATTAGGTGCAGATATCTATTCAGCAATTTTATTAGAGGGTGTCTGTAGAGCTGCTCAAAATGTACCTATTGCCCAAAATACTCGCCTGGGCTGGATTTTGAGTGGCACAGTAAAAACCCTTCATTGTAATGTAGTCATAACAAACCTAGAGGAAATTTCAAAATTTTGGCAAATAGAAGATATCACCGACGAATCAAGCTTATCAACGGAAGACGAACAGTGCATTAAATACTACAAGGATACGACTACTAGACGACAGGATGGTAGTTATGAAGTAAGGATACCTTTTAAACCAGGTTTTGAGGCTAATTTGGGTAACTCAAAAACAAAAGCTATCGCTCAGTTTCGATCCTTAGAACGAAAATTCGTCAAAAATGAGGCTATGGAGAAAGAATATAAGTCATTTATGCAGGAGTATCAAACACTAGGCCACATGATTCCCGTCCAAGGTCACCCGGTCACACAGGACTGCTATCTTACTCATCACGGCGTAGAGCGTTCCGAATCCACAAGTACTAAGTTTCGAGTCGTTTTTAACGCTTCTCTAAAAACATCATCTGGATACAGCCTAAATGACTTAATGGCTTGTGGACCTTATTTGCAGCAGGACTTACAATCTTTGCTTATCAAGTGGAGGCAGTTCAAAATTGCGTTTACAGCAGATATAGAGAAGATGTTCCGAAAAATTTGGACCCACCCCGAAGATCAAAAGTATCAAAAAATCATTTGGCGTAACTCAACTCATGAACCTTTACAACAATATCAATTATCAACTGTAACTTACGGAACCAAAGCGGCTCCTTTCCTAGCAATGATGACCCTTAGACAGTTAGCTTCCGACGAAAGGTCACACTACCCTAACAGTCCAGCCGTGGACGTCCTTGAAAATAGTCTCTATATGGACGATCTTTTGTACGGTCAGCATAACATAGAATCAGCAAAACTATTATGTAGCGATCTCGTCAACTTATGTAGATCAGGCGGATTTAATCTTAGAAAGTGGCGATCGAATTCAACGGAACTAACTTGTATACCTTATCAGTCAACAGATCAAAACAGTTTTAATTTTAAAGGGGCTGAGCATACAAAGACGCTAGGGCTCAGCTGGGACCCGTCAGGCGATATTTTATCATTCGACATGAAAATAAATAAATTATCAAAAGATACTAAGCGATCGTTACTATCAAGCATTTCAAAGTTATTCGATCCTTTAGGCTTATTATCTCTACTATCAACTAAATTAAAAATTATTTTTCAAGAAGTATGGCAAACTAATATCAAATGGGATGATCCTGTACCAGATAGTATTCAAAAGGAATGGCTTAAAATTAAAGACGATATCTACAACATAAATAACATTAAAATAAACAGATGGTTAGGTATTCAGGAACATTGAATTGCAAGGCTTTTGTGATGCGTCGACAAAAGCGTACGCGTGCGCAATATATTGTAAAATTAAGAGAAAGGATCATCCGATTATATCATTATTTGTTGCGAAGGCGAGATTAGTACCTTCTAAAACTGCTACATCTCTGCTAAGATTAGAGCTGAGTGGAGCTCTCCTATTATCAAAACTAATGTTTAAAGTTCAACAATGCTTAAGCCACTATAGCATAAAAACATATGGATGGTGTGACTCTATGATTTGTCTAGGCTTGCTAAATGGAGACCCATCAAGATGGAAACTCTTTATATCAAATAGAGTCAAGCAGATAACTAGCATAATACCTTCGGAATGCTGGCGACATGTGAAATCCGAAGACAATCCTGCAGACTGCGCGAGTCGAGGTTTGACCGCTTCTCAACTCGTAAATCATCCTCAGTGGTGGAAGGGACCATCCTGGCTTCAGGACTATAAGGATGACCAGGCCCACCCAACTTATTCCACGGATTTGGAATTAAAAATTATCAAGCAAGTTAGTTTAGTTACTAAAGAAGATTTGGAAAAGGATGTTATCTATCAATTACTATCAAATAATAGCTGTTTCATCAAAATAATCAAAATATTATCATGGATGTTGAGATTTAAACAAAAAGATCAAAATTGACAAAGTTTTCTATCAGTATCAGAATTACAACAATCAAAAATAATAATTATCAAATATGTACAGAATTTAGAGTTTAAAAACGAAATATCATGTTTAAATAATGGAATCAAGTTATCAACTAAAAGCAAGTTATTAGAATTGAACCCGTTCTTAGATAAAGATGGGTTACTTAGAGTGGGAGGTAGACTTAGAAACTCTCATATAGATTTTGAAATGAAACATCCCATAATTATACCAAATAACTCTCGTTTATCAGAACTGATAATAGATATGTCTCATAAACTTGTATTCCACGGTGGAGCCCGCCTAACTTCAGCTTTTATTCGTCGAAAGTATTGGATTATCGGCGGCAACAATGATGTTAAAAAACAACTTCGAAAGTGTGTCAAGTGTCGGCGCTACGATCCCATTAAACACTCGCAAATAATGGGAGATCTACCATCCTCTCGTACCACACCGTCTCGACCATTTTATCATACCGGAGTCGACCTAACTGGATTTATCGAAGTAAAATCCAATAGAGGTCGAGGCATCAAGACCACCAAGGGTTATATCACAGTATTTGTGTGTATGGCGACCAAAGCTGTGCACCTCGAATTAGTATCAGATTTATCATCATCATCATTTCTTGCTGCATTGAGAAGAATGGCGGCAAGACGAGGAACACCAGGTCATATTTACAGTGACAATAGAACAAACTTCGTTGGCGCGAGCAGATCCCTTAATCAAGAAGTCATAGATTTAAAAACTACCTTAGATCATAATTTTTACACAACCATCACAGATATGAATATCTAGTGGCATTTTAATGCTCCGTTATGGCCTAGCGCTGGAGGGCTCTGGGAGGCTGCTGTAAAGAGCCTCAAATATCATCTAAAGAGAGTGGTCGGCGAACAAAAGCTCACCTTTGAGGAGTACTCGACTCTCTTATCACAGCTCGAGGCCTGTCTTAATGCGAGACCTTTATGCCCTCTAACCGAAGACTGCGAAGATCTGGACTTTTTAACGCCATCTCATTTTCTAGCAAGTGGACCCACGTTAACAATTATCGAGACAGAAAAGGATCACCGAACACGATGGCAATTAACACAAAAAATATTTAGTGATGTATGGCAGCGATGGCAACATGAATTTTTACAACAATTATCAGCCCGAAGCAAGTGGCGACAAGCTCAAGATAACATCAAGGTCAACGATGTCGTCATTATTCACGACGCTAACTTACCACCTGGTAAATGGGCACTAGGGAGAGTAATAACGCTTCACCCAGGGCAGGATGGCTATGTGCGTGTCGTCACGCTTAAAACAAAAAACGGCCAAATGAAAAGGCCTATCAGTAAAATATCTAGTTTACCTATCAATATCCAAGAAAACGAAGAAACAATCAAACCCATCAAATATCAACAACCTATCATCGCTACAACTACATTAAACAGCCACTCTAAGTCTTCATCATATACTACAAAACCGAAAAGTAACTTCCTATACTTACTATTTTTGTGGTTGATTTTAATATTATCTCCAGTCGACTGTACCTATAAAATATCAAACTTAAATAACAGCCAAGGTATTTATTTTGATAAAATAGCCAACATGCGTTTAGAACAAGATCAGTGGAAGTTAGTTATCTATTACGACATGGCTCCGTATTGGCAAGGTACAGAGTTATTAAACAAATACTTAAATCACCTTGAAGAGTCATGTACAAGGAACAACAATATAAATATACCTCAATGTGACGTCGTACTACTCCAATTACTTCACGGAATCGCCGAGCTCGAGCATTACAACGGCATGTTGCTCGGTCAGCAGTTCACACGGCCCGGCACGCGATCGCGCCGGGGTCTTATCAATGGTGTCGGTTCCATAGCGAATACACTGTTCGGCGTACTGGATGCCGATTTCGCAGAACAGTATGAACGAGACATAGTAACATTGAAAGATAACGAAAAGCACCTGGCTTTGTTATGGAAAAACCAAACTTCGGTTGTAGAAGCCGAGTTTAATTTAATCAAGAGAGTTGAGAGTTCTATAAATAAGCAGCATAAAATATTTAATCAGCACATCAATCATTTAGAAAAACAACTAGACTTGCAAAGAAATGTAGTACAACAATCTGTAAACACGAATGATTTCACCTTGTCATCAGTTATCGCTAATAGCATCTTATTAAAGTTACGAAACATTCAAGAAACCCTCGTAGACTCTATTACGAACGTTTACCTTGGGAGATTTAACTTCCACCTTCTCACTCCTGACCAACTGAAACACGAGTTAAGTATCATAACCGGGTTACTTACGAAAGATTTGACCCTCCCACTACATAACATTCAATCTGGCGTATCAAAAATATATCATTTACTTACCGTTAAGGCTAGAGCATCGAAATCATTTATTATTTTCGAAGTTAATATACCCCTTGTGAGTCGAGACAGTTACGATATTTATAAGTTATTACCGATCCCACAGAAAATAAACAAAAATATGATCAATATCATTCCCATCTCTGATTACGCCGCCGTTAATATGCAAAAGGATTCTTATGTGACTATGTTTGAAAAAGATATACAACATTGTATGAGATATACCCGCGCCCGTGCCGTCCTCCGGCGTCATGGGCGGCGCACCGGTGAAGTGTATCAGTGATAGTGTTAATGAGTGTAGTGCTCGTATAAATCAGTGTAGTGCGCGTGTATATCAGTCTAATCAAAGTGAATTAAATGAGTGTAGTAATGTTCAGGTTCAAACTTTGAGTGCTCGTGCACTCGATAGGTCTCACCTATTTTTCATAGACAGTTTAGCTCTCTTTAGTAATTAAGTTTTATCATTGTTTTATCACCTTGTAAATAGATTTTAAGAAATATTGTTTTATCACCTTGTCACTCACCTATCATTATCATCTTACACACTCATCTTCGCGGCCCGGAGCATGTACGGGCAAGCACGTACAGTTTGTAGCGTCAGCATTTTACCTCATAGTCAGTTATTACATTCAATTGAATTCAGTATCATTACAGCAGTGGTATCAACCGGTCATCAACCTACTTTATATCATTTCGTTCGCGTCCACACATTATCATTTAATATCAAATAGTTTAAGTTCTATAGATCAATATATCAATCAGTTTTCTACTATCAAATATCTTTCATTCTATATCATACAACGAAAAGGGTGTGCAGACCGTACAGTGTCCGATTAACATTTCGGTGGGAAGAAAACCGGATTTAATTAAAAATACTTCAACTTCCTCGTTAACTCCATCTACTTCTATCTGAACTTTAATGCGACCACTTGGAATTACACTACCGTCCCCGAATCCATTCAGAGTTGGTAAATTATTTTTGTCCACAGGAACGTTGAGCCTATATCCTAAATTTTCATCGAGCAAAGTACATTGACTACCCAGATCAATGTATGCACGAAATGAATGATTGTTCACTAAGACCGTCTTGTAGTATTTCGCTTCTCCCCTTTGTCCACAACCAATCTTAAATACATTTTTGGATGGAGTAGGAGTAGGCGTTATTGTCGAACCACGAGTTCCATCAAATCAGTTATTGCGCGTGCCTTTACAAAGTGGCTCGGTATGACCAAACCTTCGACACTTCGTACACTTTTTGACAGGCTTTGGACAATTCGCCACTGTGTGGCCCAATTCCGTACAGTTATAACAATGAATTTTGAGGGGATTCTGATCTCTTTTTTGAGGGTATGAGTCTTTTTGGAACTGTCGACTATCAATCAATATATATAAAACTGTTCCGTTACTGACTGAGTGACTGAGGTACTGAGTGACTGACAGACAACGTACAGCCGTAACTACTAGGCTAAGAGAGCTGAAATTTGGAACATACATTCTTTAAGGGATGTAGGGGTGCACTAAGGAAGGAATTCCCGAAATTCCCACGGGAACGGGAAATATAGGACTTTTTAGTTTGTATGAATAATCTTATTCCTTGAGTGCAACGATGTAAAACTTGGTGTAAAGGTTTTTCAATATGTGTCTGGTTGTGTTATGAAAGGAATTCCCGAAATTCCCACGGGAACGGGAAATATATGATGTTTTAGTTTGTATGAAAAAATCCCATCCCTTGAGTGCACGGATGTGATACTTGATATAAAGGTTCTACAATAAGTGTCTATTTGTATTATGGAAGGAATTCCCGAAATTCCCACGGGAAGGGGTTGGACTTTTTAGTTTGTATGAAAAATCTTATTCCTTGAGTGTACAGACTACAGATGTGATACTTGGCCTGAAGGTTCTTCAAAGAGTGACTGGTTGTGCTACGGAAAAAATTCCCGAAATTCCCACGGACACGGGAAATATATGATTTTTAGTTTGTATAAAAAAACTTATTCCTTGAGTGCATGGGTGTGATACTTGGTATAAAGGTTCTATCAGTGGGTGTCTGGTTGTATAGTTTCTGAAATTTCCACGAGAAGGGTAGTTAAGCGCATACAAAGTTGCGGGATAAAGCTAGTTTTCAATATTCTTTTGGGAGGTGTGTTTAGGTAAATAGTTGTTATTAATATTTCTCAGATATTGTAAAACTTGTTCTGGTTCTTTAAAGTTACTACCTTGCACGTTCATTTTAATATTAAAATCAAAAATTCCATGGCTTAAACAGTCGACAGCCTGTTTGCCAGTAAGCTCGCATCTATTAATCAACATAATTTTGTCATAAAAGTATTCCTCTAAAGATTCATTCTTACGTGTTTTCCTGGCTAACATTTCAGTCAATAAATCAGCATAGTTTTGTGTGCAAGGAAATGCCGCCTTTAATTTTTCTTGCCACTCATTCCAAGTATATTTGACTGAAATTAAACCCTCATACCATCTATTTGCTAATCCCTCTAACTTTGGTAAAGCGTAAAAAACTGTTTGCCGTTCGGTCCATCCGAAAATGTGTGCAGATTCATTTACCTTGCCTAACCAGCTTTCCATAGTTTGTATTTTAGTACTTGGATCAAACCCAGGAATGACATTTTGAGATCCTTGTAATCCGTGTGATCCCGAAGACCCTGTATTGCTTTTTTCACTTAATATTGTTACTAGTTTATCTAAAACGTTTGGAACACTATCATTACTATTGCTCTTATTTGAACTGCGCCTTTTTGGAGAGGAACAGTTTGAATTGAGGCTTTCATGAGAACGTCTATAATGTTTACTTTTACTAGAATGTTTGCGTTTATATGGTCTTGTTTCATACTCCATCGGAGATGGTGTACGACCTGAATCTGAATCGGTATAGCTTTCATGCCTACGGTGGTTGCGGTGACGGCGATGACTTCTCCCTTTTTTGATAGGAGAAGGCAATATATATATATTGCTTTACACCTACTATATAATAAATAGAAATTATATGATATTGATATGAAAAGGAAAAATTGAGGATAACTAAATAAATAGGAAAGGAAGACACAATATAATATCTGAAACCAATAAAACAGTTAATGCAACCATAGCATTTGCTTTCAAGTTTTTTTTAAGAACAAC
The DNA here is from genome assembly GCA_944452665.1 of Stenoptilia bipunctidactyla. Classification (NCBI taxonomy): domain Eukaryota; kingdom Metazoa; phylum Arthropoda; class Insecta; order Lepidoptera; family Pterophoridae; genus Stenoptilia; species Stenoptilia bipunctidactyla. The sequence goes on along the minus strand of OX101741.1, from coordinate 9,541,766 downwards.
CCTTATTGTTTAATACTGTTTCAACCATAAGAATACCTTATTCTTAATAAAAACTCATTTATTAAGTTTTTATCAAGAATAATGTAACACTGTATAGTAATACAGTTCAATTTTAACCATAAAACCGTTAATGCAACCATTGCATTTGCTTTCTATTCAAGAACAACTGTGCTTTATACTGTTTCCAAAATATCAAGTAGATTATTACCTAAGTAAATCAAAGTTCATTTGTTATACAAGTGTTCCTAACTAATTGGAACCCATATAAGATTTGTTAAACAGAGGATTCACACATATAATTATCATGTACATATAAATTCAGGCATTTTTATCCAATAAGCCTCAAAACAGAGCTTTGTGTTTGGTATTCACCCTCTTAAACCTCAAAATTGTCAATACATCAACACATTAAACCAACCCTTACCTAGTTGGACCAGTGCCTCAACCAATTTATACTCTTTTTGCCTTTGATTGACCGGTATATTGTTAAAATCAGGTGACTAGTAAAATCACCGCTTATAAATCTTACATTTATAAAATTTGTTTATACCAACATTATTAACTAGTAGATCATCCACAATAACCTTTTATATACATATTTCTTTTACTTTTAGCATACTTAAGCAATTGTGCTAATAACCCTTTTCAGTTCCTGCTTTCAGATTACACCAATTACTTACTACATATTGCCATTCTAGTGTTTTAATATGATTTATGCATACAATATTATATTACCGAATTCACTGTACAAAGATTAAGATTCTATAAGATCTTTTTACTTACTTATCATAATATTTGAACTGTATCTCAGACAGTGTGTGCATGTATTGATAAGACAAGACAAGAGCAAAATTCACATTAAATTAAGTACCGTAGGTAACACAATTTAACCTAACCTAACTATACTTTGATAGACAAATAATTATTTTCCTGATTCTGATGATTTATATCCACATACTATAAGCAGCTTGAGTATAAAGTAATGCATTTACAGGTATAAAATATGAAACTCAAAACATATCCCTAAAGAAAGTGTGTTAAGTACCGACCATACATGGAAGTTATCTAAGCACGCTTAGTATCAGAATATTTTGAAAGTTAATATATGTGTAGAATTTAAGTAATCATTAGTTTTCAGCGTCATGATATATGACTACACCATACTATTACAAAGAATAAATGATTCAGTAATAGGTATAAATATTCCTTGAGTTTTGAAGTTAACAAATAGTCAAGTCATTTATACTCAAAATAATAACTCTTAACCGAAAAGAATATAGACATAGTATTTTATATATGTAGTTGCTGCCACCCATAGATGTACACTAGATATATTTCAACATACTTTAGGCAAACTTGCTTGCTACTTTACCATTAAGTCATTTTTAGAACATCAGCATCAATGCTTGTTAAATTACCACTACGTACTTTATTGGTACAGCTAAATGAAAAGTTTCATATACTTATACTTGGCCGAGATTTGTTAAATTAGTTACAAACAGGACTTACCAGAAATTTCTTCAACCTTAGATTACCTTACTTGGAAATGGAAGAACATCCCACTTCTGACTATTAAATAAAACTGGATCTTATCAAGATACTCTTATATTTCCTTGTTTACAGTATTTATATAACATTTACAGCTCTTTCTTTCTACAAATATATTTCTCTTTTGTCCTTTGCTACCTGAAAAACAACGCTACTTTTTCCGTTAGCTCGTCAGACAACCACGAACTATAGAGTGACACATTATTTTTTATACATCTCAAACCAAAGAGTAGGTCAATCTATTGCTATGGAATTATCTACAGATAAAAAAAAGGGACTGCTCAACAAATGAAATTACAATAATTAACAGTATATTCTACGTATGGTATATAAGCTAACCTTTAAGTTTTATCTCTCCATTTTGTTACACGTTGTATATATATGTCGGAATCGGGGTGATTCCTCTCTTTTATCCAACATCAGGTATTCTTGGGGATTTCAATCACGATTCTCTAATACAGTCTTTTGTGTGGGCGTCTTTAGGGCGAGTCGGTTTTTCTACTGTCGACAATGCTTGTGGTATTGAACTGATTGATCTTGGCTGCTACACAGTTCTACTCTCTTGTTAATGATCTCTTGAAGATGAGGTTGTCTTGAATAATTGCTTGAAGAACACTTTCCTCGTGTCCATCTTCTGTATTGTTATTATTCTTTCTGCTCGTGACAAACTCGTGACGTAGACTCTGTCAAGTACCAAGAAGGTACTGGCATCCGAAGACAATCGAAATAAACTATAAGGCTCTAGCTAGACACCGCCGACACGGCCATCCTGCTAGTACACGTCCTCGTGTGATAATCTGAAACGATCATACCGAAATGGTGGCTTGGCCACTCCTGACAATTACGTCAGGCAAGTTCTCAAAAGAAAACACACAAGTTTGAACTCCTTACATTATTAATCTTTAACGCCCGAACCCAATATTCGATCCTAATCCATTTTTGCCTATCCGAGATTGAGATTTCAATCCGAAATTGTGTTTTAGTGTGCCAATAATGTATCCACAGATTGCATTTGCTATCTGTGGATGCAAGCCATCCATGAGAGGTTCAATCTCAGATTATGGATTGTCCTCCGTATGAAAATGACAGTTTGCCAGTCTCCATAACCTATCCCACAATTTTGACGTTTCTTTCGATTGACTTTTTGATCCAAATCTGCAATCTTTCGTATTTCTCGGTTTTACTGTTGAAAAATAAACATGTCCGTATTATCAAGCAGTGATAGTAGTGATTTGGAGGATTTATTAATGTTGAGTTCGAGCGATGAAGATGTGCCGAGACGCTGTTCACGTAGGATGAGAAGAGTGAACTACATGCAAAGTCTCGATGAAGCAGATTTCACTTTTAGGTTTAGCTTTTTTGGTTTTGCAACTTGCACTGCTACGTCTTCTTCCACCACACAGACCTCGCTACTGGCCACCGGGACACTGTCAATATTATAAATGGGCATTGTTGTGGGTTTTGGGTCAAAGTTGAAATCGAGTATTTCAGCATCTACTCTGGCATCACTGCTAACACCACCCTCACCACTACCACCACCATCACCACAGTCTACAAATATGTCTCCACCAAAGGGCACTTCAAAACCGCTGGCTGTACTTCCCAGCAGACTGGTGACACGATCCAATATTTCATCTAGTGGAATATAGTCACCAGCTCCTCCACCAGTCTGTAAAGCAAATGTTGAGAGTAATATATGAAAATGTAACTTTGACATGACAAACAGGCTATTGGGAGTTGTACAACTCCCAACTTTGATAACAAAAAATACAGTTATTAGATACCTGAATGCTATTTATCCTGATTTTTGTGCTGCGTTTACGTGCATTCTTCTTTAAATTCTCCCACTTTAAACGCAGTTGCTGTGGTGTGCGTCGGCAAACTGTTGCAGAGGCATTAAACCGCACTGCTATGCTACTCCACTTCTCATTTTTTAATTTGTTATTGGTCGCATTGGTGGTTTTATTTGTGATTATTTTGCTGGCTTCTATGAGCTCTAGTAAAGCCTTCGTTTCATCCTTTTTCAAAGGCTTGCCCTTCACCTAAAACAGATATATAGAATAAATTTGATTAAAGTTAGTTCAACAAATAAGGAATACGCGGGAAACGTAAAGCGTCACAACAACATAACAAGCGTCGGGTCGTGCGTTTCTACAAATACCTAATATTTAAAACAATAAGTACAACTTACCACTTCTGTTTCCATTGTAAACTAAATACAGTAGGTATCTAATTGCAGCAGTTTGCACAAAGTTTAATTTACTATTTTAACCCTAGAGTACTACCCTACGCCTCAGAGGCGCCGGCGCATTTAAAATATCGCTGTCTCTTTTTTTCCTTCGCTCGTATCGCTTTGAAATTCTCGGACATCTCAGTCGTCAGGAGAACGCGTCGCAGGACGGCTGTGTCATCACGGTAAGTTTCACGGTTTTAGCAATATCACTGCCCTTGGCGCTCCATAGGCGTGTGAGTAGTTTGTAGGTAACTTTTAAGATATTGATGTAAACACGTTTTTTGTCGTTTTATCTATGCAAATAGATAAAATTGAAGTAATATTTGAATTTTTATAAACGAGTGAGTGCAATACGTTATTATAACCTAAAATTATAGTTAAAATATAGGTATATTTCTGTGTGTCTGTCTGTGTGCTTGGTTTCTAAAAGCTGAACGGATTTATTTATTTATTATTATAGTTTTTAATTTTTAGTAGATATTATCATTGTTTTTTTCATTTATTTTTAGGTACAGTTTAAAAATTTGACATCATGGCTTATAATAGAAGAGGTATGGACGACATAATATCGGATTGGTTGGAAGAAAACAGTGATGATGAATCTGTGGGAGAGGCATCTGAAGTCGAAGATCACGTAAGCGAAGATGATACTCAAGAAGACGAGGAAGAAGGATTCATAGAAGATGCGAGAATAGCTGGTGATTTGAGTGATAGAAGAGAGGAAGAATCTGTGCCATCCGTTTCCCCAGAAAATAGCGAAACTTTGGAGTCGTCCAGTGCTGATCGTCGAATCCTGGTACCAGCTCGTCGAATTTTAAAGGGCAAAAATCAGCACTGTTGGTCCACTTCTAAAGGTGAAAGCCGGGGCAGAACCACTGCTAGCAACATTGTACATACTTCAAGAGGCCCTACTAGGATGTGCAGAAATGTATATGAGCCTAGTTTATGTTTTGAACTATTCATGACAGTAGACATTATTGACGAGGTAGTGAAGTGGACCAATGTGGAAATTTCAGCTAAAAGGCCTACCGGAAATACTCACGCTACATGCAAAGATACATGTTTAATTGAAATTAAAGCCTATTTTGGAATTCTAGCGTTAACTGCTGCAATGAAAGACAACCATCTGACTACAACGGAGCTGTTTGATAGTACCTTTTCAGGATCTAGGTACATAGCGGTGATGAGCAAGGAGCGTTTTAACTTTCTCACTCGCTGTCTGAGGATGGATGATAAGACCTTACGCCCTTCTCTCCGGCAGGAAGATCCTTTCATTCCAGTCAGGAAGATATGGGAGCTATTCATACAGCAGTGCAAGTCTAACTACACACCGGGAAACTACGTAACTATTGATGAACAGTTGGTTGGATTCCGAGGTAGGTGTCCCTTCCGGATGTACATCCCTAATAAGCCAACTAGATACGGTATCAAGATTCCCATGATGTGTGACAATGGCTCCAAATATATGGTAAACGCTTTGCCATATATTGGGAGAGCCACCGACACCCAAGGCTTACCACAGGGCGAGTACTACGTCAAGGAGTTGTCCCGTCCTATACATGGTACTAACCGAAACGTGACTTGTGATAATTGGTTCACGTCGGTACCCTTGGCCAAATCACTCCTTGCCGAACCATACAAACTGACCCTTGTTGGTACAATAAGGTCTAATAAGCGGGAAATCCCAGAGGAAATGAAAAATACCCGGCAACGACCTGTTGGTACGTTCATGTTCGCCTATGATGGTAGTTTGACTTTGGTGTCCTACAAACCTAAACCTGCTAAAATGGTGTACCTGTTGTCTTCATGCGATGAACAAGGGATTATAAATACTGAAACAGGGAAGCCCGAAATGAATTTATTTTATAATCAAACAAAAGGTGGTGTCGATACATTCGACCAAATGACTTCAAACATGTCGTGCTCTCGAAAGACCAATCGATGGCCCATGGCTATGTTGTATGCCATTCTAAATATGTCATTTGTGAACTCATATGTCATTTATTGTCACAATATGTCAACAAAAAATGAGAAACCGATGAGTAGAAGACAATACATGAAAAAACTCAGTACGCAGCTAAGTTCTCCATGGATGGAAAAAAGATTAGAAGCACCTACATTGAAAAGAAAACTAAGAGAAACTATAGAAGATATCATAAAAAAACCTACTGGATCTTCTGCTATACCTGAGGGTCCACCACCAGCAAAGAAGAGGAGATATTGCTCCTATTGTGAGTCCAAAAAGAAGAGGATGTCAAAAATGACGTGTGCTAAGTGTGAAAAACCGATATGCGGCGAACACCAAGTTCATGTTTGTACAGAGTGCGTTTAAAATAGTTATATTGGAGTTTCATTTGGTTTTATAGTTGATTTTGTTCTAGTTGATTATTTTTATAAGAATAAATGTATAATTTTCGCCGATCTCTGGTTACAAAGTTCCTATAAACAGAAGACTGTTAAATTTTTTAGTTTTTTTAAGAGGTTTAATTATTTTATTTTTTTAATAAAAAATAACAATATAATATGATTTATTGTGTTTTATTTTAATTAATAATAAACAGTAATATAGCTGGGTACAAAAAGAGATCATATTAATAAATAGTTTTTTCATAATTCATTGTTTTATATGATGCGCCTCATAGGCGTATGAGTAAGTTTCTATGTAAGGTGCAACATGAGTAGTACCGTCAACTCCTGTAACTTCGCCTTTCCGAGCATACTTCGCCTAAAAAGTTTGAACGCTACCAATTCTTTCGTTATGTTGGTATCACTGCTTTACGCTCATTGGTCAGTTCACAAATTTCTCTAGTTATTTGGAAAACACTCACGCGCCCAAATCAGTGGCGCCATTTCATCAGTATAATGTAAACGTCGAGTAAGGTGCACGTGTTTTTTTCATAGTGGTCTCAAAACTTTTGATATAGCTGTGAAACTACTAAAGGTAAGATATTTTAAATCTTTTCTTTAGGATTCTAATATGGTTAGGTATGCATTAAGCATAATCATATTACCGTAGCTATAAAGCTGATTAAAATATCTTGAAAGGCAATGTTAGGACGGGAAAGTTGGACCATCGCATCCCATACTTCGCCGACCCCTAGGGCTGCCCCTTAAAAAAATCAAAGAGATAAGATGATTTTAAGTACCTATGTAGTTTTGTTGGGTGCATATTTTATAGCTTTTTTTAAATGCTCATTGCTTACAGATATTTAAAAAAGAAATGCAATTTTAAAAGTTAGAAATAAAGCTGTAAATGATATCTAAATTATGTAGACTCCTTATATTTGGTCGAAACTTAATGAACTTGTTCTCAAGACTTAGGTGACTTAGGTGTTAGATTTTTTACTTATATTATAATGCAAAAAATTTTAGAAAATAAATCGGTTTAACTGGATTCAATAAATTAATTTTAATAGGGAAAGTTTATTCTAACTAAAATTCAATAAAATAATAATAATATGTAAAATTATAAATAAAATTCAATATAGGCGGTTATCGGGAAACGCCACGGATTAAATTATTTTTAGTTTGGTTCCTCTAATTTTTACCATATATTTCTCGTACTCATGGTAGTCGTAAATTAGATAAGCAAGTATATAATTATGGCGTTTGATTTATTTTAATTTGTAGTTGTCTATAGTCATACAGTTCATACAAAAAAGTAATTCTTTAGGGCGTCCGCAGTGTGAAGCCGACTCACTTCGCGAAGGCCCACGCTGACGCCCTCGCGGCGTGCTGTTTCATTATCGTTTCCTAGAAATTCAACAGTATCGATACTTTTCTGATTGGGAATAATGAGTTATAAAAATACATAATGTTATATCAAAAAAACATTTATATTACTTCGTCATCAGCTTTAAATGTGTTCACTGCAGGAGCATGGCCTACTCTACTAGATGGGTTTATTATATACTAAACTACCTAACCGGTATTGCCAACCTTTGAATTAGTAATTGAATGATGTACTTTTTACGTTTAAAGTATTAGATGGCCTTCCTAAATCATCACCATTAGCAGTAAAATTGAATTATAGGTTACGTACAAAATTTTAATTTTACTTGGTTACCTAAAATTCTTGTTGACAGGTACAATGCAAAGAAACTCGTGTGCTCGTAGACCTAAGAGGCCTTATACAGTACAACACAGTGATGAGATGTTAAAATTGGCTTTAGAATGCCTTAGAAGTAAGCAAATGTCGTCATATGATGCAGAACGGCATTTTGGAATTCCACGAAGAACTCTACTGGATAAACTTCGTGGGAAACATCAAAACAACGTTGGTCGGCCAACCAGACTTCTGCCACACGAAGAAGAACAAATTATAAAAGTTCTAATAGCTGCTGCAGAGTATGGATGCCCACTAACAATGTTAGATCTGCGAATTGTTGTGCATAAGTACTTAGAAAGATGTGGGAAAAACTTATTCAATGGTGCTATGCCGGGAGAGAAATGGGCCTACAGTTTTTTAAAACGGCACTCACGACGATTATCTGTAAGGATAACTTCTAACACTAAGAAAGCTAGGGCAGAAAAAACTTGTGACGAGATGCGTAAATATTTCGAAAACTTAAAAGAAACATTGAAAGATGTGCCGAACACTAACATACTAAATTATGACGAAACGAACCTCTCAGACGACCCAGGTAAAGCTAAATGCATAGTAAAAAGAGGCGTTAAGTATCCCGAGAGGATAATTAATTCCACGAGAGGTTGCATTTCTATTATGTTTGCCGTGACCGCTGCAGGTGAATTTCTACCACCGTATGTGGTGTACCGTGCTAAAAATCTGTGGACACAATGGGTGGTTGGAGGCCCTTTAGACGCAAAATATAATAAAACGGAATCTGGATGGTTCGATACCCTTACTTTTGAAGATTGGTTTACAAGTCTGGTTGTCCCATGGGCGAAATCACTTCCTGGTCCAAAAATAGTCCTAGGAGATAATTTAGCTTCTCACCTGAATCCAAACGTGGTCAATCTTTGCGAGGAACATAATATCCGATTTGCGTTTCTTCCTACCAACTCAACCCATCTTACACAACCTTTAGACGTATGCATCTATGCCCCTTTGAAGAGGATGTGGCGAAAAATTTTAACAAACCACAAGATAGAACACCCAGCAGAAAAAGCTTTAAACAAAAATCTTTTCCCAGGATTATTGTCTAAATTGATGGATAAATTGATTGAAAGAAAAGAAAATGTTTTAAGTGCTTTTGCCACCACAGGTATTTACCCATTCGATCCGGAAAGAGTATTGCAAAAACTGCCAGACTATAAACAAGTTTCAGACTATGGTGTTGACCAAGCCGTCGTCGATTATCTGAAAACCGTACGGTCACCAACAAATAAAGAAAAACCAGCACCAGTGAGAAATAAGAAGGTTAAAATTGAACCCGGAAAATCTGTTTCAGCACATGATTTTACCTTCAGCGTAAATCTTGATTTTAAAATAAATAATCAGACAGATAACGTTAATAGTCAAAAAGAACGCCCAACCGACCACGAGCAAAAAGTGAAAATTCTGTCTAACATTGTACTGACATCTCCTATGAAAAATATTGAAAATAGAGATAACTTTTATATTAATAATACTGAAATTCAGAACCCCACCACATCTCGATCCCCACTTACTGCAAAATTAATAAACAGTACTTCTGTTAATAAAGCTAAAATATCTTGGAAAAACGATTTGCATCATAGAACTATTAAGAAAAAAGTCACTTTACCGATCAAGAAATCACATAAAGAAGATACTATTTCAGATGAAGATAGCGATGCTTACTCAGTTCATGACAGTACTTCAGAATATGAAAATGAAGAAAATAGCGATGTTGAAGAGGATCAAGAAGACATAAGAAGAGGAGAACGAGAAATACAGAATTCTAAAGAAGACTTAGCAGAAACCGACGATTTTATCCCAAAAAATCCTGAAGAAGGAGATTACTTGCTTGTAAAATTTAATATAGACAGGGGAAATAAATATTATGTGGGAAAAGTTATAATGATAGAAGGCAAGAGCAACTACAAAGTTAAATTTTTGAGACACAAGGGCCGGGGAAAGTTTGCTTGGCCAATAAATGACGATTATTCAGTCGTATATAAAACGGATATTGAGGAAATTTTGCCTGCACCGATTCTAGAGAGACGTGGCATATTAACTTTTAATATTACAAAATGGTGCAACTATAATATTGGATAAAAATTGTGACATGATTGATTGTTTTGATAACTTATTATATTTTTAAGTGGTGTTTACATTTTTATAGATTTTGATTATTAATATTTGTAATTGTTGTACGATCTCAAATTGATCTTAGCACATTTTAATACGTGCTTAAACAAATTTTGTTTCTTAATTTTCTAAGAGTTAATTTTGAAACATGTTTACTATTCAAACGTGTTAGATACTTTATTGAATAATAAACGTCGAAACAGCGCGACTCTTCAAAATTATGTTGTTTTTGTTTTTGATTTTTATTGTTTTTGACATTTTGTTTTTGAGAAGTTTCTGTTTTTGTTTTGTTTTTGTATGATTAAGTAGTACCTACAAATTGTGATTTAGGTGTAAGAAGAAAAGTGCCATTTTATTTTTATTTTGTGCTAGTTGCTTCTTGGCAATTTCTTTTTTTTTCGATTGATGATTATATTTATGAGAATTATTAATGTAAAAGTTAAAAAAAGAGCCAAGACTTAAAAAAAATGTTACAATTAGTATTTAAGTAAAAAATATGGAGACTGATAGTTCAATATTGAAATAGTGTAAACCAGTTAAAATTTTATTAATACAGTATTATTTCGAACCAAATGTGTTTTTCCTGCCTAGCCAGCCACATCTATCTTGTTATCGTAAAGAGCTTAGCGCCACGAACTGTCCAACTCAGGGCGTTCACTGCGTTAATCAGGAGCTGTAGTGCTGTTAACCGTATCTGTCTTTTCTAGTCCAAAATTGTGGATGACAAAGAATTTAAATGAATATTCAAACATTTTGAAGTACTAATATACAATAACTAACTCATATTTTTTTTATGTCGGATAATAATTAGTTAGTGACAACCCTAAAATTTGTATGGAGAAATCTGGAGAATCGAAGAAACTAGTCCTAACTTCGCCTAGCTTGAAATAAGAAAAAAACTATTGGGTGCTTGTTATAAATACCTATTCCAATCGTTAAGTTATGGTAAAACAAAATGACAGTTTTTATTTCAGATTGCCGAGTTATTATGGGTAGGCGAAGTTAGGATTTTTTTCCTATCTTCGCCTACACTCTTTCAACCGTCGATTTTAGTACTACCAACATTGTCGTATAAAACAATTACACTCATACTAAGCCAGCATTCACCCTATTGGACAAAATGAATTCAGGAAATTGGCGAACTGCTTTTCGTTTGGCGGGAATATTCAAAAGTGTGTCAAAAACTGACCAAAAATAGGCGAAGTTACAGGAGTTGACGGTACTGTAGGGTTAAACAAGCGCAAAATTGCGTAATTTGTACATTTTTATGTTTTTAAAATAATTTATTTCTTAAATTAAAGCTTATTATATTTAATTTGCGAAGATATATGATTAATATTTTCATAAAAATATAAACGAGAAACATGCAGATTTGCGCAAAACCGAACGTCCGGGAGGGAAAGGATCATTGGGTATCCGGGCACAAAAAAGATTGTGGGTTTATGCTTTTTTTATTGAGACGGAGATTGGAGATCGATCTAAGGATTGGTATCGATCTAAGATTGATTACAATCTGTGGATTGGGATCAAATATTGGGTTCGGGCGTTAGAATACCAAACAACAAAAATCCCGGTTTAGTTACCAAAGTTCCAAGCACCATTGATTAACAATTATCTCAAAATCAAACAAACTTTGAATTCCATTACTATCGTCGTTATCAACAAGGTGTCTCGCTCATAGTTTACAGCAATCACAATCTTTTCCCCACGGGAAGCTTAAGCCAACTAATGACTCCTTCAACAGACTACCCAGAATCACTCTGACGTAGTCACCAAACTAACGAACGAGAATCGGTATCCACAACACTTTAAATTTCTTTCCAAAACAACAACTTTCTTTGCAACTTCAATGGGTACTTGAACTTTCGGCAACTTCAAAACTTTATCCGCAACAGGTTTTCACTTTACCTTAATTTCAAAACTAATTACTATCTAAATTTCAAACCCAAGATTTCGTAATTTACACAAAGGTACCACTGGTTTGGAAGGTCTATCCACTGAGAAGAACCAGCAAGAAACTCAATAGGAATCTAACGTCAAAGCATTGTACGTATCACAATACTTTCGATAAGAAAAGCGCACAGTAAGCAATTAAATTTACTTTGAATGTAACAACAAGCAATTATATTTTACTAGTATCAAAACAAAAGAAAACGTTTCACCTTAGAATCGCAGTAAAATTATCGAAGGTCAGCTAGATACAAAGTGATTTCTGGCGAGCCAAGGATACACGATTATCAGGAAGAAAATCTCAAACTTTAGTATTCACAGACTATTTAAAAATAACATGACTTAAGCCGTTTAACAACAAAATTACATCCGCTCGACCGTGATATCACTACTATGTTCCCCGTTAGTACTAAAGGTTTGACAAAACCCATTAAGCCACAATAAATGTTTCAAGATCGCGCAGTATACAATACTCTAGAACACAAACACGGGTAACCTCCATCCGGTAGACACCAACAGGGGCATCTCCATCCGGCAGGCACCGTCACACATCACATTGCCCCTATACGGCAAACACAGCGATTACTTACATTCTTCAAGTGCTAAACGCACGAGTTAAGTGCCCTGCACCCACACGTGTGACATTCATTCCATAACCCAAACTGCATTTACTAGTAATTCTTATTAAGCATTTATTATTATATAAAAACTCTAGATTTAGGAAATTACATTTTAATATTAATACTATTGTTATACTGAACGTTGTAATTCTTAAATAAATCTTTTTTTTAATTAATCAAGTTGTCCGTAATTTAACTGGCGCAGCCGGTAGGATCTCTTCAGTTGAGTTGCCGTGTCTCGGGATTTGCAGCAAACACTCATCGTCCGTATCTACGGTTAAGGAGAGAAATACCGAACAAATAAATTTGTTAAAGGAGACAACAAAACCAACAAAGGATAAAGGATTATATAACGGAAAGTACCAAGCAAAGTAATAATATTCATAAAGGACATGGGACGATCGGCGGGTTTGTGAGTAAAACTTTTCACTTCCTTTTCGATTTCCTTTATAAGCCTTTATTTTATTTTAAGTATACGTGTTGAAACAATTATTACTGGTGGAATTTTTTATTACTTTTGACAATTTTTTTTTCTTCTCATTTTTATTAAGAGGAATTTTGAATTTGAATTTTTAAATTTTTAGGCTACTTTATATATTTTACTTTTGTGTGTTAGAAACTGATTTCGATTTACGGTCTTTCTTCACAATTTTTTTATTTCTGACTTTTTGCGTTTATATTCTTGCGTTTATATTAATTAAATATGGACAGCCTAATTCGTATCCCTCAGGATTTCATTAACTTAATACCAATTTTCGATGGTAACACTAAGATACTGCCTCTCTTTATTAAAAAGTGTGAATACATTATACAACACTTTAAAGGGAACCATTTACAAAACGAATATTTATTTCACATCATAACAAGTAGATTATCAGGCGAAGCCGCAAGCATAGTCGGTCATAGGGATCAGATTCAAGACTGGGATCAGCTAAAAACACTATTAAATCAATACTATGGCGATCCTAGAACAGAAGACTGTCTTTCTATGGAATTAGAAACTATAAAAATTAATTACGGCGAAAGTTATTTAGAGTTTTTCCAAAGAATACAACAATTAAGAAGTATTTTATTTTCAAAAATAAGTGAAACGATTATTGATTCGAATTTAAGGTTAGCCAAACAAACCGTTTACGACAATACGGCATTTAAAGTTTTTATTTGTAATTTACCGCCTTATCTTTATAGATCAGTTAGACATAACAAAGTCAGTACATTAGAAGACGCTTTAAAGGTAGTTATTGAGGAACAGAACTTTCAAACGGTATACGAGAGTAGTAATTTTCAACATAGTCGATTTAGTTTCAAGAAAAATACGCCTATGGGACCACCTAGTACGAGTAACCATTTTTCACAAAATAGGGGTCAATCAAGGAATAATTTTAATATAAAACGTTTCGATACTTTTGTTCCGAACTCTCAAAATAACTTACCTAGTACATCAAAATTTAACAATAGAAGTTTTTCCGAACAAACACGGAATCCTTTCATAAAACCACAAAATAATCCAAGTTATAGTGGATTTAGTGGACAATATCGTCAGCCTAGACCGCCGCAAGCGCATCCTCAGCAGTCAACGTACAATAACCCGCACATGACCCAGATTCCGTTCGGTAACAATACGGACGTCACGATGCGATCGGCTACTAGCAAGCGGATTAATTATACTGACGACGCGTCAAATTATAATGTAGGGAATAATTATAGTGAAGAGACATTTATACCTAACGATAATTGTATCGAAAATTTTTGCATAAACGCCTCAAACATAGAGAAAAAATAAAAATAAATTTCGAAAAAAGAGTTAACCTTCCACACATTATTATACCCGAACTAAACTCTATATTTATGATAGATACGGGAAGCACACGCTCTTTTATAAGTCCGTCAGTAGCGGAAAAATATTTTAATAAGTTTAAGCAATTCGAGCCGTTTGAAGTCATAAGTACCCATGCGGCGAGTCAACATAGCGAAGTAGTTATCATTACGTTACCTAAAATATTTAACTGTTCAGAAAAACATAAATTTTATATTTATAGCGTAGATAGTAGATATGATGGGTTGTTAGGTAGTGACCTTTTAAAACAACTAGGTGCCAAGATCGATATGGAATCTCAAAACTTGTTTACGAAAAACGCAAAGATTCTAATCATCTATACACCTCCGCTGAAAGAAACCTATCAGCTTCTGGCTAGAAGTGAGACACGGGTTAAACTACCGGTCACCCTTCTAGACGGCGAAGCCATACTAGAGTTTAAACAATTTACAGAAGGTGTTAGGATGCCGACAGCATTAGTTTCTTGTAATAAAGGTTTTGCATCCACAATAATACAAAATTACACGGATGAAGACAAAACCCTCACAGTTATTGCACCTTTTAGAGTAGAACCTTTTAAGGAAACCCACATAGATGTTAACTTTTTAGAGGATAAAAATAGGATAGATGATTTATTACTAAAAAATTTAAATAAACTTAGGTTAAGTCATATGAATGACGAGGAAAAAAATGTTATATGGAATTTATGTGAGGAATATAAGGACATATTTTATTGCGAGGATATACCCTTATCTTTTACGAATAAAGTAAAACATAAAATAAGAACAAAAAATGAAGATCCAATTAATATAAAAGCTCATAGACTTCCACCAGTACAATCATTAGAAATAAAAAATCAAGTAAAGAAAATGTTAAAGGATAATATCATTCAGGAATCACACTCACCTTGGAGTGCCCCAGTCCATTTAGTACCAAAAAAATTGGATGCATCTGGACAACAAAAATGGAGAATGGTGATAGATTATAGAAGACTTAATGATATCACAGTAGATGATAAATACCCTCTCCCTAATATAAACGACCTTTTTGATATGTTAGGAAAAAGCACTTACTTTACAACACTAGATTTAGCTAGTGGGTACCATCAAATTGTGGTCCAAGAGGAGGACAGAGCCAAAACTGCATTCAGCACACCATTCGGTCATTACGAATTTAATCGAATGCCATTTGGATTAAAAACTGCCCCTGTGACTTTTCAGAGAGCAATGGACAATGTCTTAAGAGGTCTACAAGGCATACACTGCCTAATATATCTTGATGACGTAATCATCTTCTCGAAAAGCCTACAGGAACATGTAAAAAAGCTTAAAGCAGTTTTCGATAGGTTCAGGGAAACTAACTTAAAAGTCCAACTTGATAAATCCCATTTTCTAAGAACAGAGGTTCTTTACCTTGGACATACAATAACAAGCGAAGGCTTAAAACCAAACAATGATAAAATAGAAGCCATATTAAAATATCCGATTCCAAAAACAGTTACAGAAATTAAAAGCTTCTTAGGATTAATAGGCTATTATAGAAAATTTATTAGAGATTTTGCTAAGATTACTAGACCCCTTACGGCGTGTTTGAAAAAGGGCCGTAAAATAGATTTAAATGAAGAATATATTAATTGTTTTGAGACCTGTAAAAAACTTTTGACAAATTCACCACTCTTACAATTTCCAGACTTTAGCAAACCATTTATCCTTACAACCGATGCATCAAATTTTGCTATCGGAGCAGTTTTGTCTCAAGGATCAATCGGATCCGACAAACCTGTGGCATATGCCAGTAGAACTTTAACAGATACAGAAACCAAATATAGCACGATTGAAAAAAAACTGTTAGCAGTTGTGTGGGCAGTGAAACATTTCAGACCCTACTTGTATGGAAATAAATTTACAATTTTCACTGACCATAGGCCTCTAGCTTGGTTATACTCCTTAAAGGAACCAAACAGTAAATTAACTCGCTGGAGACTTCGCCTAGAGGAATACAACTTTGAAATACACTACAAAAAGGGTCCGCAAAATACAAATGCAGATGCCCTTTCTAGAATAAAGATTAATATGCTAGACGATTTAGACTCAATTTTTGTAAATATAGATGAAAATGATGACAGACTTCAAGAGATAAGTAGAGAATTAGAACGTGAATTACACGCAAACCAGGAAAAAAGGGAAATAGATAATTTATTAAGTTCTAGTTCAGAAGATGAAGAAGCAGAGTCCGTAGATGACGGAGCAACTGCTAACTCCGTATCAAATAGGGAGCACGATGGTATTCCTATCCTTAATGAGGCAATAGATACTAAGCCAAAACAAATTTTAGTTTTTAATTGGTCTAATAAGAAAATCTCTGTAAAAGATCTTTCAAATAATAAACAAAGAATCTTAGAAGTACATATGCCGCTCGAGAATGAAAACTTGGTCAAAGATTTTCTAAAAGAATATGTTGATTTAAAACACAAGTATTTTATCTATTTCGAACATCTTTCATTCAGAAAAACATTCGCTAACGTGGTTACAAAACTATATAAAAAGAATAGCTTAAAACTTGTTGAATGCACAGAACGCGTGATAAATTTAACGGGGTCAGAACAAGACCAAAAAGAAGTTATCCTTAAGTATCACGAAGGCAAAACCTGCCATAGAGGTATTAGGGAAACTCTCATAAAACTCAAAAGGCAATATTGGTGGCCAAACATGAAAGAAACTATCACTGCTATAATAAATAGTTGTGAGTCGTGTAAAAAAATGAAATACGAAAGAAAACCTATAAAACCGTTCCTCCAATTGACTCAAAATCAAAGCTCACCATTTCAGGAAGTATTTATAGATCTTTTATATATAGAAAGTAATTATTATTTAACAGTAGTAGATGCATTTAGTAAGTTAGGACAAGCCTTAAACATATCAAATAGAAGTACCCCCGAAGTAGTTAGGGCGCTTATAAAATACTTTAGTATGTATGGACTACCTAAGAAAATAAATTGTGACTCAGGTACTGAATTTAATAATGACCTTATAAAAGAATTATTATCCCTCTACAAAATTGAATTGCACATAGGTACCCCAAACAACCCTAACTCAATGGCAATAGTAGAACGTTTCCACTCTACTATAATTGAAATTTACAGACTAGCTAAATACGAAAAGAGCGATTTAGATGCAGCTTCCGTCATGACCTACGCCATAATGGCTTATAACAATACAATCCACTCTGCTACAGAGTACACACCTTTCGAAATTGTATTTGGTCAAACGGATTTAGGTAACGTCTTTGAAGTAGATAGAGAACGTACTCTCTTACAAAAATTATTACAAGACCATAGAAAAAGATTAAAAATACTATACGAAAATATAGGAGAAAAATTAAAAGAAAATAAAATCAAAGTAAGGGAAAAGAAAAGAGGCGAGGAAACAATACCGCAAATATCATTAGGCGACGAAGTTTTCATGAAAAATACTAGGACACGTAAAGCTAAAAACCTTCCACGCTACGAAAAAGCCAAGGTTATAGGTGAGGTATCTAGAAATATAATTCCAGTACAATTAAATAAAAGAAATACTAGGGTAGCTATTAAAAACATAAAACGACCTCCACAGGTTCGCACTAATACTCCTGGCTGTAGTAGCGCAAGCCAAGAGCCTGGACCTTCAAAAGTTCGATCAGAACCCGGGAATAGCTGCACTGAAGATGGGTACAGCAGTGATGAGGAGTAACTTCTGGATCATCTACAAGACGTTGGAATTAGATACCTTAGTTTTTAATATAGAATATAATAGAAATAAATACGTTGAAATTAGGAATAACGTCAGAAACGACACAGATATTTTAAAGGAAATAGCAGGAATAGGAGAGCAAATTGATAATATTGTAGAACTTTGTTTTAATAGATTAAATCAAATCGTACCATCAAGGACAAAAAGAGCAATATTTAATCCATTAGGTTCTATGATTAAGTTAATTACTGGTAATTTAGATAATGAAGATGCACTTAGATATAATTTTGAAATTGATAATTTAAGAAATAAGGAACATTCTATTGAACATAAAGTATCCATAATCCAAAAAGCTTTCGATAAAGTTAGCAATATTTCAGATAATATTAATTTTAATTTTGAGCAACTTAACTCCAAAACGAAAGAAATTGATTCAGTTGTGGCTCAAGAAATCAGAACCAATAATCGTTTACACATTATTAACATCTCATATCAAATTCTAAACAAGTTACGAACAACTTTCAATATTATCCAAGAAACTGAAACAGCTATAACTTTCAGTAAACTTCACGTGTTACATCAATCTATTATAAATTCCACAGAATAATTGATCAGTCTACTCAAAACAATTGAACAACAAAGTCATCTCATTTATAAAGTAAATAAGGATAATTTAATAAAATTAGAACGTAATATTATACTTAAATCTTACTTAGATAATAATAGATTAGTTTTTATTTTAGAAATACCACTAATAAACGTAGACACGTATGTTTATTATAAAATAATCCCTATCCCAATATACAATACCCTTAGCAAAAAAACCTTTCTTATCGTTCCAAAATATCCATACCTTATTGTGAATAGATTGAAATACAGATCCGTTGAAAGTCCCTGCGACACAATTGAAGACGGCATGTTTCTATGCTCTGAGGATAAACTCGAACAAAATCTAAAAGAAACATGTATTGAACAAATAATGACACTGAAAAGCAACCTCTCAGATTGTCGACAGCACTTCATCAAGATCGAAAAACAGAAAATCCAGAAGGTCACAAGCAATCAATGGCTCGTATACTCCGAGGATGGTGTTACGGTAACAGAACATTGCAAAGAGGAAGTACACAACTACCATCTACAAGGAACAACAATTATAACCCCTGATGACAAATGCCAAGCTCAAGTTGGAGACCTAAAAATTAACTTCAAGTCAAGAGCTTCCAGCAGCAGACTCCTGATTCCATCTATACACCTGCCCGAAGTGTACCAGGAGATCCACCAAGACAGCAACCAAATTGATCTTAGAAACGTGGATTTCAGTGACGTCAGAGAAATTATGAACAGCATAAAATATGGTGAAAGTGAAGAAGACAATTATATTGTGACAAATAAAATCAGTGTATGGACTCTAAGCTTATACATGTGTTTAGCATCATTTATTTCACTATTTTTATTGTATAAATTTAGGAGATTTGTATTTTTCTTTAAAAATTCTCAGAAGATTCCTGTGTCACCTTCAGATAATTTTTCTCTTGGGGAGGGAGGAGTTAAGTGCCCTGCACCCACACGTGTGACATTCATTCCATAACCCAAACTGCATTTACTAGTAATTCTTATTAAGCATTTATTATTATATAAAAACTCTAGATTTAGGAAATTACATTTTAATATTAATACTATTGTTATACTGAACGTTGTAATTCTTAAATAAATATTTTTTTTAATTAATCAAGTTGTCCGTAATTTAACTCACGCCACTCCCAGTCGTGGCCGCACAGAGACGGGAGATGAAGCCCGATTTTACACCTACGACTACGAATGCACCGAGAATGTAACAATCTGAGCGACTTGTATACTGCTGATCCACACAAACCAATTACAGCAAGAACCTTAAGGTTTGTCAAACCTAATTAACGTGACGCAAAACAAGATTTAGTTTTTTTTGTTTGAACAAAATAATAAGAACGAATTCATAACAAATTTTCACACACGGTAGTGTTAAATCGATACCACATTAATTTTTTTTTTTTTTTTAATGAATTATGGATGGGACGTTTGTCTTCCATGCCACCTGATGTTAAGTGCACATGAAGACTAAGGTGTTACACGTCCATCCACGAGAAACCTATTCACTCGACGCTTAAAAGTACTAGGACTATACTGGTCAGGGAAAATAGACGCAGGCAGTTCATTCCAAACCTTGGCGACCCGTATCAAAAAGGAACTGTCAAAGCGCTTAGTTCGACTTTTCGGAATATCTACCACATACGGATGGAAGTTCTGTCTGCGTCTAGTAGTCCGATGGTAAAAGGGTGAGGGTTCAATTTGTTCAAACAGAGCACTGGCGCACTCACCAAAATGTATCCTGTAGTACACGGTTAAACACGCAACCTTACGACGATGCTCTAAGGTCTGCAGTTTTTTGGTTGTAAGGTCGACGTCGTTAATTAATTTACGGGCTCTTCGGTCAACGGAGTCTAGCGCTTCGAGCTGGTATTTCGCAGAACCATCCCAAAGGTGACTACAGTACTCCATGCACGACCTCACTTGGGCTGTGTATAAGTTGAGCAGCCGTTCAGAGCTGAAGTACCGCCGGACCTTCGAGATGATACCCAATTTTTTGGAAGCCGTTTTTGCCATAGACTCAATTTGTTGACCGAAGTTTAAACCGGATGTTACAGTTACGCCTAAAAGCCCTAGATGGTCAGTGATGGGGACAGATACATTTTGGAAAGTGGGCGTAAATGTGAAGGTGCTCTTTTTTGCGGAGAATAGACACGCCTGAGTTTTGGACGCGTTGAATTTGACCAGGTTAGATTCGCCCCAATCGAACACATTCCGCAAGGTCGAATCAACGCGCTCAATCATAGACTCTCTCAAAACCTGGATTTCTTGGGCGCTCGTTCGTGCATTGGATATATATCTCTCAACAACAGTGCTGTCATCAGCATATCCAATAATGCCTGGTGTTAGGAGGTCATTAATGTGCAGCAAGAATAAAGTTGCAGAGAGAACAGATCCCTGAGGTACCCCGGCATTAATTGCCAATAGGTCAGAGGAGTAGCCGTCTAAGACTACTCGAATCGACCGTTCCCTCAGAAAATCAGATATCCAGTCGCAGAGCCCGGTTGGTATGCCATATGCTGGAAGCTTGCTTAAGAGACCATCGTGCCAGACCCTGTCAAAGGCCTTGGAGATGTCTAAGGATACAGCTATTGCTTCACCATGACCCTCCAAGGCCTCACTCCATAAGTGAGTGGCATACAAGAGAAGATCGCCGGTCGAGCGTCCGTTGCGGAAACCATATTGGCTATCGCTTAGGAGCTCGTTGGTCTCGAGGTATGCCAGGAGTCGATTATTCAATACACGTTCCATGACTTTGCAAAGTATGGAGGTGATTGAAATTGGTCGATAGTTGACAGGATCGGCACGGCTTCCCTTCTTCGGTATTGGCTGTACGTTAGCAAGCTTCCAGGACTTTGGGACCTTACCCGATTCCAATGAAAGTCGATAGATGCGCGTCAAAACGGGAGACAACTCAGCTGCGCAGCGTTTTAGGACCACTGCAGGAATACCGTCTGGACCACTAGCTTTGTTCTTATCTAGGTGCAGCAAGCATTTAAGAACCTCCTTTTGGCGAATGTGAACGGTACCCATTGTAGGTCCGAACTGAGGTAATTGAGGTGGGATTTTTCCTTGGCAATCTAGACGAGAATTTTCCGCGAAGATACTAGCAAATAAATCTGCTTTCTCCTTAGCAGTGTGGGCCAGAGATCCATCGGGTTTCCTCAGTGGAGGCAGCGACGGGCGACAAAAGTTCATTTCGACCGACTTGGCAAGGGACCAGAAAGCTTTGCTTCCCGAAGGGTATGCTGCTATTCTGTCTCCGATACGGCCTATGTGGGCAAAACGAGCTCTTTTGATCACCTTTTTGCAGGACTTGGCGGCAGCATTGTATCTTTTCTTAAGTTCATGCGAATCCAGGGCTTTGCTTCTGCGAGCATTTGCCCAGGCTTTGTATGCTTCCCGCTTTCGCTTTTCAGCGGTAAGGCAAGCACTATTAAACCATGGGCAAGCTTTGGTTTCAAGGGATAGGTCAGCGTGGGGAATGTAGTACTCCATTGCTTGAACTATCACACTTGAGACAGCATCAGCGCAGCACGATGGATCGGTTGATGTAAAACAAGTTTGCCGCCATGGATAAGATGCGAAGAAATGTCGCATTTCATCCCAATCTGCTGACTTGTAACGCCATACTCGCCTAGAGCCTTTTGGGCGGGTGTCAGGCGGCGAGTACAGCGATACAGATTTCACCATACAGTGATCGGATGTCCCTAAAGGTGCAGTGACGGACACCGAGTATCTGTCAGGATCGGTTGTCAGCAGAAGGTCCAAGCAATACGCAGTGTGGCCAGCAACGTCGGGGATGCGCGTAGGCTCGTTAACAAGCTGTGAGAGACCATAAGTCAGCGAAAACTTAAAGGCCTCTCTGCCAGCATGGTCAGTGTCCTGATACGGGTATAACCACTGCCCGTGGTGAGCATTAAAATCCCCCAGAAACACCAACTGCGCCGTGGGAAAAAGTTGCTGAATCTTATCTGCTGTATTGCCAAGGTATTCCATAAGCCTCGTTGACTCCCGATCTCCGCTATGTGAACGATAGATACAGGCGTAAACCACTTGGTCTAGGCCAGTATCTATGTGAACCCACATGACTGAAAGGTCCGGCACTTCCAAGTAACGGAGACGCTGATAACAGATCGCGTCACTGGCATACATGCACACCCCGGCGTGCGGGTGGAATAGAGACTCCAGGATATAGCCTGGGTAACCAAGGTATGCCGAGTCTGACGGATCGCAGATCTGCGTCTCCGTTAGAAAGAGTAGGTGTGGTCTCTCCGTCTCAAGATGGTGGTGGACATCATTCAGATTGGAGTGCACTCCACGGATGTTACAGAAGTGCACTTTGAGGGAGAGGAAGTGCAACCGCTGTTGAACCTTACTCTTTTTAGGACCTTTCATTGTAGATTGGTAGTGGAGTGAATAGGGAGGAGAATAGAAGTTGAGTGAAGCGCTGCAAATGGAACCAAGCAACTCGTAAGGAACAACGCACCATTGGGGAACTCGCCTGGAGACTGCGGGGACGCCCGAACCCCCCCGAGGTCGCCATCGGGTCCTCTCCAACCGGTCGCCAACCGGCACGATGGAGCATCCCGGGATTTTTCGCGAGGTGGCGGGGCAGCCTTTCGCATGTGGCTGGCATGCTACTTGGGCCCCCTACTACCTGCGGTCGGCCAGCGGTGCACCGTGCTTCGGATCCCGCTACCCTCCAAAACGAGTTACCCGGTGAGTCACTATCCTACGAGTTGAAAACAGTTCTCCAATGCAGCACGATTACTCAGACCTACCCTCCTAAATGGCTACACTAAACATCATACCGGAACGCGACTAAGTCACTTGGCGGCATGGTTTTGTCTAGTGGGTGGTGACAAGCCGCGGCCGAAGCCTACCACCAGATGTTACCGCTCGTTTAGCGCCACCCAGGGACCACGTACAAGGCATCGAGGGCTAAACCTTGCGGACGCGAGCAGTTTTCAGTCCCCAAAAATTATTGATGGGAAATATGATGATGAAAGTTAAATTCACTTTCATCATCATATTTCCCATCATAAATTCACCATTAGGACCATGTATCATCGTTTCAAAAACACAACACATAATTCTACATACTACGTATCATATCCACATAGTTCCTCGAGTGTGACCCCCCTATCGCCACGGCCTCCTCGGCCTACTGGCAACCTCACTTGCCCTCATCTCGCGCACTGGCTACCAAAGCCAGTCGCACCTGTGTATCTCACGGACTACACACCACACGGACTCCATAGACCACGACCTCCGCCAGAGCTAAACGCGCACCGCGCACCCACGGACTACATGAGCAAGCTCAAGAGACACCGATTTCCACCGGGCTACGACTACGTAATAGCATCTGGTACGGTCAACACATTGTTACCGCCACTTTTAAATTCATTTATTTGTAAATCGGATATCGTCATCCTCGCGTATTAGCCAATCACAACGCTCGGTGTAGGGACTACCTTCAATAGGAATTTCTACACGCACCTTCGGCCAATCATGAAGAAAGAAGGTTCAAGATGGAGAGTCTGCCTACACATACGCTCGCGCAAGGACGCTCGAAAAATTGTCCTTGAAACTTCCACGTGCCTTGTTGGAAAAGAAGTTATACTGTGAGTTCAGCCTGGCCAGTGCTTATACCCAACAAAAAAACTGTTTTACAAAGTGCAGTGAAACCTTTAAGTGCCGCGAGGAAGACCAAAAAGGTGCGTGCTAGCTTTATAACCTATATAACCTATAATTACCGCTATACAAATTAAATTTACCAGCTATCCTGTGATTATTCCACTTTCGGAGATCCTTTAAAACGTAAAGACTCTTTTCCTTAGGGAATAGGGTCCCGCGCCGCATACAGTCCACTTTATTAATATTCCAAATAAAAAATCCCGCGCCGCTCCATTTTGTTTGGCCCATACGAGCCGGATATCTTATTTTCTCGCGATTCGCTTACTTTAATTATCGATATTCTTTTCGCATAAACCGCAGTAGATACTTATTTGCAGACTCATTCCGCTCCGCCCTTATATGGTTGCCTTTACTTTATATTTTATCTAACCCGCAGTATAAGGTATTCATAATAATAGTGTATTTCATAACCTAATATTCATATTTTATAATATTATATTCATATTTAACTGAATTACTAACCGCGCTAGTCCATCCTTAACAGGTATAAAAATTGCCTTCCTCATTTCTCACTAAATTCTAGTTGGTAGGTACTTATCTAATAACTTCTCGCTCGCTTGCGTGAATATTTATTTGATCCCTAATATCGCTATATATCTAATATAAAAATAATTATTCACACAAATTGATTGACACATACTAGGTGCACTTTACGAACAAGTAAACTTGTTATATCTCTGTGAAATAGTTTCATTGATAAATAGTTAGTCATGCCGCGTAACGAAAAACTTGCTTGTCCGTCAAGTCCACAAGTCATTGTTTTGGAAGCTAAGCGTAATGCACTATTTGAACGTATGCAATGTATTTACGAACAAGCGAAGATAGCTCATATCTCAGAAGAGAAAAGAGAAACGTTCATAAACTCATGTATTACGATCGACAACATTCGCAGTACTTTTCATGACGTACTAGATGAATACAATGAGAAATTGGTCATTGAAGATCCCGCCGCTAAGCCTAACTATCAAGCCTACGTATCGTTCGAGGATTTGTTTTGTTTCATAAAACAAACACTTTCGCAATTAACGCCCTCTAAGTCAACCTGTGCGACTTCTATGCCGGTAAAAGCCAACTGCAAACTACCACCCATAGAATTAATGTCTTTTGATGGAAACATACAAAATTGGCCTTTATTTTACGCTAGTTTTAAGTCCACAGTACATGATAACTCGTCTCTTACTAACGCTGACAAATTGTACTATTTATTGGGGAAATTGTCAGCTAAGGTACAGTCGGTGTTCGCAGGTGTTACACCCTGTGCCGAAAACTACGAGGTTATATTCAAATCGTTGCTTGATAGGTATCAGGACGTACGCATTCTCGGTTCTACGTACTTGGACCAGATATTAAACTTAAAATTAAATAACACGCCTTCCGCTTCTACTTATCAATTGTTTATCGATAAATACGTAACCTCCGTAAATTCACTTAAGAATTTAGGTATAGAAAACTTAACCGATTTTATTTTGTTCCACATCGCAATTCGTAAATTTGATGTAGAAACTATACGCGCGTTCGAAATGCATTCTTACGACACTAAGTTACCTAAACTTGATAGCTTCACTAACTTCATAAAAACTCAATGTCGAATTTATGAAAATACACAAACTACGTCCACGAGTAGTAACTCCAAATTAAATAAACCTCGCTTTGTAAATTCTAATTCTAATAAGAATCTTAACCCGCAGTCATACGTTTCAAGTTCGATGCCTAACATTAATTTTCGCTTTGTAATAAGACGCACGATCACTTTTATAAATGTTTCGAGTTTGAAAAATTATCTCCTTCAGATCGTTTTAAATGTATTAAAGATAATAATGCGTGTATTAACTGCCTAAGTGGAAAACATCGCTTAAATAATTGTACTTCTAAATCGACGTGTCGTGTGTGTGCTAAGCGACATCATACGTTGCTGCACTTTAATAGTCCGCGTCACACGAGCGGTCGCACTTGGAATGAACCTTTGACTAATTCTGAGCGCGCGGGCGACGCACGCGCTGCGCCATCGCCGTCGCGACCCTTGCCGTCGGCCGAGGTGACGTCACCGAACATTCCTTGCGCTCAGCAGAGTAACTTATCACTTTGTACTACAACTAACGCAACCGTTTTACTTGCTACTGCTCAAGTTATAGTTTACGATGTATGGGGCAAGCAACATATAGTTCGTTGCTTACTAGATAGCGCCTCTCAAAGTAGTTTTATGAGTTACGATTGTTGTAATCGCTTGGGACTTTTAAATAAATTAAAACCATCCTATACAATGGTTCGGGGTATCGGTGGCTCACAGAAAACCGCTAAGGGTTCCGTCGACTTTATTATATATTCTCGGTTTAATTTAAATATTAGTTTTAAGGTTTCTTCACTTATTGTTGACCGAATAACGGATACCTTGCCTTCCGTGCCGGTTGATCTCACCGCGTTTTCTCATATTAAAACATTACCGCTCGCCGATAGTACTTTTGCTAGTCCAGGTACTATCGATATATTATTAGGTAGCTCGATTTTTCCTCATCTGCTTTTGCCAGGTATAGTGCAAAGTAGCTTTAGTAATATTCCTCCCGCGATACAAACCGTTTTCGGTTACGTTATAATGGGTTCCGTACCTACATTCTACGCCGCCGCTTGTAATTTAAATACAACTTCGTGTTGTTCAGTGATCCATGACCCTATGGACACACTCCTCAAACGTTTTTGGGAACTAGAGGAGATAACCGCGCCGCCCGCTCAGAGTGTCGAAGACCTTGAGTGTGAAGATTATTTCCGCGCCTCCACTGCTCGTGATGAGAGTGGTAGGTATATTGTTGCGCTGCCATTTTGTAAGGACGTGTTCACACTAGGTGACTCCTACGCCGCAGCATATAGGCGACTTCTTTGCCTCGAGCGCAAGTTGGATGCCTCGCCTAAAACCCGCACAGCGTACAATGATGTCATGCGTGATTATATAGACAAGGGCTACCTTAGTCCAGTCCAGCCGCGCATAGACACTCCGTGCCCCCTGTATTACATACCACACCACGCAGTGGTTCGAGATGATAAGACCACGACTAAACTGCGAGTTGTTTTAGACGCCAGTTGTAAAACTTCATCGGGTTTTTCCTTGAATGATATGTTACACGCTGGGAGTAATTTACAGGGAGATTTATTTTGCATATTAATTAACTTTCGCTTATTTAAAATATGTCTATCCGCCGATTGTCGCCAAATGTTCCTTCAAATAATCGTGCGAGAGCCAGACCGCCGGTTCCAGAGAATTTTATATCGCTTCAGCACCGCAGAATCTGTGACTGAATTCGAATTTAACCGCGTTTGCTTCGGACTGAAATCCAGTCCATTTCACGCTCTTCGTGTTGTTCGTCAGCTGATTGCTGATGAAGGGGACGAGTTTCCCGCCGCTGCCGCCGTCGCTTCATCCGCGCTATACACTGACGATGTCGCCTTCTCTGTCATGACTGATCACCAAGCCATCGCTCTCAGTAGTGAACTAATACAGTTCTTTAAGAGAGCTCAGTTTGACCTCGTCAAGTGGTCGAGTAATTCGGATGAAGTCCTCGCGAGCATTCCCGACTCGCATAAAGAAATAAGTGACAAATCCTTCGATAATACAAATCAACAAAAAATCCTAGGTCTGCATTGGGATAGATCTAGCGATTGTTTTCACTTTAAGGTTGTCACTCCAGGAGATGAGTGCACCAAGCGCTCCATTCTCTCCGCTGTAGCCCGCTTGTGGGATATTTTAGGCTTTGTAGCTCCCGCCATTTTATATGCCAAGCTTCTAATCAAGGAGCTTTGGTTATTAAAGTGCGATTGGGATGAGCAACCCCCACGCTATATCATAAACGCATGGAAGCACTTCTGTACAGAGCTTCCTTCACTCAACGGGCTACGGATACCGCGACATCTCGGTATAGTCAGGGATTGCGAGGTTAATATTGTAGGTTTCGCAGACGCTAGTGAGCGTGCCTATGGCGGAGTTATATACTTGCACGTACGTATTAATGACAAGTATCATTCGCAGTTAATATGTGCCAAGTCGAAAGTTTCACCAGTCAAGGTTTTATCAGTAGCGAGATTAGAATTGTGCGCGGCCGTATTACTGTCTAAACTAATTCGTAAGGTTGTCGATACAATTAAGCCTCACTACCCTATAAGTAAATTATACGCATTTAGCGATTCTAAGGTAGTCCTCTGTTGGATTAAATCGTCTCCTCACCGCTGGCAGACCTTTGTCGCCAACCGGGTAGTTAAAATCATAGATTGTGTCTCACCTAATTCCTTTTATCACGTCGCAGGCTCCGACAATCCCGCAGATTGCTTGTCTCGGGGACTAACCCCTGACAAACTTATAAATCACCCGCTTTGGTTTAACGGGCCTTCCTGGGTCGCAGGTGACCCCTCTGACTGGCCTCTAAATAACTTTAAACAAAAAGAGTTTGATGAACACATACCAGAGCAACGGGCTCACGTGCAGGTGTTCGCGTCAAATATTCCAAACTCTCCGCTTTATACAATGATACAGCGCTTTTCATCATTTTCAAAGTTACTTCGCGCCACCGCATATATTTATAAATTTCTAAAAATATTAAATCGCAATTGTAAAATAAACAGTAACGATTTGAGTTTTGCTGAAAATAAATTAATTTACGCTGTACAACAAGTTCACTTTACAAACGAATTAACTTGTTTAAAAAATAATGAGCCATGCTCTCCCGCTTTTAATAAATTAAGACCATTCATAGACAGCGACGGTCTTATCCGTGTCGGTGGTCGTTTATCTAATTCCGCTGAGGATTATACATGCAAACATCCTTTGATCTTACCGCGTAACGATCATTTCGTAAATATTTTAATAGATTACTATCATAAAAAATATCTTCATGCAGGACCAGAGTTACTTATGTCATTACTTAGACAGAAGTACTGGATCCTTGCTGCACGTCGTTTAATCCGCTTCCGCATTCATCAATGCAACGTGTGCTTCAAAGCTAAACCGCGTCCCACTTTTCCGCTCATGGCTGACCTTCCAAGCCACCGCGTAAATCAAGTAACTAAGGCATTCACACACGTCGGCTGTGACTACGCAGGTCCTCTGCAATACACACCACTTCGTGGTCGGGGGATTAAAAGCCGCAAGGCCTGGATCTGTATTTTTACTTGTCTTACGACTCGCGCTACTCACATAGAGGTATGTACGGATTTGAGCACCGTGAGTTTTCTAGCCGCGCTCAAACGCTTTTTATCGCGTCGTGGACCAGTTGAGTGTTTATATACGGATAATGGGACTTGCTTTGTGGGTGCGCGCACATATCTTCGCGATTTTTATAGTTTTCTTAGTGAATACCGCCCGCATTTAGAATCGGAACTATCAGAAAAGCGAATAAATTGGAAATTCATACCGCCCGCTTCCCCACACTTTGGTGGTTGTTGGGAAAGCGTTTTAAAAATAGTAAAGTCTCATTTGTTCAAGGTTATAGGACAACAAAGCCTCTCTTATGAGGAACTCATCACAGTGCTGACGCAAATCGAAGCGCTTGTGAACTCGCGCCCGCTGACAGCCATGAGTAGCGACCCTGCCGAGCCTTCCGCTCTGACGCCGGCACACTTCCTCAACACGGTTCCCCTGTCGTACTTACCCGCGCCGGACGCGCAGCCGGCTGACCTGCATCAGCGTCACTCACTGCTCGACAGCATAGTGCAGTCGTTTTGGCGCCGTTGGCGAATTGAATATTTACATAAATTACAATTACGCGCCAAATGGAATGTACCATCCATTCCTATTAAGGAGGGAACGGTAGTGGTCATTGTGACTGATAACGCACCGCCGTTTTCATGGCCTTTGGGAATCGTCGATAAGGTGTTTACTTCCAAGGATGGTACAACTCGAGTTGTCAATGTTAAGACTGCTAAGGGGAGCTATCTTCGCCCCGTAGTTCGCTTATGTCCGTTACCTAATCAGTAATCTTAGTAAGTTACGCTTAGTTTTAAGTTAGACTTAAGATTAAAACCGTTTAATTTATATATTATTTATTAAATACCTGCTAGTTTCCGTTTATTTATCTATACAACTAACAGTTTATTATTTATATACCGCAAATCCGCATAACATAACATACCGCTTTAATTTTTATTCGCATAACTTTCTCTCTTTGAATCTTCATAAAGGTAACCCTTTAAGGCCGGGGGAAATGTTACCGCCACTTTTAAATTCATTTATTTGTAAATCGGATATCGTCATCCTCGCGTATTAGCCAATCACAACGCTCGGTGTAGGGACTACCTTCAATAGGAATTTCTACACGCACCTTCGGCCAATCATGAAGAAAGAAGGTTCAAGATGGAGAGTCTGCCTACACATACGCTCGCGCAAGGACGCTCGAAAAATTGTCCTTGAAACTTCCACGTGCCTTGTTGGAAAAGAAGTTATACTGTGAGTTCAGCCTGGCCAGTGCTTATACCCAACAAAAAAACTGTTTTACAAAGTGCAGTGAAACCTTTAAGTGCCGCGAGGAAGACCAAAAAGGTGCGTGCTAGCTTTATAACCTATATAACCTATAATTACCGCTATACAAATTAAATTTACCAGCTATCCTGTGATTATTCCACTTTCGGAGATCCTTTAAAACGTAAAGACTCTTTTCCTTAGGGAATAGGGTCCCGCGCCGCATACAGTCCACTTTATTAATATTCCAAATAAAAAATCCCGCGCCGCTCCAACACATAATACGGCCGATAGAGCGCACACTCGGTTATACAACAGGATTATTTCTCATCAACATTATCATTGATAGCAAATTCGACTGGTACATGTCCTTCTGGCACCCGCCGTCAGCAATCGTAACCGTATTCAAACTCAAACTCAAACTAAAAAAAAAAAAATCGTTTGAAGTTCAGTGATTTTAAAGTGTATCGATCGTCCTCTAAAGAGTCGCCATCTATTATTTTAAAATAGTCTAGTAAATTTAAAATTGACTCTACAGTCAGATCTCATTATTTAAAACGGAATATCAAATCGAGTTTTACCACATCGTAACTTTTGAATGTTTTCTTTTGCCTTCCACTAATCTGTATCTACGTTAACTACAGTTTTCACATCACTCATTTTCACAAAAAAAAAAAAATAACAGTCTTGCATCTTTGTAAATTGAAAACTTTTGTCAGTGTTTATTATGCAATTGATCACTAATTGAATAAATAAAATTTCATCTTACTGTGACTTATTTTCAGTGACGAATGAAACGTTCAAGCACAATACACTGTATTTCTTGTAAGCTTTGTTTAACACAAAAACGCACCGTTTCTCGTCATTTTGACGTATTAAATTTTGCGAGAAGCAAACCCATGAGATATCGCATCGATTGATTCCCTGATATAGAAATCGATATAGATATCGATATTGACAATGTAGTCTTACAACAGTTTACCTGTCTTTTTTTTACTTTTGAAATCCTAGATTAAGTTTACGTAATTTAATGATAAAAATATGTTGAATGAACCCCCAACATTGTTAAGAAAGCAAACCCATTCATTGTTTTTTTTATTTAATTCGCTGTGAACCTAACGACCGCAAAGCTACCATCTTTGGAGCCTAGGAATTAATTCACTTCATGTTTCATTTGAAACTGTTTTCACAAGTTACAATCCATTACAAACTTTAGACTAAGAAGGTATCGTCGCTTATTTTTGTTGAGTTCACGATTGCAAGCGTCTCAAGTTTATAAGAGCAGTAATTTCAACATCATTATTTTCCGCTAGGAACGTTTGTTTTCCAAAGTATGAAACAACATGTAACGTATCATGAACTAAGTATTTACGATAAAACAGCACCGCAAACACTTTTAGTCTTATTGGAATACTTTGCAATGCTTTGTAAATAAGGTAAAACATGTCATTAACTCTCTAGTGTGTGAAAGTTAATCATTTAAGCCAATAAAAGCATCACAACACAAATCTGTTCCACGCTGAGAACTTGTCTTTTACTCTTGCAAGTAATGGCAGCCAATGGCCACTGATTCTAGCTACAATATGATGAATTGATACAACCGTTGGGCACGTCGACCCGACGCTCGAGTGACGTCGCCGGACCCGTCGCCGCCGTCGTTGCGGCCGCCGCGTCGCCGACATGAGCTGCCTCCGACATGAGCTGCCGCCGACGTCAGTGCTGTCGCTGTCCGTGTGCCGCCGCTGCGCATCAGGCCGCAATGTGGTTCAGTTCGGGTTCCTGTTCACGCTGGTCACGTTATTCGCGACTTTGACTACCGCTGCATCATCTCTTCGTAATTCACTTTTTCCGCCTTGTATTTGTCATTTAGTCTCATAAGTCGAGGTCACGCGCTTAGGTTTCATAAGCACCACCACTACTGACTGCCATGCACCGGATTTTTGTAAAAGCGAATTAATCTGGCGTTCATCACCATGGTCCATCTGTAATATAACTACTTTTTCAACACACTTGCTCGTAAAGTGAGCGTTATTCTATTGAATTTAGAAGTATAAACTGGGCTATAAGTCACGCGTGCATAATATATTATACCCTAGTGCATAATATAATGAATCCTTCAAAGTTGAATTGTACCTTTGTGCAAATTACATGCGAGTAAACAGAGCATATTTTATTGGTCCGGGTTATACATTAAATATTTTCAGAAACAACAAAGAGGTTTTATACCACTTCAAATCCATATACGTTTTGAAATGTTTGCGCCTTATTATATTAGTAAAACAAATTTGTATATCAAACAAATTATTCACAATTTACAATAATTTGTTATAAAATATCAAAATATTTGCATTTACCACTCCAAATTAAACATTTTCACTTAAATAGGCTATATATATGCAAAACAGACATTGACACATTTGGCGGAAAAAAAAAAACCTACGCGCATGCGCGAGGTTCGGCGCCATTTTTCAATCACAATTCACAGCTTTGTTATGAAGTGTGTTTGTTATTTTATGACCACGTATGTCTGTCTTTTACGCACAAGTGTGTTGAAAAACGTCGTATGTAACTCGTGAGCGTTGCTAATTACAGTCTCGGCTCATTATTAAGCCCTCGCCTGCGGCTCGGGCTCAAATCACAGCCTCGACTGTAATTAGCAACTTCGCTCACTTGTTACATAATATACTATTGTATCTACTTACTGTTTTGTATATTCCATTGGTTTTGTTAATAGTTGTCTTACATCTTAAGTCTTATATTGTTACATTTCTAATATTGTTTTAAAGTATTCCTGTTATTTTCCTTTTTATTTTATACTGGAAATGTTTTATTGTAAACTATTATGAAATCTAAATATTTATTTACCTTTCAACTCTAAATTTGTCATGTAGCTTATGTCACTTTTCAGCACAGATAATTTATAAACTATTAGTATGTTTTATATTCATTTCTTTTTCAATTAATTTTTATATTATTACTTTAATATAAATTATTCTGAGACTTGCACACTTAGAATCAAGAGAAGTATCAGCTCCACTTTTTCCATACCACCACCGTTGCTCCAGAGACTAAAACCTCCTTGATACGAGATGTGACAGCCGCTGGCCGATGAAAGAATGGATGCCTCTCAAACATAAATAAATTTACGAGCTGTCGAACGAAATGGAGGCTATATAAGGAGTGGCGAGCTGAACTTAGGGGCTTTTGGAAAATAAAACACCGATGAGAGTACTTGGAATTGAAGAAAAATCACTATACATACTAATAACTAAAGTAAAATGAAATAGTATAATATAACTACATAATCTTTTGGAGCTGTGTTTAACCTGGAAACTTCTGGACAATACTTATTGGAAAAATCTCAGTGTTATATTTAAAAAAATCCTAGTGGGCTGTAAGTGTAAATAGTGTTTTTATACCTACTTGTAACCTTTTTTTTGTAAATATATAAACTTTAACTTTATTTTTTTATTTTCTCTTAACATCTTCCTTTAAATAGTAGGTTACTTAGGCTTTTACTTAAGGTAACACTACACATCTTCTTTTCATAAAGTTAGGTTGATTCGACTGTATTCATTTGTTTCGTTTTGCATTTCTATTTTGTTCCAAATCTTTGCATTTTAACCGACTCGAATCCCACTTCTGATGTCGGAATCGGGGTGATTCCTCTCTTTTATCCAACATCAGGTATTCTTGGGGATTTCAATCACGATTCTCTAATACAGTCTTTTGTGTGGGCGTCTTTAGGGCGAGTCGGTTTTTCTACTGTCGACAATGCTTGTGGTATTGAACTGATTGATCTTGGCTGCTACACAGTTCTACTCTCTTGTTAATGATCTCTTGAAGATCAGGTTGTCTTGAATAATTGCTTGAAGAACACTTTCCTCGTGTCCATCTTCTGTATTGTTATTATTCTTTCTGCTCGTGACAAACTCGTGACGTAGACTCTGTCAAGTACCAAGAAGTTACTGGCATCCGAAGACAATCGAAATTAACTATAAGGCTCTAGCTATATAGTTACTTTATAGATATACCCATTCGGCAAATGTTGATCAGACGGGTTGTAGCATCAGGTAATTGTTGATCACATAGCAATTGTTGATCAAAACAGTTTTTGTTGATCTAATGTATGATTCGGCATACAAATGTGGCTCCAATTTGATCAACAATTGCTGACCCTGTAGCGACACAAATAAGAACTATTTACTCATTGCATTATTTATACAAATCCGCTCCATCAATTGTTGATCTGATTCAAATGGACCAACCAGAGGTCACCATTGCCATGATTGGTTGGTTTTGTTACGCACTGTTGCCACTTCGCTTCGCAATCTATACGCTATGTTGAAAGCAAGACAGTGTTATGTTACGGCATGTACAGTAGGAGCTAGGTTCTCCATAAGATTCGATAACTTTTTTTTATTACAACCTTCTTTTTTTCACCTGTCCCATTGTCTGTAATCAAATCTTGCAAGTTAAATTTGACACACTTCCCGGTTTCCGATTGAGTAAAAATTTTGCACGCATATGTATATTGCGTGGCAATGTAATATTATGATGACATGGAGCTGATCTAATGATGGAGCTGGAACGTGGCCATAGGAACCCCGTTATAATACGACATAACCCTATCGAGTTTGGGCTCGTATGATTCGTCTCGATGAGTACTTTGTCTGTAGATGGTATCCAGGGTCTGATGATGAAGCTGGAAGGTGGCCATAGGAAGTCCGTAATAAAATGACACAATCCCATCGAGTTTGGGCTCGTTTGATTAGTCTTGATGAGTACTTTGGTCCTAAATGATATCCAGGGTCTGATGGAGAAGCTGGAAGGTGACCATAGGAAGTCCGTAATAAAACGACACAATCCCATCGAGTTTGGGCTCGTTTGATTCGTCTTGACGAGTACTTTCGTCCTAGATAATATCCATATGATATGCAACTCCATCAGATTAAATAAAATAAATTCGTTCCATTTGTTATGAATGTAAATTCTATTTGATTAGATGGATGACCCAATGCTAAGGTGAGCACGTGCCGAAAGCTGAATGGTATGAGGGTGTATAAACATGTCATATCACTAATTTTGCGCCTCAGGGTACCAGGGCGAACCCTGTTGTACTGAAGCTCTCTTCCCCCTACAATGGACCTCTGGGGGAAAATACGCCGTAGTAAATCCCGAATCATAAATACTAAAAAGTAAATAAACAAAATGTTTTTTTTAAATTAGCTTTTATTCCTTGTATATAAAATGAACTAAAAGGTTAAAAATAATTTAATTCTGATAAGAAATACGAGTATACTATTTTATAGGTACCTACACTAAAACCAAATTTATTTTTTAATAGAAGAGTGTTATACCTATAGGTATTTGACGGCAAGAGAAATAATAAAGAATGCTTTGATTTTTATTAACCTTTTAAGATTTATCCAAGATAAAATTAACAAAGAAACAAAAACAATAACAAAAATAAAACTTCTTCTTAATACTTTAATTTTAAGTACTATTTTCTTCAGATTTTTTTAAATCAAGTAATCCACAGTCTAAAAAAATAAAAACTAAACCTTGTACTAACTTAAGGAAGCAACTTAGCGATATCTTCAGAAACATGTTGAGGATACTTAGGCTCTCCTAGACGTTGGGACTATAGTTTGTAGATATGGGTAACTCAAAAAAAAAATTTGAACTGCAGATCAGATCACAGATCAAATAGTTGAGTCAGATCATTGAGCTGCCTCACAGATCAGATTAATTTGCGATTATAAGGTAAATTTTACAATGGGAGCTGGTGGTCGGTCGGTCGTTAGCTTTGAGCGTCAGCGCGACTATGCTTCGAATGATCTGACTGATACAATAATAATCTTACTTATATGTGCTTGTCTTAAAATTCCATTTTATAGTAGTCGTGAAACATAATGTTCACAGGCGAATGGATTAGGTAGCAAAAGGAAATGGACTTTGACCTCAGATAGTGTTATTAATTAAATTATACAGTAAGTCCGTGAGCACTGTGGTTAAAGAGCCCCGGCTTTAACATCGCGAGGTCGCGGGTTCGATCCCCGCATGTGTTTCGGATGTATAAATTTATTTAGATAATACCTAAGTGATATTACGTAAGTTAACTCTATTACGCTACATAGTAACTTGTCGTAACCCAATTTTTTAAATATAATTATTAAGGAATCTTCCTATTTGAGTAAGTTAGTAGGTAAGTACCAACTTTATTTGAAACAAATTTTCTGAAATGCCAACTAAATAATTATAATTTCGGAGGCGTCACTATGGCTCCCGGTACGGTGACTCACCGGTCAGAGCGCCTGCCCAAGCGGAGACTCGGGTTCGATTCCCGGTCGAGCGATTTTATTTTGTATTTTCCTATCTTTACGAGATTAGGTATTCAATAAACATTATAAAATGCAAAAAATTATCATTGTTTCTAAAATATACCTAAATAAATAATGGGTAATATAGCTCTAAAGTAATAACGCAAGGCGCAACATGCAATATCGACGGCCTGTTTTGGTTTGTAGTGTAGATTAGCCTTGCCTTCCATGTCAGAGCTCACGGGTTCAAAACCTGGCCGAGCGAGAGCGGATATTGATATTTTCTTTCTAGTCATGGATATAAAGGTAGGTATGTATGTTTATTATTTAAATTATGAATCTGATATTTATGTGCCTTTATACTTAATTATTGTAAAATTAATACCTCTAAATTTGTCAAACGTGACATCAGATGGTTTTTATAGCCTCTGGTGTTCTGCCTACCCCCTTAGGGATACAGGCGTGAAGTTATGTATGTATGTAAAATTCAAGATATATCTAATATATCTATCCTACATCTTTTTACATTTCTCGAGTTTTTATCCGTTATCTAATCTAAGTACCCAGTATCCATTATACAAGTTTTTAAAGATGCTTAATTTTAGCCTGATAATGTGGTGTGATGGTTTAGAATATTTATATTTGTAATAAGTACCTACCTAAAATAAATAATTTGGAAGCCATCAGTCAAGGTGCGATGGCGCCAGGTTGGTTAATTTTATTTTATTTGGACCTATCTTTTGCCCGCAGCTTCGCTCTTGTAACTCAAATTATTAAAGTTAACTTCTTCTTGCATCTCTCTATGTGTAAAAAACGCATTAAAATTGTCAAGTACGTAGTTTAAAAGATCTAAGCATATACATAAATACAAACAAGACAGCGCGAAGCGACTTTATTTCAATTCAAAGTATCTATTTACCTACCTACCTACATAGATACTTAAATTAAATTTATTTTATGTTAGTCCTTAGTTCTTAGATGTGAATTAAAGCTTTAGCAATTGAGACAATACAATAAGGAATTTACAAATACAAAACTTCTAACTAGGTAATTAAGCAGCGATCACACGACACGATTCATCGGGCCGATGAGCAGGGCCAATAGATTGGGCGTTCTGATCACACTACACGATATCGCGGCCCTAACTCACTTGGCAGCCAAACGTCGAGCAGTGAAGAAGGCGCCTACGCTTTCAAAGTATCAGAAACTTGGAATCGCTCTCGCAGCAACAGCGGGTGTAGTAAAAAGAATGAAAGAAGATGTTGGGTGAAGGAATATTTACTCTTGAGAAATAAATTGTGTAACATGAACATTTTGTGTGTGTTAGAGCCGGAGGACTTTAGAAATTACGTCCGAATGAATTCTGGACAATTTAATCATCTTTTAAATTTAGTGACTCCATACATTCAAAAACAAGACACATTAATGAGAGAAAGTATAAGTGCTAAACAACGATTAGCTGTCACACTAAGATTTTTGGCGACGGGGAATGCCTATCATGACCTAAAATACAGCTCGTTAATATCGGAACCCCTTTTGTCAGAAATGATACCTGATACGTGCAAAGCTATATATAGATGTCTGAAAGACTATATAAAGGTAAATTAAAGTGAAAATGCGTTTTAATCATAAATTTATTTATTAGGGTTGAAGATTATGTATTCTTGAATATTTATTTTTTGAGCAGTGTTATTTTGTGTATTAGACGTGTGTAGTTGGTCGGGTTCGGGTATGTGGATTTGAGGTGTGTGTGACGATTCGGGTATGTGGATTTGAGGTGTGTGTGAGGTTTTTGGTGATTGGACATGGTACTGAAGGGATGTATTATGGTAGTGTGGTGATGGGATTGGTGGGTTTACACAGTACTGAGGGAATGAACTATTGTATTGTGGTGATGGGATTGGTGGGTTTACACAGTACTGAGGGGATGAACTATGGTATTGTGGTGACGGGAGTGACGGGCTCGGTGACAAAACAACATACCGAGGCGATGGATGAGACAGTTTTGTACGGTGTTGATCAGGATTGAAATACGATGATGAAGAGGAAAAACTGTCAGATCCTAGATCTATACGGGTATCTTCCGATAATCTGCCCAT
The DNA here is from genome assembly GCA_944452665.1 of Stenoptilia bipunctidactyla. Lineage (NCBI taxonomy): Eukaryota > Metazoa > Arthropoda > Insecta > Lepidoptera > Pterophoridae > Stenoptilia > Stenoptilia bipunctidactyla. The sequence goes on along the minus strand of OX101741.1, from coordinate 9,502,457 downwards.
TTTAGCGTAAAATATTATGTCGCTAATTAATTTTTGCGCAATAGTTAAATCTTTACTTTTTAAATCACGCAACTGCAATCCAATAGACTTTCCTAAAACTTCCCATTCTTCCTCTTTCATAGACATCAGTTTTTCGGCGCTAGCTAATATATTTTCTTGTTTCCGCAAAATAGACCCCTTCATTTTCTTGGCGGCAACTGAAGTTCCTGCACTAGAAGGTCCGGCTTGACTGCTTTCTCCCTCCGATGATGATAAATTCTGCAAATAATAAAAATGTTTATTGGTTTTCAGATGCCTGAAACAGAAAACGAATGGAAAGAAACTGCAGCAGATTTTGAAAGATTGTGGAATTTTAATAATTGCGTTGGGGCCTGCGATGGGAAACACGTAGCTATAGAAAAACCACAAGATAGCGGTTCCCTCTTTTATAATTATAAAGGCTTTTTTAGCGTGGTATTATTCGCAGTAGTAAACGCTTACTACGAATTTATGTACATTCAGACGGGTACCAACGGATCAGTACACGATGGAGCCATACTGAATTCGACAACATTTTATAAAAAAATGGTAACCAATGAGCTAAATTTACCACAACCATCCCCGTTACCAGGAACAGAAACGAACGTGCCCTATGTATTTCTTGGCGACAGTGCATTTGCATTAAACAGGCATTTCATGAAACCGTTCCCGCTAAAAAATATTAGCAAAGAAAAACGAATTTTTAACTACCGCTTATCTCGTGCGAGACGGGTTGTGGAAAATGCCTTTGGCATTTTAGTTTCACGTTTTAGAGTACTACGGAGGACTCTTAATCAAAAACTTGAAAATGTGGATTCTATAGTCTTGGCATGTTGCGCTTTGCACAACTACCTCAGGAAATCTGTACCGAGATACATACCATCCAAATTTGTGGATAGAGAAAATATAACGAAAGCCTTATTTCATTAAAAGGAGACTGGAGAAATATTAGCGATGGACTGACACCATTACAACACTTAAGTGACAGCCAGCGCAATACAGACGGAAATGAGGTCCGAAACAAATTTATGCAATATTTCAACGCTGAAGGCAAGAGTTTCTTTTCAAGACAAAATGGTAAATCACTATGATTTAATGTATTTACGGGATTCTTACCACGATTTTCGATTTTATTTTCGCACGTCCGATATTTCGATGCTGTTACAAGCACCATGATCGTGGACTGGCAGATGTAGGTAGGTAGGTGGCGATGATTCTTGAACCATATAAATTGTGTACACCCTAAAATGCGCTTTACTGTAGAACTTGAAAATAAAAGATCTTTGGCGTTCTTGGATGTAAAACTAACGATCAAGAGTGATGGCTATTTAAACTACTCAGTATACAGGAAACCAACACACACTGACAGATACCTTCACGCATCCTCTCACCACCACCCCCGTCATCTCAATGCAGTAGTCTCGTCACTTACTAATCGCGCTTATGATCTTTGCGACAAGGACCATATTCAAAGCGAACTACAGCATGTGCAACAAGTCTTAATAAACAATGGCTACACTGTGAAGGTGTCAAATATGAAGAGAAGAACGAGAACTAAACCAAATACACCCAAGGTGAAGCGCCAGCCCTCCTTCGTGCCATACTTAAAAGGAGTCACAGATAAAATAGGAAGGATATTAAATAAGTACTCTATCGACACGATTTTCACTCCCTACAAGAAAATCAATCAGTGTCTGCGCTCACCAAAAGATCACATACCGCTTGAGACACCGGGTGTTTATAAAATTGACTGCAGTTGTGGCAGCTCCTACATTAGCCAAACGAAGAGAACTATTTCATGCCGTCTTAAGGAACACATCAAAGCCATAAAAAACTCAGACACAAACAAGTCAGCCATCGCCGAACATCTGTTAGAATCGGGCCCTAATCATTGGATTGAGTTCCATAATACTCGGATCTTATCTACGGAACGACACTACATACCGCGAATCGTTAAAGAAGCGTTAGAAATAAAAAAGTGCGAAAATAACTTTAATCGAGAAGACGGTTTTAAATTGTCTAGTACGTGGAACCCAGTGGTTAGGACTTTTACTAAACTAAAAAACAGCGAAAGTGGTGTGTCCGGTCAAAAACCCAGTGATACTGTGAGCGTGTTTTGCAAAAGTGACGTTCATGTGAGTTCCAGTAGTAGCAGATCAAAACGAACAAGAAAGGGGGTAGATCGATATATCTGCCTCTAACTGTCATCGCCACCTACCTACATCTGCCAGTCCGCGATCATGGTGCTTGTAACAGCATCGAAATATCGGACGTGCGAAAATAAATCGAAAATCGTGGTAAGAATCCCGTAAATACATTAAATCATAGTGAAAATAACCGCGATAGTTTAAAACAATTATTAAAATGGTAAATGTTGTTTCTACCTAGATTAGTAGTATGATTTTATGGTCTGCCAATAAACTGCTGCGCAGTTTGGCGGAATGTTGCATTGTTAAACCTACTTTGTTTATACTGAATAAACGATACATATATACATTTGTGATATAAACTTAATAAATATATTTTTTAAATAAATCTACAGACTTACCTCATTTTCATCAGCCACGTTTTCTAAGGAATCGGTTATGGGGCGGCAGGATTCTGTAGTACATCCCAAAAATGTAAGTGCATCATAATACCATAATGATGGCACATACACATCCTCCGATCCCGCTCCTGTGTGTTTCGATGAATTAACCTAGAAAAATAAAAAGAGAACAAGTTGAACTCTCTCCAAGTTGTAATTGAAGCCAATTCGACTTAAAAACAAAAGGGGATCAACTGTCCCCAGTTTCCCCTAGAGGTACTTTAAGCAATTGCGTGGGAAACCATAATAAGTACATCCTTCCACTCGAGGTGCCGCCGATAGTACATTACTTTAAAAAAAATATCAATTAGTTTTCAACACCTACCCGGCCTAATCGACAAATAGACCCGGAATAATAACACTTCAGAATAAACAGATGTTTTAAACTTACTTACCTTTTTAGCTTCCTTAAAATACGCTGTCCTCAAATTTTCAATTTTTTTCTTGATACTTTTTATGGTTGCTGCCTGGTCGTGATTTTTATATATTTCCAGCATCACACGGTAACCATCATGTCGGAGTGTTTTGTTTTTATACTCCGGGTGGGTTTTATTCCACAAATAAGGCAAGTCTTTATAAACGTCCGTACTGAACGTCCGTTGAGTATTATTTCTCTTTCGCGTTGCGTGGCCATTTTCACTTCACACGTGCTTTCACATCGAACGCCGGGCGGGCACTTAGTACTTATTTTCATCTATGGCGGGCACTGAGCGCCCTAACCGATCAGACGACACGATTCATCGGGACTTAAGGAGTTAGGGCGGTCGGGCACTCTCGATCGCCCGATTTAGGGACACTAACAGCCTAAAAGCGATCATACTACCCAATCCATCGGGACTTAGGGAGTTAGGGCACGATGAATCGTGTCGTCTGATCGCTGCTTTAAACATTACTTACACAAAATCACATCACATACTTACCTATCTACTTTATCTGTGATCTGTTCTGCATTCTGCAGCTCAAAAATTTTAGTTTAGTCATTGAGTCACTCCACTCATATCATAATTATATCTAAAAAATACGCAAAAATACATGTTGCCAAATTTGCACCCCAACCAAATGACTGTCTTCATCATATTGTACGGTCTACAACACTTTTATTGTTGCTATGTTGATTAGATTAGTGGAACGCGACGCGCCACACGGTGCATGATGTGTTGTTGACTGTATCAATTTGTCATGCAACGTCGCATATTATCCTGATTTAACAATTACAAATTACAATCAACTTTGTTTGATTGAATTAAGAATATTAAGATTTCATTACATGAATGTTATGTGTATATTTATCGATCGATATTCTTATTTAGATACTTACATTAATGGATGCACTTATTAGCCTTTAAAAATAGTATCTATTTTGTGTTGGTAAATGTTTACAAAAATATTATGTATGAATTGAAATGTTTTTAGAAAGTTTTTTAAGTTTATTAGGTACCTACACAATAAAATTTGGTTAAGCATACCGTCTTTTAATATGACAGTGAAGGAAGACTTCACAAGTAGGTACTTTTATAAATATTTTGCTAACGTATTTTATAGGTACAGGTAGTAAGTTATCTACTTACCTACCTAGTTGATAGTTTTGTGACAAAAAACCATGATGTAGGCTATCTAGGTACTAGGTTAGGTCATACAATCAACGATTATATTAAAAACAAACCATATGTTCATCCAGCTCAAGAATATGTTTGAAATACAAAACTTTTTTTGAAACATAGGTACCTAAGTAAGAACCTATAAACATACCCTCCTAAGTATATCTTGATTTTAATAAGTTATAGCAAGATACGTATACATATTCCTATTATATACATATTCCACATAGATATGGTAAGTAGCCGCGAACGAGTCGAAATCTATTGAGTAAATTATACCTGGGTGTTTTTTTTCATATACCTACCTACATACCTATAACACGTGAGCCTACAACTTTAGTAGGTAAGTATTAAGTTTTTTTTGTACCAACTTCAAGCCGGCAGACGGGTACTGGATTCATCTGATGGTAAGTAGTATCTAGGCCTTTGGGTATCACTCATTGTAATCATTAAAAATAGATACTTACCTAATAAATTAATAAATAAAATCCCCAGATAATCACACCAACCACATCACCTCAATCAAAGTAAGCATAGTTTGTGTTATTATATACCATGTAGCGAACTAGGGGGAACCTAGAATTTGAAATACGCATAGGTATAAATAAACGCCCAGACCCGGGACCTTTTTTTTCTTGTTCCGTCCAACTTTATGGCCATTTATGTTTCCTTTTTATTCATCGCTTCTATTATGAAGATCAATAGAAATTGTAAATAGCGCCTTCGCAAATTAGTTTCAGAACTTTTAAAAGGAAAATAAAATTAAATACAGATGTCAAAATTAGTTCCTGACAGCTGTCAAAATCTTAGCATTTCTTCCCGTACTATCTAATCAAAAATTAACTTAATTCAATGGACTTAAGGTGCTGTCAGACACATACTCTCTCTCACCGGCCACGCTTTAATTTTGTTTGAGCTGTGAGTCACCATTTTCGTTCGTGATCTGCAGATCAACAGATCAGTTCTATGTGGTCTGAATCATTGAGTCAGCTCAGATATGAGTTACACGCCTCTAATAGTATGTAAACCATCTAAGTACAACACAAACATGTTTCTGAAGAAATCGTTGAGTTACTCCTTAGCGCAATCTACAACTTTCTTATTAACATTATAAAAAAACATCAAAATTGTATTCTAAATAATTAATTAGCGGATAACAAATAATACTTAATCCATGGTTAAGGAAAAGAATATTATGGGGCTTGTTTCACAATCTTTAAGTAAGTGTCGAGATCGTAAGTTTGGTCATTTCTGACATAAGTCAAGTGCCTTACGATTGTTGACGAACGAAGTTTTTTTTTTTGTTGAGGGAGGTATTCGACCTTCTCGGTGGAGGGTCGATGGCCCGTTCCCATTTTGAATTAAAGTGTATGTGACAATCTGCTCTGCACATGCGCAGCATGTTGTTGTGAAAACACTTCTTGTAAAACCGTCAAACTGTTAAGATGTATTTTTTATAATTCTATTAATAAATGTGTTGGTGATATCTAAATGGAAATAAATTGATTATTGTTACAAAGTTTCCTGGTCTTACTTCGTCGTCCCCCACCGTCGAAGATTTTTCACACCTTTAATATTTGCAAAGTTTATTAGGAAAAGTTCTGTAATAATGTATTACTTTTGTAAAGCATTATAACAAATAAAACACTTTTAACCGGATTTATCGCGGATTTGTCACGAGCGACCACCATGGGGTCTGCAAAGACACCGAAACGTCGAGGCAAAAATTTAAAAATGTAAATATACGCGATAAATCCGGTTAAAAAGTGTTTTATTTAATAGTATGAATCGCGAAAACTTAAGACAATATTATCATTATAACAAAGTTTTTGTTATCGTTTATTTTTTTGTAGATTGTGCTCTGTAGTGTATTTTGTTATAAGTATGAGTTCGAAAACGTCTATAGAGAGGGGTATAAAAGCAAAAACGCTTCTGTCACAAAATATTAAAACTGAGATATTTGAAATTTTCTACTGTGGCTTAGAAACCGATATTTTTTTAATGATTTTGATATTATTTTATGTACAAGAACTTAAATCTAAAATAAATGTCATGAAAATCAACGAAACTCACACTCTTTTTACAAAAAAGTAGAAATAGCGTAGGACTGAGGTGTCTTTGCATTTAAACTTCGGACTTAGGCGTGTTTGCTTTTAATAACCTTGGATCGAAACGGGTATGCACACTGACCTCTATATTTACCACTGGACTGGCTGTTCCGTAAGTTTGACAGCTATTTTTTTGTGCCTATTTGAAGCGCCACTAGCGAGTAGCGAGTGTCCGCAGAACTAAGTTTGACGTATATTGCAAGTGGCCGCCAGAGAAGTGCTTGCTTATTGTTAAGTGATTTTATATTTTTTTAATATAAATTCGAATTTTATGTTGTTATTGTTATAAGCATTATATAAAAGTTATCAAGAATGAGGACATGTGTATATTGTAAGCGACTAGTTTTAGTACCACGGACACTCGCTACGTCCGACAGCGCCAAAATGGCGATTATCAAACGGGCACAAAAGCACTTTGACAGCCACCAGTCCAGTGGTAAATATAGAGGTCAGTGGGTATGCATCTTATTACTTAATTTGACATCTGTCAAAATGTGGTAATGCCGTAGGGTACTGATTGCAAAATAAAATAGATTTTTTCATAATATGAATTAATTGAAAAATATGTTAAACATTTTTAAAACTTATCTAGGCTTAATTTCTCGTAGGGTACTGATTGCAAATAAAATAGGTTTTGTTACAATATGAATTTATTGAAAAACATGTTTAGCATTGTTAAAACTTATCTAGGAATTATTTCCCTTTTAGAATATTATATTCTAAATTGCAATATTAGATTCAATTGTAGGTGGATCACAAGGAGGCTCATCTTCCTGAACTACATCATCATTATTTAAATTTAAAACATTTATATAAAATTCTAGTTCACTATTACTTTCCCACTGCGGTCCATAGTGTTTCTCTAGTAAATTTCTCAAATCCCTGATTTTTTCATTTTTAACAACCACATTGTATTTTGGGAGCGGCAGTGGAAGAACATCGCTGAAAGATTTACCTCTTTTCAAAATAGTTTTATATTGCGTAAAGTCTGAAGTGTAGTGGAGTTCTCCTTTTACCTTGATTTTGTTACCAAATCTTTTGATAAAAAAACGCTTACTTTGAGCAAATTGGAAGTGCCATTGACCAGGCGGCTTAATGATTTCTTGTAAAGCACCTTTCCAGTCGTAATTCATTTCCATTTGTACAACTGTTCCATAGTTACTAAATATGTCATGATACTCCTTTGGTTGAACAATGACTTCCTTTCTTTTCAACTCCCTTTCAATGTTGCCGAACACTCTATCGGCTGGCAAAAATGAGTGACCAGGTACCGGAAAAACAAGTTTAATTTGGTTAATATTCCTTGGAGCATTGTACAACCACACGCAGCACATTCCAACAAAAATAGAATTTTTATTTTGTGCTCCGCATCCATCAGCTACCAATCTCAAGGTCTGGATTCCATTGAAATTTAATGAATTTAAACGATGATAAACACAAGAAGCAATTTCATTTGCTCCTTTCTTGTATTCATTTTCATTCCATGTATACAAATTGACTGAATCTCTATTCAGCCTTTTCCCATCTACTGCTAAAACTACTGCAAAATTAAAAATATACAGTTGCCTACTATAATAACAAATTTGGTCTGGTATTTTAGGCAGTACCTGGTTCTTTTGGCAGTCAAAAGATAATGTTAACATGCCGTCCTGTTTTTCATTTAATAGTTGGTAAAATTTCTTGGCTTTACGTTTGTGTATGGTTTTTTCTATCATATATTTAGTTTTATCTATTTGGTTTTTTTTCATTTTTAATTTGTTCATCTAATTCTGTACACTTTGAACATACATCGGTCCTTGGATTGCCAAACCCTATATTGTATTGAGTGTTAAAAATCCTTCGAAAATAGCACTGTTTGACTGGGTTTCTGGCTTGTACATTAAACATTCGCCACATTTTTTTAATATTTAATGCCGAATCCAAATATTTTCTTTCTGAACTAGATCGACAGTAATGCGATTCTATACACTTAAAGGACTATGCTTTGACTATGCTTTGATAAATGCTTTGACTTCCTGCAGTTTGTAAATATTTTTATGGGATGTATGGTCTCCACCTCTGTTCTCTTTCACAAGTCTTCCAGTTTTTTTGTACACATCTGCAACTCTACGGATTCTATTATGCGGTATTTGCAGTATGCCTAAAAACGCTGATTGACAAACGTGGAGTAAAGAAGTAGAATATCGTTTTTTAATGAAAAGTTTTGTTGAGTAATTTGCCTGGCGTCCACCATGTGTTCCTTCTCGTGGTCGACGACGTTGAACATCAGTAACATGACAGAATTTTAGTAGAAAGTATGGCTCCAAAAATTTCTTCATATCATAAAACATGTCATGTGTTATTCTTTTAACTTCAAATGCAGAGGGGTGTTTGCGTGCAGAACCTATTATAACATCCCATTCATCATCAGTCTCTATAGTGCATGTTTTCTTTTGTTTACCAATTAGAGAAAAATCTTGGTCGTTGGGAAGGTAAGAGTGTCCTCGTATCGGGAAAATGTATTCAATTGACTTGAACATACCAAGTATATGAACTAAGGCATATAAAAAATACACCATAACATAGTTTTTATTTTGCCCAGGGCATCCATCGCTAAACAATACTAAATGATCATTATCAAGATCACGCTCATTAAGATACTTTAACAGTAGCGAAGTCACATCATTTTGCCCTTTTTTTCCTTCAGTCTCCAGATAAGTATTCATACGCACTTTATTTTGAGCTAGATCATGTATACCAAATACATAGTACCATAGCTGTCTTGCATAAAATACATCTCCTGTTCTTATATGTGGTAAGGGTAAGTTTTGCATGTAGTCAAAACTGAGGCATATACATTTTCCTTGCTGTGCTCTTTCTTTTTGTTGTCTCTTTATCTCATGAAATTTTTCAGCCTTACATAAATGTAATTTATGTTCAGTTTGCAAAATTCTAACAGTTTCAGGTAAAGCAGCACATTTTATCTTTAAGTTATATGAATCACAAACAGCACAGGTATCTGTTCGAGGCAGACCAAATTTTAGCTTGAATTCTTTCTTGAAAATAGACCAGTACACCATAAAACTGATATTTATATGGTACATGGACAGGAACAGCTTATGCATTTTTGTGACTGATAGTTCCTCATCCAAATAAAAATAGTTTGGATTATCACGGAGTGAATAATGAGATTGTCTGGCAGGAAATGAAGAAATATGACAGCGTATCAGATTTAAAATACATTCTGGAGTCTTTTTAGCTCAATTTTCTGTGTGCTTACCTCGCTGATCTCTTGGAGATGGGATGTTGGTTGCCATAAGTTCTTGTAATCGTCGTATACGCCCAAAAGTTACACCATGTAAATTACAGAATGCTGTCAGGCACACAATAGTCTCATCAAGTCCTATGCGGATTTTGTAACTAAAAGAAGACAATCTAAACCTTTGTGGGTTGTTTACTGTGTGCCTTGCTGTTGGAGAAGCTGACATCAATCCCATTAAGTATGCATCCTGTCCATTTTTATCCCCAATATCATTGAAATTCATTAATATCGCTTCCCTTTGTCTAGCGTCAATTTTTGTATAACACCTGAATCTCTTGCAACTGTCAAGAAGAAAAAACGTTTTGTTATGGTTTTATGAATAAATGCTAAACAATAATAATAAAATGTGTCCAAAACAATACCAAAATACTTAGAAACATACCGGCAATCAGGACCAGTTTTTCGAGAGGGAACGAGTTTGTTCATATGATTTATATGTTCCAGGCCTCTAGCCTTCTTACTTTTAATAATATTTTCTTTCTTTGGGGTTAATTTAGAAAGGAGCCACCGGATTTGGGGTGTTTTGGGGGTGGAGGGGCGAGGGGGGGGAGTATACACCCCTCCCCCGGTGGTCCTCCCCCGCGCAGACGTCTAGTTTCTGAGATATAAATTTTTAAAGTTTCAATTTTGAGGTTATATTTTTTCCGAAAAATCACTGCAGATTGTAATATGAAATGTAAAATTAATGTCAAACTCGAATATCAAGTTAGAAATAGTTTAGGGTCAGCTTTTCTTTAGTTTCTTTCAACTTTTTGATCATTTTGGTCAAAAAATTGGTTTTGTCTTTAACAATTGTAGTTAACAATAATGTAATAAAGGGTTGAAATTCGATAAAAAAACCCATTCTAAATGGTTTGAAATGAGTGTATTACATTAGTTCGACGCACGAAATCGCGACAAATTATTGAAAATGTGATATACTCTGTTTTGTGCGATTATAAAAAAAACAACCACGGAGATTAATGCACCTCCTAACCTAACCGGTCCATGTCGGTTCTGTGCAACCAGCCTCAGCCGTTCCAGCTCGCATAGTTGCCTCCAATTGATAAAAGTCCTATGGGATGTATATAATCAGAGTCAACTTTGATGAAAAGCTCAAGTTCTAAGAACCACATTGTTTTGTGCGATTATAAAAAAAACAACCACGGAGATTAATGCAAGGAGCTCCGCTTTGCTTCGCTCCTTGCATTAACCTCCTAACCTAACCGGTCCATGTTGGTTCTGTGCAACCAGCCTCAGCCGTTCCAGCTCGCATAGTTGCCTCCAATTGATAAAAGTCCTATGGGATGTATATAATCAGAGTCAACTTTGATGAAAAGCTCAAGTTCTAAGAACCACATTGTTTTGTGCGATTATAAAAAAAAATAACCACGGAGGTTAATGCAAGGAGCTCCGCTTTGCTTCGCTCCTTGCATTAACCTCCTAACCTAACCGGTCCATGTCGGTTCTGTGCAACCAGCCTCAGCCGCTCCAGCTCGCATGGTTGCCTCCAATTGATAAAAGTCCTATGGGATTGTATAAAATCAGAGTCAACTTTGATGAAAAGCTCAAGTTCTAAGAACCACACATGATCAAAATTGCTTCAAGTTTTAAAAGTCAAATCTAATCCTAATTCTTTGGACACTAATTAACTTTTAAATGGGATACTTAAAAATAAAATTTGTAGATATTGCCTTTTTATGGTGTTTTAATTCTATGTATAATTATTAATTGAAGTGAATTCTAATATATATTGCTTTTGATTTAACTTTTTTGCTTAAAAATAATTAATAATTACGTTCCGTTTGACGAACACAAAATCGGCTTTTAAAAAAAAAGTAAAGGTCCGCGCGCAGAGGGAATAGTATATTTGGAAAGAGGAGATCACTCCCTACAAAATTCACCCTCCACCATCCCCGAAATTTGGTGTCACGATTCTAAAACCGACCCTAGACAATGTTTGACAGCTATCAAAGACGTGTTTTATTTTTACAAAAACTGCTAAACTGCGTTCACTTACAATGTTTTTGTGAAAATATTAAAAAGTTAAGTAGTTTTTGCAAAAGTAGTCGTTTTTTAAAAGGCTATAACTTGTGAGATTGGTTGTTTTTGTGAATATGGCATACATTGCGTTATTCCATTTTTAATAAGGAATCCAGTGTTGCAAAAATCTAAAAATCACAAAAAATGCTAGTTATGTAGTTTTTGTAAAAAACCCTTCAATTAATTTTAAAATGTTAAAAACACGCATATCTGCCGACCATACCATAACGTGCAAAATACTAGTGAACTATCAAATACCTTTCTGCCTTTTCCTGTGCACGTCGCCATTGATTTTCATTTCTTAGACGTTTCCTGGCTAGTCCTGGACGCGCAGGTTGAATATTTTCCTCTATTACAACAAGAATAAACATAAAATCACAAAACAAACTAGCACTGAACTCACGCGTCTTACTATGAAAAGTAACTGAATCGCCATCTTATGAGTTTAGAAAATGGTGGCTTCTGATTGGTCGATTGTGACCGAAGCGCCTTTGCTTTGAACGAATTTTGGATCGAAGCTGTTTTGCACCTAAATGCTACTTTTGAACTGTTTTTTGTATTGGATTGAAGCGACTTTGCTCTTTCACGTTTAAATAAGAATATTGTGGCCTTAGAGTTCTATTATTTGGTGTGCCTAGTTTAAAAAATGAAAATATTGGACTGAAGCGGCTTTGCTTTTATACCCCTCAGATGGTACTTTTAAAAAGCCGAAGGCGTTAAATCTGTATAGTGTAATGTAGGCATGAATGTAGGTAAGTGGTATCTATCATCTATGGTTAGGAAAAGGCGCGGGAATTGTGAAAGTCTTGACGAGTTTCTGAAAACTTTAATATTTTAAATAGTTTTTCCCTATATTTTGTAAATATCTTTTCGTTTTTTTTCTTTTTGTAAATAGTATAAATAATTCGCTTATAAGTGATTTTTGAAGAAGATGGTGAAGAAGCGAAAAAAAAAGGTCGAGGGTGAGTCCCTCTTACCAGCACCAGCAGCGACTCTGAGTACGAGGACACGCGAGGGGGAGAATCAAACGCCTACACCCCCTTTAGAGTCACTGACTACTGTCGGCGATATCCTGAGGATGCGGAGGCTAAATGTGAGTTTGTTGTCTTTGTTGAAAGTACAAACGAAGTTCCATTAGGCAACAGGGACATGATGTCTTTAAGTTCATGTTTCAACAGATTTGTAAAAGGAATGCAATATTTAAAGAAAATAAATAAATATAAGATTGGTGTCGTTTTCCAGCGACCCAATTTTGCAAATGCTTTCTTAGACAATGTAACTTTTTTGAAAGAACAGAGAATAAAAGCATCCATACCGGCAGCGGCCACCGAGCTCTCAGGAGTTATCTCTTCGGTGCCTTACCATTTATCAAATGAGAAAATATACAAATCGATATCTACCACTAAAAAAGTAATTTCCGTCAGACGTATCATGCGTAAAGTTAAGCAAGATAATAACACCTTTAGCTTACAGCCTACTCAGAGTGTAGTGCTGACTTTTGCCTCCGCCACGTCACTACCGGACTATGTTCACATTAAGATGTGGCGTTTGCCCGTCTCACCATATGTTCCACCAATAAAGCAGTGCTTCAAATGTTTAAGATACGATCATTTAGCCAAATTCTGCAAAAATTCACCACGCTGTTCCATCTGTACTGAGGGGCATACATTCAAAGATTGTTCTGTCGAGGTTGAGAAGGCCAAATGTATTAATTGCAATGGTAACCATATCGCCATTTCTGGTCAATGCCCTATAAGGCAAAAAAAAATAGCTGATAGTAAAACCAAGTCATACGCTGAAAAACTGAAAAACCCTTTAAATTTCCCTTCACTAAATAAACAATTAAATACTCAGGAAGTAATACAAGCTATTTTATCAAATGCAGAAGCAATGAGTCTATTGACAGAATCAATAGTGAAAGTTATTACTCTGAATAAAACACAAAATGTTAGTATCAGTACACAATTTATTAGTACAGCTATAAAAGAAATCATTCATGGCAAATATAACAAACCCTCACATTCAATCAAATCTTAAATATTACACAGTGGAATGCTCAAAGTCTGTTAAGTAACAGACTTGAGTTTCAAAACTTTTTATATGAAAATAATATACATATAGCTCTCATTTCAGAAACTTGGCTAAAGCCAAGCATTCAATTTAATATTCGTGGTTATTCTATTGTTAGGAATGACTGCCGGTAATGATCATAATGGTGTAGCAATATTCATTAAAAATGGTATAAACTTCTCTAAGCTAGACACTTTTTATGATGATTCTATACAAAATGTAGTGATTGTTATTAAATTGAAACAAAAAACCATATCTTTGGTTAGTTTTTACAGTCCTGGTAATAGTGTTCCTGTTTTTGAAAAGGCGAAGTTAGATCGTTTATTGCAAACTATTCCGAAACCATTCATAATTGCAGGCGATTTTAACGCCCATCATACCTTCTGGGGTTGCAGTCGTATAGATTCTCGGGGCAGAGCTATTATGGATTCAATGGACGTAAATGACTTAATACTTTTAAATAATGGTCAACCAACAACTATAGGCTCTCATATTTGGAAACCAAACAGTCTAGATTTAACTATGGTGTCTTCTTCTTTGTTTCTTTCTTGTGAATGGCAAGTTCATCAGGACCCTTTAGGCAGTTATCATCTGCCAACTATCACAAAATTTACTCTCGTAAGAGACGAACATGAACCTTCTATTTCCTCGCACAACATTCCTTTTCACAGTAACCTGAAATTAGTAAATTGGGATCGTTATGAAGAAGTTGTTAATGAACTTTAAAGTTGACAACTGTGATCTGCTTGCGTCATACAAAAAGTTTTGTGCTATTATTCTTATGGCAATCGAAATTTCTGGACCCAGTTTAACTCATAACACAACTGATAGAAATGATAACCGTCCTAGACGGAGATGTCAAGTACCTTGGTGGAATGACAAATGCCAAAAGTAGTAGAAGATTGCAAGAAAGCCTACATTGATTTCAAAGCTAATCCTAACAGTCAAAATTATATCAAGTTCAAACGCGCACAAGCCTTAAAAAAACGCACTCTAAAAGAAGAACGTTGTAAAAGTTGGTCTGAATTTTGCACCTCAATAAATCGCTTGACACCAATAAGTTGCATTTGGGCTAAAATGAGAAAATTCAAAAATCGCTTTTCAAGTTCTAATCTATTTTCCGACTTCAATTGGGTTCAGACATTTTTATACAAATACACTTCTGATACTGTTCCACAACAGACAAGTATAGATAATGTTCTTGGTGTAAATAGTGATAATTCATACATGATTGGTGGTTTTACTTTGCAAGAATTAAAATCTGCTATAGCTTCTAGAAAAGATACCTCATGTGGCCTTGATTGGCTTTCCTACAGAATGTTTAAGCTTTTGAATGATCAGAATCTATCTATTTTCTTAAGTTTGTTAAATAGTCTATGGTCGTCTTCCATTATTCCAGAGGACTGGAAAACTGACTGTCTGGTGCCAATATTAAAGCCTGGCAAAGACTTGAATTCTGCTGACTCTTATCGTCCCATTACGCTTAGTTCATGTGTTGGTAAAATATTCGAACAATTAATAAAACAGAGATTAATTTTTCATATAGAAAGTAATAACCTTTTACCTTACAACCAGTACGGCTTTCGTTGTGGTCATTCTGCTAGTGAGAGTCTACGTCATTTCTGTCTAGATATCCATAATGCTCGTTCCGAGAATAAAGTATTAGTTGGAGTTTTTCTTGACATTGTAGGGGCTTTCAATAATGTAGATCTGAACAAATTATCTTCAATTCTTTTATCACTACAGGTACCTGGAAAAGTTGTAAATTGGATTTATAATTTTTTGAACTACAGGAAGGTGTTTATTAAGGTTAACAATCAGTTATTTGGTCCAAGGTATTCTTGTAGAGGTGTATCGCAGGGTGGTGTATTGAGCCCACTGCTTTTTATCCTATTCATACACCAGCTAAATTCAATTCTGGGTTGTGAGGTTTCTAATCTGCAGTTTGCAGATGATTTAGTTGTTTATTGTTCTGATACTAGTTTATTGCGTGTACAATCAGTTCTCAATGCTGCTCTCCAGAAACTAAAAGACTATTTTGATAGCCTTGGGCTAGAGGTCAGCACTGACAAAAGTAAAGTTGTTGTCTTTTCAAAAAATGCTATTAGAAATAGGAATGTAAATATTTTGTTCAATAATAATGTAATGTCTGTAGATAGTTCTGTAAAGTTTTTAGGTGTTATTTTTTCCAACAATTCTAAATGGAATAAGTATGCTGAAACTCTAGAATCTCGTGCTTTAAATGCTTGCAATATTTTAAAATCTTTGTCTGGCACATATTGGGGTGCTGATCCAAGGATTTTATTAACATTGTACAAATCGTTAGTAAGGAGTCATTTTGAATATGCATTTTTTTGTTTTGCAGGAGTAGGAACTATAGTGAATAAATTAGAAAAGATACAAAACAAATGTTTGCGTATCATAATGGGTGCTATGCGAACTACTCCTATAGTGTCAATGCAGGTGGAATGTAATGTACCTCCATTGGCACTTAGGTTTAAATACTTACAATCTAAATTTTTTGCAAGGTTGCTCTCCATTAGTAATCATCCTCTTCTCGTTAAATTGCAGAACACTATTAACAGGGCTGGCGAATTTCTTGCAAGGTTTCTCTGAAACAGAACAAAATTTTTATGAACACAAAATTTTTTCCAGTGTAGTATGGCCTTGTTACTCTGGGTCATATGAATCTAAATTTATTCAGATTAAAATCGTAGTTAAAAAACTTTTAAAATATAAGGAAGATATTTATAGGGAACTTGATAAGTGGCAGGGATATCATAAGTTATATACAGATGGGTCTAGGAACAATAAAGCAGTCTCTATGGCTGTCTATGATAGTCAGGTCAAAAGTGGATTCGGACATAGGCTGAATCCACATACAAGCATATACTCCGCTGAATCCATAGCTGTGTATGTAGCTATGGAGCACATTCAAACACAGGCTCACAATAAGTGGATTATAATATCGGACAGTTTAAGCTTATTAATGGCACTACAAAATCCACATTTAAATTCAAAAACCAACTATATTATATATAAAATAAGAGAGTTGTATCATGTGCTGTCACAAACTAAGCAAATAGTCCTCTTCTGGACACCAGCTCACATTGGTGTGCATGGTAATGAGCAAGCAGACTATTTAGATAAAATTATTACAAATACAGCCCACAATCAATTAAGTCATAACTTTTTAAATTTCCCAATTCCTTCTTCAGATGCTCTACCTCTCTTCAAACTCACATTACAGGAAGAATTCCACAACTTATGGCAACAGGTGGTCCAGGTAAAAGGAAAATGGCTAGCTGCAATAAAGAAAAAGATCTCTTCTCCCTGGTTTACCCAGGGTGGAAACTATAGTAACAGAAAGTATTACACCACAATCTGTCGTTTGCGTCTAGGTCATTGTCGTTTTGGTGCTCACCTTTTTAGGATTGGTGTTTTGGACTCTTCAACTTGTAGATATTGCAATAGTGCTAATGAAACCCTTGAACATATATTTTTTGATTGTTCACAGTTTAGTATTCAAAGGATGGTCCTTGTAGACCAACTATTAAATATTTTTAAAACTGCTGAAGACATCCCGCGCTCCCTTCAGCAAATACTAAGCTTTTTTTTTTTTTAAGTATATTTTTTTCCATTCAAATGGAAAAGGCAAAGGAATGAATCCATACAGCCATGACTTCAGTAATTTTTAATCGGAGACGGTAATTCCGGTGCTGGTCTCAAAATTCTTCCACTCCAGCATCTACCAGCATCTTTTTAAGCAGATTCTGGAGGTGAAGTACTAGAAACCCACCCAGAATTTACTTACTCGCATGAACAAACAAAATAATATATTCTAGACAAAAGAAATCAGATCTATAAAAGGTGACGGTGGCTTTTTTACAAGAAGAACAAAATCAAAAAAGTGACACATAAATAAAATCAAATAAATCCAAGAAAGAGTGCCTTGACTCCAGTATTTTTTTTTTTTTATGTGAAAATGATTTAGTGAGAAGGTAATACCTGAGTAGGCCTCGAAATTCTTCCACTCCAGCATCTACGTCATCATCATCTATTTAAGCAGATTCTGGAGGTGAAGTACCAGAAACCCACACAGGATTACTCACTCACATGAACTAACAAAATAATACAACCTAGAATACATAAACGAGACATAAATAAAACCTATAAAAGGTAACGATGACCTTACTAGTAGAAGTAAAACAAAAAAAAAAAACATCAAAGATTGCCTATTACAGGCTGCCAATGGTTGATTTAATGAAATTATATACATGGTGATAACATTTAATATTTTTAAGAATATCTTCAACTTTGCGCGGGATATTATCTGAAGTTTTAAATACATATAAGAGATTATCTATCAAAATGATACGCTCGAGTGCAAATTTAGGACAATCAAATAAAATGTGTTGTAGAGATTCACAACTACTCGTACACTCACAAAACGAGCATAAATTAGAAGAAATAACATTAATTTTGAATAAATGCTCACCAAATTTACCATGACCAATTCGCATTCGACAGAGACAAACATAGAATTTTCGACACATAAATTTATATTGAACAAACCAAGGGGTTCCAATCTTACTATTAATACTGTGATACCATTTTCCTTTTATATTAGATAAATCTATCCAATGATCTTTCCAATCATCAAGTATCCTATTTTTAATTATACCTAAGCAGTCAGTAAAGGGAATTTTAATATTCTTAGTTAAGACCTCTATTGAAGATTCAGTGATGACTCTTGCCAGTCTATCAGCTTCATTATTGCCTTTGACCCCTACATGAGCAGGAGTCCAAAATAACACTATTTTAATACCTTTATGCGCTTCTAAATTACAAATTTTTTCTCGAATATAATATATTATATGTGGCGTATCAGATGAATATCTAGGATTATTTAATGCAGTTAAAACGCTCATAGAATCAGAAATTATTATCCATTTTTTATTTTGATCGTTTATAGTCCCTATGAGATCCAGTGCAAGCAGAATCGCACTCGCTTCAGCTGTATAAATGCTGGTATGTTTATGTAATTTATATCCATGTCCTATTTTAGAATATGCATTATATGCAGCTAGTGCCACATTATCACCTATTTTCGAACCGTCTGTGTACATTTGCCTATAATCTCGCCATGAATCTAAATAACTATATGTGTCAAATTTATTATTTAAATCTTTATGGATGATTATTTTGAAATTATGATATTTACTTTCATATGAACCTGAAAAACAAGGCAGAATTTCACTACGATAAATATTACTACTGTTTATCAAATCAAGTACCATAGATAAATCCTGTTTTAGATAAGAGTCATGTTGTGATATAATTTTAGACATTAAATGATTATTGGATTTTGTTGCCAGAAATAGTAAAAATTTTCTTTTTAAAAATTTAAATCTAAGATATATGGGCATCAAATTTGTTTCTACTTGCATCGAGATTATGGGCGAAGAATTCATTGCTCCAAGGATAATTCTCATGTTCCTATTCTGGACTTTTTCAATTTTGTCAACTAGACATTTTTGTGAAGCAAAACAAAAATACGCATATTCAAAATGGCTTCTCACATATGATTTGTAAAGGGTTAACAAGATTTTGGGGTCAGCTCCCCAGTCTTTGCCAACAAGACACTTCAATATATTAGTGGCCTTGAGAGCACGATCAATCAATTTATTAACATAAAAATTAAAATTCAGATGTTGATGAAAAGTAACTCCTAGAAATTTAAAACTTTCTACAATGGGAATGACATTATTATCAATGTTAAAATGAATATTATCGTTAATTTTCATTCTACTCTTACGAAATATTACAATGTTGCTTTTCTCAGCACTTATAGATAAGCCAATTTCATGAAAATAGGAATTTAATTTGTTCAAAGCATTATTTAAATTTGACTTAACTTTATTAATATTAGTATCCGAGCAATAAATAGCAATATCATCAGCAAATTGTAAATTTGTAACATCTGTGCTTAAAGTTAAATTAATTTTATGTATGTATAATATGATACTTCCATGCTGGACTGGGAGTGAAAGAAAAACATAGAATGTGCCAGCTGCTTCTCTTCCCGGGCATACTGTAAAAGTCGGTTAAGGGACAGAGGTTTTATCGGCATTGTTGTGGGCGATAGGCTGACCCCCTGTCACTGCAATAGCCTCTAGCAATCATTATAATACCTCTTTAGTCAAACGTGACATCGGTTGGTCTTATAAACTCTGATGTTCTGCCTACCCCATAAGGGATACAGGCGTGAAGTTATGTATCCACTCGCTTGCTCTCGATTTCAAAAAAATCGTCGAACTTTGCTAGTGAAATTTGACTGTTACAATCGGGGCGGCCGTCATTAGAAAAACTTGATTTATAATCGATACAAGTGGCCTATAGTAAATACAAATACTGTTTTGTGTAGACAATAAAATAAGGAATAAAATAACGTTGTGTTATTTATCAAAAGTCATGTTTATAATATTTAATTTGAGGCTTAGTTAAGGTCGAGCATATTTTTCCGGTTTTAGTCAAATAAATTGAAATAGAGAAAAAAAATGCGCGATAGGTATATAATTTTATGTCATTTTTATAAAATATAATAGTTATTTAACCTGTTAAAAATAAAACAACGATTACTTTCATAGTAAAATCCTTAGAAAAACAATATTGAATTCTACGAGCATATAACACAAAATGGCGACTTGAAACTTCACTTCGTATTTTTTAAAGGAAATTTGTTTTCTAATTTAGTCATTTTACGTTTAGATGATGGATAAATTAATTGTCTATGGTTTAAAATATTTTTTAGGTGAACCTTACATACTACAAAATAGATTTCTGAGTCGTTTAATTAAAAATCAAATTTGGCAACGATTGTTGCCAAGAGCAAAGTTGGAGAATTTGGATTGGAAACGATCGTTGCCATAAGCAAGCGAGTGGGTATGTATGTATGTATAATATGAACAATAAAGGGCTCAATATACCTCCCTGATTCACACCCCTGAAAGATAAGCGAGGCCCATGAAGAACATTGTCGTGTCTTACAAATGTAGAGCGACCATTAAGAAAATCAAAGATCCATAAGACTATTTTTTGAGGAATATTTAAATTAAATAGAAGGTGAGCTAAAACTTTCAAGTCAACATTATTAAATGCACCAACAACATCTATAAAAGCACATGCTAGAAATTGTTTTTTGCTAAAGGCAGATTTTATATCTAGAAGTAGATTACAGATACTCTCTCTGGCTGACATACCTCGGCGAAATCCAAACTGATTATTGGGTAAAATATTGTTAGATTCAATAAAAAATTCTAATCTTTGTTTTATCAACTGTTCAAAAATTTTTCCAACGCAGGACGATAAAGTAATAGGACGATATGAGTTGTAATCTGTAGGGTTTCTATTTGGTTTTAATATAGGAATCAAACAATCTTCTTTCCATTCCTTTGGAATAATATTTTGCTCAAAGAGTCTGTTAAAAATAGCCAATATTTTCTTAAGATTTTTTTCATTTAGCAATCTAAACATTTTATAACTTAAACCATCTAGGCCTGGAGTAGTATCTTTACTTGTTTTAATTGCAGACTGCAGTTCTTTAAAAGTGAATTGATTCACTAAAAAGCTGTTTGTTTTATTTAAGGGTGTATTGGGTTCGGAAGGACGAAAATGAGCAGAGTCCGGTGTGTATTTTAATAGAAACATATTTACCCAACTATTGTCAACCGAATGAGGTGAAGAAGGAGTGAACTTATTACTAAACTTTCTCATGGTTGTCCAAATTCTTGACATTGGTGTTAACCTGTTGACTTTATCACAATATTCTTGCCAGCTATTAAATTTCTCTTGCTTGATAATTAACTTCTTAGCAGCTTGTAATTTTTTAAAGTTCAAATAATTTTCAAGAGACATATTTTCTTTAAATGCAATAAAAGCAGTTTTGCTATTAAGTACCGCCTGTGCACACCTTTCATTCCACCAAGGAACATTTGCATGTTTATGAACGCGACCTTCAGAGTTACTGACATTGACATTTCGTCGTTGAGACTTTGACATAAGCGATTCAGAGACCGCATCTAACATAATGTTGCAAAAACTTGAATATGAACTAATAGGATTGTTCAGATCAACGCAGAAATCTTCTAACCTATTATTTGCTAACCTTCTGTATATATCCCATGGAACTAGCCTAGGGTTAAAGCGTTTATCAACATAGAGTGTACCATTTTGTTGTTGAGATGGAAGGAACCTATTTACAGGAACATCTACACTTATTTCTGTTATAGTAGGCAAGTGATAACTGCCCATCGGATCATCATGAACATACCAATCACAAGACAACGCCAAAGAAGGACTGACCATTGTAAGGTCTAATGCATTTGGTTTCCAGATGTGACTACCAACTGTTGTAACATCGCCATTATTCAAAAGGACAAGATCATCACTATCTGATATGGCATCTAATAAATCTCTTCCACGAGCATTAATGGAGTGACAACCCCAATAATGATGATAAGCATTAAAGTCACCTGAAATGAATACTGGTTTCGGTAAACTATCAACAAAATTTGTGAATTTAGTTTTATTAAAACCCTGAGCTCCTTTTGGAGAATATATGCATGCTATGGTAATAAATTTACCATTTATTTTTACTCTAATCACAATATTTTGTAATGAACTATCAAATACTGTATGCACTTTTTCATATTTAATATTTCTGTTAATTAAAATTGCAACACCATTGTGATCATTGCCACAATCATTGCGTTCAATATTGTAACCAGTTAAATTAAAGGATAGTTGAGGCTTAAGCCAAGTTTCACAAATAACTGCGATGTGAATGCCATTACTGTACAAAAATTGTGGTATAATATGTTTCTTAGATGGTAGACTCTGAGCATTCCACTCTACAATTTTAAGTTTATTCATTAATTATAATTGTTTGTTTTTTTTTTTTGTGCTGAAAGTCTCATTGAGTACTTGTATAATGTTTTTTGTACAAATATTGGTGTTTGTAGTTTTATTTAAAGTTATAATTTTAATTATTGATTCAACTAAAAGGTTAAGAGAATCAGTATCTTTTGTCAAAGTTGCTAAAATATCATTGGGGGACTGTTTTTTTCCTAAGTTTGGGAATTCATTTGTGTTAGTTATATTAGCAAATGTCCTTTTATTAAATTGTTTGTTTCTGTTTTCTTGAATTTTTTTAATTTTTAATGGACATTGTGCTGACACAGCAACATGATTTCCTTTGCAATTGTAACATAAAGCTGAATCCAGTGAATGAGTACAATTTTTGTAACAATGGTCACCTGTACATATCGAACATTTAGTTGTGTTTTTGCAAAATTTAGCCAAATGTCCAAATCTTAAACAATTAAAACATTGTTTCACTGGAGGAATATATTGAGAAACCCGATGTCTCCAGAAACCCATATCTATATACTCTGGAAGGTCAGTAGCGGCAAAAGTTATAGCAATTGTAGTGGTAGGTATAAGTTTCAATCCGTCATTAGTATTTGTTTTATCTTTACGCATGAAGCGTCTCACACTAATAACTTTTTTAGCTGTGGCTAAATTTGCAAAGATTTTTTTATTACTCCATCCTATTTGCACATTTTTAATAATGCCTGTCACCTCTGTAGTGGCTGCAGGGATGAAAGCCTTCAATTTGTATTGATTTAATAAAGTTTTATTATTAATAAAAGAGTTTGCCAAAAATGGTTTTTCAAAGTAAATTCCAATTTTAAACTTATTAATGTTTTTTAGGTATTTGATCCCTTTAACAAATCTTCTCAAACAATTGGATAAGCTGATAAGATCTCTAGTTCCTATTGGTATTTTATCTTCGGTAGACTCTAGGAACACTACAAAATTGGTTAACCCTGAGTCCTCCGGGTACATCCTTGAATAATCGGAAACATTATATGTCACATACTTGTTAGGTTCCTCTTCATCACATGGCACGTCCGAATATGAAGAATCCGCCGACTCGAAGATTGGTGATGTCGAATCTTCTGTGCTATTAGGCTTACGCTTTTTGGGCTTTTTTTTGCCCATTTTAGTACTTACCAATACTACTCACATATGATAAATATTACAACTAACAACAAAACTTAAATATTTTACATTAATTTACAGAAATAGTAATAAAAATTTAAAAAGTAAATTGAAAATCTTTTTTTGCTTCCTATTTTTCCCGCGCCTAAACCGGAAGTCGCAAATACTAAGCATTCAAGAATGCTTTTCGCCAGTTTATGGCTTTATTGTTTCTACTATAAATGAAATCTAATTCGTGTTTGTAAATATGTATAAAGTTAATACTAATAAGATTGTTTTGTTTAAGATGTTTCTTTTTCAGCTGTTTCAGCTATTTTCAGGATTTGACCGTTATTTATAATAATTTTGACAAACGAAATATGCTAAGAACATGGAATTAATAGGTACTACGTACAACTGGAAGGATTACTCCCAAACTTTCAACATATCAAAATGAACCATAAGTCGATGCATGTAAAGTATTTTTTTAAATAACCAATATCTACTCAGTGAAGTGAGCTCAAGTGAAACTTACTTTGTCTTGGTGTGTCCCTTTCGCACAATTCCCATGTAAAATATTATTGATATAAAGGTAGTATTTTCCAGAAAAGTTCTTTCGCAGAAAATAATGACATTTTGTATATGAATAATACGTGCGGCATGTTTGTAATTATACGAATTAAAAATGCAATAGTTTGTAGGTGTAGATAATTTTTTTTTTATTTCACGACGAGACATTTCAATATTTTGGTAGAGTTTTATTACTCTTACGTAAGGCAACTCTTGGTAAAATGGTAATATTTGTGTGGCACCACAAAAACAATATGGCGTTCTTTTTGTTGTCGTATTGACTTGTTTGCCTTTCTGGGTTTCAAAAAGTGCTTTATTTTGGATTTATATTGGTTAATAGTATTGTAAAAATGGTGAACAATATATGTGCTGTGAGTGGGTGTGGAAAAGAATCTTATCCTGGCTGTGGATTATCTTTTCACAGGTAAGTTTGACATAAATAGGAACTAGGGTGACAACATTTTCACTGTTAAATTATGTACTGCTTAAATCCAGTTATATATTGTTATATTACTAAATACTTTACAAAGAAATTCACATTTACAACTCTCTCTGCATTATAAGTATATTAAACGTTAAATGATCTGTATGAAAAATACCCTAAATTAACTTTTCGTAGTCCCCTGATTTCTTCTCTAATAAAGTAATAAATGTAGTTTTTCAATAATTTTATTGGTCCGTAGGCTTATTACTGATCTTTTGCGAAAATCTATCTACACACCTAAACAAACTAAATAAATACTATAGTAATTTTTTTTTTTACAATTCCAGATTGCCTTCGGATTTGGAGTTAAAGTAAAAATGGTTTGAGGTTATTCCTGGGAACTTACGTGAAAGCTCTATGATTTGCACACTTCATTTCAAACCTGATTTCATTACCGTGCACTAGGGATTCGATTGTTTCGCGTGTGTTTAATGCGTAGCTTTCTTTCTGTGGCTTTCCTTTACAAATGGAGAGTATTTTGCACTTGTCAACCCCAAACTTTTTATATCATCAGAGAATATTTGGGTTATATCTACGAGTCTAAATAAATCTGTAATGTTTGTGACATATAACTTTATGTCGTCCATATATAATAAATGTGTGATATTGTGGGAGCAAGAATTCATAGTTTAAAGCCATACAGAACCATAACGGGCTTAGTGAATCCTATTATTATTATAATTTCAAAGATAAATAATAAATATTGGTACTATTTAATTTTGTTTTATTTACCACACATCCTTTGTTTCCGAATTGGATACCCGAGCGCCGGCCGCTGCTGTCGCACTGGACATCAAATCTCGCGTCTCTCCAGTCGAAATTTACGATCCGTGAACCTATGAGTAGGTACATGCGTGTGGGCGTGGATCCATCTCTACAGTACGGTGCCGTGCCGTACGGTGCTGTGCACGGCGGTGGGTGCCGTGGCACAGTGCGGTGCGCGCTGTTTACCGGCAACGGCGTCGTGCCGTTACGCGGCGTACGGCATACCGTAGAGATGGATCCACGCCCTAAGATCCTTACGTGATAAGAACTTTCTCCTGCTTTCATTAGTGCACTTCTAATAGTATCTAGACTCAGTAAATTTATATTTTCTCCTTCTCTATACAAACTTTGTGGCTTAAAATAAACTGTGCGCTGTACAGCACGGTGTTTTCACTAAATTTCGTTAGTATCACTAAGATATAGATGGCGCGGTTTATAATTTATAAAATTAGAAAAATGCCATAGACAATGTCTTTTTCATCCTACTTTTCATTCTTCGGTTCATTCAATCAATCACGTAACCGACTCATTAAATCTATCTTTCATTCGTTACCTGTGATCGTTACTGCGCACCCGTTTTCGGAAACAACGCTGCAATTCGACCTTTGCATGTTTATTGGAATTTCGATAGTGATAACGGTTTTCTGATATACATATTTCATATAATCATGATAATATACATATTAGAGGAATCTTAAATATTCTTAAAGAAAAATACAGGGAAAGTTCCCGACTGGTTCTAGTAAAAGTTTCCGTCACTAAGTATAGAGGAACATATTAGAGGAATCTTAAATATTCTTAAAGAAAAATACAGGGAAAGTTCCCGACTGGTTCTAGAAAAAGTTTCCGTCACTAAGTTCTAGATGGCGCTAGTTCCCCGTTTTAGCTGATATCTCTATCTCAACCTATAAAAGTTACTTTATGCTGTACAGCTGTGGATTGTTTTCTTCGAACCTCATTGAAACCACACATCACACTGGCCGATTTGCCTTACGTACGTACGTCATTTATTATTATTAAATTTATTCGTAGGCATTGAGCGATTATCTAAATGTCCAATGTATACAGGTAAGAATGGTTACACTAGTTAGAAAGGGACAAACCAAGATTTATGACCTCTCACTCGGCACGTGCTTAGACGCACAGTAAGCCTTCCAGTTGTACGTAGTACTTATTAATTCCATGGCTAAGAATGATATTACAAGGATTTGACATTGAAAAGAAACGGAATGTAAAAATACAAGAATTTGACAAAAAACATATTTTAAACAAAAGACATGGCTTCGGCCTAATATATAAAACATGATTCAAGAAGAAAAAGGAGAATAAGACATGGCTTCGGCCTGATATATAAAAAGGATTCAAGACACAAAATACAAAAGACATGGCTGTATGGGCTTCGTTCTCTTTGCCTGTCCTAATCAGGACGAAATTAACCAAAAAAAAAAAAAAAACATCTATGGTTATTTATAAGTTCAATTTCTGATACAGACGTCAATTAATTTATTTTACTTTTAAAAACGCAGTATGGAATAAATGGCTATATGACAGACAAGATTTCGCCTTTTGTAAAGCGCCATCTATCGAAGCTTCGATGGCGCTTTACAAAAGGCGAAGGCGAAGAATTTATTCCACACTGCGTTTTTAAAAGTAAAATAAATTAACTGACGTCTGTATCAGAAATTGAACGTATAAATAACCATAGATGGTAGATACCACTTACCTACATTATAGTATACAGACTTAACGCCTTCGGCTTTTTAAAAGTGCCATCTATA
This sequence comes from Stenoptilia bipunctidactyla, assembly GCA_944452665.1. Classification (NCBI taxonomy): domain Eukaryota; kingdom Metazoa; phylum Arthropoda; class Insecta; order Lepidoptera; family Pterophoridae; genus Stenoptilia; species Stenoptilia bipunctidactyla. Next base: position 9,475,112 of record OX101741.1, on the reverse strand, counting down.
GAGGTTTTTTGAACTAATTTTCAAGAACTGTCAGAAAACTCCCCATAGTTTTTATTTTAATATTCCTCAAGACATCTACAAAATAAAATACACTTATAAGAATCCCTTTGGAAGCTTCTACATGACTCTCCTAGACAAACAATTTGACATCTTATAAAAAGGCATTGGCATTCACATTTCAAATATCAATTTACTTTTAAATCTGTCTGACAATGCTATAAAACTATATGCTAAAATTAAAAATCTTCAACAGAATCCCCCAAAATCATGGAAAGATGAACTCCTTAGAGGAGTAGAAACTAGAAAAAGAAAATTAAGTTGTGATCCTCCCACAATCCAGTTGCGACACCTCCCAAAATTTCAGTCTGCGACCGCGCCTGGACTAACGCTCGACTCCGTGGCCTATGGCGTGAGGTACAGATTCATACGTTTGACTCATGCGCTGGCGCAGTTCGCTGAAACATTCGCGCATGGTAAGAACTGTAAGAGTTTGTTTCATTCGCAAGACGCGCCGCCGTCGTTCGCATCGCTAAAATTTTCGCTATGTCGATAGTCCCGTGGCCAGGCAGTTAGTATTCGTTGAACATAAAATATTATTTATGTTTTACCGAATGAATTCCCAACGGGTAGATGGAATGGGAATTTTCCCGGAAATTTTCCCAAAATGTGTTAAATCCTATCACTGAAAGCAGGACAAATCCGTGGCACAAACATATTACCGAGACGCTATCTCAGCCGAGTGAAAAGCGATTACCGATATCATATTCGAAACGTCACATTGAAGACTACCATTATTGAACTCACCTAAAATAAAAAATCGTATAAACTGTTTTTTACATTTAAACATAATATCTTTATGTAACGGGAAGAATGATTAGGTTTGTTTTTATAAATGATTTAGAATTTTTACCTGCTTTTAGAAGTTATCTTTGGCATCACCAAAGGTTGCTTTAGATATACCATAGACTAAAGAAGCCGTCATCCATCATGGTGTGTGGCGTCGTCCTTTGACTGACACTTTGGTTTTATGTTTACGATTCGACATTTTTCTTTGAGTATCGTCGGATATTTTGAAATAATCATGAATCTTAATTTCAAATAAAATAGGATAAATTTTGTTGTGTCTCTTGTACCTTTTTCGAACGTATGTTAGTTGTTCAGAAAGATTTTGAAAGGTGATGTTTATGACTCTACAAATATAGCGGGAAACTTACTTGTGACGCACTCAAACGTTGATTTTTCATCGTTAGAAAGATTTTGTCACCAGCGCATGTGTTTCTAAAATTCTATACAGTGAAACCGTGTAAGAATTGCTACTAGTAATAATGTCAGATGAAATAGCAAAAGGAGATAGCGGCCCAGAGGAGGCTTCTACACCAAGCGATGAAGCGACGTCTGCGAGCGCGAACGAGCCTGCTGACTGCAGCTCTCAAAACCATAGTGAACCAGCGTCTCAGGAAATTCAACAAACCGTTGCCGTTTTAGATAGTAAGTCTTACCTTTACATAACCTTTAAAATGTTTAACCAAGAAGTATTTTTTTAATATGTCTTCTTAAGCCCAATAATGCCTCCAAATATGACGGTCGAGTAGCATAGTGGTTAAATACATGACCTTCCATGCTAAAAGGTCCCGGCTTTTGAATCTGGTTACAGTCGAGTCATGGATGTCTACTGGTTTACTTTGAGCGTATATGTAATATATATATATATATATATATATTCAATATAAATTATAAAATGATATATGATTTAAATTTACTTAATTCTTATGTTGTATACACAGCATAAGTTCATGCACCAGTTCTTCTTGGGCTAGGTAATTATTAATAATTAATAATTTCTCAAGAGTTCAAGGCGGCTACTAAGAGTTTCATAATAAACCCATACCACGCATTATGGACACACTTGAGTCTAAAAGCTTTTCTGATGCCATAATGTGATGTGATTATAGAGTGATTACTGTAATTATTAAAAAGTACTACATAATCATATGTAGATAGTAAGTCTATATACATATGATTATGGACAATTATGAAGATGGAATAGATGGACAATTCAATAAGGAAGAAACAGTTTTATATAGTTAGTTTGGGTAATTTCATGTATGTTCATGATGAAAGATACTTTCATCCACATTCTTGAGCTAAAAAAACTTTACCTTTTATATTGGGCTGGTGCTCTAGGGTTAATTTTGGAGTCGCTGTAGAAAATATCAAAATTATATGATAGAGCTACTCACAAGACTTAGAAAAATGTAGATTCATAACAATAACATGTTCTTGAAAAATGGATGTTGATAAAATCTTATTTATTTATTTATTCTTCATTGTTCAAAAAGATAAGGTATATATAATACAGAACAATTTTTAAGATACAGAGCACAATAGGCGGCCTTATCGTCGAAATATGATCTCGTACAGGCAACCCCGTCAAAATCTCGTAAAAAATCTTCAGTCAATTCTATATATATTTACAAAAATAAAACTAAGTTTTAAGTTTTTTCTCAATCTTTAGTTACTATGTGAAAAGCTTTGTTATGATGCAGTGTAAATTGAGTGTCTAGCAATAAATAAAAACTTCATTGGAATGTTAGTGACAATGATCTAGAATTAAGGAAGAAACTGACTAATGAAATACTATTGGCGTGGCAATATTATTCAAAGTAATAATAGTTGGTAGCAGATTTTGTATAATATTGCCTTGTATAATATTGTACTTTTTAACTAATTTATAGCTATAGTTTAAAGTTATAGTTATATTTTACATGGTAACTCTCAGTTGCTTGTGTCCACTGGGTCTGCAGAGATTCAGGAACATTGAATACAAATGTCATATACACCCTGTATTGGTAATTAGACCAGAATCTTTTTCGGTGACATAGGAGAGGTCATTTTCAATCATTTGAGCCCAAATCATGTAATCCAAAAGTGGGCAGTTTTTAAAACATTTGGGGTTATTTCATTTTTTTTTGAAAATCCAGTTTTACTCCTTCAAACATTGATTGTAAAAAAATTGAATGTTCTTTTCAGTTTTAGATAGATAAATACTTAGCAAATCAATAATAAATCATAATAAAATTGTTTCAGTGCGATTTCAATCAGAAGCTGCAGGAAGTTTTATAAAATAAAAATGCTTTTTGTTTGGAGCAACATTTAAAAAAAAATTGTAGTTTTGAGATGCTTTTTTACCTTTTTAGCTATGAATCTTGGCTTGGCTTACTATAGTGGATTCCGTTATTTTTATCTTTTGTGACGCTCATATAGTAAGCGGCGCCTTGGAAATCTAGACTAATTCTCTATTCAAGCATGTGTAGTAGCGCCTTTGGAAAACCCTCTTACTCTTCATTTGTAAACTCTAGAGGGCATGGCATGAGGGGTTCCATAGCTATGATCATGTCGTTCAGTACAAACCAAGTTCAAATTTAATTCACTACCCAAATAACAGCAAAAGAAATTTCATGGCCCACTAAAGTAAGTCAATTATTGGTACAATGGGTAAAGAGAGTGTCTAAATAATACAAACAGCATGATCAAAGCATTTTATCTTCATCTCTTGTTCCAATTCTTCAACTTATTTTATAAACCCTAATTTACATGACTGGCAAAATTTTTGTCAGCGAAAAGTTAGGGTCTCAATGACAGAACACTTTATACAATGCTTTTGAAGGATTAAAAATGTAGGTTTTCAATTATGTTTTTGATTTTTTTTCTTGAACTGTGCAGCAATGCCAATTTCTAACATCATTGTATAGCCAGTGAGTTGTGGAAGTTTTTCCAAAAAAGGGTTCATCAGACCATTCTTGGAAAAAAAATATATTTTTTGGAAACATTGCTCCGAAAAAAATCTTTTTTATTTTATAAAACGTCCTGTAGCTTCTTTTTGGAATCACACTAAAATAATTTTATTATGATTTATTATTGATTTGCTAAACACCTATCTAAAACTGAAAAGACCATTGAAATTGGACCATTAATTTTTTTACAATTGATATTTGAAGGAGTAAAACTGGATTTTCAGAAAATAAAGAATAACCCCAAATATTTTAAAAACGGTACACTTTGTGATTACATGATTTGGGCTCAAATTATTGGAAAGACTTAAAGAGGTTCCGGTCTAATTACCAATAACCCTGTATAATTAATTGCAAAAAAACAACTTAAAAACTTAAATGAATGAAAAATGTGATAAATAAAAATTACTCGACCAGGATTCGGTTAACTTAAAAACTGTTTAATTTTTGACTCTGTATAACAGGTAGCTTCTGCAAAAATGCAGGTTAAAAAAATAACCAGAAATTACTATTTTGATACTGATAAATAGTCGCAAGCAGAATTAATTCAGCATTTCTGTTTATTATAAAACAAATATAGTGCTTAATGAACTTAGAAAAATATAGTTTTGCAACAAACCTATGGTTCCACCGCCTAGTATGTTCGTCTAATCATATAGGTTTATTTTATTTTAGGTGGTAAATGTATGAATAATAATATACTGTTTCTTTGAATTGATGAACATTTAAGTGTATTTTTTATGGAGCTTGCTTTTGTTGTGCTTACCATGGTTTAGTGGCCGTACAAAGCTGGAATTTATAAAAAAAGGTTTTCTAAGTTGTTCAATTGTGATAATGTTAACTAGTATACCCCAAAGATCAGCTAGATGGTGTTCTTTTCTGAAGCTAGAGAAGAGGTATTTAATGTGTTAGTGTCAATTACTATAAATTACTGGGTGCTGCGGCTTTAGCACATGTAATTCTGACACCATGCTATGGGACCATATACAACCTAATGGAATGCCATTCTTCTCAAATCTCTATAAATATAATGTTTTTATAATATTAGTAGGATATATGTATTTGCTAAAGAGTTCTTTTGAATGCATTTACTTATTTCATTTTCTACTGATGCTTTTATTCTTTATCAAACTTGAAAAGGGCAAACATAAATTCTTCCATACCAAAAGCAGTTCTGTTCATGAGTGCCATGATATAAATTTTAATTTAAACAATGCACAAAAGCACACATAAAGATGGTAAAATTTGGTTTATTCATTAATTTCATCCACCTAAACACAAACCAGTGAAGTAAATGTTCTTTCACATATTATTGGCCTAGCTGAAATTTAAACTTCCATTAGTGTTTGTATTTAATAATGATTTGGATCATTAATGGCACAGAACCAACTTGTCATTGTGGAGACATTTGACAGCAGAGCAGGTCTACTGGATAAATGGTTTATTTAGGATCCATGACCAACTAGGTTTAGAATTATTAGGTGAATCAATTAAATGTAGTTTTCTAAAACCCAGTAAAACTAGAATTGTCTTAAATAAGCAGCTTTGGTTATTTAAGTTAAGTATTGCTGTTTAAGTTTTTATAGTTGAATGTTTCAAATTAAACATCCAGTGTTGACTTGTATGTAACTTTAATTTATGGGCATTGCAAAGCATTTTTGAGTTTTTTTTATTTGTATTTACATATATTAAGAACCTTTGATCGCTACTGTTATTGAAATGCTATTTATTTTATTACAGATATAGAAGTAAAGATGGAAGTTGAAAGTTTATCAGAAGGCATGGACTTGAATCTTGACAAAACACCAGGTAAAGAGGTTCCCCCTGAGAATGATACAAATAAAACTAAAGAGGAAACTTTAGGAGCAGAAGTGCGGAATCAGATCAATGATGAAGTTGATATGAAGAGGGGTATCAAGAGGAGGGCCTCTGCTGCCTTTAGTGCTGAGGGAGATGAAGACTTCAAAGGGTTTGATGTCAAAAGTGAATCCTGCTTGACATTAGACTATACCCGAGTTCTCGGTAAGCTGTGATTGATTTTTGTTTTATTTTGATTAATTTGTGTATGATGATTAAGTTGTGAGCCAAGATTAGTTTCTAGGTAGTGATCTATAAAATATAGAACATGTTTTGTTTTCTATTTAACTTATGTACTTATCAATTATACAGAGATATAATAAAAGTTGGGCAAAATATGTGTAACTAAATAAAAAAGGGTTATAATATTATGGTTATAAGTTTTTGCAGTGGTTTAATTCACAAAAAAAAATTACTTTTATTATTCATTTAATGACTATTTTATTGATCTACCTGTACAGATCGTCTTGAGTCTGAAGTGGCAGCAGCTATAGTTGATTACACACCATTGAAAAATGTCATGGCTACTCCACCTGTTCCGAGAGCCACAAAGCGGGCTCGTCAAGACACTGGTAAGTTGCAGGGCATCATTCAAATGATTCTTTTATTCATAAGCCATCCTTTTAATATTTTTCCAATGTTTTTTTAGTTATTGTCTCTATCTATGCTTTGCATTTCAATATTTTTGTGAAAAATAGAAAAGCCTATGTTATTTTTTGTTTATGCATTTATTTATGCATGGGTCAGATGTTTTCGTATGAAGAATCTGTATTAAAAAACTTTGCAACTATTCATACAGAAAAAAAAGTTGTTTCTGTACCAGCCTCATAGCTTCTAAAAAGTACAATTCTTAAAATTTTTATGATACTTTCAAGCAATATTAAGTGTATGCAGTATTGTGCCCAATAAAAAGTTATTTATTTCGTTTACAGATGGTTCAAGGCCCTCATCTGCCCTGTCATCAAGGTCTGAGGGGGAAGCAATCTCAACTGATGTAAGTTAAATTTAAATATGTTTATTATTATTTAATTTTACTTTGGAGGTATTATAATGATGGACAGAGACTATTGCAGTGACAGGGTGACCCCCTATCGTCCACAAAACACTCCAGTAAAACGTCTGTCCCTTAACTGACTTTTACAGTATGCCCGGGAAGAGAAGCAGCTTGTACATTCTATGTTTTCTTTCGCTCCCAGTCCAGCTTTTACTCACATGTTATTATCCAATATGTCTGACTAGTTTCGGCCTATTCCAGGATGAGTGCACTGAAGCTTTAACATAACAGCCCGAAACTATATTCTTATTATTTAGCTTTACTTTAAACATGTGAACGTGAAAGCAAAATATTAGACGCCCACTTTCGTGATGTTAACCTATCTGCCTCAGACGCCAGTGGTTGCGGGTTCGATTCCCGCACGGAACAAAAAAAAAAATGTTTCCGGATCTGGGCGTTTATATCTATACAGGGTTAATTTTAATTAACGCATCACCTCTAGCATTTACAAATCTTGATAAATAACTCAAAAAATAAAAACAAAGAAATGTTTGCTCCTTACTCTACATTTTGTTAGAAGTACCTATTATTATTATGAAGCGATATTTTACTGCGCAAGGGTCATGGCATACCTACGCTCAGAGTAAATAGAGTTACGCCTCTAAACAGAGGCTACAAACATTTTTTGTATGAAAAAACTAAAATTAAAAAAAATTGTAGATCAAATGTTGTTGGGATTGATGAGGAGAGGCAGCCTGCAAGAGTTGATGCGCTAATTAAAATTACCCTGTATATGTATTTTATATTCTAGGTTACCCCCATAGTTCGCTACGTTATATCTCATAACACAAGCTTTGCTTACTTTGAGGCCACGTAGTTGGTTAAATAAAACTCTCGTGACCACGGGGTCTGCAAAGACACCGAAACGTCGAGTCAAAATTTTAAATGTAAATATACGCGATAAATCCGGTTAAAAAGTGTTTTATTTAATAGTATGAATCGCGAAAACTTAAGACAATATCACGTAGTTGGTGTTATTATCTGGGGATTTTTTATGTTTTTATATGTCCTGGTTTGAGTCCCAGTTTAGGAAGCGAACTTTGTTAAACTAACTTTGGTCTGGGTAACACTAGGATACTCCTTAGTCCCACTTGAAAGGATCCATAACACAAGTTATATTAAAAAATCTTACTCTGTATCCACAAAAGTAGTTGGTGTGTCAGTTTGGGCACTATAATTTAAATTAATGTATTGTTTTAAAGGAATCTAAGACACACATATGCAGGGTGACTGGTACATGACCGGCGCTAGGAACAGAGTGTGTAGATAGGATCATTTACACGTATTTTTTGTGATTTTTGGAAAGGTTATGAACTATAGAAGTTTTTTAAAGCAAAATAAATTTACAAAAGCCTGCCGTTTTTTTGTATGACTCCACCCATAAAAAGTACTTGCAAATGATCCCATATTACAAGCTGTGTTGCTATGGCGGGTCTTATAACAATCACCCTGTATAAAGTTTAATTGTATATCCACAGCTGATCACTGAAAATTTTTTGTATTTAAATTTCTCACAATATAAAATACATAGACATTAATTTATGTAAAACTATGTTTGAACAACAAATCATTTTCATTTTATTATTATGAACAGGCGGCCAGTGCAGCTTCATCCCCGGCCAATCGTCGCAGGACTACCACTGAAATGTCATCTCCACTACTCAGGGTGCCTCTTGAGAAAGGCTGGAAAAGAGAGCTGGTGTATCGAGCAGCACTCGACTCGCACTCGAGACGTAACGCTGATATCTACTATTACACGCCGCAGGGAAAGAAGCTTCGCTCTACGAGGGAGGTGAGTAGTTTGAATCTATTCTAATATAATAAAGTCTAAAGAGATTGTTTTGAAATCCTATGGGTACTAGCAGAAATTTCTGAAAAAAAAAAAATTTTTTTTTCCTGAATCTGTGTTTCTTTAATGTTTTAAAAAATTCTTTATACCTTTTAGCATGTTAACTTAAATTTCATGACAAGTCCACCGAAATAACATGACTTCTATACATGGTGTTCCGCTTGATTACCCATAACCCTAGGGTATTATTGGGACCATGTAATAGAATCGAATAACACATAAATAATTTTTAATTTTTTGTTATTTTTATTTTTCATACAAAATAATTCAATTAAGTCAAAGCATCTTATGTTAACCACCTTTATGCGAAGTATGACAACATGGCATTTTCTATCCCTTTTTTTATCGATATGCACAGGTTCAGTTCGCAACATTGTGCATTTTACATTTTATGCAACATTCCTTAAATTTAAATGTTAATTTAATTAACATTTACATGTTTCTGTTGTTTATTGTATGGCTCTAGTGACACGAGTCTATTGAATGAATTTTAAAGAGATTTTACAAGGGTGATGATTTATGAACTCGTAATATTAAGATTGGAAGTATGCACTTTTGAACCACATTTTGGCAAAAAGTGTTATTTTTTAGTAAGGAACAAAACCTCAAAGTTATGGCATATTAAAAAGACCTTGTATATTTTCGTTGTTATTATATTCACCCTTTGAACTATCAAATCAAAATGATAAAATCCAATAAAAATCACTTGCATATATTATGTATGACAAACTAAGGAATAAATTTTCTGTTTCAGGTTTCAGAGTACCTTTCAGGTACAGGATTGACTATTGAAAACTTCTCATTCTTCAAAGAACCTTTGGGTGTTGACGACCCAGAGAAGGAAATAATAAGGTAACTGCAAAACCTTGAATAATAAATCAACCCCATATTGTTAAAATTACTAAATAATCAAAAATAAACTTAAGAGTCCGCAATCTACTTAAATTCTAGTTTTCATTTATTTGAAATTCGCCTTCATTTTCTATTGCATGTACATCAGCTTCGATATTAAATCATTGGTAGTATCTTCTATTGAATCGTCGTGTGTTGGTAATTGATCAGTTGCAACCTCTTCTATAACTTCTGCAATTTTGCTCTTTTTCTTATTTTTAGATCCTAGGGCATACCTCTCTTACTAGATGAAGCATTTGTGACTTCACCTTGGCGCTTTGATGGCTTCGTTTTTGCTTTTTCATCGTAAAATTTTTCAACATCCTCAGCAGAAACACTTTTTCCAGCTGTTGCTGGCAATTGAAACTTTTTTCCTCTAGTCGCGAAACTCGAATCTGCAGATTTCACCTCTTCAACAAAGCGATGGAATGCTTCGCCAACGGATTCTCTTACTTCAACATCCGAGGTGTACTTCGGAAATGCCATTCTAGAACCCTCGAAGATGCCCAAAACGGTGGCAATGATCCCCCAGCGGCATTGACACAGAAAATCACCATGAAGCAAGACTTTGGTGACGATCCCTGCGAAATAAAAGTTGTTTTTTCCTGGATCATCATGGAACCCAGATTCATCCATGTTTAATATGTTCTCTGGAGGTATTGCTTCTATCTCTTTTGAAAGTCTGGTGGAGAAGGCTTCTATTTGCTCACGATTCACCTGAGTCCTCTGTCGTGGAATGTTGTGAGCAACTTTTAATGCTCACGATTCACCTGAGCCCTCTTTCGTGGAATTTTGTGAGCAACTTTGCAACTTTTACTTTTAAATCAGGATGTCTCACCAAGAAAAGACTGCCCCATTCATATCCTGGCATATTATTATGAAATTGTCAAATTTTTCTGTAATTGTTATCTAAGTATTTTTTACAATTACTCTGAAGTCGTGCATGCTGATTGGTATTCCAAGATCACTTAATACTAATAAATGTGCTTTAAAACTTTCGTCTTCAACTGTCGGTAGAGCAATAGCGCAGTTAGAGTTACAGTTAGCAGGTAAAAAATTGGGTTTTTTTTGAAAATCATGAAAACTACCATATTTATGGTAGTTTTTGTCTTGGTCATGGTTGTCTGGTAGAAATCGCTCCTCAGCGATAAGACCGCCAAGTTTTTATGTTTAGTGTAAGTATTCTTTTTTCTTTTACTTTACGTGTAAAAACTGAAGTGTAAATAAATAAATAAATAAACTTTACTAAACTATAAGAGATAGGCTCTAGTACTACTTGAAGAAAGTATGTTCAGAATAAGCCCACCTACCCCCCATTTCAATTTGGCAAACTGTATACCAAACGCCCTGTATATTTAAAACAGATTTATAACACACACTTTTTACGTTTGAAAACCTCGATCCGAAAAGAGCGGTTATTTAATAAAACTTTTGTGACAGCTGCCAGTTTGATGTCAATTTTGACAACCAAAATAATAATAAATTCCGTTTCACGCAGGTATTACTACAAATGTGAGATTTTGAAGAAAAAAAAAAATAAGAATCTTCATATCAGTTTTATTCAAAGTTATAATAAAATTCAATGTTACACAACTTGACTGTATGTATGTAAAAGCAAAGATTATTTGGATGATAATATAGCGTAGGGTGGATGTCTGCACAGGTCATGTTTTAAGCATGTTATTGAATATTGATAACATTGTCCTGAATTTTCACAATTAATTATAATTTTTTAACCGTTTTCTTTTTTTTTTTTTTTTTGAAATTACGCTATTAAAATCCAGTTAAAAAGTTTTAAAATTTGTTTTGATAAATGACCCTTGTGTTACAGAGACGCTAAAGTAATGCATCACCGTCGGGTAGAGTCTCCGGTTCATTCTCCGGCGCCGCTAGTGATCGAAGGGAAGAGAACCGCTAGGCCTAAGGCGCCGAAAGGGGCCAGCCCCGAACCTGCCACCCCTAAGTCACCACCCGCTAAGATTAAGGTAATAAGATGTGATCGATTTAATATCTAGGATATCTCCTATGTTGATGTTAATGATATGTGATATGATAAATTTCTTCGTTTACAAAAAAAATGTTAAAAAACTTTATCTAAACTTATGTGTACATAAATTGTTAAATAAATAAATAAATAAAGTGATTCTTTTTAAAGACTTATTTTTTATTAAACCTTTCAATATGAATTCCAAAAATGTTTGCAAAATAGTATGTACCTAAATTGTCTATTTGTTAGACGTGCTGGATAAAAGTAAAATTAATACAATTAATCATATCATGATCTTACTGTTACTTGATGTGTAATCGTGTCTTGCTTTATAAACCTTTTCCTGAAATCTCAAACTTAAGACAATACGAAGATCTTTATAATGATTTTCTTACCTTTCAGGTGAAGTCAATGGGGTCTCGCCTGAGTGGTGCGCCTCCCGCCCCCGCTCCCGCCCCTGTCGCCCCCGTGGCCCCCGTCGCCCCCGTGGCTCCCGTCGCCCCCGTGGCCCCTGCGGCCCCGAAATCCGCCAAGAAAGCCCCCCCGCCCGCCGCCGTCAACGATAATAATAACACCGCCGCTTGGAAGAAACCCAAGTATGTACTCTATGATGATAGAATCACTTGACCGTTTAAAGAATCCTTAATTTTTTAAGGTCATATAAATAGAAACGAATCTAATATGGCGTCGTTCTATCGAAGTCGCACACTATTGCTGTCTCACTCACACACAGGCTTACCGTAAGAGGATCAGATCAGTAGACTGACTAAAATTCTATTTCGTAGATACATAAATGTACATAGGGACTGAAGTGGCAAGAAACTCATCTTTTCAATAATAATTTACAAACAAGGATTTTTATCGTCCATGTATTTAATTTTATAATAGCCTTTATTATAAATATATGTATTTTAAAGAATTGCCATGTAAGAAAAGAATTTAATACGGCGTCGTTCTATCGCAATTGCATGCTATTGCTGTGTTAATCACACACGGGTGTAACTTAAGCAAAATGGAACATCAGGCGAGACTGGCATTCTTATCATTTGCTATCGTAGTGCTTGATTATTGCCCCTGCCAAATACTTAATAAGACCATTAGTGGAAGGCTTCATATCTTGATGAAATCATTTGTATAATAGTAGAAAAGCTCAGATAACAACCATAGTCCAATAATTTAACTATTTTTATGCTGACCCTACCACCCTGTCAGTACACCGACGCCATTTTAGTTCGTTTCTTTGTGGCGCAGATTATAAACGTTACATGGGCAAGAGCAAAAGAAAAAATCTACTTTAAAAGTTTTCATACTTATGAATACCTACAATAAGTAAACCGAAAATTTTTGTATGTATAATACCAAAAGTTATTTTAAGTAACAGAAACATCTCCTTTATAACTTATGCGTGCTTGTAATTTAAACACAATATCTGTTGATTAATAAAGTACTTGAAGGTTGTTTATGCCAGGCGTGGTCAGTAAACGTTTTCAACACGTAATTTAATTTAATACAATTTTTTCATCGAGGTGTCTGTCATCATCACTGATAAAAATTTTATTAATTTGAATTTTTTAAATCTAAAAAAACTGCGTTTCTCCATTAGTTAAAACATGAGATTTTCTTATGCACCAAAGGGCAAACGTTAACATCCTATGTGACCAATGAACTGCAAGTATTTTGTATTGTAAAAGTTAAAAGAGTAATGGAATGAATTTTAAATCCGTACTATGAAAGATTTTTTAAGATAGTCATGACTCGGATATACAGAGATTGGCTGTCAATTATCCACAAAAAAACTATAATAAAAAATCTATACATCATAACACTTCCAGTTTGAATAAGCTTTCATTAAGGGAGCCTGAGCATTGAATATAACACTTGTTAGTGTGCGAAGTTTTACCAAAATATATGCTTTTGCAAATAACCAACAAATATATGTATAAAAAAAAGAAATCCTATTAATAAATCATTATTTTCATGAATAATAATGTCATTGACATGAAACATGTCATCTATGAAATGAGGACTAAACCGTTTTATATAAAACTTTGTTTCTTTGGTTGAGGTGTGAATTTGGTGACATTTTTGTTATGTCCGCTGTAAGTCAGGCTGAGTATATAATATGTTTTCTTTTATTTCAACTTTTTATTATTTATTATAATAGTTTACAATCCATTTGATTTTCATGGCCATGGGAATGTATACAAAGAATTCTTTATTTGAATTTTAAATTTACTTGGTAAAAATATGTAATGAGCAAATGGATTGGAAATTATTTGTTTTATTTTTTGGAATATTTCTTTTGACTATTTCCAACCGACTTCAACGTTAAATTTCGGAATTGTTTTTTAAAAAAAAATATAAATTGAGTTTGTTTTAGTAATACGGGTTTACTCGATAAAGTTTATCTGTTTTAAAATATGTTTGCTTCAATACAGAGAACTGTGGGTATGATAATGGCCGATCTATTTATGTGTGTTTCTGATTTACACTGAAATTGTATTTGTACTACGATTACATACCAGGTATTATTGGTTTATTGGCTTTTTCGTGGGCGATAGGCTGACCCCCTGTCTCTGCAATAGTATTTCTCCTCTAAAGTCAAACGTGACATCAGATGGTTTTTAACCTCTTGTGTTCTGCCTACCCCATACATGCGTGAAGTAATGTAGGTATATATTACATACCTTATGTATACGTTGTCACGAGTGTGTCTTTTGGTCTATCAACACACCGAAACGATAAATAAACTCATTAAATCCGTATTTTCTTTAACAATCAAGATTACAAAACTGAAAAATCTCAAGACAATACATGGTTTTTACTCAATTACTCGCGTTATACGTTGAAGTTGGTTACACTTATAAATCCTCCCCCCTTTAAAGTGTCGGCCCGTCCATTGACGTTCGCAATGGGCGGGTCGTTGCGCGCACTGAGGTTTGCGAGCTCCGTTTATAACAGGCAGCCGGTGCCGGCGCCCGGCCCGGCCGTGCCGCCGCCGCCCGTAGCCAGCCCGCCGGATCCGGACGCCACGGTGAGTTTGACACATATTCATTAATTAATAGAGCCTACGTCAACGTTACATTTCGAAGTCGTCGTATCAAACGATATCGCAGGCTAAGCGCGCTCGGTGCGGCCTGTATTAGGATGGGTGACCGCCGGTCATTCATTTCTCACGGCGACTTCCGTGCTTCGGAGGGCACGTTAAGCAGTCGGTCCCGGGTGCTGTATACTTGAATATAGTAGTCGTTAGGGTTTGTCAGAAGCCATTTCGGCACCCTGAAATATCTGACATCCACCAACCAGCACTGGGCTAGCTTGGTGGATTACGGTCTAAACCTCCTCGTCACCCAGAGGAGAGACTCATAGCCCTGCAGTGGACTCATTACATGGAGTTGTGAAGAGGATGATGATGATGAATTAATTAATAATAAATCCCCTTACTTTTTTTCCTCCCACCTACTTTTCCCCTTTACCCTATCTTCCAAAACTTGCAATTTTTCTTTAGATTTAAGTACCTAATTTAGATTCAATTCAAGCTACGAGTTTTGACTTTTAATATTACATGGAACAACATAACAATCGCAAGTCCAGAGTAAAAATGAATATTTTGACGATGGGCGATGGGGTAACAGTGTCTACCTCAAAACTCCAGTGATCAGGATCCATCCCCGTGCAATACAAATATTTGTTTGTTTGCATTTGTCTAAGTGAATAATATACTATGGATTTCCAAAAATATTTATATCCGTTGGCTAGTAACATTCACACAAGCATATGAGCGTAAATAAATGTCCAAAAAATATTAATTATTTATCCATATGACTCACCTGAGGTCAGTGACCATTGCAGTATCTTGTTGGAGAGTGTCTTGCAAACGACACATTTATATGAACAAATTTGTTTTATCCAACTGTGTCCTTTTGGTTTACCTTGTTTTTGCCGTGATAAATCGAATGGTAGGGGCCCGGGCGGATAGTTATGCGATGGACACAGATATTTACTATGAAGTTAAAGTGGTTTCAAATTCAAACACTAAGTTTGAATAAATAATAAGTAATTTGTTTGTATGATTATTAAATTTTATTTTGCATATTTGTATCGATGTTGAACCATCGAAATCTGAAATTTTGAGGAGGTCACTACATTTTTTTTTATCACAAGTAGCTTCTTCTCTTTTGAGGGGTTCATATTTTCATTATTTTGAGGAGGTCATGTCCCCAAAAAAATGTTTTTGTATTGTGTTGTAGTTACAATTATAAGCACTAATAAGAGTTATTATTACAATTACACCTTTAATTAGAAACCTGTACCACCCTGTTTGTGGGCAGTGTATAGGGAGCCTTCCGAACATTTCATGATCAATTGTTATTGGTAACGCTCACGCCAAATTATCTAGCTCAAATTAAGTGTCTTAAAGAATTTTCTGCGGATAGTAGATCGGATAAAACCATGTAGTAAAGAAGTCTACAGATAGTTTAATGATAAATCGATATTTTGTAACTATCATGCCATATTGTCTAGCTCAAATTCGTCATCATCATCATCACAACTCTTTGTAATGAGCCCACTGCAGGGCATGAGTCTCTCCCCTGGGTGAAGAGGAGGTATAGGCCATAATCCATCATGCTGGCCCAGTGCTGGGTGGTGGATGCCAGAATTTTCAGGGCGCAAGATGGCTTCTGACAAACCCTAATGATTACTGTATACAATTATACAGCACCCGGGACTGACTGCTTAACGTGCCCTCCGAAGCACGGAAGTCGTCGTGAGAAATGAATGGTCGGCGGTATCCCATCCAAGTATCGACCCCGCCGAACGTTGCTTAACCTGTGATATCGTATGATACACACCGTAACCACGGCGTCACGACGACTTCATATTAAGTGTTATAAAAAAGGCGCAGTGGATTGAATTTTAAAAGACATCAATTATAATTCAATCATAGGTTAATATCTGTGTTCATCATTACACAAATATCCACCCGATTCGAAACCATCGATTCAAAATACGTGGCCTTCTATAACACCATTACGTCAGCCGTTCATCTTATTTTTTACCATAACTGACTGCGATATTTCAGAAGGTAAACTATTTTACTTCCAAAGCAGCCGACCATCTTATTTTGTAAGCTTATTAACCACCCAGGACGCTGCGGGTGGTATACCGGCGCCGCACAGCGCGGGCCCGCTGCAGCCGTGCTCGATGACGTGCGGCGCGCGAGTGCCGTCCCTCGCGTGCGCCAAGTGCCTCTGTCTGTACCACCCCGCCTGCGTGCAATATAGAGGGGGGGCCGCGTTTCTGTGCAGGGTGAGTTTGGTTACACGGTAGAAGATCAAGTCCTAAACAAAACACTTTTTAACCGGATTTATCGCGTATATTTACATTTTAAATTTTGACTCGACGTTTCGGTGTCTTTGTGTCAATCCAGAACGCTACGCTCGAAGACTGAGAAACAGATGGAGATGATGATGTATAACTTTTTCAATCTATCAATCCGACGCTTGACACCTCAGTCGCTCGTGACCACGGGGTCTGCAAAGACACCGAAACGTCGAGTCAAAATTTAAAATGTAAATATACGCGATAAATCCGGTTAAAAGTGTTTTATTTAATAGTATGAAACGCGAAAACTTAAGACAATATTAAGTCCTAAATAGATATGTATGTTTCTATATAATAGTGCGAGTTTTGTACACCATCGCGTAAAAACAGTTCAATTCAATTCATTTATTCATAATCACAGGTAATGTTACAGAGATGGTTTTATAATAATAAGTCCGCCATGATTCGCCTTCATTGCATATGAACATTTTTGTCAAATGTAAAAGAATGTTAAAAATATATATATATTTTTTGTTCAATAGTATATATATATATACTATTGAACAAAAAATTAAACATGAAAAAAATAATAATCAATATATATAAAACTGTTCCGTTACCTTACTGAGTGACTGACAGACAACGTACAGCCGTAACTACTGGGTGTAGAAAGCTGAAATTTGAAACATAAATTCGTTAGGGAATGTAGGGGTGCACTAAAGAAGGAATTCCCGAAATTCCCACGGGAACGGGAATTATTGGACTTTTTAGTTTGTATGAAAAATCTTATTTCCTGGTTGGATTATGGAAGGAATTCCCAAAATTCCCACGGGAACGGGAAATATATGATGTTTTAGTTTGTATGAAAGAGTCTATTTCCTAAAGTGCACCGATGTGAAACTTCGTATAAAGGGTCTTTCAATGAATGTCTGGTTGTTTTTTGGAATGAGTTTCTAAAATTCTCACAAGGAGGGTAGTTTAGCGCGTACGAAGTTGCGGGAAAAAGCTCGTAATATACAAAGATATTTAAAATTACATTTACAATCACTGTCGGTCAAAAAATCATTGAGTTCATAGTAAGCTTTTTCGAAAACGATGCCAGTAAGTGCAGATTTAAATAGTGCGCGATTACTTATTTCTCATATATATGCTGGTATTTTATTATATATTGAGGGTGCCATGCTATTTATGCTCATTCTATATAAAAGAGTCTTGCGTGTTTGTATAACCTTTAGATTGCCTTCACGTCGTGTTCCAAGTGGATGTGTCTTAAAGTAGTGGGGATTATTTCTTACAAAACTCACTATATCCGATTCTTATCGTAGGCGTAGCCGTAGAACTATTTATATGGTAGCTTACGCACTACTTCCGGCATCCGTCATCCGTTATTTTATACAAGACGAGCGTTTGCCTGCGACTTCGTACACGCATAAACTCAAAAGTCCTATTTTCCGTTCCTGTGGGAATTCCTTCCATTATACAAACAGACACTTATTGAGGAACCTTTATACCAAGTATCACATCCGTGCATTCAAAGAATAAGATTTTATCATACAAACTAAAACATCATATATTTTCCGTTCCCGTCGGAATTTCGGGAATTTCTTTCATAACACAACCAGTCTCTTTTTGAAGAACTTTTATGCCAAGTATCATATCCGTGCACTCAAGGAATAAGATTTTTCATACAAACTAAAAAGTCCAATAATTCCCGTTTCCGTGGGAATTTTGGGAATTCCTTCCTTAGTGCACCCCTACATCCCCTAAAGAATGTATGTTCCAAATTTCAGCTCTCTACGCTCAGTAGTTACGGCTGTACGTTGTCTGTCAGTCACTCAGTATCTCAGTCAGTAACGGAACAGTTTTATATAAATAATAATGATTTCTAGATTCTTATTTTCTTGGATTCAGATGTAGTGCGTAACCGCTCTGAACCTTAATTTCTTCATTAACTGGAAAATGTGAATCCGAATTCGTAAGAACGTGATTGGTTCTTTTGTAGTGTTTTACTCGATTATCGCGGTGGTAAATTCATTTCAATAACTCTAGAAGCAAATAAACTCAGTTTATGAGATTTTTTTAATAGCAAAAACATCAAATTAATGCTCAGTCTAAAGTTAAAATTAATCTTTGTAACCTGCTATGGATCTATGTGTGAACGTAACAAATAGGGTGACATTGAGCTTGAGTAAATGTAAAACTTTTGTTTAATTGACGAATTATGTAAAATAAACTAAAATAACTAAAGTTAAATATTAAGAAACATACATTTTTATTGACGACTTATGTTTAACCCTGTTAAACAAAGTTATTTGATTTTATTTATGTACATAAAAGTCTAATAAGATGTACACATTTACATTGGAATTTGAACCTTATGACAACTGAGTACATGTTGTTAGAAGTGACTGTACAGTAATAAGATAGGATACCGCCTATTGAGCCGTGTAGCTCCGGCTTGGTATAGCTCATTCCGATTGGAGGGTCCTTTCGGATACTGCCTGGATAGCGGCCATCCTTCGTATAAAATCTGCAGCCAAATATCACAGCTGTGACGGTGATGTGTTTCGGTAATAGTTTTTGAAGAGCCAGTACATTATAACAGGCGCGGTCGCAGACTGAAATTTTGGGGGGGGTCACAACAATTTTTTTAAATGAGAAGTATCTTTTTTTAGCTTCTTTTCTTATAAGATCATGATTTTGGGGGGAGTTCATGTCCCCTGTGACCACCCCCGTCCCCTCTGGGACCGTGCCTGCATTATAATTTCCGCAAGGTGTCGTATTCCGTCGCTTCCGAGGACGGATACTTGACACAAGGATGTCGCGTCCCACGTCGCAGCCCATACGTGTGAATTTGTGTAAATTTGTGTAGCTTTTATATATTGTATGTATTTTAGGTTAAGGTATATAATTTACTATGGGTCTTAGATATAGTTTAAACATCTTGTACTATTCTTAAGTTACCTGAATTAAATAAATATTATTATTATTGTTCAAAAAAGACTATAAGTCTCTCCCCTTTTTATTATTATTATTATTTAAAATAAGAACGTAAAGGGATTTATTTGGACAATAGTAACACAGACATATTTTTGTGAAGTTTTTTGAAATTAGATCCAATAGTGTCTAATGTTAAATCCAGCGGTGACTGGTGGATAAGCATTCGTTATGATATCGTTTAGTATTATAAAACTAGACCTTTTCAACTGTGACAATTATGTTAATTTTAATAAGCGCATCACCTCTTGCAGGCAGCCTCTCCACATCAATCCCAACAACATTTGTCTTAAGTTTTCGCGATTCATACTAGTAAATAAAACACTTTTTAACCGGATTTATTTTTTGTTTATCGCTTGTGACCACGGGGTCTGCAAAGACACCGAAACGTCGAGTGAAAATTTAAATATGCGCGATAAATCCGGTTAAAAAGTGTTTTATTTATTTGTTTTACGACTTAAACTAAAATTAATAAATTAAAAAATTTAAGTTTTCCCATACAAATACATTTATTGTCTCTAAACTGGGGTTACTCTGTTTACACTGATGCCACGCACCTTGCTTCACGCCACGTGCAGCAGGGTTGCTCGGTGACGCAGCAAAATACAGAGTAGGTAATAAATAACAAAGGGAACAAAATTTTATTTATTTTCCTTTTTTTGTGTTATTTATCAAGATTTTTAAAAAGTTGTAGAACAAATGTTGTTGGGATACATGTGGAGAGGCTGCATACAAGAGGTGATGCGCTTACTAACATTAACCCTGTAGAAGTCTTTATAATGCTCTGAAGAAGCATCTGCCGCCAAATATCACCGTTGTGAAGTGTTCGCGGAATAGTTTGTGAAGAGTCAGTCCGTTCCCAAAACCATGCTCTGTCATCTTTGACCTCACCTTCCCTTACCATGAAGTGGAATTTAAATCAAACGCGGGTTTTGTCTCTTATAAAAAAAGTTGTATGTTAAAATAATCAACGAATGCTGAGCATTAAAAAAACCGAATCCACGTCCAAAACTTTGCCTGAAGTATAAGGACTTCAAAGTAAATATTCTCCGTTTTCATACATATTTTAAAAAAAATGTGAAATTTTTGGACTCAAGTACTCAATCGATTTCGATGAAATTTATATGGGACCACTTCTAAAGTATCCTCTTTCATATGAAACAAGAATATTTATCATCGATTCATAATTGTCCAAAAAATCATGTAACAAAGATGCAAACATACACACGAATTGAGAACCTCCGCCTTTCGGAAGTCGGTTGAAAACTAAACAGTGGATATTACTAACTAACATGTCTATCCTTCAGAACTGCCGTAACACAGAGTCACCGCCATTAGAGAGTACGCCTGTTCCACACAAGGCCGGGGTTCCGATCCCGGCGCGGCCCACCAAAGTAACGCCAACGCCGGCCAATGAAACTCCGCATGCGGGGCCTTTGACGCTCACTATGAAGGTATTCTTATAAATTATGTTATTTATATTAAGTAAGTTAGGACTCTGGATTATGAAAGCGTTGATCATAACTCAAGCATAATTTCGAATCTTTCCTGTTCGTATTTTGATTAGTCGACAATGTTATGACGAAGTTTTAAATGCCAGATTGATTTGCTTACCAACATAATTTTGTTATCAATATACTTGGATATTTAACATATATTTTACGAGCCAGAAAAAACGTCAATCCGGTAATTACAATGTTTATTTTCTTTTTATTTAACACAATTTCATTATTCGAAGTAACAATTTTTTGCAAATAATACTAGCGAAAAAATTCTTCTTATATATTTATTCTTCTTCTTATATTATGTTCTTCTTAAAGTCCTTTCATATATATTATTGTATAGATAGGTTAACATTAATTTTGATTTCGTAATTTCTCTGGCTGATCACTTTTTTGTTGACCCGTAATTATTGGGCCTAAAATAAGAAAGATGGAAAGACCTATTTAGACGTACCTAGACAAAATAGATTAATAAAAGTAAAAAAAAGGTGCGACGACGAGCGAAGCGATATAAGCAGTTAATGTGTATGTAGGAACTGAAAGGGAATTGGCCAACCCCCTTACTCCTTAGTCTTATTGGATCAACCCTAGCCTACAACAAACAAAGTGTAGGCACCGTGTGAGCCGTAGCGGCCCGTAGTAGCCGTAGCGCCGTAGCAGGCGTAGCGGCTGAGGCTGCAGCAAGCCGAAGCACTTCGTTACGCAAGGGCGAAGTGGCTACCTACAAGATATATTTTATTTCATTACGAGTGCGGGAAACCTGTCATTGCAAAGTGTTCCGACAAATGTCCACCAGAGCCTAGGCGCAGCCGAAGGTGAGGGTTGACAGTCGGAACAAGTTGCAATGATGGTTCCGCACGTGTATTGAACAACTATTTTTAATAAAGTTGCAAAAAAATGAAGCAATTTAATAAAATAATAAAAACGGAAAATTGGCGCCATTTAGTAAAAGAATATGAGCAGAGATTTTTTTGGTTTTCTTCACCTATTTTGCGTAGGCAAAGAGAACTATGCCCACGCAGCCAAGTCTTCAGTAGGATATTTTTATTTTTATGAAATAAAAATGAAATTAAATGAAACCGTACCTATGAATCAAATCATTAAATCTGATATTGAAACAAATTATTAGCTTCTTTTTAGAAATATTTGCATTAATCTTTATGATTCTATGAATTTTTGAGTAAAAACTTCATGGCTGTTTTTTTTCTTTTTATTAGATATTATTTTGACAGTTCGGAAAAGGCTCGAATATGTAATACCCACATCCCGAACGCTATACGTCCCTGTAATACGCCACTTTTTGAGCAACTGTGTTAAAAAAAATATTTATTTATTACCATTTTTGGGACACATAGAGCATGTAAAACACTTAAAACTAAAAGAAAACATTAATAGTACATAGGCCAGCAAAGTCTCCACTATTTTAATATTTTGACTTTGACTGTGCCAACCCGGGTTACTTGACAAAACTTTGTGTCCCACCCAGGTGGGTAGAAGCGAGGGCCGCACGTGGGCGGTGAAGCGGCCCGCAGCCGTCCCGCTCGCGCCGCCCGCTACCTGTCTCACTCTGCCGCAGTCCATCGCTGTAATTAACGGAAACAGATTTATAGTTGTTCCGAGAGCTGGGCCTCAGTGAGTATTTAAGATGTTTTTGTTTTATAGTTAAAAAGTTATTTTATTGTTATACAGTCTTATACGAAATTAGAGGATGTGATAGTTTGAGATCATACTTGAAGAAAAAGAAAAAAATAATTATTATTTACTTAGTAAAAATTACTTGGCCGAAAGTTAAAGAATTCATCACGCAACGCATGGTTACACTAGCGCACTATTTCTGATGCGGCGGTTTACAGAGTTGTGACTGCCGCAAAAAAAAACACTTTATTTTTGTTTAGGGAATTCTAGTAAAAAAAAGAGTAAATGAATTCTTATGGGTAAAAGTACCCGTAACCGGCGATCATGTATGAAAAGATTAATGAACGTGGAGGAAGCGAAAGAGGTATGTCTGGATCGAAGCTGGATTTTGCTTGGTGGTAGGATCCCTTCTGGGTCCGCCTGGCTAGCGACCACCCTTTATATAAAGTCTGCCGCCAAATGTTACCGCTCCGGCGGTAATGTGTTCCGGCAATATTGTATAAAGAGCCAGTTCCTTCCTAAACCCGTGTGCTTTCATCTTCGACCTCATCGTCACTTACCATCAGGTGAGATTGAGGTCAAACGCGGGTTTAGTCACTTATAAAAAAAAAAAAAATAGCAATTTGTGTTCCCTTGTCTCTGCCTACCCCAAAGGGAGACAGGCGTGAGGTTATGTATGTATGTATGAATTCTTAAAGTTTCGGTTAAATTTACTCAGTAAATAATTAATATTTATTTTTTCTCTTCATGTATGATCTCAAACTATCACGTCCTCGAATTTGAAAAGGCCCACCAGTCACCCTGTATAATCAATTAATATAACTTTTATAATAAATGTTTAAAAAGGAATATGCAATTTAATCGATTTTGTTGTGCTTTTCATCTTAATAATAAACATTCCCGAAAGATTAGAGTTCTCTTTATTTTTTATGATCATGTTTCATTGCTGTACTTTTGTAGTTGCCTACAAAATCCGTATGTAAACTATAAAAACCTACTACTAAAAAAATAACATGGAATAGCACATTATAGACCTGGTTCGGCTCTTTCCCTTGTTCCACTAAGTTGAAGATGTAAATTTTAATTTAATACAGTAATTAATGCTTTTTCCCATCTTTGACATTCTTAAATATTATCATTCTAATTTTTTATTATTTTGTATTCTTAATTATTTAATATTGTCATTTTTCATGCTAACATTCAATTTGTAATTTGATTGATAATTCTTATGTTCTCATTATTACTATTTTTTTTATTGTATCTATCCTGATAATAACCTGTATGTACCAATGATCTGTTAATTGATTGAAATAAATGATTTGAATTGAATTAAGCCCAGTGAACTTTAAAAAAGTTGCAAAGTGTGGTCGATTCGTTTAAAAAACGTAGATCAATACAATTCGAAAATCTTCTTAATATTAGGTAAAGACTCCGTGACTACGTGTTTTCTTTTAATGGTCTCGTAATGCGCTTTTGACCTCACCTGCAGAGCTAGCATGCGACCATCGAAAAAGACTCGAATCGACTAGATAAATATTATTTTGTCATTTTATGCTATTATGTAAGCTAATATGTTCACTATGATAGATAGGATAACTCGATTTGATACTATAATTAAGCCCACAGAACTTAAGATGCCACATTCTTAAGAAAATACATACTTTATTTATTTAAAAAATAATAAAATAAATCTAACTATTAAGTAAAATTTAAATTTAAATTAAACATGAATTAAAAGAATTAGGAAGATAAAAAAATACAGACTAAATTAAATAACAATTTAAAATGTAACACTATAAAATTTAATTAAAAAAATATTAGAAAAAATCGTTAAAAACTAATTTAACACATTACATAATACTTTACAATATTAAATTCTCCATTATTCATCCAAATTATTTCAATTAAATTGTATTAAACAGACTTTAAGTGCCATATTCTAAGAAAATATCGATAAAAGGCCCGATTTATCGTTGTCGATGGTTGCATGCTAGGCCGTATGAAGTGAATATGACAGCACACGGGTTTAGATAAGAAAGCGCTTGTCATAAAATATTGCAGGAACACATCACAACACGAGCGCTGATCTTTGACGTCAGATTTTATTGAAGGTTAGTCGCTAGCTGAAGGAGTCCTACCACCAAGGGATAAGTCGCTCTTATTTACTCATGGCGGGTTTCAATATTATGAAAACTGTTCGTTTTGCCTACGAACAATAGAAATCACTACCAAAATGCCTTTCTATATTCAAAATCTTGACATCTAAACCACTGCTTACGAACTGTTTGACTGTAATGGGTTGCTAGGTTACATTTGACCATTTACAAAATAAGTCATATCTAGCCAACGACGACGTAACAAGTTACTAATTTAAACCAATGAGGTAAAGGTAGCATGGCAGTCTGCTGCAGCCAATAAGAGTTATGTTTTCATTACGTATGACCAATTAAGGAATAGGTCATTTTATCTAGCTAACGACGTAAAAAATTATTATTTTAACGAAATATCCTATCAAATATCTGTCAACATATCAATAATCCAGTTTTCTCTTTCTAACTTATCTATATTTGTTTTTGAAAAAAAAAGGACGAATATTATTGAATGACATAATTTTTCTTTTAAGTAAATCTTTGACGTCATAAAAATGTGATTCAACCAATGGCAAAATTAGTCGAAGGATTGGCGTTTCGTTTTACGTAAGCTGTTAAACGCAATTATTAATAAAAAACTCTAAAAACATACGTTAATTATATTTATCGAATACTAAAACATAGCAAACATAAATTGAATAAGTTTATATATTTCTTTAGTTCAAATGTCATACAAATAATTTGCGAATGCGTGATATTCTATAAATCACATATCACCTATTTTCTTGGAAGAACGTCACGCAAGGAGGGCCCATGCCAAATTTGAGAACTTACAGCCCGTAGCTAATAGATATTGTGAAACGCTACTTTTTTCCTACCAGTTTTGTACCTGTACCGGTTACGCATAGTAGTCAGTTGAATATTGAAACCCGCCAGTATGTAGAATGAAACAAACAAAAGTACACCAAAGAATCAAATTAAACATACAAAAGTTAGCATACAATTAAAAATAATAATAGTTTATAACAATAAATAAACATTTATTAAATATTTCTTGATTTTTAAAACCGAAATAACTTATTAATAACAATATTATTAATATGAATAACTATGACGACCGGCTGGTGTAGCGGTAACATAAATTGCCTTCTATGTCAGAGGTCCTGGGTTCGAATCCCGGCGGCGGCGGATATTTGTGTGATGAACACAGATATTAGTCGTCAAGTCATGGATGTTTATATGTTTATTTAAGTTTATTCTAATAAAAAAATATATGTATTTATTCAATATGTATGTTTATATATTTCTTAAGTATATCAGTTATCTAGTATCCATAACACAAGTTCTTTAAGAAACTTAATTTGGGCTAGATAATGTGGTGTGAGTGTCAGAAATATTTATTTATTTACTATTTATACAATAATTTATCAATACACAAGCAATGTAGTACTTATTCGACTACAGAAGTAAGTTTTACATAGCAATCTTGACATACCTACCTAATTCCTTGATAGAAAGAAATGATGGACTGTCGAAGGTCCTATACTCCAAAAGAAATAAAAAAACGTCCTATACTTGAGTTCGTGTTGATGTGTTCTAATTGAGTTGTACGAAGAGATTTACTTTCTCAAAAGATTTCCAATGATAATCGTCATCACACCTAGTCTCTCCTCTGGGTGACGAGGAGGTTTAGGCCGTAATCCACCAAGCTGGCCCGGTGCTGGTTGATGGATGTCAGAATTTTCAGGGCGCCGAAATGGCTTCTCACAAATCCTATAACAACATACAGCACCCGGACCATTACTTAACGTGCCCTCCTAAGCAAGGAAAACAAGTGAACTTAATTTGAAAGATAACTAAACTTATATTTCTTATTTTGCAGATGATCTTCTATATCCTGACTGTGACAATAAACGGAGAAGCCACGCAAGCGCCTTATCACACAACAATACGACGTTTTATGACAAATTGAGATAATATTGCATCCAATTTATAATGTTATAATGTCACAAACTTAAAAAAAACTTTAATTCCAAGATTTTTTATCATCGTAGACGCCCACTTCTGGACTTAGCCACCTCCAAAGTTTTCCACACCTATCAACTTGCGGGGGGCCAACTTACAGACAAAAATATATACACATAATCTATAAAGTTTATAATACTATAATTATGTGTTTAAGTTTATAATACTATAATTATGTGTTTAACTTACTTTGTTTCGATTAATCTTGCGTACGGTGTCAGGTTTAAAATGTAATTATAAATTGCATAATTTAAAGGTAAATTGAGATAAGTATTAAATATAGCATTTCTTCATCAACTTAATAATACATTCGGATATAATTAAACGTTAAATTAATAATCAACGAATTGAGAGCATTTAAAACTGACTTCTTGAACATTGACAAGTCCTTGCCTGAAATGATGATCTACGTTGGTATATTTTTTCGTTTTCATACATATTCTTGTCTAAAAATGCAAATTTCTCAAAAAGAATTTCCTATGAAATTTATATTTCACCTCTGAAATATCTTCCATCAAATGAAATACAAATCATCGAAATCTATTCAAAATAGACCAAATTATTGCGTAGCAAACATAGTCACGAATTGAGAACCTCCTGCTTTTGGAAATCGGTTGAAAGCGTATGTTGAATGCTAAATAAAGACGTCTATCTCAATGCTTCGGTGTCTTTTTATATCCCACAAAAAAACAAAAATTTAAAAAAAGAGAGCCAAGTTCGTTACAAAAGTTATGCTTGGCTGTCGGTGATAAGTGCCAAGTTCTATGCAAAATCAAAATATGTATTATATTTATAGGATAAAAAGACGCGTGGCACTCGGAGACTGCCGCGGTAAAGATATATAGCATTTTTTATCAACTTATGCAATTATAATTATTTATTTATTTTATTAATGCAGAAATGTTTGATCTAATATGAAGTTCCACAAGTTCCTAGTAGATGGCGCTGATTGTTTATTAAAGCCCGCATGTAAAGTTATGAAATCAAAGTATCACCGCTGTGCCGGTCGGAGTGGGGGGTGTTAGGTTTTTTTCGTTACGGAATTTCTGGATTCGGTCCCCTCGCTCAAGGCCCGCGATAGAAGCTATGCAATAGCTTAAAAATAATATGAACAAGTATTAAACTCTATTTCTTTGCTTAGGTTAGATTTGACTTGGCCAAATCTGTTGTATATAAAATATTTATTAGGTTAGTATCTCAAAGAGTAAAACACCTAAAAATAAGTTTGTGACATTATATCTATACTAATGAAATATCGCAACAAAAACAAATGAATATACTGTAAAAACAAAATGTGTTTTAATATATTATTCATATTCCATTAGTTTTAAGTTAAGTTCAACCAAACCGCGTTTAAGTTATAAAGGAGAATGTGAACTTTATGTGTTTATTAATAAAGTGTATATTTCAATGTGTATTTTGCTGTTACAAAAATTGTTTTGCATAAAGCAGGTAATGTTTTTACTTATTTTATAATAGTATTTAACATATGTTAGTAAAATTTCTGTAACTTTGACGACTTTTGTGCAAAATAAGGTAAAATTACTTCTCATATATATCTGGTAATAATGATTTTACTTGAATTTTTTTAATAATAATATGGTAATAAAGTTATTCTTTATTGACTCAAGTTTTGGATACCACATACTATTAAGTACGTAACTACTTAAGTTACGCCCAAGTTTTACAAAAACCTTTTAAAAGTTGTTTATTTATCTATTTTCTATTATTCCTTTTATCCAAAATTAAGTTTCTTAAAGCCTAAGCTATTTAAGAAACTTATAAAGTGATGTGAATGCTACATTTAAATTATATATTGTACTAATTTAGGTTTCGAATAGTTTTCAATTTTATAAACATAGTTTATTCAATAAGAAAGAAATAAGTATGTATGAGTATCGCTTAAAGTAATTATGCCATGTGGTCTCTATTACACCAAAAGCCATTAATGACCAGTCTGAATAACTTACCAAAAATTAACATCGTCCTGCCTAATGGTATTTTTAAAGAACAAAATGTCCTTGAGCAGTCCTGCTCAGACAAAATATAAAAAAAAAATTGTGCCCAATAAAAAAATAAAAAATCCCAATCACACCAAGTACAGTCACGTCTAATAATATGTATACATTTTCATTGGAATTTGAACCTAATCACATCCGAATAAGTTACGAAGTGTGTACATATTAATGCACGTGACTGTACATGGCCGCAAAGTAAGCATAGCTTGTGTTATTGGATACCATGTAGCGGACTAGGGGGAACCTAGAATATAAATACAGAAATAGATAAACACCCGGACACGGAACATTTTTTTTCTCGTTCCGTGCGGGAATCGATCCCGCAACCACTGGCGTCTGAGGCAGATAGGTTTACCCCAAACTGGTCGTCATGTCGAATTCTTGACATATTCAAATTTTAACTCACGTGTGATTTACTAATCTGTTGACCGATTTCTAACTCTAACTAAATATTAGCCAATCGGTGAACCAGTGTAAAGTATCATTTGACAATTTGTTCAAGTGTCAGATGGCCTTCAAAACTTCAACATGGCTTACCTTTAAAACAGTTTTTGTTTTATTAGTTGTTCTGGGCAGAAGCTACTGTAAACAAATTGGCCTTTATATATGACATTGGGCAGAACTTTGAAGGATGTTAAAAGTACAGATAGAAATTCCATCTTGACTCAAATCTGTCTGTTGAGCTCAAGACAGTATAGGAGTTTTAAATTTTTACGTTTGAGTAGTTTAGAGTATTAAACTCAAGTGTCTATCTAGATTATTTAATATTCATAACGTCACGCCTGTATCCCTTATGGGGTAGGCAGAACACCAGAGGTTACAAGACCATCTTATGTCACGTTTGACAAATTTGGAGGTATTATAAAGATGGAAAGAGACTATTGTAGTGATAGTGTCAGCCTATCGCCCAGAAAAACGCCTTTAAAACCTCTGTCCCTTAAGTGACTTTTACAGTATGCCCGGGAAGAGAAGCAGCTGGCACATTGTACGTTTTTCTTTCGCTCCCAGTCCAGCATGGGAGCTATTATTAAATTTTGTCCTAAGTTTTCGCGATTTATACTATTAAATAAAACACCTTTTAACCGGATTTATCGCGTATATTTACATTTTAAATGTTTGACTCGACGTTTCGGTGTCTTTGCAGACCCCGTGGTCACGAGCGACTGAGGTGTCAAGCGTCGGATTGAAAAAGTTATACATCATCATCTCCATCTGTTTCTCAGTCTTCGAGCGTAGCGGTCTGGATTGACACAAAACGAGCTGACAGTATCTTGAGTTTCAGGTCGTGCAGCTTGCTGGATATTAGATTTAATGTTTTTCAGGATCACGGGGTCTGCAAAGACACTGAAACGTCGAGTCAAACATTTAAAATGTAAATATACGCGATAAATCCGGTTAAAAAGTGTTTTATTTAATATTATTTAATTTATTTATTTATTTACACATTTTAGGAAAACTTACAGCTAGGTATATTACATAATTATAACTAAATAACGACAGAAGGCCAATTAGCAGTTTCCACTAATGAGCAACTGTATAATTTTAAAATTACGGCCAGAATTTGACAGAAATAGCCAAAAAAAAATAATAACATTAACAATAACGAAAAAAGATCTTATTTTTTTTTAAAGATAACATTAACTACTTTAAGTAAATTCAATAGTCGAAAAAAAATAGACAATATTACTATATGAAAAATAAAAACTATAATTTAAGAGAGAAGAAAAAAAAAAATTACACGTATAAAGTATGTTCATTATGGCTAAAAAATAAATTATATAAACAGCAAGGAAAAACAAAACACTCTAATTCTAACAATATAAACAAAATAATAAAGGTAAAAAATAAAATGTATATTAATCAGTTAAAATTTCTACATTATAATAAGTGGATGAATCTCGTTTCAGTGAAAACAAGCGGTCGACGCGTCTGACGAACGGGTCGCCGCCGCCGGTGGCGCCGCCGGTGGCCGCGCCGCGCACGCCGCGCCGCCGGCAGAAACCCGCCGACGTTGATTACTTCACCGACTTCTATAAACGAGCGCAGAAGCTCAACTATGATGTTACTGTTCAGGTTGGTGATAACAGATAGTATAGTTGGATTGTTTTCGAATGATTTTCGTGACAGTTCTCATTTTCCATTACGCGCAAACTATTTACAACTAATCAAGTATAAATTGCCGCGTTAAGAAAATAAAAACTATGTCAATAGAGTTGTTTATTTTAAAATTATAAATTGAACTATTAATAAAGTGTAATTGTTATTACTAACTGTAAATAAAATAAGTAAATGTCATAAAAATATTCATCTTAAATAGACAGATTGAAAGAAACGGAACGTTCAGTTGATAGTGATTGACACTACTACTGAATCGATGAATATGCGCGGCCATCTTGTAATCGAAAGTTTGTGTACATTTTTTTTGACTGATTCGATACGTCAAAGATCGAACAATGTCATTACGGCAACGTCACAAAGATTGTCAATTTTGAACTGTCACAAAAACCACTTGAAAAGAATTCAACTATAGTTAAGTAAATTATTAGTATGTCTATGCTGGACTGGGAGCGAAAGAAAAACATGGAATGTGCCAGCTGCTTCTCTTCCCGGGCATACTGTTAAAGTCAGTTAAGGGACCGAAGTGTTATGGGAGGTTTTTTTGTGGGCGATAGGCTAACCCCCTGTCACTGCAATAGTCTCTCTCCACTATTATAATGCCTCCAAATTTGTCAAAAGTGACATCAGATGGTATTATTACCTCTGGTGTTCTGCCTACCGAATACGG
This sequence comes from Stenoptilia bipunctidactyla, assembly GCA_944452665.1. Taxonomy (NCBI): domain Eukaryota; kingdom Metazoa; phylum Arthropoda; class Insecta; order Lepidoptera; family Pterophoridae; genus Stenoptilia; species Stenoptilia bipunctidactyla. The sequence continues at coordinate 9,443,306 of OX101741.1, read as the reverse complement.
GATGCAGTCGTGAAATTATGTATATTTGTATTATTACACTAGCCACCGCGCGCGGTTTTACCCGCGTAACTTTTGATCCCGTGGGAATTTCGGGATAGCCTATAACCTTCCTCGAGAGTTGGGCTGTCAAATGCAAAAATAATTTTTCAAATCCAACTTGTAGTTTCTGAGATTAGCGCGTTCAAACAAACGGTGCGGTGTGGGTTCCAAGTGTGTGTTCATTGCATGTCTTGCTTCTTGCTTGAGGGAGGGAGGGCGGTGAACCTACGCTTGAAAATCCTGCATCACTAGTGCAAGTACAAGTCGCGGAATTAGCAAAGTAAATTTTTATAGTAGTTGTCATGGATTTCCGCTAAGTAACGCCTGATTCAATCAGTTATATTTTAGATTATGAATTGTGAAAACTCAAGACAATATATCTTTCATTATTTTTACTTTAACTGTTGCTATTCCTTAACATTTAATAAATAAATATGTTTTCAGATATTCCAATACGTGGGTATGCGTGAGTTGGCGCGCTGTTCCCGCGTGTGCAAGCTTTGGCGGCAGCTCGCCGCGTCCACTACTCTATGGAGACATGTGCGGATGAAGAATTCTCATGTAAGTTTTAATTTATTGAACTAATAAATAAGAAAGGAAATAATTAATCTCGGTCCAACATGGTCCAACACAGGTTTTACAATTAAAGAAATAAAGGGTTGTGTTTAGTTGTTAAGCTATTGCATAGCTTCTATCGCGGGCCTTGAGCGTGGGGACCGAATCCAGAAATTCCGTAACGAAAAAAAACCTAACCCTTCGACCGGCACAGCGGTGATACTTTGATTTCATAACTTTAAATGCGGGCTTTAATAAACAATCAGCGCCATCTACTAGGAACTTGTGGAACTTCATATTAGATCAAACATTACTGCATTAATAAAATAAATAAATAATTATAATTGCATAAGTTTATAAAAAATGCTGTGCAATAGCTTTACCGCGGCAGTCTCCGAGTGCCACACGTCTTTTTATTTTCTTTGATACGATATAAACGTACCTGCATAATTATTTAAGTAACCCTCAGTAAAAAAAAAATATATATGGCACCACAAACTCTTTTACAAATAGTAGCTGTTGACGCCACACGGCATTTCATTGATAATACTACGACGTAGTTCTACAAGATGTTTTGTTTTCTTTATTTTAATGGTATTCATTCATAATGTAGAGTGACCATGCTTTGCTTAATATGATAGTGACTAAACGACAACACTGTATAAATATTGCATAGGTCCATCGATCAATCATCGATTATTAGTTGACGTCAATTGATAGTTTTTACTAGGCCAATACGATCAGAAAAAATAGATCGATGCCGTCGGTCGGCCGCCGATCGACATCGATCGATTGGTGTGGTATTACCCTAAAAGTGATATTGAAACATATCTCGTAGCAGGAAAGTTATGTAAAAACTTACAGTTAAAAGGGGCTGGAAGCTATTCCGTTCTCGAAGTTTCGCCGTATTTATTAAGATATCATAATAAATAAAGGTTTTGTCCAACTACAACCGATTACACTCGATTTTCAAATATATTTTCTTCTGATGTAGTAATTAATTTTTAGGCATACATAACGTTTCCTTACTTGCTTTTAACTATTTGATAAACTATGTCAACTCTCCGATTTAAAGTAAGTACCTATGCATCATATAACATCTATTGTCTAGATTGTATAAATATAATACTGCTAAAATCGAGTATCGATTAATTTATATTTTTACCTGGCAACACCGACTGCAATCGGAGTAACTAATCAAACGTTTACCTGAATGTCTAGATTGGGTACTTTTGAATGCTGGTGTTCTGCATTAGTTAAAATAAGTCTAAACGGAAAAGTATAGTTTGACTAGATATTATTCAATAATAATGAACAGGGCTGATTGAAAGGAAAATGAAGTATTGTTTAATTAAGATTAATATTGTTGTCCTTCAGGTGAACGACTGGGCGGGCCTTTGCGCGGCGCTCAAAAGAAACGGCACGAAACGACTCGACCTCCGCAAAATGCTGCTACCACAGAACGACGCTAAATTCTGGGATCAGTTCGCGCAGCACATAGGCTCCGTGGATACTTTGGAAAGGTATAATAAATTGCTGTTGACACTATGACTGTTTTATTCCATTCTTGTTTAAATACTCTACTATGCTGTCTTGTGTTTGTTTTTTTTTCATGCGATGGTAAACTTGTACTGTACCTATTTGTATTAATTCGTATAATTCTGACTGAAAAAGAGTGCCAAGAGTTTTTTCCGCCCGCTTTTTTTGTTTCTTGGTTTACTGCAACATCTTATTAAACAACTAGTGAAAGCCGAAGTATATGATGACGTCATTAAGTGCATTGTTAAATTCCTAAGATGAATAAAACTTTTTTAATTTTGAATTTGGTTATGTTATTTATCGAATTGTTATATATCGAAATTTATTTTACATCTCTCATGTTCAGTAAGTAGGTTCTTATTACCTCCAAATGGGGTTTGTAGGTGACTAATTATCGCTCTAGGGTAATAATCTAGCTAGAAAAGCCCTAGGGCGGTAAGTAATTAAAAAACCACTTCATTCTTTCAAAAAGTTCGCGTTTATCTAACCATCATACTGGCAATAGACATCATGCATTCAGCCCAATGACCAAAGAGGTCGCTGCTTTGCTATTCAGCCTTGTCTTCGTGTGAGTATAATAGTCATCAATTTTAAATATCAAACGGCGAAGCTCAATTTCGATCTTGAAAAAAGAAATTAAAAAGTTCTTTACTTTACTTGATTCTTTTTAATGAAAATAGAATAGAAAACACCTGTCCCTAAAATTTTATAATTGTTCTCTCATTTCACTATAAATTTCAACAGATAAAATGTTTTATTCTTGTAATGCCGGTTTTTTTCTACTTACCTCGCAATCGAGATGTAAAGCAGAATAGTTAGCTCGGGTGTAAGCATCAATTGCAGCCCGAGATATTTAGGCGCACGAGCGCAGCGAGGGTGCCTATAGTTCGAGGCCTTACAGCCTTACAGCCCTTGGCTACATACATACATACATAACCTCACGCCTGTCTCCCTTTAGGGTAGGCAGAGACAAGGGAACACCAATTGCTGCGATCCAGACATACCTCTTTCGCTTCTTCCACATTCATCAATCTTTTCATACTTTTCATTCTGGTTACGGGTACTTTTGACTAGGCCCTTTTTTCAAAATGACTACTAATCTTGGCTACCCTTGGCTACTAATCTACTATTATTGGTGACTCAGATGAGGTGAGATTCAGGTGAAACTGGAGTTTTTCACCGCACCTGATAGTAAGGGAAGATAACATCTTAGGTTCAGGAATGAACTGGTCCGTCAAATATGAGCATCAATGTAGTACAAGCTTTTTGGAAAACTTTATTGTTACTGAATGTAATAGTCAGGTTTTTATGAAGCTAGTTAGAATAGTTCGTTTGTAAGATATGCAAGGTGTTCCTGTTGATTTCCCATAACTCTAGCGTATTAATGGGCCCCATGTAATAGAATTAAATAGCATGTGAATAATTTTTCAGTTTTTTTATTTTTCATACAAAATAATTTAAATAAGTCAAAACATCGTATGTAAAACACCTTTATGCGAAGTATGACAACGTGGCATTTTCTATCCCTTTTTTATCGCTATGTACGGGTACAGTTCGCAACGTTTTCCGTATTGTATGCAACGATCCTCAATGTTTAAAATGTTTTTGTTGTTTATTGTATGGCTTCATTGACACGCGTCTATTGAATGAATGTTAGAGATTTTACAAGGGTGATAATTTGTGAACTCATATTAAGATTGATGATATCTTGTAAAGTATGCACTTTTGAACCACATATTCTTTGGCAAAAAGTATTATTTTTTAGTAAGGAACCAAACCTCAAAGTTATGGGAAATCAAAAAGAACACCTTCTATAAAAAAACCTTTTAGTTAACATACCGCCTCTATTTCGAGCGAAATTAATATTTATAATATAAAACTCATGGAAAAAAAAACATACTTTTACTTCGCACAACTTTAGAACAAGTGTTCTTAATGTGTATTCTTATATGTTTCCATGTTATTATATTATGTATTTCAAACATTTCTAAGACTGTCCTTACATCTATACTACCGCCTTTTGTGCCTTTCAAAACACTTTCTATTACAATATATTCTCCTAATGTTATGATCTGCAATAATAACTTAACAAATACTCCTCCGTCTCATTTCCAGGATAGAAATGTGCCGTTGTCCAGCCAACGCGGTCGAAGCCCTATGCCGCGGGCTGCCCAACCTCAAATCCCTGTCAGCTCTAGCCATCAAAGACGCTCTCCTAGACCCATCTCCGCTGGCAAACCTCACTCAACTGCAGGAGTTGAGGGTCAAGAGCATGGCCGGACTGGCTCTGACGAGGGACTTGAAGCCGATCGCGAATTTGACGAAGTTGACGCATCTTTCGCTTACTAGTATCAAGGTTGGTGGTGTTTTAGTTTATTTATTTTTATTCCTAAAGCTGTTGAAAGGTGGATGTAGAGATTAGTAAAAGTAGAAACAGTGTATGACCACCCGGGCGCGGTACAGATATCTGCAGTAGTTCAACTCGGCCGCATCTTTGAAATAAATGCCTACAGCGCCGCGGTCTGTTCAAATGTTATAGGGCTGCCCGCCTTCAGAGTTTAAATTACGTTTGCCTACTTTGTGTTTACTTCCAGTTAGTTTTGTGACTGCAAATATACTTTTTTTATATAAACAAATAAAATACTTTGTAAATAGAATAGGAACTGTTCAACAAAAATACGTTTTGTGTCCAAAAACTATGTTTACGTTCGAATAACAACACTGTCTTATTAATTAGCGACCGAAAATCCGCATATTAACGTAAAGCTCGATCAACCATTGTTTCGGCATGCAGACACCGCATGCCGAGATCGAGCTGCGTAGGTATAGCTCGCGTTTCGTCCGTTTGTATGAAGTTGAATTACTGTAATATTTATACTGTGACCCGGGGTGGCCAGCGGAAAAAAGTTAACATTCATTATGGTCTCGCTTGCGGAACTTTTGGTTGTTAACATTACCTCTAAGATTTGCAGAAGTTAACTAATAATTCACTTAGTTCCTAGCTAGAAGAATACGTGTTTATATTATATGACTAACAGCCCGTTCACACATGATCCGCTTTACTGGATACCTTTTTTGTATTGTAAATACGTATACTGAATACTGTGCCATATGTGAAGTCGCGCATACAACTCCATGCGCCATCGATGAAAAAAAACGTATCCGGTACAACGTATCCAGTAAAACGGACCATGTGTGAACGGGATGTAACTAAGTGTCTGTGACGACCGGCTGGTGTAGTGTTAACATGCCTTGCCTTCTATACCAGAAAACAATGGGTTTTAATATCGTATACCACTCCCGTATTTGTGTGATGAACACAAATATTAGCCGCCAATTCAAATATTTTTATTAGATTATTAGGTAGTAATAGGTTATACAAGTATTTAATTCCTCAGAGGTTTTATTGGAGGCTATTTTGTGGTCAATAGGCTGACCCCCTGCCACTGCAATAGTCTCATCAAAATATCTCCAAATGTGACATCAGAAAGCATTTCTCTTTATAGCCTCCGGTGTTTTGCGTGCCCCATTAGGGATACAGGCGTGAAGTAATGTATTAAAAGGTCCCGTTGCATTCCTGGCCGCAACCTGTGCCAAATTTTAGAATCGTGGAAATTATTCACAAATCAAACAAAAATACCGCATTCTCAAATCAAATCTCAGTAATTTAGGTGTACAAATGAAAAAACAAAATGACGTTATTGCCATAAATCTCCAGAGTTATACAAAGCGGCCGTAAGTACTATCAATAAAATATGTTCTAAACCTATAGAGAATTGTCATTTGTTCTTAGAATGTATAAAAAATTACAAAAACTTAAAAAATATATTATTACTTCGAAGCATACGAGTTTTTAAACAAAAAAATGGTCAATGAGAGATGATTCTGAAAGGTCAACATAATGTACGGAAGTAACATTTCACCACTACTACTATCTTTTATACAATATTTTAGGAATTCAGTTTGTTTTTCTAGTTTTTTTACTGAAATCATCCTTTACGTCCAGGCAGAAATCAAAAATATAGGAATGTCAGTGTAAATATGACTTAAATATGGTGTCGTCAGTCACCTGTAGTCATTGTCGATTCAAGTACTTTTCTTAATGTACACGAAAAGTATTTAACAATTTTATTAATAGTTATTTTAAGTGTTTTCATATGGTAACTATTTTATGTGGCACAGGTGCTAGCCAGACGTCCATCCTAAAATAAAACGTGTTATTTACGTTAGAAACGGCATACTTACCATGTTTCTTTTTTATTTTGAGTTCTCGATATTTCGGCACTGTTGCAAGCGTCATGATCACGACGTTACTGAAGTTATGTTTGTATGTATGTATTAAACATTCAATTTTAATTCCAGGAGCTAGGCTGGTGTGCATGCGAGGCTATCGGCTCGCTCAACCTGCTCGAATCGCTCGAACTAGGCGAGTGCACTTTCCGCGCGGAATTCGGTGCGGTACTGGCCCGTTTACGTCGCCTGACGAGACTGAGACTCGAACGCGGCACCGCGCAGTGCGCCGCCCCGGCACTTTTGAAGGCAGCTAGTACGCTGCCGAGGCTGCATAGCCTGGAGCTCGTTAATTTGGATATTAAGGTGAGGATTTCGGGTTAAATTTGATGATAAACTTCTTTCTATACCCTGGCAAATAATTCAAAGCAGTAAACTGACAGTTGGAAATTTCAAATAGAAAAATAATGATACCAGTTAAAACCTTTGTAGTGTAAGTACTGAATGAGAATGATTAAAAATGAACAAGTCTTTGTCATTCGTTTTGCAATAAAATTTTAAAGCAATGTATAAATAATTGAATTTGAGGTGTGTACTTTATCTTCAAAGTAATTTTAATGAAAATAATTAATTACCAAACATACCCAGTGCTTTAAAGCGGTTAAAATAGTAGTAAAATCGACTTGATAACTTCTTCATTTTTAAACTCCTTTAGGTTAAAAATGAAATTTCACGAAGAGTTGCCCTTTGCTAACAGTATCATAAAAAAAAAATGTAAGCCAAAAAACTCTTTTTTTAATTCCCTAAAGTGAAAACACAAAACACTGGAAGTGTCATTTTACTGCATTCTATTATTTGCCAGGGTATAGATCTATCTGACAGCGATGGACCTTACAATAACGTACCATGATAGCACCGTATAAATATAGTAATTTTGATAGCATCTGCTCAGTGCCTGGTACCTCATTTGGTAGCAAGCGGAGACCCAGATTTTCGTCAGTTTTCGGTCAGGTGAATTTATTTAGTATATTTTTCTGATCTCTAATAATAATTGAGTCTTACTAAATGCAAAAACTTAAAAAATCAAATATAAGAATTAAATAGTATTTTAAAAATATATACAACCTGATTATTACAACTGAAAAGTTTGTTTCCCAAACTGGCAAGACTAGGACTCGACCATAGGACCTCTCACAAAGCTAGACCAAAGCACCATGGAGTCAAAATTATGTAATTTTTGTGTTCGTTCTTAAATTGTATTTTATTTGACAGGTTGGGTTCGATGACGCCCTAGCTGAGTGCAAAAACATTCAGCGATTACTGATAATACCTACCTACGTGTCGCAGTCTGCTACCACTAACAAACAAGTAAGTAATGATAATACATACTAATTTTCTATGCTTATCTAATATATAAAATTCTCGTGTGACAGTTTTCGTTGCCATACTCCTCCGAAACGGCTTGACCGATTTTGATGAAATTTTTTGTGCTTATCCGGTATCTATGAGAATCGGCCAACATCAATTTTTTTTTTTTATTTATATGGCAAAACAACGTTTGCCGGGTCAGCAAGTAATCTATAGACCTGGGTTTCCTAACCTTTTCAATGTTGTTACCCCTGTGACTTAAGAACATCAGACATTACCCCTTACGAATAGGTAGATAGGGTGTCCCAGAAATACCGTCTCTGTAGACTTGTAGAGTACATTTTCGAGAAATTCTTAGTTTTTGGTTTTAGAAAACAAATCGCTACCGGTGAGCAGGCCTATGTCCAGCAATGGACGTCTCCTGGCTGAACGATGTTGATGAAGATTCCCAAGTAGATGCTTGAGACTTTTAAAATAATTTCCTTTCGAAATTTGAGGTGTTTTTATGAAAAATATCACTATAAAACTAAATTACACTTAACTAGAAAATTTATTGAAAATGTCTTCATTTCAAACAGATTCAGATAACGTACAACACTTACATGATTTTATGAGAAAAACTCGTAAAAAAGTTTATGGTAAAGAGGTAAAATTTGGACCCCATTTTCTAAGTAATTTTTTTCTTTGTTACTATGCCAGTACAAAAACAGACAAAAAAATACATTCCATTACTCTTCATCAAATGGTCTGATAAAATTATTCTTCAGTGTTTTAAACTCAGCTGCGATATTTTTTAAGCCATGCTGTTAATTCTGCTGCACAGTTCGCTTGCATTCTATGTTGGTTTGTTATATAGTCCATTTTAAGACATCTCCAATAAAAAAAGTCCAAGGGATTTAAGTCCCCAAGGTGACTACAAAATCACAAGACACCAATCGTACCTGCGTACCTGCGCTGGCAATTTATGTAAAATCGCTAAAAGTCTGGCTATTTAATATTGGAGGCAGCTCTACTGGTACTGTTTATTGCATCATTGTAGATTCCACACCATAAGTTTATTTTAAACATGTGTTGCGACCAATCTTCTATCATCTGGTGAGGATTCTCTTTCCAGCTATGAATTTTATAAAGATTCAGATACCCACCACTTCTACGTTGCGACACGTTACTCTATATTACTTTATTTAAAAAAGTCGGGGTCTCCTCTGTTTTTTTCCATCATTAGGTTCTTCGTTACCCCCGTAAAATTGTCGATTTACCCCCGGGATAGGAACCCAGGCTATAGAGCATGATTTAAATTAAGACCTAGGCAAATTTCTGTACCTAACAATTTATTTTGTGTTTTGCAAAATCTCTTTTGCTAGTATTTTTACACATAACATTCATACCATCTGAGTCAAATTAAGTTTCATTAGGGACTTCAGTTAACAAAACATACTTTTTAATAAATAAATTAAACTACCAGAAAATAATAGCAAACTAAAACTCAACAGGTCCTAAGCGGCGTCTTACGACTAAAAGACAGCCTAACACACCTGATGTGGGGCGTCACGATCGAGCTACTCAGAGTCACCGAGCTATTCATCGACCAATGCGGCCAGGGAGCCGCCAGAAGAGACGTTGGCGAGTGCATCCCAGTGCTCAAACCTGTACCTGGATGCCGTCTACCCCCTCGCCAACACGTCGCAGGACCCCCTCAAGTCGAGATCCTACCACTACCAATGCTGCAAAGACTCCTCTCCGCTCAACTACCAAACACCAAGCTGAAGCTCCTCAGAATCCCCTTCCACGCCACCTGGCGGCAATCCCTGGCAGACTTCCAGTAGCAAAAACTGCCACAAGCGCCCAATTACAAGTGCGTTAGTGTTATGACTGTGTTCTTTAGTGATAACCCGTGTTGATATCCCTGATCAGTGCAAGTGCTAAAGGTGAAGTGTCAAGTGAGATTCAGACACGCTGACTGGAGAGTTTAAACAGGCATTGAATACCTAGTAAGGTACCTCTATGATTTTTCATTGTTTAGGTGTAAAAGTTATTTTACAAGATTTATGTGTTAGTAAATTTAAACAGACATATAATAATAATGAATATTGTACATTATTTGTTTATATACATGGATTTGCTTGAATGTAGTTTTGTTTACTAGCAGTCAAGTTTTAAATTGCATTCTGTAGACAATTTTTAGTGGTTATTACAATAACCACTGCTTCTATGCATGATGATGTTTATAATGATTTGAAAGATCATAGAAACTGTAGATTTTTGTTGGTGGTTTAATTTTTAATCAGTAATTCCAAAATACATAGAAATTTACATCACTTTGATAAGATTGCTCAACGGTGCAATTTACGGGCCAATAAGTTGTGATGGAAAATTTAACCATACTTTCAAAAGCTCATATTTTTTATCATACACTATAAGGACCAACTAAGTACACCAAATGTCGTCAATCTCTATGATGATGGCTTTCTTATATGACACTCGAGAGATTTTGCGCAGAGTATCAGTGTTGACCACCTTTAACCTAACATCAGTCACAGAAGTTTTTGCAATAAGGTAACATATGTATATGTATCAAACTAAACCTGAGTCGGCAAAAAGGTGGTATGTTTTTTCATTTTTATGTTGTTTTACCAGAAAAGACATGTATAGCTTACATTATACATGACAAATTTGTGGAATTTCCACATGACAGAAATGGCTATATAATTTTTTAAGTAGGAAAACAGCTTGCCTAACTGCAATATGTATGTCACACACTGGATTGTTGTGAAAGAAAAATGTGCAATCATTATAGCAATGATTTGGTTGTGCAAATTTTGTGGCAGTTACTTTTGCCTTTATTATCACATGAAATATCATTATTGATTAACTAAAGAATAAACTCTTAACTATAAATATTATTGTGTGTACATATATATATTTTTAAAGTAAATTAAGTATCAGTGCCTATTGTTGTTCATGTCATAATTTTGTGGTGAATATAAAAGGCAAATTAGTTGTTTAGATTTTGATGTGTGTAATTTTATTTTTTTAATTATCATGACTATGGATACAGATATATATTACACATAGTGTTTTTATCTATTTTAGATACTTACATGAAATGTATTTTTGTAGAAAAAACGATATAATATAGGATAGACTATTATATTATTTTTCTGCTTTTCTTTAGATGGTTTCCATGATTCTGTGTCCATTTGTTGGTTTCTTTATGGCGTTTTTAGGCGAAAATTAAGGATTATTTTTAACTTTTTTTGTGTCGAATATCACTTAAATAAAGTACAAGTTTGTGAATAAAACATCAAATGGTGAAATAAAGTTAAATTTAATAGCTGTTTAAACATATTTCGATACATATTACTAATAACAATCTTTTCAACACCACTAGTGAAATATATATTATTATATAGACATTTATTCCCTTTGTTACTTAATAAATAAATAAATATTAGACATTTAGAAAATTATATTTCAATATCTCACAAAGATTAATTTTAGGTACCATACTATAAATAAATAATGTAAATTATTGTTGACTCTTAACAAAAGAGAAAACATGTTACTTTTATGCAATCATTGGAAAAAATAAATTATTATAAAGATCTCAAACTTTGCGTGTGTGCTATGTTTTTTAAATTATATTTGACAAAATTACTAAAGCCATGGATGTAATTTCACTTTTGAGGCAAAATTCATAATACTGTGTGTATGGTTAAAAGAGTACCAATATTAGTTACGAAATTTTTTGTATTCAGAACCATGATTTGCAATAAAGCATAGCTTTTTCGATGTTTACTGTTTGTAAGCTCCTTTTATTAACAAAAATCTTGTATTTTTACTAAAATAATTAGTTTAAGGGTTGACCTCGGAATTTTATGTAAAAATGAGATATTATATAGTTGGGTCGATAGAGGCTCAGCATTGAGGTTTGCTGTTTTATTACATATTAATTAATATTTAGGATAGCTATGTAGCGTAACGACAATTCGGCTGGTAAGTTAGGCGACTGATAAATAAATGGTTGCCCTTGACTTTTGTTTTATTTACTTCTAGAACTCAATAATATCTATAGATCCTTAAATAATGTAGACACTCAGCGTATCGTCGCAATCCCAGGATGCAAGTAGGTACAGTCGCTATGTAAACACTTATTCGGTTATAATAAGGTTCAAAGTCCAATAAAAATGTATACATATTGACACGTGACTGTACCTACGTCGCATGAAGCGGTAGCGAGTGAGCGCCGCGCGCCCTGTGCCCTCACTCGCGCGACAAAACCAAGACACCACAAGAAGCCTTCATCCACATTATATATTTTCTTCATCCACATATTTTTTTCTCTTATTGATAACTCATCATCATCACGACTCTTTGTAAAGAGCCCACTGCAAGGCTATGAGACTCTCTCCTGAGAGACGAGGAAATATAGGCTATAATCCACCAAGCTGGCCCAGTGCTGGGTGGCGGAAGTCAGAATTTTCAGGGCGCCGAAAATGGCTTCTGACAAACCCTAACGACTACTGTATACAGCACCCGGGACCGACTGCTTAACGTGCCCTCCAAAGCACGGAAGTCGCCGTGAGAAATGAATGTTCGGCGGTCACCCATCCAAGTACCGGCCGCGCCGAACGTTGCTTGATCTGTGATATCGTTTGATACACACATTAACCACGACGACTTCCCACCTATTGATACAGAATATTTTTTCCACTTTCGCAGATTTTTCATTTTACCATAATGGCAACCCGACATATGAATAGTTAATGCTTTTTCGGCCTATACCTATTGCTTAAATAACCATAGTGCTAAAACTACCAATATCATAATGACAATATCAAATATAGTCCAGTCATTTTAGTAAGTTCACCTCGGAATTCGAGATACCCAGCTGCTCAGATTATAAATTTATAATCTGAGCCCAGCTGTAAGTTTGTAAATACTTGTATATTGACACCCTAAAAGTTGTCTCAAAACCTACATATGGTTGAATTGTGTACACCCTACGCAACTATTAAATTTCAAGGTCATAAAAATCGTTTTTTTGCACTTTATTTGTAAATTTCTCATTTCCTATGGGTTTTTTGCTATTTGTATTTAATATAAGTATTGTAGAATACAAAATTCTCTACAAATTTTGTAAAAAAAATTTTTTACACAGCATTACTTCAGGTCAACCGGTCCAAAAAGCATACAATCACTACGGTCCAGTCAAGGTGCCTCCGGTCGAAAACGCGCCATATTTAGTTGATGAACTATCGATAAATCAATCCATTATAAATACTTGGTTGCCTGGTAGAAATCGCTTGTAGCGATAAGGCCGCCTCATTGTCAATATCTGTATAATTCATAGTAATTGTAAAATTGTATTTTATTTGGCAATAAAGAGTATTATTATTATACTTATACTTTTACCTAACTATTGTAGGTATTATATTTTATAATTTTTTTCCTAACCTATCCACTTTTTATTAAGCATTGATTTATTTAACAACACTTACCTGCCCATGTAATTGCAGAATTGTTAAAGAAAATATAGAAATTATATTTAAATTTTAACCTGAATAATTAATATTAGTAACTTCTTACATGAAAAAAAAACAACTTTTTTATTTATAGTGCTAACGACAAAAAGTTACTTGACCAAAGTTGTAGAGGATTTAATTTGCAACAAAAAATGAAAAAAAAAATTTTTTTATCCGATAAATAGTTTAAGAGATATATCGTAAAAACCATTTCAACCCCTATTTTCAAGATGGCGGCCGTAGGACAAGGGTGGTGACCCCACAAACTTGGTTTTAGCTTTACACTGACCCCCCCTACACATCAAAAAAATAAAATTGCGTCCTCTAAAAAACGCAAGGTTAGGCCTAAAAAATGTAACATTTCAATAGACTATTAGGGTAATAATCTAGCTTGAAAAGCGCTAGGGCGGTAAGTAATTAAAAAAAACACTTCTTTCTTTCTAAAAGTTCGCGTACATCTAACCATCATACTGGCAATAGACATTATGCATTCAGTTCAGCCCAATGACCAAAGAGGACGCTTTGCTATTCAGCCTTGTCTTCGTGTGAATATAATAGTCATCAATTTTAAATATCGAACGGCGAAGCTCAATTTTGATCTTGAAAAAAGAAATTAAAAAGTTCTTTACTTGATTCTTTTTAATGAAAAAAGGCGGGAATAGAAAACACCTATCCCTAAAATTTGAAAATTGTTCTCATTTCACTATAAATTTCAATAAATAAAATGTTTTATTCTTGTAATAACGGTTTTTTTCTACTTACCTCGCAATCGAGATGTAAAGCAGAATAGTTAGCTCGGGTGTAAGCATCAATTGCACCCTCGAACTATAGGCGCACGAGCGCAGCGAGGCTATATATCTCGGGCTGCAATTGATGCCTTATAGCCCTTGGCTACTTAAATAGTAATTATATACATAGCAATTAAAAATACTAGTCTAATGTCGAAACGTTAAATGCTTATAACAGCTTGTTTGATCTAGACATATGTACATCCTTCTATACCAGAGGTCCCGGGTTCAGAATGGGAAATTTTGTGATGGACATAGCTATTTGTTAGCAGGTCATGAATAAGGTTTATTATATGTATTTAAGTTTATTCTTAAATTAAATACGTAAAAAAAACTATGCTATTTATATATTTCTTTAGTTTATTTCTCCATTATCCAGATTCCAGAAGACAATTTCTTAATTTATACTTAATTTTGGTTGGATGATGTGGTGTGACACTTTTTGTTTATTATTATAAGGCTAATTAAAATGCATATATATACTTAATATTACTATTGTTCATATGATTATGTCATTAGTGAAATTTGTTGTAGATTATAAGGTTAATTAAAACCCATATTATAAAATGTTCTTATTGTTTTTATTTACTTTCACATATTCTGCTTCACCCATAGAATGGCTTTACACATTTGAAGTATAATTTAACTGATTTAGGACTTAAAAATTCTACATAAATACATCATAAAAGAACAAAAATCACCACTTTCTAAAAACCTTAAAGAAACCTTAAGGTATATAATGTTCCTATTGCTTTACTTACTTTCACATATTCTGCTAGCATCTGTTTTACAATTTCACCTGCTTTACACACTTCAAGTATAATTTCACTGATTTTGGACTATGAAATTCTTTATAAATATATAGTAGAAGACAATAAATATATAAATGTTTTGTGAGACATAATAAAGTTTATTATGCAGTTTTTAATCACACTTATTGTTGGAGGTGTCCAACTAGTTTTGAACTCTTAAGGAGTCCTACATCAGGGGTAGGTGCAGCCACAATCACAAAGGACTTCTTAAGAGTTTGAAACTAGTTGGGACACCTCCGACAATAAGTGTGAATAAAAGCCGCTATAACTTAACAACAATAGTTAAATACATAAATAGATTACAAGGTTGATAAAAACGCATATTATATAATGTTCCTATTGTTTTAATTACTTTCACATATCCTGCTAGCATTTGTACAATGGTTTTAGACACTTCAAGTATGATTTCACTGATTTTGGACTTTGAAATCATCAATTATAAATACATCATAGAAGAAAATGAATCACCAGTTTGTAAAAACCTTAAGTAACAACTAATTTGTCTATTGGTGGTATGGAAAGCCTGTACCTTTTGTTCCTTTTCTTTATATCATACTGTAATAAAACCTCAAAATCTTTTGGTGATATGTATTCATGAAAATGCAATTTTGTTTCAACAAATTTATGAGTTTTTTCAGGTCTTGTTTCTAGTAGTAAGTACTTAATTATCACTCAAAAGTAATAAATCTTCAACACTGAAATCCAATGCAATATGCAGTTCAATTGTTTAGGCAGAGATAAAAAATCAGTAGATATCCATAAATTCTTGACTACTGAATTATTATTACTGAATATTGAATGTTTTGTTGTCAAACTTCTTCTTATTCTTCTTCTTATTTACGGCAATTTGTTTCGGGTTAGCATTATATTCCATTTGACAATGAAACACATTTTTTTTTGGCAATATAAACGCATTCAGATACATTGACAGAAAACATTGTTTAGGGCGATTTACGTTTCTAGCTGATTATTTTTCGGCGGCGGTGACGTTCAGCATTCGCCAAATATATAATAGTTCACAGCAAACGTGGATCAAAGGCCTCATACTCAATTAAAACAAAAATAAAACATTGTCACGACTGAAACAATCCCTCCAGTCAGTACGTACTGTTGCTCAGGCCGCTGTCGCCTGTCGCTGCCGCCCAGTTTGCAGCCTCACGGTTACGTATCCACCTGATCAACGATGCTTTTGCTGGTGACACAACCATAACTATCTAAATTATAAGTTTTTGACATAAACAAATAAGGACGTTATTAGACGTTGCGAGAACAGGATGGATGACCATCCTTCATCGCGCTTCGCACACAAAATACTTCTTACCAAAGTTTAAAATACATAGCAAGTATAAAAATCTATTTGTCCAAATTAAAAACCTAGTAAGATACTATTATTAGATAATATAGAGATATTATGACAATGTTTTTGATTTTGTTTTTTTTAACCATTTTGAGTTAGCATTTTTGTAGTAAGTCCCATAAAACGTATATTTGAGTAGGTATTTCTAGAGAAAGATTAAATTTTATGAAGAAATAATGCAACAGAATCATTTCCTAAAAGTAAATATCTTTGGAAAGGAAACCGAAAATGTTTGTGTTGCTTCTGCTGTAAAATTTATAAAATGGCTCTTGCTAGGTTTTGGTTTTGGACAGCCGAGCGGGCCATACATTATTTTAGTATTTTGTGGCGTTAACAAATATAAACATATTAGACTATTTGGAATTAATTCCTGAGTAAATACTCGCAGACGAACGTTACACGAAAATATATTGTATTTTGAATATGTTTTGTAAGTCATACAACTAAATTTTTGGACGAATTCATTTATTTTGAAAACGCTACACACTTTAAACCAATGTGTTGAAAATTCTTAGAAGAATAATGAGATAAGTAGAAATAGAAATAGAAAAATAGGTTTCTAAACGCCTATTATTTCACGTAACTTTTTGTAAAGTTATTGAGAAAGGGCATATTATTTTTGAGGCGACCAACAACTTATTAGGCGACTAACTACTTGGTGACAAAAATAAGACTGACTGCTTCAGTGATTGGTCCCACCAGATCATAGTCCCATAAGGGCGAAACACTGAATTCAAAAAAATACGGTACGGTCAGCAAGCAAACTAATAAGAAAAATCAATAACATATTTTTCTCACCCATTTTAATTATGTTGAAAATCCTAAATCAGATTTGTCTGTCGCCGTGTTTAATACATGCCTTGAGAAAGCCGTAAGACAGCAAATGTTTAGCTAGGTGTATACTTAGATACACCTTTTTTTTCTCTCTCTGGAGGAAAACGTGCTATCACGTCTCCGACTGCCCAAGGTGGTGTATGTGGGGATGATCCGGCAGAAGGCTGAACCGACCCTCTAAAAACTCCAGGTGCACCTCCCCCGCCATAATCGGAGCCCACTGTATCGCCAGTGGCATTGCCCGCGAGCCCCGGCGGATTACGCTCAGCCTGAGCCGAGCGTACCCCACGTAGGAAATGGCCCAGTACACGCGGCTATTTCCTCACTCATAGCCTATATAGCCGCAGTAGGTCCCCTCACCCACCATGGCTGGCTATCGGGAGGAAGAAGGCGTCCCCTTCTCCGTATCACCCTCCACCCAGCCTAACCTAACTTCAAACCTACCCTATCCTAAATGACGTAACTTAACCTAAAACCTTACCTATAAATCCAAGACCGCCGACCCCAGAGCATCCGGTGTACGACCGGAGCTCGCCGCCACTGTGTCCTGATCGGTCCACTTTGCTAATCAGAGAGGTACCGAGAGGACCCACCCCGAGAAGGCGCAGCTGCCGCCCAATGAGGATAGACGCAGCGGGCCACCGCCGTAAGAGAGACACTCTACTTGGGGGGGGGATACTTAGATACACCTACTAATTCAATTTGTATCTGGGTATTTGATTTATTATTGATAGTTTGAACACGTTCACCCTTTAAAACCGTAAAAACTGAAGATTAACACAAACTTCTTGTTTTTATTGTAATAAATAATTTGAATCATCCGAAACACATAAAATCAAAAATATACAGAAGGTTAAGTACCTATAGTCAAAGTTGAAGTTTTTAATAATTTAACCTCTTCTTTACCGAAACAGCTTTCGATGTATGATTCAGATAACGAGTAGAATACCTAGAGGAGAATGTGGTAATGTGGCCCCCCACTTTGTTTAGAAGCTTTATTTAAAAAATAGGTACAGGAGCCTAAAAAATGAACCTAAAATAGTAGTTTATGAAACTGTCACATAATACCTAGTTATGTGCAGTTTCATACACTACTTTATCTAATCTCATACACTGAAGATATTAAATAAAAGATTGAGATTGCAAGGAAATTTGTTATGGCGCCTAAAGAAGGCAGGCGAAATATGACCTGTCAACTGATTGAAATGATTGATAGCCGAAAGACGCGTCTTAGTTTCAAATATATCGCAAAAAAACTTAGATTTTTCACTGATTTTAAAGCAATGAAAACCGTGATCAGACAGTCCATGGAAAAAAAGAAAATATTTTTTAAATATTTTCGAGAAATATTGTTTTTGAACGCAGCCAATCTATTGTTTTAAGTTTAACAGAAATTAACCCTATGAAGGGCCGAAACTAAAAATGATATTAGAGCAAAGATCATGTAAAAAAAAATACTATTATGTTAGTAAATACATACTTTTTTCATTGTAATTAAACATTCAAGCTGAACGTAGCTATAAGATATGAGATGCGGGTTCTGTCACTCACATAGATCAATCAGACCTCATCGTCAGATTTGATTGATATATATTTTCCTGCAGTCCTTTTTGTGCGTTGTTTATTATGTTAATTATTTTTACATTGCAGTAGGCTTATTATTACGCAAGGATTAAGCTAATATCCTGATATTTGATACTATCCGGCTGCGAAACTAACACAATTGTTAGTTTTATAAGTCTGAGTCTGAATTGAAGTCTGACATTGACGGGTAGGAGCTATGTATTTATTTTATGAAATAATTTTATTTCTGCATCGAATTCAAAAATATTGATAATATATTTAGATACTTAATACAATAAACAACCGTTTGAAGCACCAAGGAATACAAGACGGGGTCAATAAAAGAATTTAAGTGACAGGTTTTTGAATGTATGGAAGGTGACCAATATTCTTTATTCCCGCCATTATCGCGCATGCGCCAAAACGCGCCGCGCGGCCACAGAATGTAACGTAGCGCGGCGCTCGCAGGACACAGATAAAAAAATGAAATCTATGGTCTGTTATCTGTATCGAAATGAAAAAAAAAATATTATAACATTGTATTGTTCGAGGTAGTGTGTTATAATTTTTTTTTTTTTAATTTCATTTCGTTATACTATTTTAAAAAGTATGTCAATATAAATTCGTTCTGAGTTTTATATTTTGAATATTATGATATGAGAGTAGATAAAATACATTATATGACTTCTTATTAATTTGTTTATACCTATCTTGTAACGGAATAAATGAAACTCCAACAGGATAACCGAAAGCATTATTTATCCTTAATTAATCAAATTTGGTCCCTTGAGATCAAGTGATGATTATGTGTAGGTAGGTATTGTAGAACTGAAACTCAAGGGCAGAACTCACAAATGTATGTAATAGTCACCGTCAGAGCCTCCATAGGCTGCATGAGCCTATAAGTCGCAACTTTGACACTGTACCCATGGCTCTCGCAAAACATTCCTACACGGCACGACCGCGGAGTCAGGAATCGTATTGATATCGAGTCATCATAATCGGTATTCACGGTGTCTTCGTTTATTTTAGAGATACTGCTGGATGTAACATATCCTACCAGCACCTACTCCATCGTAAAAATAAGAATCACTCTTCATGTATTGTGACTTCCGGGACCACAAAATAACGAATGTGAGCGGCCCAAATTACAACTATTGCAAATATTAAGAAAAGTGAATCAAAATTTTTTGCTTAAAGTTTAATTTCATATTTCTTTTCAATTTCCGTTTGAGAATAGTTTAATGTACCCGATGTTATAACATAAAAGCTGAACTTTCTATTTAAAAAAAAAATATCGAATAAAAGTCACAGTAGGATGTTAATAAGTGTCGCCGGTCATATGAAAATGAAAATGAAAATGAAATGAAAATGAAAATGAAAATGAAAATGAAAACTTTTTTATTCGTAGTAGGTAATTTTATACACTTTACGAACGTCAAATGCTGGATGAGGGCGGCGCGGGTCCGGACGACATGAATAATCCAGGGGAAGGCCTCCGTCGAGAAGTGTGCGTCTCTCAGCTTATAAAGATAATGATCGCCCATTATCCACCAATGTCTTGGTGATGTCTACTACTACTTCTTCTTCACTACTTCGTTTCAATTAGTTCGATTGACAATCGAACGTTACAGCTTCTGCTGGATTTGTACAGTGTTAAATTAGAAGCATGGCGGAGGCATTGTAATGCATCAAAATTATACAACATGGCGTTGTTAAAACCTCAAAATATTGAAGGGGCCAATATATGAGCAGGGGCCACATTACAACCTTTTCCTCTACATACTTTTTCGTCTAAATCTAAACGCCATTTTGTAAAAGTTGGGTTCTGAAATTAGCATATCTGAATCGAACCGAAGATTGTCATACATTTCGTTCGAGTAGGTCTTAAATGTAGGTATGACAATAATATGACTCATGTATTTTTTTACTTGATAAAAATGTAAGGTAATTGAATGAGATGGTGTTCGAAATAAAGCCGTGTATTATTATAAATCTTAAACCATCAATTTACTTATAGGTATGATCCATTGCATTCTTTTAAGATTACGCACTAATATACATCGATGTTGCAATACGCACTAAGAAGCTAAATCAGGAAGTTATTAATTGACCGTAAAACAATCCTCATTTATCGTATAATGAAAAATAATCATCCAATTAATGCTTAATCAGGACTGACAGATCGTTTCGAGGAAAATTAAATAATTACGGTAGAAAAATGGCTCTCAATTATTGTGACCTTAAAGATGGTAGGGGTCTCGTTATTGAAGTAGGTACCTATGTAGAGTACCTGCGGTGATTTTCCGTCATTCCGGTTTTTAATGATCTGTGGTATTTTTTTTTAATCTTTCTTGAAGGTAGTTCGTTATTTGTAGCCGATGGCTTAAAGTTTCTTGATATTTTTGCTTTATACTCAGCGGGAACACAATTATGTTCTTTAGATCTTATAATTAGGGCTATCGATTGGCAATAGAAGTATAATTTGTTCCATCTTATTTAGAGTTATTTATTGGTGGTTGTAAAGCCAACGGAAAACTTAACTGTGAAAGTGATCACGCCGATTACCTATACAGTTATAGGTACTTACAATTAGGACTATGCTTTCCGTGGGTACATATTAAAAACAAAATAGATATAATTAGGCCTCAATATTTTAAAGAATGTTTCTCCCGTTTCTCTTTTCACCGCTAGTAAAAGTCAATCTGTTGAGTTATTAGGTACAAACTACTCAAATGCAATCATAGAAAGGAAAGTTTGCGTAAAATACGAACTTTTTTGAACTGACTCGGGTCTGGAAATGTAGGTAGGCATTTACTTAAGTTATCCCTAGTACTAAAAATTTCAAATCTAGTTTTTATTATAATAAAAACTTAATTGCACATAGGCTTATTCTCCAGAGCTGTGATATTTGGCGACAGAAGTGGTTGCTAGCCAGACGAATTCTGAAAGAGTCCATATCACCGAGCGAGGCACGCTCGGATTATCCGGGTTAGTACCCGTTCCCGAGGTACACGTACCGGAGAACCACAAATACCATAAATCAAATCACATTTTTTTTTATTTTAACTTTTATATAGTTTTATAAGATCTCAAATGTATTTGAATAATAATTTCGTTGAGAATTTCATTTCAGATTAAATTCTGTATAAATGATACCAAAATATAGAATATTACTACATTATCAAACCATACTTCAAAAATAAATATATTTAACAATTTTTAAAACAATTTATGTTTAAACTTGAGGCACGAAGAAGGTGAAAGGGGTTGCAAAAATTACCTACGCTCACGCGGGCACTAACCAGTTACAATAAACAATAGAGGACTGTATATGTCCGTCTCTGATTACTTTGTTAAATTTCTCTTTGTTTCTCTTTTACTCCAATTATGCAAATAGCATAGTAAAATATGTTTTTTGTAACTAATAAGCGAGGTCAGTGTGTCACTCAAACATGTCGAAAGCAGGACCTTCTACCGGGCGCGAGCGCAATTACGAATTTGTGAAAAACAGATTGCGTGGAAAGTGGTTGTTGCATGCCGGTCATTCATAGACAAAATATAAGGCTGGCGCCAGACTTAGCTTCAAATGTTTGAACAAATGTTTGAACAAATGTTTGCACAAATGTGTGGCGCTGGACTTTGCATATGTATTCAACGTTTGCACAAAGCTTTGCACTTTGCCATCCGGTGTCGGTCTTTTTCCACACATCAAAGCGTTCAAAGTTGAATGTGTGCAAATGTTTGCGTGGCTTGCCACACTTGTTCAGTATCCAGTTAGTTGCTCGAGCGTTGTCGAGCGGGACGGTTGTGTGCATGTTACACTGCATGCGGCGATATGATGGACTGGGGCAGCGACTGCGTTCTGGAATTTGTAGAGTTGTTACAGGGGCAACTATGTACAAGGAACCCGAAAAATAACAAATAAAAAAAATATAATTACATGCACACAAATAATACAGGCTAACTGAGTCTACAAAATCGTTGTCCATCTTGTTTGTTGTCTACTAGCATACTGTGGAGAAAAGTGTTTGCGAAGCAAGTCTGGCAGGCTACGTCAATATGTGTTCAAATGACTTTGCAAAGTCGTCAAAGATTTGTGCAAATCTTTGAAGCTAAGTCTGGCGCCCGGGTAACAACAATTGTTTGGCTATGCAGCAATAGAAGAAAATTTAAATGTGGTTGTGCAGTGAAATTTGATAGTGAACGTGACTTTGTTAATATTCACAGTAATCATTTACCACAATGTGAACCAGGTTTTTTTTTAATTAGGTGCGTGTTAAAATATAGATATGTTGTATTTTTTTAAAAAAAGTCATTTTGATTATCAGTGAACTTTTCTGTGATTAAAATATAAACCCTGACTAAACAAGATTACATTTATTACTTATCCTTTGACTTACGAATATTATACCTAAACAATCTATTTATTTATTAGGTATTTTTATTTATACGTGTACGTCGGGGACCGTGGATCTCCGGTACTAACCCTTTTTTTAAGACCACTGTTGTATAAGAGATTAAACGCCAAACTAAACATAATATACCCCCTGACCTACATCAAAACTAAACGGATAATACGAGCATCACTTTTAAACATGGCTTATGATGAAACAGAGAAACTGTTAATAGTCTGAAAGTAAGATTAGATGTAGTAGTTTTACACTTTTGCACTTTAAATTATTATACCTTTAGAATTAATTTTGAGGTAGCACATTCCATTCTTTTTAATATTTTGTACCTAAAAAACAAGCACCTAATCATAATTACTTAGTTTAGGTATGCCTGTGTTACCCTAGGTCATGATAAACAGATGAAAGGTCGTAGGTATAGTATTTTTTGCTTATTTTTGTATTGAAATTATGTTATGTTGTACGGATACAATGTTTTTGAAGCTTCGGCTTAGTCTAGACTATTGGAAACAAAACATCAAACCAAGGTCACCTTGCTAGTTTACAACAGTGAAGACGGCTGTTGACAATCAAATTACGCATGACCTTGGCGGGTTGTAAACGGCGGTGTTTGGAAACACAGACTTTTTAAGACCTATTGTGACGAATCAGAGACACCGATGCCACCGATGAAATCGATTATTAAGAACGATATCGATATTGTGGAATTGATTTTCTAACAGACATACAAACGAGCACGCAAAGTACCTACATGCATTTGCGTTATCCATGTACCTAGATGTATGTCTGTGTTTAAGACAGTGTGTACCTACGCTTGTTATTGTATATTTTACTATGTAACTATAACTATAAATGAATCGAGTTTTGTAGCTTTTTAGCCTGCGTTTCAACCTTTCCTTCTTTATATCCTCAATTGCATACAAAACTGCCATCGCGAAGATGTTGCCAAAGCGAGAGATCAAAGCGCACTGACGATTTGGGGCGTGGCTTAGCGTGGCCTTGGTTTGTGTTCTTGTTTGGAGGCTTGTTTGCAACTACCGTTTGTAAGGCCGTATACAGAAAGAAAGCTGGAAACTTATAAGCGCTTACCGGTGCTTGACAGCGCTGGTCCATTCTACACAAAGGAAGAAGGTTGAGGCAGACCAAGCAAAATGTCGGACTCATCGGACGATGATTTCCCAGCGCTGACCAGCGCGTGTTGTAGCTTGTCGGAACTTGTCGGCACCGTTCAGTGCTTATCGGCGCGCGTTCATATATTTTCCTGCGCGAGTCACCAGCGCTGATAAGCGCTGGTAAGCGCTTATAAGTTTCCAGCTTTCTTTCTGTATACGGTCTTAGGCCGGCGCCAGACAGCTTCACACATGTTTGATTGCTATGTGTGGCACTGGATATGTGTTCAAAGTTCAAAGTTTGAACAATGATTTGCACTTTGCAATGCGGTGTCGGTCTTTTTCGACACCTCAAAGCGTTCAAAGTTGAATGTATTCAAAAAAAGTGTTTGCGAACCAAGTCTGGCAGGTTACGTCAATATGTGTTCAAATGCTTTTGCAAAGTCGTCAAAAATATGTGAAAATCTTTGGAGCTATGCCTGGCGCCCGGGTTACAGTGTGGATGACTCGGAATTGGTTGTCAACAACTTAACCTTCCATAACCTTGGTTGGAAGCATTGGTTTTCAACGTGTTTTCAACAGTCTGGATGGAGCTTAAGTGAACTTTATCTTTTGCTACAAATAACCGTGTGCAACCCATCCATGATAAAGGAGGCTTTATAGCAAACGCATTAAAACGAGCAAGTAAGTCTACCTAGCGTGAATAAAGGGTATGTAACGGTATTATGTAAATAATAAATAGTTTTGATATTCACACAACATTATCTAGCCTAAATTAAGTTTCTTATAGAACTTGTGTTTTGGATAGGTACTAGATAATGGATCATAAACTGACTGAGGAAATGCAGGGTTAATTTAAATTAACCCATCATCTCTTGTAAGCAACCTCTCTACATCAATCACAACATTTGTTTGGGTGGCATAGATACCTACCTACGCTTAGAGTCAATAGATTTACTCCAGCTTAGAGGCAATAAATAGAGATTTTAAAAACTACTAAATTTAAAAATCGTAGACAAAATGTTGGGATTGATGTGGAGAGGCTGGCTGCAAGAGGTGATGTGCTAATTTTAATTTTAATTTTAACTAACCCTCTATGAACATCCATGAATTGAAGGCTATATCTGTGTTAGCTTATATCTGCCGGGATTCGAACACAGGACCTCTGGTTACCGCTATACCAGCCGGCCGTCAAGTCCGTAGGTGAGTCTTACGGAAATTAAGTATGTTATAAATTAACAATCAATTAAACTTATTTCGAATATTAAACAATAAAATTAGAGACAATCTACTCTAATTACACAAATTACAATGTCATGACATTCTCTATTTCTTCTACACACGCAGCGACAAATCGAACCGTTTATACCGAGTGGGATAGATGTATCTGAAGTTCTCCCTCGCACTTATTGCCATTTTATAAAAGTTACTTAGCGCTTATTGTCTGCAGCAAGATATTAGCACGGTACAGGTATCTACAGTTATTTAACTCGGCCGCATCTTTGAAATAAATGCCTACAGAGCGCCGCGGTCCGTTCACATGTGATAGGGCCGCCACCATCAGCATTAAATTATATTTCCCTACTTTGTGTTTACTTCCATTTAGTTTTGTGACTGCAAATATACTTTTTTATATAAACAAATAAAATACTTTGTGAATTGAAAAGGAAGTGTTCAACAAAAATACGTTTTGTATCCAAAAACCAAGTTTACGTTTGAATAACAAATCGGTCTTATAAATTAGCCACCGAAAAATACTTGCGCCCCGACTAAGACGCACGAAATGATGTATTATTAAGAGTTTAAGCAATCCGCATATGAACGTAAAGCTCAATCAACAATCGTTTCGGCAAGTAGACACTCGCGACTGGCCGCATGCCGAGATCGAGCCCCGTAGGTATAGCTTGCGTTTCGTCCGTTTTTATGAAGTTGAATTACTGCATATAGTATTACCGTGATATTAATAAGTACTATTATTCCTCGATTAGAATCTCCTGTCATGTAATGATGAATCCATCAGTGTGTCTTCATCAAATACAGTTGGCATTCAGTAGCAAAACTGACAGCCAGCAAGATGCCGGTTTCGAGGGTTCACTTTTTTTTAACTTGTGCTTATCTTCTTACTGCGGGATATTGTCGAGGTAAGTGAAGCAAATAAAAACTGTGAGAAAAATAATTGTTTAGCCTACCTACTAGGATGTTTTTATTATTGTTTTTATACTTATGTGGATATTTTCATATCTAAATATAAAAACATTTTTCTTAGTTCTTCATTTTCAAAACACAGAATTCAAAATATACTTTTTCTTGGACGACCACTTTGGCGATGGGGTAACACTGTCCACCTCAGACACCAGTGGTTGCGGGTTCGATTCCCATACAGAACAAGAAAAAAACATCCCGGGTCGACGTCGACTTCTGGTCCCAAAAGTCGACGTCAAGCGGAAATCGGGTGATAGGCAAGGTCATAATAGTTACCAGAAACATAAAAATAAAATGTAACTCAGGCATTTTTCGATTTTTTTTAATTCTAGAAAATGTACATCCTCTTACCGTCTTTTCACTCCTATTCCTACAAGTTAAAACTATATAATCATTTTTTTTTCTTCTGTAATCACGAATAGTGCTTCTTTAATCTGTGTTCTTAAATCAAGCTTACTACTCCAGCTTGAAAGAGTACGTCATGTTTTGCCGAATCGTCTACGCAAAAAAAAATTTTGCTCAACTTTAACCGACTGTACTGAAAAAAATGTACCACGCCGGATTGGCCACTAACTCTAAAAGTTCGCACATTTAATAAAGATTCTGAAATGGTATAACACTTGCCACATTTCTTGACAAAAATTTTTATTTCATAAAAACTTACATCCATTGATTTTATTTTACTTACTAGTGTCTAGTCTAGTGTATCCAAAGTGTGCCTAGCGACAGTTTCTAGTTTGAATAAAATGGAATGACTCATTTAACCCTTTAACCGCCACGGTCGTATATATACGACTAAAGACCACCATTCGTTTCATATGCTTTTTTTATTTAATAACGCTGTATTATGTTAAAAAATGTTAATATTTGGTAAATGGTTAATCAAGTAATCATTTACAATTGAGTACACTTAAGTCTCTTAATTAGAAAACCTTAAAAATATGTCAGAAGTTAGATAAATTTCTGATTTTATTATTAGAAAATTGCATTGATATCCAGCGCCATTGTCGGATATAACCGACCATAGGGATGGGACATAAGCAAAGATTTACTGAAACGAAAATCCATTTAAGTAAAAATATTTTTGTTTAAACTGTCAATTTTTTAACAAATAAATTAAATCAATTAAAGAAGTTGTTACTATAGCAATAAATATGTTTAATTTCTTTGAAAATAAGTATATAAATTTCAGTGCCTGAGTTGATGAGTACCATCCCTAGCGTGCATGTTTAGAAAAGAATTTTGCTAGTGCACCCAGTGCCACGGTCGGAAATAGATGACTGCTTCCGACCTATTAGCGAGTGCCGTCTTGTTCTTAGCAATAGTTGTTGCAAGTGAGATGGGCCGGTAATAACCCATATCCGAGATATCCCCTGTCCTGTTCTTCACAATGGGCACTACGATTGTTTTCATTAAATCATGTGGAATATATGAGTGATGCATGCACATTGTAAAGAACATGGCAAGAACCCTCGGCAGGTGAACACCCGCTTGTTTCAAGTGCTCTATACTGAGCCCATCATGGCCAGGAGACTTACCACCGGTCATTTTCTTCAAGACATTTTGTACTTGGCCAGCTGTGAAATGCACAAGTGGCACCTCACCCGGACTGCTGAGCTCGGCGGTCATCGATTCTGATGACGTTCCCAGTGGCGAGCTTACCTTGAAGTGTGTCATGAACTTATTGGCGATACCCGATGGTTCACATTCTCCTTCATCACTCATGGGAGATCTGGCCTAATATCCAGTCTACTAGTAGCCTTCCAAAATTTACCAAAGGTTTTAGCTGACCTATGCTTCGCTAAAATGTCCATTTTAAGTTTTTCTTGGCTATTTTGGCACCATTTTACCCGACTTTTAAAGATTTTACGAGACTCAAACATTACACGATATAGCTTAGGTGTCTACCTGAGGTGGGTCTATTATGCAGAACCCACATACTGAACTTTAGCCTGGCCTCCCGATGAGCTTAACGAACATGTTTATTCCAGCCACACAAATGCCTACTAGAAGTTTCCTTATTGCGATATCTCCCACTAGTGTTACTTGCCGCCTCGCTTAAGATAACAATATCACCATACATGTTTGTTAAGATAATTTTGTGACTCTCTAAACTGCAAGACCCACGGCTGCATTCCTTAAACTCGGAGGGGCATCAATTTCACGCAAGCTCTTATCTTAGTAATTTGATTATCACCTCGCACACCCCATAAAACTGAACCAGGATACAAGTCACCTGTCGCCAGTTTAGGTCTCACAACACTTATATCACATTAAATGAGCAAAGGTAAGTGATCTGACACGAAAACATCCTCAATGACTGTTTGCCAGGCTGCCAAAGACACTGCGCAGTGATCCAGCCATCGCCTGCACCCATGAGCCTCACTAACATACGTGTAAGTGTTAGAATGTAAGCCGAGATATTCTACGTCAGCACAAATCCATGACTGTTCCGTGCTAAAGTTGTTAAGTTCAACAAAAAACATTAATACAAAACGAAGTATTAAAGCGGCCCTTTCCAAATCATTTTTCATTTAACTGATGTATATTACGTACTTACCAATATCTGTTTTATAATATTTTATTTTTTACCCTCTCCATATGTACATATTTTAAAATGTCTATTTGTATGTTTTAATAGTGGAATTTTAAATTTTTGATATTAGTTTTGTGTATTTTTATCTCTCCATTATTATTTGTATATATATATTTTTTTCTTTAATTTGTAAAGTTCTATATTTTAATTTCCATATTGTTTACCGTGTGCAATTTTTTTTTTTTTTTTGTGATTTTAGTTTTGTGATTTTTCTTTCTTTATTTATTTTGTCAACTATATGTGGAAACTTTTAATTGGCTTTAATTTTCCTATATTTTCTGTTTATTATGTGTCTAGCTGTAAGTTTTCCTAAAAAAATGTAAATAAATAAATAAAAATAAACATTTCATTGGGATGAGAATTAAAATCACCCAAAATATATGTATAGGCTCTCAACCTTCACGGTCTCAGTTATTGCACTAATTTCACCTGGCACCTCAGTGAAAATTGGTAAATTTTCGTACGAGTCAGTAGGCATGTATACAGAAAATACAATAATAGAGCGTCCGCGCACAACGGCCTGTATACCTGTCAGGTGAGGGCTGGAACACTGCATCACAGTCACATGTTCGAAAATTCCCTTCCTCCAGAGAATGGCTACTCCACCAAAAGGTCTCCCAGTTAAAAAGCCAGCTGAGGTGTCCACAGCGGACTTACCTGTATATTCAAAATTTTTTGAGATAGTTCCTAGTAATATGGAATAGCTAAGTCATGAGGAAGTAACCAAGTCTCCTGGAGAGCTATTAAATCAGACATAACACAAATGTCCCTAATGTCATTTAAAGACCTCTTGAGCGACTTACAATTAAAAGTTAAAAAAAATTAAAAATGCTTAGGGCGGCTTGCGTAACATTTGGTCTAAACAGAATTTAGTTAAATAAATTTATCTTGCTAAATATGTTTAGCCTAAATACAATTAAAAAGGTCTTGCTCACGTCCGTTTGGATGGTAATTTAACTAATCGTAGTTAGGGAGTCGGTAAAGCAGTTTCTTGCGTTCCTTTTTACGTTTTCGTGCGTTGTACACTTGACTTAGAGCAAAATGGTTGAATTTCTTAAAGAAAAAATGCGTGAAATGGACCGACGAGCTTTCAACAGTCACATCAAGTCACACAAATTGTGTTGTTGTGATTTGTGAAGTGTTCTCTTGCTATTTCTCGTGGTAATTTTTTATTGATAATAATTGTTAATAATTGATAAAAGTTGGTTCACAGGAGTGACTGATTTGATCCTACAAAACAAACAAAAATAGCTAATTAACTACCTATCTATTTATTGAATACGCGCGTTTGCCCACGACTTCGTACACGAATAAACTCAAAAGTCCTATTTTCCGTTCCCGTGGGAATTCCGGGAATTCGTTCCATTATGCAAACAGACACTTATTGAGGAACCTTTATACCAAGTATCACATCCGTGCACTCAAAGAAAAAGATTTTATCATACAAACTAAAACATCATATATTTCCCGTTTCCGTGGGAATTTCGGGAATTCCTTTCATAACACAACCAGTCTCTTTTTGAAGAACTTTTATGCCAAGTATCATATCCGTGCATTCAAGGAATAAGATTTTTCATACAAACTAAAAAGTCCAATAATTCCCGTTCCCGTGGGAATTTCGGGAATTCCTACCTTAATGCACCCCTACATCTCCTAAAGAATGTATGTTCCAAATTTCAGTTCTCTACACCCAGTAGTTAAGGCTGTACGTTGTCTGTCAGTCACTCAGTAACTCAGTCAGTAAAGGAACAGTTTTATATACAATGTGTTAGGGTTCCGACTTTTGATACTTTACCTACGTGATATACATCAAATTTCATCGACAAAAGTCACCTTAGGGGGGGGCGCACCCCTCACCCCTCGTGATGGGGGTGATTTAAAAATTTCGTTTCTCTGGTTTGCTTTAAGTTCGTAAAACCATTTTTTTTTCATATTTATTGTGTGTATCTTGTTGAATTACATCTCATTTTAAAGCTTATTAAATTTACCAACTTTTGATACCACATTCACTAAAAAGTCATAAGAAGAAAAGAATTAATTTTAATGACTTAGAAAAAAAATCTTACTTTTTTGTAGTATTTTTTTAGTTTTTTGTCATTAAAAAAAAAACGAAGCCCTTAACAATGCATTTTTTTCTTCTTAACTAGTACTATTTGAGTTTATCTTTCTAACGATACAGAATACGACAGTTTAACTTCAAAGAAACAGTCCTAACTGCTAAGCTAAAATGACATCAAAATAAAAGACACGAAATTTACAATCTCTTTTTTATTTAGTTTTGCCGATTTTAAGTCAATTTAACAATTGTTCAAAGTGACCACCATTGTTTAATAAACAAGAAGTAGCCCTTAATGCTACTTGTTGTGTAGCTCTTTTAATCATAGCTCTGTCGGCTTTAAATTCATCAGCTGCGGTCATAATTTTTTGCAGCAGCTCTTCTCTTGTTGTAGGCACCTCTAGGTAAACCCGCTGTTTCATGGTCCCCCACAGGAAGAAATCTAGAGGTATCAAATCAGTGCTACTAGCCGGCCAGGCAATTGTTCCTCCTCTTCCAATCCAGGGGGTGTAGTGTTCATCCACATATGCTCGTACATTCCGGGCAAAATGGGCAGGAGCTCCATCCATTTGCAAATAAAAAGACCGGCGTTCACGTCTGTAATCCAATGGTAGCTCATGTAGGAAATCCCCTCTTAGAAATTCCAAGAATCTCTCACCATTAAGATTGTCTGGTAAGACGATGGGACCTAGCAGCTCATCATCAATAATGCCTGCCCACACGTTGATTGAGAATTCGTGTTGGAACGAGGCGGGCCTCACAGCATGGGGATTTTCATTAAGCCACAAATGATGGTTTCGGTGGTTGGTTATCCCAGCTCTTGTGAATTTGGCTTCATCAGTCCATAATATTCGCCGTACGAAGTTTGCATCATGTCTCACTTTCCTATGAAGCCACGCACAGAACACAAAGCGAGCAGCATAATCTGGTTCAATTAAATTCTGAACTCGACGAAAATGAAACGGCCGTAATCCTTCCCGACGTAGAACTTGCCACACCGACCAATGCGAAATCCCAAGTCTTCTGGCAATATTTCTAGTGCTAAGTCGCGGGTCACTGGCAATCATTTCAATGACTTCTTCTTCCATGTCTGGTCTCCCCACAACAGCACGTTCATTAGGCGGCTGTCGGATTCCATGAGTGCGCAATCTTGCAAAAACGCTTGCAAAAGTTGGAGCAGAAGGTATGCGCCTTGTAGGGAATCTAATTCGATATTCCCGAGCAGCAGCCGCAGCGTTTCCATTGGCGTATCCATAAATAAATACAATGTCGGCCACTTCACTTGGTGAATAATTAACTGCCATAGTATCGAGTAAGTAGTACTTAGCTAAATTCGAAAGTAAAACTTTGTAGCAATCGCAACGAGAAACGAAGGACAACTGATTAGCAAGTAGAAATCCTAACCAGTACCTTAGTATTGTTATCTCATTCACTATTAGACTGAAAGAGATTTATGTTTCGACTCGTACGATGCGCGGGGCGACGTGATTGGTGCGCTCTAGCCTTTCGGCACGGGCCTCGCCCTGATCATCCCTCGCCAACGCAGCGAGCGCAGAGGCAGTCAGGCGAAAACCTGAAGCAACCTGCTACCGCATTGCGCGCGCGCTCTAACTCGCGAGTCTTGATAGTACTTAAATTTTGTAACTAGGACGTATTACCTTAGTAAAATAAACTTTTGATATTTTAATTTCGTGTTTCCTTTTAACTAATTACTGAACCGGGCCTAAATTTTGGCATCGTTAGAAAGATAAACTCAAATAGTACTAGTTAAGAAGAAAAAAATGCATTGTTAAGGGCTTCGTTTTTTTTTTAATGACAAAAAACTAAAAAAATACTACAAAAAAGTAAGATTTTTTTTCTAAGTCATTAAAATTAATTCTTTTCTTCTTATGACTTTTTAGTGAATGTGGTATCAAAAGTTGGTAAATTTAATAAGCTTTAAAATGAGATGTAATTCAACAAGATACACACAATAAATATGAAAAAAAAATGGTTTTACGAACTTAAAGCAAACCAGAGAAACGAAATTTTTAAATCACCCCCATCACGAGGGGTGAGGGGTGCGCCCCCCCCTAAGGTGACTTTTGTCGATGAAATTTGATGTATATCACGTAGGTAAAGTATCAAAAGTCGGAACCCTAACACATTGTATATTGATGATTCATTAATAATGAGTTTATTTCCTTAGGTACTTGTTGCTAGTTTTTAAATGTGGGGCTGTAACAACATCATAGTGGTTTCTTTCGTTAAATGAAACCTTCTGAAGAATTGGTCGTCAGAATACAATTCCCACGAATCCATCTTACAAACTTCCTACCGAACTCTTTACAATCTTTTATAAAATAATAGTAAAATTTCTATATCCTCAAAATGATGACGCTCGATTGCTTCTAAACGTATTTAGCGACGCTAAATCGCCATCTTTCGGTATTTAACTTTGACAGTTCGTTAAACGTGATTAGTGCCTAAATTTTTGTTGTGCAAGCCGCTAATTATAATTAGCAGACTAAATGCGTTTACGTCGCTCTTAAACTGTATTTAACGACGATGCGCAAGCCGCCCTTAGACTTTAAATCCATAATAATATAATTAGTTAACAACATGTTTCTCTCCGGTAGTAGAGCTAATTTTTTTTGCGTAGAAGCTTCGGCAATACATGAAGTACACTTTCAATCTGGAGTAGTAAGCTTATTGATTTAAGAATACAGATTTAAGAAGCACTATTCGTGTTTAAAGAACAAAAAAAAAATATAAATGTTTTAATTTGTAGGAATAGGAGTGAAAAGACTGTAAGAGGATGTACATTTTCTCAAATAAAAAAAAAACTAAATAATTCGAAAAATGCGTGAGTTACATTTTTATATTTTTCTGGTAACTATTATGACCTTGCCTATCACCCGATTTTCGCTTGACGTCGAGTTTTAGGATACCCTGTATATTATTATATAATTTTTAAAGTTTTTGCATTTACAATGCTTAATTACTCGTAAATAAATGTGTTAAATAAAAATCACTCGACCAGGACTCGAACCTGGGACCTCTCGTTTACCGGACGAGTGCTCTCCCACTGAGCTACCGGGGCCTGGCGGTACGCCTCGAAATTACTTAACACATTTTTGTTTTTACGTTATATCACAGAATAAGTAATAGTTGGTACAGAAGAATTACTCCGCAAGAAGATCTAAATAAATTCGAGTCTTGCTACGACGCGATACGGTGGAATTCAGCTCGCACAGCATTACGTACCTGCTGTGCGAGGTACGTAATGCTGTGCGATTAATGCAACAACTTTACATTATTCTGGTTAGTTTTTTTTTTAATCTTATTTTGTGTAATCTTTGTTAATATTTTTGTTAAAGCTGGTGGGTACGGTTTGCCTCTTTATTACTATTATTGCCTATATATTTATTGATTATTATATCTCTGTGATTAAGCTATTAAAGTATTGTTTATATATACATATCATATCTATTATATAGGTACATTCTCATCAATAATATAACATTTATATATATTTTCTTTCATATAGATAGTTACTTCAAAGGCGATGAATGACTCCGATCTTTTTCCTGATTTTGTGTCTTGCTCATCTGATGGTTTGAACAGTTCCGAAAGTTTTTACAGTACCTCTCCCTCTTTATCTCAATACATAAATTCACAGTTCTCAGGTTTACAGAAAAATTTCAATGTTGTCCATATAAACGCCCAAAGTATTCCGGCACATTACTCCGATATGCTAGCAACCTTTGAAAGCAAAAACATACATGCAATTCTGGTTTCCGAGACCTGGTTGAAGCCCTGCCTGCCCTCGACCTATTTTGCTTTACCTGGATATGTTATGCTTCGCAATGACCGTATCAATCGCACTGGAGGCGGCGTAGCTATATACTTGCGGTCACATTTACCGTATAAGATACTGAGTGCTTCTGCCACTGCATCTGAGTCTACAAACTCAGTCGAATATCTTTTCGCATTAGTAACTTTATAGTACTGAAGCAATTAGCTTCAGTACTATAAAGTTACTATTAGGTGTAGTCTATAGTCCGAACAGTACTGTGAACTACTTTACAACTTTGGAAAATAAACTGGAAGAATTGATCCCTCTTTTCAACCACACTATCGTCATGGGCGACTTCAACACTTGTCTGTTGAAGAACGATAATCGTGCAGCTAAATTGAAGTCCGTAGTTAACGCCTGCAATTTGAATATCCTCCCGTCTCGCGCTACACATTTTTTCCCTGACTCCACACCGTCATTATTAGACATCATGCTCGTGTCTTCCTTAGAGCACGTTGCTACCCATGGCCAAACTGAGGCAAATGCTTTCTCTTATCATGATCTGATATATTTGTCATACAAAATCAAAACACCTAAATCAAAGCCCAAGACACTTCTGCAGCGGTCTTTTGGTGGGATTAACTTCGATCATTTACTTCGCGACGCATAGCAAGTCCAATGGGATGCCGTAGTAAATGCTGAAAATATCGATGATCAAATTGACATTTTCAATTCCCTTTTGATTCAGCTTTACGATCGGCACGCCCCAGTACGAACCGTTAAGATCAAACATCTTCCTGCTCCGTGGCTTACTGAGGAAATTAAAACAATGATGAATAAACGCAACCGCGCTCGTGTAAAATATCGGAAGGAACCTAACTCGGCAAATTTTGAAAAGTATCGAGATTTACGAAATCGCTGCAATACTATGTGTAGAAATGCACAACGACGCCATATCCACGACTCTATTTCAAAGGGAACTCCAGCAAAAGTTTGGAGTTTTCTCAAAACTTTAGGTGTTGGCAAAAGTAAAAATACAACTCTTCCAGATAACTTCGATTTAAATTCAATTAACCAACATTTCTCAACTTCCAGCGCCATAGATGGTGCCACCAAAAATCAAACATTAAATCAACTTTCCTCTTTGCCCGCACCTCAATACGAATCATTTAATTTTAAACAATTTACCGAATGTGATGTTAAGAAAGCTATAAATTCCATTACCTCCAACGCCATTGGGTCAGACTCCGTTAGTCGCAAGATGGTTATACTTCTGCTTGACTTTCTTTTGCCCTTAATCACATACTTGCTACATAAATCCATTTCCTCAAACAAGTTTCCATCTTTATGGAAAAACGCCGAGCTTATTCCTTTGCCAAAAAATAATTCACCTAGTTCATTTAAAGATATCCAACCCATCTCTATACTCCCTTTTCTATCTAAAGTTCTCAAGCGCCTTGTTCACCAACAACATATTATTTTTCTCGACAAACATAAAATATTAAATGATTATCAATCTGGTTTTCGATCTGGCCACAGTACCATTACAACATTGGCAAAAATCACTGATGATATCAGAATCGGCATGGAAAACCAAAAGCTAACTGTTCTTACGTTGTTAGACTTTAGCAATGCGTTCAACACTGTTGATTTTGATATTTTGCTACAACTTCTGCGCTTAATTAACATATCTCCATCGGTCATTGTCTGGTTTCATTCTTACTTGTGTGGACGACGGCAGCGTACAGTTATCGGCGATACCGTTTCATCTTGGGCCGAAGTACGGGCAGGAGTCCCACAAGGTGGCGTGTTGTCTCCTCTCCTTTTTTCTATTTTTATAAATACAATTTCTAAAGAGCTATCTTCTTTCTACCATATGTATGCAGACGATGTACAAATTTATCTACAGACTAGCCTGGAAAATTTGCCGGCTAGTATCGATACAATAAATAACGACCTCTCAAAAGTATTTTCGTGGAGCACTGCTCACGACCTAATCGTAAACCTATCAAAGACCCAGGCGATTATTATTGGTAGCCAGAAACTTATCAACCGCATAGGTTGGTCACTCTGCCCTAAAATCATATTTAATGAAGATGCTTACAGCAAAAACGTAAAAAACCTCGGTCTTATTTTTGATAGTACGCTATCCTGGAAACCTCAGATAGACGAGTTAAGCAGAAAGATGTTTGCAGCCACCTACTCGCTGAAGCGCCTACGCAATCTCCTTCCTCTTTCCACCAAAATATCGATTGCACATGCTCTCAGTTTACCTATTCTCGACTACGCAGACGTATGCTATCTGGATGTCACCGAAGACCAACTCAATAAGCTTGAGCGCCTCCAAAATCTCTGTATAAGATTTATATTTGGACTACGCAAATATGATCATGTGTCTCAATACCGCGCTAAACTCAAGTGGCTTCCTATTCGCTTTCGCCGGAATATCCATGTTCTCTGTCTACTGTATCGTCTACTGTTCATTCCTACTGCACCGCGCTACTTTCACGAGCATTTCAAATTTCGCCACTCTCAACATGAGCGTATTCTACGGTCAATTGACAACCTTATGCTCAGTACACCTATACACTCTACGGATTACCTACATAAATTATTTATTGTTCGTGCAGTAAGCTTGTGGAACGAACTTCCTCTAAACATTAAATCCGCAAAATCACTTCTATGTTTTAAAAAACGACTTAAATCCCACTACTTGTCAGCTATTGAAGTAAGCTAATCATTAATTTGTGTACTATGATATGCATATATGTATATATTTATATATAATAGTAGTATATATATATTTTTATGTATGTATATATTTATTTGTCTATTATATTGATATGTAGTCTACTTTTTTATTGATTAACTAGTATGCCTTAACCCCAAGCTCCTTTTTACGATTATCCTATGTCCATGGTTGTCTGGTAGAAATCGCTGCCCAGCGATAAGACCGCCAATTGTGTAATCTCAGTCACTTTGAATGTATTGTAATTTTTATAATATAAGGTTAACAATAAAGTATAAATAAATAAATAAATACCTGCAAATTTATATACCTAGAAGTTTTGTCTCTTTCTATCGCATGCCTCTTATCTTTTCTTACGCTGTTAGGGTTGCTGCCTAGTGAAGAATAATTAATCTGCTTATTTGTAATTAAGTATCTACCGATGTAGGTATTACTGTTATTCTACCTTTGTAAAAAAATATTGTTTCAACTTACCTAAAGTACGAAATGAAAAAAAAGTTACGACGAATAATTAGTAATACTACCTATGTTTTGTTTACTAAATTGAACATAATCAAATCTAAACATAATCTAATTGAATATTTGTTTCTTTTTATGTAAATTTTTAAATACTATTTGCGACCTCGATCATAGAATTACTGTGAGTGCTATTAGGTAGAATATAAATCTACAACGTCCCGACGGGCGCGCGTGTGATACACGACCCATTCGAAATGCGCCGGCGGCGGAGCGCTTCGCTGTAGGTAAATAACGGATGTACCGCGCGGAGTGAGCCAGGCCTGGTTATATCGCTAACGTAGCTCCATCTAATGGTGTAGCTTTGCAGCTAAGACCACCCGAGACCAAATTCTTTACAGAAATTGTGAATCCCAGTTAAAGTGAAGCATTGCAATGTTTAATAATATTTTTAAAGATTTTGCATTTACAATGCTTAATTACTCTTAAATAAATGTATATGTATTTATATTCTAGGTCCCCTCCAATTTCGCTACATGCTATCCCATATCACAAGCTCTGCTTATTTTGGGGCCATATAAGTCGATGGTGTGATTGTCTGGGGATTTTATTTATTTATTATTATTTATCATTTCAAATAAGTTTTTTTTTTTAATTTTGATTTATTTAAACCAGTGCCATGTGCTCCAATCAAAGTAAGTACATATATGATAGGTACTTAAAAGGTTTTTATTTATAGGTAAATGTTAGCACATAGGTAATATAAAAAAATACCCAGACCCATGATAAATATCTGCAGGTCTATCAAACAACACCCACATAACAGGAATCGACACCGCAAATTTTTTACTTTTACAGTATGCCCGGGAAGAGAAGCAGCTGGCACATTCTACGTTTTTCTTTCGCTTTTTGTTAGCTGTTAGGTTACCACACCAAGCGATCGACGGTGTCTGGTCGTTTAGTCCGTCGATCAACAGTCACCCTTATTCTTCTAGTTCCGAATTAATAAATACCTAAATTAAATATAATTCGCAGCCCAGCAGTGCGGTAGTGAGCCAGGCCTCCCCTCTCCCTCGTCCGAGTGCTGCGGTCGAGACTATGCTGACGTCGACAAAATAACCGGTACGTGACTAGTCTAGTGATGTACTTAACGAATGTTCGATAATTTACATTAGCTAATGCGAATAGCCATCCCCAATTTTTGCAAATGCGATTATGCGAATGTTGACTAAAAAAATCCCTAGCCTACTAAGTTTGAAAAAAATAATATTTTGTTCGTTTTAATTGTAACGGTATTAATGGGCAGAGTGAGTAGAAACTCGATACATATGTCCCTTCTTATATTCATAGCTATGTCTTAGGTTAATTACGTCTTAAAATAGTTTGTTAGGCTTCAGCCCGTTCCTGGTGTTATTGTTTTGTTGTGAAACCAAATACTGGTTAAAAATACAGTCTTCAGAATGAAGGTGATTAATGTTATCTGAGTATTTGATATTTACAAATCCATATTTTTATTAGTTCCTTTAACCTCCTAACCCCTGGCGGGTTATGGATAGGACATCAACTAAAAAAAAATCTCACGCGCAAAAAAATTGTCTATTTTATTTGTTTTATTTTTTGTTACACGGTGTTTGAACGCACCTTTTAGAAAAAAAAGTTTTTGACAGTTCATATTTGACACTTTCGGTACAAAATGGAAAAACATAACAGGTGTAGAAATTTGCGAGAGGAACAAAGTAAGTAATCAATAAACTTTACTCTAATCCTTAATTACAAATCAATTATTACATTATTTTTCTAATGATTAGGAACTAGTTAATTGTAATTAAGAGTTATTTTTTATCTAACCTCTTTTTTTTCTTCGTGGCATAACCTTATTTTTTGATGTCCTACTCATATGACATCGGGTGTGATCTAAGTTTTTTTATGAATATTGATGTCCTACACATATGACATCCGTTGTTAATTTATGTTTTATTTTGCGTTTCAGTTTTTGACATTGTGAATGATTCCGAGTGCGATTTCTCATCTGATGACTCCGATGATGATCCCACATACCAGGGAGAATTCCAGGCAAGGCAATCTTCTGAAGAATCATGCGAAAATGGGGATGAGTCGGAATCAGAGTACACGGAAACCTCTCATATTTCAATTCCTTCTCCTTCAACCTCAACTTTGGGTCTAGGGAGAGCTTCACGAACGCGCAGAAGAGGTACTTTGCGAGGGCGAGGTAGGCAAAATAGAGGTAGGAGACCTGCTACAGGCCCCTTAAATAGGAATGTTAGAACATCTCAGAATATATTAACGGACACATGGGAAAGAGATTCGTTTGAACCAACAATTCACCCAATGAGTAGCCCTAATTATATCGAGAGAGACCTGTCTAGCATGGAATGGTATGATTTCTATGATGATTATATTGATAACGAACTTTTGGAAATGATGGTTACAGCTACTAATCAGACAAACGTGTTAAGAAAAGGAAAGTCTATGGATTTGACTTTAGAAGAGCTAAAGGTGTTTATTGGCATTTCGTTTGTAATGGCGTCTATTAATTATCCTATGATAGATCTTTATTGGAATCATAAATGGAGAATTAATTTGATTGCCGATGCAATGACGCGTGACAGATTTTATGCCATCAGAACAGGGCTGAAAGTGGTTTGCGATATCGAGGTCACCGATGAACAGAAAAAGAACAAACTATGGAAGGTCTACCCTCTCCTTCAAAGAATATTGCAAGGCTGTCTTCGCCAGAAGAGATCAGAACATGTTTCAATAGATGAGATGATAATCCCATTTACTGGGACATGTGGATTGAAACAATATTGTCCTAACAAACCCAATCCTGTAGGGTTGAAGGTTTTTGTCGCAGCGAATCCAGATGGGCTTGTATTGGATATGGTTATCTACCAAGGAGAGACAACATTTGAAGACTATGTCTCTCAAGGGTTTTCGCTCTGTGAATCAGCTATTCTCAGATTGAGTGAATCGTTGGTACCGGGTCATTATTTGTATTTTGACAGGTATTTTTCCACTGTTAAATTGTTAAATGAACTACATTTGAGAGGATTTAATTGCACAGGAACAATAATGAAAAATAGAGTACCTAAGGGATGCGTACTATCTGATGACAAAGATTTTATGAAAAAATCCAGGGGAACTACCGAAGTTAAATGCAGAGCCGATGGCAAATTAGCCATAACAAAATGGTTGGATAATAAACCTGTTCTAATGATATCCTCCTGTTTTTCGGATACTGCTTGCGACACTTGTAGACGGTGGAACAAACGATTAAAAGAATACCTGATTGTTAGAAGACCGGAGGTTATTAAAAATTATAATTCAAATATGGGCGGTGTTGACCTCACCGATAGGCTACTTGCTGTTTGTCCAGAGAGAAGTCGAACAAAAAAATGGACCATACGGTTCATATTTCATATGTTTGACCTAGCTGTCTCAAATGCATGGCTACTGTACCGCAATCGTCAACTTTCAAAGGGCGTTGTAAAACACAAAATTGAGCAGTTGAGAGAATATAAAATCAATTTAGGAGAAAAGTTGATAACAGATAACTGTCCATCCCCAAATGAAGAAATTGATAGCAGCTTAGAAAGCTATTTAGCACCTGCACATAAGAAACGCCGAACTGAAATTAAACCTGTGCCTGCGCAAAAGAATAGGAAAGCTTTGCATTTGCCAGAGTACACAGATTCTCAAATGCGTTGCAGAAAAGAGGGATGTAAAATGAAAAGCACCGTGAAATGTGTATGTTGCGAAATATATTTATGTCTTGTGAAAGGCCGAAACTGCTTTGCAGAATTTCATAATTAGTGTTTGTATTTGATATTTTTTAACTATGTTCCTAGGTGATTGATCTCATTGAAGCCTGATAATTTTGTGTTTAAATATTTTGGAAGAAGTTTACTTTTGTTTATTTTATGTTCAAATCTGAAGATGCTATTTGATAAATATAGGTTTTATAGCCAATAAATGTCTTTTATAATTAAATAAATATTGTGTTGTTTCTTTTATTTTACCCCGAAAGTACTATACAAAGGACATTAAATTAATTTAAAATAATGAATTAAAGACGAATGTCCTATGGATAGGACATCTGGAAAATCCAGTTTTCCACAAACAAGATTTTTTTATTTATTTTTTTCTTTGTTCTAATACCATTTCGAAAGAACGTACCAAATTTCAATGAATTTGGAAACATTAAATATCTCCAGGGGTTAGGAGGTTAAAAGAGACTCTTGTCTTAAAAAGGTTATTTGTAGGCAATGTTCACACTACTGAGGCGCAGCTGAGCACTACGGAGCGGAGCGGGCCGCGGAAACGAGGTGAGTATTTCTTCTCAAGAAGAGCGGGGCGGAGCAAAGACCTTTGGAACAGAAACTGATGTTATTTATTAATGTGAGTCTTAAATGTCCCGATAGCTGAGCTTTTCATACATACATGCATACTCGTCTCTTTATAAGACGTAACAATATTAAAAGTACGTTCCTAGGTAGTGCCATGTCTGTTGATGGATTCGGACAGCACCCATACAATTTTTGCATGGTCCTTTAGGCTGCAAACTGGACGGCAGCGACAGCGGCGCGCGCGGTTAGCGACTCGGGGAATCTAGGCTGTTCTCTACGTCAGCGGGCAGTGGAGCGATTTGTCGCGGTTTCATACAAACTCAATACTTTCTATCGTGTCGCGGAAATCGCTGCCCGCGCCGCTGTCGCTGTCGCTGCCGTCCAGTTTGCAGCATTACTGTAGATAAATTGTTGATGTCTTTCTCCCACAGACTGTAAAAAAGTAAGGGAAGTAATTTATCAATAAGTTACCTACTTATCTCCACTGTGAGTAGGTACCAAACATGTAGTGGACTGGCTCATTTTGCTGTGAAATAAAACTTATAAACTCGCCCAGGCGAAACTGTGGAGACATATTTTTTTTCATTTTACATTTTCCTATAAAAACAACGTTACATTATTTAAGCTTGAAATTAAAACAGTTGGTTTGCTTTGCATCGTTTTAACGCTACTGAGAACTTCTCCGCTCGCTGAAGTAGGTTTTATCGAATAACTAACGTATCTATTTATACTAGATAATATAATAAAATTAATAAAGCTTCGTTCCGCTCCGCACAGTACGCACCCGCTGCTATCAACTCCACTCTGTTTCGCTCTGCATGTAGGAGGAGGAGCGGAGATTTTATGCGTTTCCCGCAACGCTAAGCTCCGCCCCGCGCCCCACTTAATGGAAACCAAGTGCGAGCACAGAACTTTGTCGACTCGTATGTTTACGAATGTTCGTGTAGTATGGAGTCGGTTGCAAATTTAAATTTTTCTATTTTACATTCATTTAACAATACAACATATACAAAAACATTTTAAATTAGCAAGGCACATATTTATTTAAACTTTTCATGTGGCGGTGACTAGTTTTCAATTGTTGCTTACAAACCTACTCTATAGGTACTATACGAATTTTCGTGAAAACCTGAATCGATAAAGTTCTGTGCTCGCACTGCTGGCCATAGTTCTACGCACTAACGCTAGCTCAAA
Organism: Stenoptilia bipunctidactyla; assembly: GCA_944452665.1. Lineage (NCBI taxonomy): Eukaryota > Metazoa > Arthropoda > Insecta > Lepidoptera > Pterophoridae > Stenoptilia > Stenoptilia bipunctidactyla. The sequence goes on along the minus strand of OX101741.1, from coordinate 9,399,777 downwards.
AGCGTTTTGGTTTTGATTGGCCCTAGAGAGAAATTCAAAACACTGCATGTCTTATAACTAAATAAGAGAACGAAAGTTCCAGTTTCTCGTGAGCATGACTTCCGAACGAGTAGTATGATTAATGTAAGAAGCAGGTACTTAGCCATAAAATAGAACGTACTCGTGTACGCTCTAAAAAGAGATTTTTAAGTCCATAACAAAGAAACAAGTTAAACTTTGGCTAAGGGATGATTGAATAAGTAAATCAATATTAAAATCACCACAGACAATGATATTTTTTCAGTATCACTAAGTTTAAGTAAAGCTTCCTCCATGATTTTTTCAAACAAATCATAGGATGAAGCTGGCCTCCTGTATACGTTTATTATAATAAGCTCAACTCCCTAGCTCAATACATGCGTTTTTGTTATATGTATATACGTATTGACATTCCAATAAATGATTTGCTGCTTTTAGCCGGTCTTAATTTGAGAAACGCTAACTTATGGTCGTTCCTAGTCTTTACAGAGTAATTTTTATCATGATTATCTTTCCTAGTTTTAAATTTATTACTGTTCTTATAAATATACAAAATATTTTCATATAGTATATTATGTAACAAGTGAGCTAAGTTGCTAATTACAGTCGAGGCTGTGATTTGAGCCCGAGCCGCAGGCGAGGGATTAATAATGAGCCGAGACTGTAATTAGCAACGCTCACGAGTTACATACGACGTTTTTCAACATACTTGTGAGTAAAAGACAGACATACGTGGTCATAAATTTTATTTGAAGCGCCTGTTAGCTGCTGCGCGTCAGTAACCCTGTCCCATTACACGTACACACGCTACTGTTGCTTGGAGGCGCCGCCGTGCCGCTGCTGCTGCACGCGCGCCGCCTGGCCGCGCGCCGCCTGGACGCGCGCGCTCATATATTTAATGTATAACCCGGATCAATAAAATATGCTCTGTTTACTCACATGTAATTTGCACTAAGGTACAATTCAACTTTGTAGGATTCATTATTATGCATTATATTATGCACTAGGGTATAATATATTATGCACGCGTGACTTATAGCCCAGTTTATAGTTCTAAATTCAATAGAATAAGGCTCACTTTACGAGCAAGTGTGTTGAAAAATATATTGTGATGCAAGATACCAATTTCTTTAAACTTTTCTCTTAGGGATTCTCTATTTCCAAGTTTGTAGTCGCATGAAAAAAGTGTTTAAAAATGTAAAAGAAAGTATTTTGAATACCAATAATCATGATATTTTGGTTATAACGTGTTGTTTTTTTTTAAATTACGCAAAACTTTGAATGCGACCTACGTATGTAAGCATTATACTAGCAAAAATTCACAAAATATACAGTTTAATATAATAATATCATGTTATATTGTCCCGCCTGCCGACACAATTTTTATTTAAAAATATTATTTAAAAGTCTTATGTGCTTGTTTTGTGCTTTTTAATTGAAATGTACCATATTCCGCAGTCGGGTTTTTTAGTTTATGTAATTATTTACTTATATTTATTTTTGAATTGAAAAAAAAAATTGCTGGCTGTAGGTAGGTACTATCTGTCAACGTATTACAGGCCGCCATTTAAGATTCCTTTCTTTATTGAATCAAGTTATAATTAATTTTTGTTTACGATCACATATTTTACTGTCAAACAGCATGATTATAGTGTTCAGAGTTTTACATATTTATTACATATCACACAAGGAAAATAAAACAAACACTAACACAAACAAATGTCAAAAGCAAAAAGAAATAAGTATGTATAGGATATAAATGATATAAAAAAAACTATAGGTCAATTTTCTTTACCATATATTTTTACTACAATTAAATTACGATATTCATTTTGTTTCTCCCTAGGCGGTAAAGCAACAGAGTTGGAGCAGTTCCCCTGGACGGTGCTGCTGGAAACCACGTTCATCAATGGAACCGTCACATCTACCTTCAACTGTGGAGGCGCTCTGATCAGTAGCTTCTACGTCCTCACCGCCGCTCATTGTGTCACGATGAGCTACACAAAACCTAAAAGGTACTGTGATTTCATGATTTATGGTGATTTCATGATGGTTAAGGAGGAACTACCTAGTCATTCGCTTGATATTTTAAATTTGAGGGTTCGATTTGGTTGGTTATGTTCCGATTATAGCCTGTTTGTTAGATACGACAGAAACTAATTTGAGACCGTACCTCGATAACGAAGTCCTGCCAAGAAGCGGGATAATTTCTATTATGACCCTCGTAAATTGGCAATACGCGTGGCCGCCATTACTGTAACATCGGAATGACGACGACGCGACGCTTCATATTCTCAGAACCTTTAACCAATCATAAGTATTCGAACAGTACGGACTGACGTCACACGGACTTTAATACCAAAAGGTTCCAACACAATACTAACTACATACATTAATGCATAACTTCACGCCTGTATCCCTTATAAGGTAGGCAGAACACCTGAGGTTATAAAACCATCAGATGTCACGTTTGAAAAATTTACTCGTATTTCGTAGTTTTAATACGTCTCCCGTTCCCGACAGCTCACAGCATTATAATATAATCACCTTTATCCAGGTGAAGTAAGGTTAAGGTAAGCAGTAGTACCTATTCTTTTCCAGTGTACAAATCAACCTAGCAGAGTATGACAAGCGGACTTTTCCCCACGACTGCATGAGGGGAGAGGAGGGACATCGCTGCATCAAGAACTTGGTGATGTATGCGGAGTCGATAACCATCCACTCGGGGTTTGACGAAGAAGGCCTGCTCAATGACTTAGCCATAATACGCCTGCAGGGGCCCGTTCCGTACACTGGTGAATATACAAAGTTGTAATTTCGAAGACCACTTTGGCGATGGGGTAAAATTATTTGCCTCAGACGCCAGTGGTCGCGGGTTCGATTCCCGCACGGAACAAGAAAAAAAATGTTCCGGGTGTGGACGTTTATCTATGTATACCTACTTATATTCTACGTTCCCTCTAGTTCACTACATGGTCATAACACAAGCTTCCCTTACTTTGAGGCCATGTAGTTGGTGTGATTGTCCGGGTTTTTTTTTTTAATTGGACATTATTTATTCGTGCAGTATATCATAAGTACGTAATACAAGCAAAAGTAAAGAAACATAAAATAAAAAAGAATATAAATATAAACAAAAGAGCGTACAAAAAAAAACCAATTAGGTATACAATGTGTTAGGGTTCCGACTTTTGATACTTTACCTACGTGATATACATCAAATTTCATCGACAAAAGTCACCTTAGGGGGGGGCGCACCCCTCACCCCTCGTGATGGGGGTGATTTAAAAATTTCGTTTCTCTGGTTTGCTTTAAGTTCGTAAAACCATTTTTTTTTTCATATTTATTGTGTGTATCTTGTTGAATTACATCTCATTTTAAAGCTTATTAAATTTACCAACTTTTGATACCACATTCACTAAAAAGTCATAAGAAGAAAAGAATTAATTTTAATGACTTAGAAAAAAAATCTTACTTTTTTGTAGTATTTTTTTAGTTTTTTGTCATTAAAAAAAAAACGAAGCCCTTAACAATGCATTTTTTTCTTCTTAACTAGTACTATTTGAGTTTATCTTTCTAACGATGCCAAAATTTAGGCCCGGTTCAGTAATTAGTTAAAAGGAAACACGAAATTAAAATATCAAAAGTTTATTTTACTAAGGTAATACGTCCTAGTTACAAAATTTAAGTACTATCAAGACTCGCGAGTTAGAGCGAGCGCGCAATGCGGTAGCAGGTTGCTTCAGGTTTTCGCCTGACTGCCTCTGCGCTCGCTGCGTTGGCGAGGGATGATCAGGGCGAGGCCCGTGCCGAAAGGCTAGAGCGCACCAATCACGTCGCCCCGCGCATCGTACGAGTCGAAACATGAATCTCTTTCAGTCTAATAGTGAATGAGATAACAATACTAAGGTACTGGTTAGGATTTCTACTTGCTAATCAGTTGTCCTTCGTTTCTCGTTGCGATTGCTACAAAGTTTTACTTTCGAATTTAGCTAAGTACTACTTACTCGATACTATGGCAGTTAATTATTCACCAAGTGAAGTGGCCGACATTGTATTTATTTATGGATACGCCAATGGAAACGCTGCGGCTGCTGTTCGGGAATATCGAATTAGATTCCCTACAAGGCGCATACCTTCTGCTCCAACTTTTGCAAGCGTTTTTGCAAGATTGCGCACTCATGGAATCCGACAGCCGCCTAATGAACGTGCTGTTGTGGGGAGACCAGACATGGAAGAAGAAATCATTGAAATGATTGCCAGTGACCCGCGACTTAGCACTAGAAATATTGCCAGAAGACTTGGGATTTCGCATTGGTCGGTGTGGCAAGTTCTACGTCGGGAAGGATTACGGCCGTTTCATTTTCGTCGAGTTCAGAATTTAATTGAACCAGATTATGCTGCTCGCTTTGTGTTCTGTGCGTGGCTTAATAGGAAAGTGAGACATGATGCAAACTTCGTACGGCGAATATTATGGACTGATGAAGCCAAATTCACAAGAGCTGGGATAACCAACCACCGAAACCATCATTTGTGGCTTAATGAAAATCCCCATGCTGTGAGGCCCGCCTCGTTCCAACACGAATTCTCAATCAACGTGTGGGCAGGCATTATTGATGATGAGCTGCTAGGTCCCATCGTCTTACCAGACAATCTTAATGGTGAGAGATTCTTGGAATTTCTAAGAGGGGATTTCCTACATGAGCTACCATTGGAGTACAGACGTGAACGCCGGTCTTTTTATTTGCAAATGGATGGAGCTCCTGCCCATTTTGCCCGGAATGTACGAGCATATGTGGATGAACACTACACCCCCTGGATTGGAAGAGGAGGAACAATTGCCTGGCCGGCTCGTAGCCCTGATTTGACACCTCTACATTTCTTCCTGTGGGGGACCATGAAACAGCGGGTTTACCTAGAGGTGCCTACAACAAGAGAAGAGCTGCTGCAAAAAATTATGACCGCAGCTGATGAATTAAAAGCCGACAGAGCTATGATTGAAAGAGCTACACAACAAGTAGCATTAAGGGCTACTTCTTGTTTATTAAACAATGGTGGTCACTTTGAACAATTGTTAAATTGACTTAAAATCGGCAAAACTAAATAAAAAAGAGATTGTAAATTTCGTGTCTTTTATTTTGATGTCATTTTAGCTTAGCAGTTAGGACTGTTTCTTTGAAGTTAAACTGTCGTATTCTGTATCGTTAGAAAGATAAACTCAAATAGTACTAGTTAAGAAGAAAAAAATGCATTGTTAAGGGCTTCGTTTTTTTTTTAATGACAAAAAACTAAAAAAATACTACAAAAAAGTAAGATTTTTTTTCTAAGTCATTAAAATTAATTCTTTTCTTCTTATGACTTTTTAGTGAATGTGGTATCAAAAGTTGGTAAATTTAATAAGCTTTAAAATGAGATGTAATTCAACAAGATACACACAATAAATATGAAAAAAAAATGGTTTTACGAACTTAAAGCAAACCAGAGAAACGAAATTTTTAAATCACCCCCATCACGAGGGGTGAGGGGTGCGCCCCCCCCTAAGGTGACTTTTGTCGATGAAATTTGATGTATATCACGTAGGTAAAGTATCAAAAGTCGGAACCCTAACACATTGTATATGTACTTTTGCAACAAGAAAAAGAAAGGGTACCTACCTACTACTCTGACGTAGGTACATGCTACCAAATGGTAGATAACCATTTATATGTATTTTTAAACCAATCTGACACATTAGCTATGTAAAGTAAGCTTGTGTAATGGAGACCAAACATCGTACTATGCTAATATCCTTGAACAGAGGCAGCACATCAAGCGTTACAAATCTGTCAAAAAATTTATTTGAATCTGAACTCTATGCTCTCGACATTAAGTTAAAATTGTCTGGGGAAATTCAACAGGTAACGTTGATCTGCTGCCGTCTGTACAATTTTTTGGTGTAAATGGATAGGTATCCTTCAGGGTTCAGCTAGCTGGCGCGTAACCACCCTTCTTATGAGATGTGCCGCCAAATATCGTAAAGTGAAGTGCTAAGATAATTAATAAACTTTCAAAGTGTCTGTCTTCTTAGACCACTATAGTCCTGGTTCTTTCAGGGATTGAGTGAGAGATACTTCTTAGACACTTGTTAGGTAAATACAAAATGAAATGAAATACTTACTCTTGGTTTTGCTACCTAATGCTTATCACGTTGTTTTATATCGGTATAAGTTACTATCTGGAATGGATCGCGCCTAACATCTAGTTCCCTTTGAAGCTGTTGCAATACGTTTCGCGCGTTTTACTTAGCAAAACCTGCGAGAAGCGTCTCGCGACAACTTCAGAGGGCACAAGATTTTTGGTGTAATTTATACCTTAGGCTGCAAACTGGACGGCAGCGACAGCGAGAGCGACGGCGGCGCGGGCAGCGGAGCGATTTGTGGCGGTTTCGTACAAACTCAATAAGGAAATCGCTACCCGCGCCGCTGCCGCTCTCGCTGTCGCAACCCTCCAGTTTTCACCCTTATAGCTCTTGAGCCTGTGGGTGCATTACAGTTGATTGAACTAAATTTAATTGGTGAAAAAATAAGAACTCGGAACCGTGTTTCCGTAGGCCGACAAAATATATATTTCTACAAAACATTTTTTTTTAAATTTTTTTATAATTTTAAATTTAAGAATACTCGGTATATCATCTTAGTATTCTCATTAACAGAAGCAATCCGTCCAATCTGCCTTCCGTCTGCGGATATCGATGACCCCCAATACGCAAAGTACAACCTCGTCGTCGCCGGATGGGGTCTAGACGGGTACCACAACTCCGATGTGAAGCAGTCTACCTCTCTCCACCTCGTACCACAAGAAACTTGTAAACAATACTACAGGACTTTAACAAGAAGCCATCTTTGCGCGGGAAGTTTGACAGGGAGAGACACCTGTCAAGGTGATTCGGGCGGTCCGTTGATGATGGTTTCTGGAGGGAAGTATTATGTAGTTGGAATTGTGAGCGGAAAAAGAGCCGATGTGCCGTGCGGTGCTACCATACCATCTTTATATACCAATGTGTTTCATTATTCAGACTGGATCAGAAGAAATACGAGGAAATGAATGCAGTTAAAAATTAATATCGCTTTGTACTGCACAGCGCTATTTTGGGCTGCGTTTCCACTGACGCGGAGCTGAGCAGAGCGGAGTCATGCGGCGCCTGAATAGAATCACTATGCTCGTTCTGTTTCTATTAAAGCGCAGCGGAGATTCCGGGCGTAGTAATTGGTCTATTCAGGCTCTGCTTAGCTCCGCGTCAGTGAAAACGCAGCCTTAAACCTAATCACATAGAAATACAAATAGATTTTTTTCCGATATTCAGTTGGTTCGATATTACCAATTTAATGATAAAACATTTTATATTGATAGCTCTTAACAAAGTATAAAGCCATGAATGGTCTATTGTTACATAGTGGATTTATATAGATTCTCAAAACCGAATGCTTCTCTGTAAACATTTAAATATATGACCGTTGCCATGACAACCAAAATCCTTAAGTGTTTTCGTATGATCGTATGAATATTGGTCAACTTTTGAAGGAAAATAAACCAAAGAATGTATTTAAGTTCTAAGTATGTTTTATCCTATAGATGACTTTTTCATAAAGTCTATTTATACAACGTAAATAATTATAGTTATAGGTACATATTATAAATATTAGAGCACATAAAGCATAAAATGTATTTTAGTTTTTTAGTTGACTCTTGGTTATTTTCCGGCTTTGTAATCAATAAAATATTGAGTAATATTCTCGTGGAGTTTTAATGACTATTACCTATTTCAACTGACTTTATTTAACTTCTTAAGCATAGTTATTTTTTTAACATTTAGTGAACACAAATATACTTACAATAAAATATGTAAAAAATAAGAAGATATAGAGGTACTTTGTGAATCACAATGTACTTTTACGTACCTTACGACATACCTTTATTTTTTAAAGGTAAAACCCTGCATTTGAAGCCATCTCACATGATGGTAAGTGAAGATGAGGACGAAGATGGACCTGTGGTTTAGGCTATTCTCCCAAACCACAGATTCGAGCTCATCGATGCATTAGAGACGAGGGACATAATTGGTATTCACCTATACAAATAACACACGCTCGTCTCTGGACAAGGCGTAATAAAACTGTCGCACTGTTTGAAAATTTTCTTTAGGTTTTGGTATTTTGCTAAATGTAACATCTGTGAGCTCGACGACGAAATTTTTGCCACCTCGTCGTCGAGCACAGCGCTGTGATTTAAGTTACGCGAATAACCTCGCTGGTTCTTTTAGGTTTTTTTGGTTTTGCTGGTTTTTACACATAACCGAAGGTATTGTGTTACCACGTAGAGGGGACCGTTAGGAGGCAATTTTATGTAAAGATTTTAATAATCAGAAACACATTTATTATTTACTACTAGCTGACCCGGCAAACGTTGTTTTGCCATATAAATAAAAAAAAATAATAGATGTTGGCCGATTCTCATAGATACCGGATAGGCACAAAAAATTTCATCAATATCGGTCAAGCCGTTTCGGAGGAGTATGGCAAGTTGCCATACTCCTCCTATAGTTGTAAAAAACCCGTTAGCTACCGTTACTTAACCAAAATTATGGTTAGCTACCGATAAAATGCCGTTATTAACGGTTAAATATCCGACTGCGAAAGAGGGTAACGTTTTTCGTTCTTTTCTTGTATAGTCAACCTCCTTGCTGAAAAAAAAGATCGATACCCGAAACAGGTTTTAAAATTCATTTAATTTGTAGGTGATTTAATAATTTTTAAAGCGACATATATTTATAGCCCAATTATTTAATTGTAATGTATGAGTTATTTAATATAAGCCTAAATAATTTACGTAAATAGGTATAGGTAGTTATTGATTTGACATTGTGGCTTCGTTTGAACGAAGTGGCATCGTCGCCATTTAGGTATAAGCCGCGCAGATATAGAAAAAAGCTGTAAATGGCGACCGATGTCATATGCCGATGTGTCAGATATTTAGTGTGGCAGTTACAGTCAAACGTATTATAATTGTTGTTGCGGAGCTCGAATTGATAAACTTAATATGCCGCGACAACGAAAAAAGATAAAGTTTTTCTTTCTTTTCTTGTTAAACGACTTCAAAAAAAGAGGTTATTGATTCCACCTGTATTTATGTAATATTTACAGAATTGCCCAGTTTTCGTATATATGTTAGTCTATATAAACATCTGAATGAACAAATGTCCCAAATTTCAATAGTTTATGTATGTTTTTATGTATGTATTCGCATATCTCCGGAACTACTTACACGTCCGATTTAAGTAATTCTTTTTTTGTTGTACTTGGTATTGTTCAACTTAGGGTATATCATAATCTCATCAAGATCGGTTCAGTAGTTTTTGAGATAGGGAATTTCAACCGACTTTTTTTTGCCAGTCGAAGCTGGCATCATTGCGCAACTTGCGATTCACATTTCAATCCGTTAGCGACATCTCGCGGTGGTATTTAACCGTAAGAAGCATATAATGCGGTTAACTAACCGTTAATAATGAAAAATGCATATTTAACCGCGTGGTTAAAATCGTTAATAACCAGCTTCGCATCTATAAATGGCAACGAAAACTGTGACACGAGAATTTTATATATTAGATTTTAGCACTTGTTTTATGAATATAAATATAATTTATTAGGTTGGTGGCAGAGGAGCGTAGCAGAATCTCGGGATCCTGCTACTTTTGGGGCAAAAACAAACTTTAGAATGAAAATATTATCTGACGGACAACCCGCGTCATTTTTTATTATTTTACTTTTAATCTTTTCAAATGAAATTCTTACATCTGCCGTAAGGTTAGTTTGCGCTTATAAACTCTTTATTTACAAAATAGAAGGCGCAACCAAACCTTACGGTACTTAGGTACCTACTTCATTTTTCAATATGTAGGATTCCCTACAAATAAAAAAAGTTTTGTTACTATTTACTTTGCTTACGCCTGAGTCAATAGTGGCACGTGACCTAGCACGCGGATTCCTGCAACGCTAGAGTAGACTTTTGGTTAAGTTTACTCAGTAAATAACTAATATTTACTTTTTATTATATTTTTCCTTTTCATGTCATTTCCTCAAACTATCTCGTTCTCGAATTGTGACCAACCAGTCACCCTGTATACTGTTCCATTGTTTTGATGTATTTGTGAATGCTGTATTAATGTGTTTATCGATACACAATATATACAGGGTGAGTGGTGGGTCACTTTCGAAATTCAAGGACGTGATAGTTTGAGATCATACATGAAGAGAAAAAAAAAATATATGAATTGTTTGCTGAGTAAACTTAACCGAAAGTTAAAGAATTCATTACGCATCGCATCGTTACATAAGATACATAGCGGGTGGTAGTGTGCGTGTGGTGGGAACACTACTGTGCGCGTTGACTGAGGCGGCGCGTCGGGAAAAGGGTAGTAAGGTCTCTTTATTTATTTATAGGGAATCCTGGTGAAAAATCAAGTAACAACTTTAATTACATAATTATGTGCGAGCACAGAACTTTATCGACTCGTATGTTTACGAATGTAGGTAGGTAGGTATGTATGGAGTCGGTTGCAAGTTTTTAGTAACAGTGTAATTTTATATTTTACAGTTATTTAAGCTGGCCTGTGCAATGGATAGATTTCAATTATTGCTTACAAACCTTCTCCATAGTATACAAACATTCATAAAAATACGAGTCAATAAAGTTCTGTGCTCGCACATCAGAATCGAATACAGAGTGCTCTCCTTCAATAGGTATCTAAAATTTTTCACCAGTCAGCCTGTATAATTATATCATAAAAAAATCCAAATAAAACCAAATATCAAATAAAAAATCATTTATTTCTTCTTATGACTATTCTGTTTGGAGACTTTAGGCTTCCCAAAGGTCTTGCCCTTTGGCGGGCCTTTGGCTTTACCCGGTGGCCCTTTTTTCCCATCCTTCTTGCCTTTAACAAAAGCCCCTTTGCCCTTCTGAGCCTTATTCGCGTCGTATCTTAGCCTTTTAGTGGCAGATTGGCTTGTGTCAGTTAAATCGGTCGCGAAGTTAGATTGTTTCTTTTTATGTTTGTTCGCTTGCTTCTTGCCTTGGGGGAAACGGTCATCGTCTTCGACGGCGCGGATTCGGCCTTGCTTTTTGGTTCGTTTCGCCATTCTCGATTGGAGTAGCGCCACCTAGGAGTCAAAATTTGTATGTTAATAAGATTCTGGGTAGGTGTTGCAGGTAAAGATGTTAGTAATATAAAATGTTAAAGTTTATAATGATGGATTTGATGATTTTTTGCTTTTTTGAAACATTTAAATAAAAAAATATATAGGGTATTCTAGAATAGCAGTTAAGTGAGGTACTCAAACAAAGTAAAGAGTTCATAGTTGAAACACGCTAATCTTTAAAACAACTCGTCAAATTTAAAAAAAAAACAGTCGACCGCAATTGTCGTTCATCATCACAACTCCGTCTCGTAATAAGAGTCTCTCCTCTGGGTGATGAGGAGGTTTAGGCCATAATCCACCAAGCTGACCCGGTGCTGGTTGGTGGATGTCAGATATTTCAGGGTGCCGAAATGGCTTATGACAAAACCTAACCACTACTGTATACACGTATACAGCACCCGAGATCGACTGCTTAGCGTGCCCTTCGAAGCATGGAAGTCGTCGTGAGAAATAAATGATCGGCGGTCATCCATCCTAATACTGGCTGCGCCGAGCGCGCTTAAACTGCGATATCGTTTGATATGCACAGAAACTACGGCGCCAAAACGACTTCCAACTGTCAATGTCAATGTTAACAGAATGAAAAGTGCAAAACTGTTGAACACCCAACGAAACATAGGTCATTGTGACGGCAGGGGCGCAAAAAAAATCTTAACTTACAGACGTTCACTCAAAATAAGCATACACTACAACAGGGACTTATGGTTTGTTAGTTATTCAGTTGTTGTTGAACTTTTGGTTCTATTAGGGTATTTCCACACTTTATGTCGGTCGACGTCGAGCGGATTTTTTGGCACAGTAAAAACAGTAAAACGATCAATTGATGTGGTAGCACCCTTAAGCTACCAACGCGGCGGGGGAACTTGCTATCGATAAGAAAATGCCTTAAATTGAAAATACGAAATAAGCGTATAAATAGTTGATCCGTAATAGTTTTTGCATCATTCATATTTAACATCCAAAAGTGTAATTTAAGTTTCAGATAAGTCTCAGTCTGGTAATTTATGAGTTTATGTTAAAATTACCATTTAATTAAATTTTACTGAATTGAGTGGGAATCTAGCCAGTACCAATATTTAACAAAAGCTGTAGCTCATAAAACTCCTACCTTCTCCATCTCCCGTCTCACTCTCTCTTCTGCAGAATCCTTCGGTTTGTTCTTGTTAGGCTTCTTCTTCTTTTTCTTGCTTTCCTGCTCATCGTCCGAGTCGCCGCCGCCGAGCTTGCGTTTCTTGCCTTTGTTCTTTTGACTACCTGTGAGTTTTATTGATTTATTAGTATTTTTATATGCTTAGATTCCGAGTCGAAATATTATTATTTTGTAGGAATACAAGGTTATTTTTTGTTTATACAAAACCTGGAAACATTTTGATCAGAATCGGAAGTTTTTATACTGAGGCGGCAGAAAGCGAGCTCCGCGCGCCCAGTGTCCTCAACCGCGCGACAAAATCAAGGCACCACAAGAGGCTTGAAACTTGCTGAGTTTTAAAGATATATTTTTTTGTATACCGAGTTTTTGAACGAAAATATTTGACCCGTGTCCTAGGTTTCGCGTAAACAACAATTAACGTTGAATACACTTGAAATAAACCACATTATATTGTCTTAAGTTTTCGCAATTCATGTTAAAGTGTCAGAAATATTTCTGACACTCACATAACATTATCTAGCCCAAATTAAGTTTCTTAAAGAACTTGTGTTATGGATACTAGATAACTGATATACTTCAGAAATATATAAACATACATATTGAATAAATACATATTTTTTATTAGAATGAACTTAAAAAAACATATAAACATCCATGACTTGACGACAAATATCTGTGTTCATCACACAATTATCCGCCGCCGCCGGGATTCGAACCCAGGGCCTATGGCATAGAAGGCAATGTATGTCACCACTACACCAGTCGGTCGTCAAGTTGTGATGATGATGATGATAAATACGAATTATTAAAAGTTACGTTGACATTGTGGAGTTATGGATTTTGTAACGATCATAATCTCATAATGTTTTCTCTAAGCATTATGTTGACTAGCAACAAACTTAAATATCGACAAGATGAAACGATATTATACGATTTTTTGGAGATTAACAGCAAATGACGACGCTATGAGGCTCCTTTGTTTGCATGGAGAAATGTACGAAATGAGAACTCTTAAATACACAACCACTGCTTTCATATAATTAAAATGCTGATTCTTTCATTCAAATACAAATCAGTAGTGTCTATTAGTCGTTTTCATTGATGACAAAAACCCTCGATTAACCTCAATATCACCTGATCTAAGTGAAGAAGAGGTCCAAGATGCAGCAATCCGGTGTAAGAAGAACTTGGTTTTTCATAAAATATTTCCAAAACACCGCAGGTGCGGCGGAATTTGGCGGTAGATTTTATATGAAGGGTGGTCGCTAGCCAGTCAGACCCTGACGTGATCCTACCACCAAGCGGGGGTCACTCGGATTATTCGCCTTTTACGACCTACTCATCCAGGGGCGGCAGGGCTATTGTAAACCCACCCTACGCAGAGTATTTGAAAATTGACAAAGAAATTGACAAAGAATTGACAAAGAAGGGAAATAACTCAATCCCACTCAAAACCACGCCTAGAACTTTATAACAGGCAGTGCTACGCTATGTGCATCAAAAATGCTGTCCCAAAGGAAATTAAATCGTTGCCTCAAATCAAATTTAAAAAATCATTTAGTGAATGGTTAAGTGAAATGGTTAGTCGACCACTTTAGCTTTGGGGTAAACCTATCTGCCTCTGACGCCAGTGGTTGCGGGTGCGATCCCAGCACGGAACAAGAAAAAAAAAATGTTCCGTGTCTGGGTGTTTATCTATTTATGTATTTATATCCCATAACACAAGCTATGCTTACTTTGGGGCCATGTAGTTGGTGTGATTGTCTGGGGATTTTATTTATTATTATTTAAAAATATTTTTATTCTATAAATGAATATCTTGACAAAAATAACAGATAGAATTAATTTAATTGTGAATATTTCAAAAGTAAAAAAAAACCTTCTGAACTATATAAGTTTATACTTTACTATACAGGGTCTTCTTTATGAAGATCAATATATTTTAAGAGAAGGTTAAGAATGATGTATGGGTTCAATTTATGAAAAAAAAAAAATATACATACAACTATATTTTTTTTTATCGAAATTTTCAAATCTTTTAAGTGACCGAATTTAAGTTTAATCTGTTATTTACGACAACCTTGCAAGAAATAAAAAAAACCTATCTATTTACCTATCTATTAACTTCACTAAAACAAAGATCTTACGCGGTTAGTACCTACCTATCCACGCGAGCAAAGGTCGATGCCTCGCGCGCCCGGGCGATGCGTGACCTACTTAGCTTGATGTATGACGTAACAATCAGCTGTTGTAATATCATACTTATTTCGTATAAAAGTTGATTCTAATTTCCCATCACACTTCAACTGTCAATTTAACGTTCAACTAATTGTAAATACCGTTTTAGTAATGTTGACTTCTTTGATAATGTTTAAATTAGAAATAAATTTAAAAAAAGCTTTCGTGCTTGAGCTGTTTGTCTTAACGAATAAATGTATTTTACAATCAATTGAATGTTTAAATGGAATCACCTTATTATCAACTATTATTATTTACAGTTTATGTACAAAAATAACTTACATATTGCTTCCTGTCAATGATGTTATGTACACAGCACACGAATACACATACACAAGCACTTTATAGTAACTGCTGCACTGCACATGACTTCCTATTTCCGATACACAAAGTCTTGTTCGTTTAATAACATTGGCAGCACACAACATTGGGGCACGTGGAGTAAATGTGCCATAATCTCGATGGCGCTGCACAGCTCCTAGAATTGTTCGGAGGGCGGGACGCCTTCCATGTCTCTGCTCGTACGTGTCACGAGCTCGTGACAGGTTCTCACTCGCAGCACTAGCACAAAGCCATTTGAAGATATTCTTGGTTCGTGTACGCGAAATTAGGCATTTTGATAATTATTAATTTACGCGCGCGTATCATTAGACAGACTTTTACAGACAAGCCAACAGAGTGTTGTCGGCGCGGGCGGCTCGCTTGACTTTCGGTGTCGATAGTGCCGTCAGAGAATACCTACATACCTATGCCTAGTGCAATTTTTCTCTGTGTGTGTGAGTGAGTTCTTAATATAAATAGTTAAATAGAAACACTTTTATTTCTTGCTTTAGTCTTAAATAACAGATTAAACTAAAATGTTGTTAACTTATGATAATTATAAAATATTTATGAAAGATTTTTTTTTTGTTAATTGTAACAAAAAAAAAATATTTCATAAATTGAATCCATACATCATTCTTAACCTTCTATTAAAATATATTGATCTTCATAAAGAAGACCCTATATAAGTAAGATACTCCTTCCATCAACAAAACTGTCCTTACACTCTTCTTCAAAACTCACCTTTCCCCGGATGCAAGGTGAGAGCCAGTCTCTCTTTCTCCTCTCTCTTCTCCCTGGGAGTCTGGAACCAGTCGTGCGGGCGTTTCACCTCAAACTGAGGTTTGGGCACATCCGGTTCCGTTTTCAGCTTCTTCTCCAATTTGGAGGTCTGTTTCTCCATTTTGTTCAGTTGTTTTTCTGCGTATTCCTCGTCGAGAATTGCCGCTGAAAAACAAATAGATGATGTTTAACTAAAACGTTTGTTTCACTTTTAATTTAGGCTTTAATAATATTATTTTAATCTATTTTACTTTTTAATATTTTTTAATTTACGTTTACATAAGTTTAATTTATTTCAATTTATGATTTATTCAATTTCAATTAAGGTTTTATTCAATTCAATTTATGTCTAATTCAATTTGTAATTTGATGTTTAATTTAATCTGCATATAATCTTTAAGAACAATCTATCTATAACTGTAATCTATAAACAGTTATATCCTTACCAATCTCCGGTTCAAGCTTGAGCATCTTCTCGCGATATTTAGCGACTATATCAGGCGGCACCTGCCTCGACTTGACGGGTCTTTTGGCACGCTTCACGATGGCTTTCACCAAATTCCGTTCTGCCTCCCCGGCGAGCGAAACGGAAACCCCGGCGCGACCCGCTCGAGCCGTTCTACCCACCTGGGGGATCAGATAGGAATATATTAGTTTTCATTGTCAAGACAGTTTTGACCGCTGTGACTTAGCAACTTTAATAGATTTAAGAGACGTAATCTATTAAAGTTGATCGACTGAAAATTGATGTGAAGAGAATATCAACATGACATTAAAGTTCGCGTGAAATCGCTAAAAAAACGGTAGTTTATAGCTAACACCCGTATTATTTAAGCTTTCTCAAGCGTTGACCATGATTCAAGTATAGGTCAAGACTTATATTTAACTAGAGTACAAATCTGAGTAAAGGTTCCTGGCTGCAACCTGTGCCAAATTGAGAGATCGTGGAAATTATTCACAAATCAAACAAAAATGCCACATTTAAAGTTAAATCACTAACTTTGGTGTACAAATGAAAAAACAAAATGACGTTATTGCCATAAATCTCCACAGTTTTACAAAAAATGCCGTAGGTACTTACTGTATGAACGTACTCAATCTAATTGTACAGTCTGGTCTGACCGTACAGAGTATTTACTTCTGGTTCGTAAATAAGACAACTAGTTTTAAGCACACCGGTACAGTTTATTACACAAAACTAGTCTAAGATGGTAAAATGGTTATAATGGTTATGAGTACACAAATTATGTTATTGAACAAACATGAACAAACATCCATGTATGGATATACAGGGTCCGCATATAATAGTCAATTATATTTTAATAGCAGATTAGGTATGATGAGGGGGTCTGAATTTTGAAAAAAAAAGTTCTTTCAATATTTTTCGTAAATTAAAATTTCAAAATTGTTCTCTGTGAGTAAAATTTAAGATTAATCTCGATTTTATGACAATACACAATTGTACTTGTTGTGTAATCATAAACTATAGATTAAACTTAAATTTTGATCACTTAGAAAAATTTTGAAATTTTAATTTGTGAAAAATATTTTTTTTTAATATTTTATTTTTCATAATTATGACCCCACTCATCAGTCTTAATCTGCTATTAAAATATTATTGACTATTATATGGCGACCCTATATACATCCAAACTTTCACAAAAACACATAGGAAAAAGGAAAATGCTTATCATCCCTAAATCTCACCCTATGTATATAATGCTCCAAGGTAGCTGGCAGCGTGAAGTTGATCACAGTCTTGACTCCCGGGATATCCAAGCCTCTAGCAGCCACGTCGGTGGCGACTAATACGTCCACCTGCTCGTCTTTGAACCGCTTGAGCGAGTCCAAGCGCTGCGGCTGGTTTAAAGCTCCGTGTAGTTCGGCTACCTGTAAGAAAGTATGGAGGTTTAGTTTAAAATATAAGTTTACAAAGTTAATTTTTTTTTCATTAGTTAGGAAACTAGGTTTATTTTTAAAGATTGCTAATTCGAAATACAGTGAATTCCCGTGACATCCGGCGACCGTTCGTGAAGTCGTCTATACCTACCTACGTATTCTGTATTGATAGCGCCGTCCGTACGTCCGTGGTAAGTAGACACCAGTAGTGTAACCATGCGTTGCGTAATTAATTCTTTAACTTTCGGTTAAATTTATTCAGTACATAATTAATATTTATTTTTTATTTTATTTTTTCTCTTTATGAATGATCTTAAGCTTATCGAATTTTGAAAGAGACCCACCAGTCACCCTGTATATTACGAATGAGCTCCTTATATCTTTAACTGTAGTATAATTGTAGTGAGGCATACATAAGAGGCATTTAAAACTGATTTTAAAAATAATCAGTTGTGCAAGAAGCTCCAAATAACATTTTTTTAATTAAATACTGTTTATTTTTCTTAAATACTGTTTGATTTTCGTTTCCGACCAAATATACTTTATTTCTAGTGAAAAAAGTTGGCATCCCTAGTTTAGGGACACATGTGTGCGTAAAATGAAACACTTGATTTTATATGAACGGTTGTAGCTAGACAAGCACTCTGAAGTCCTGTAAGCACTCTGAAGTAACAAGCACAAGCATGGGTTACTTGGTGGTTAGCCCTTTACGCCACGTTTATCCGGAAGCGGTATTCTAAGCCAACGCTATGCGACATTTTTTTATTTCTTTTTTTTTATATATTGTAAGGATAGGACGTGGACGTTTGTGTTCCATGCCACCTGATGGAAAGTGCGCTTGAAGACTATGGTGTTACACGTCCATCCACGAGAAACCTATTCACTCGACACTTAAAAGTTCCAGGACTGTAGTGGTCAGGAAAAACAGACGCAGGCAGATTGTTCCACACCTTGGCAATCCGTACCAAAAAGGAACTATCGAAGCGTTTTGTTCGACTTCTTGGTAAATCCACTATATAGGGATGGAAGTTCTGTCGGCGTCTGGTAGTCCGGTGGTAAAAAGGGGTGGGTTCAATTTGGTCAAAAAGAGCTCATTTACTCTCGGCACAAACACCAACATTGCAATGTTTTATCGAACCGATTGAATCATGACCCAACACAAGCTCATTTTGGCAAACCGTCTAAATGCTAGTAGGTCGAAATTCGCATGAAGACAGCTTTCCTTGGTGACGAACTTGTTATCATTACATTCGACACTGACATTTACTGAGTACAGAATTCGTACAGTATCTAAAATGTCCTAAGTGCATTATACGCGATAGGCCTTACAAGTTTGACAGTTTTAACCTCCTAAGACACCTTGTAAAATTTTTTGCACAAAATGAATGTCGTCATTCAGTCCCGGAAAGATTGCAACCTCTATAGGGGTGTAGTCCCGACGTACAAAATTTTGTACATATTTTTAATTTGACCCGCACCTTTTTTTTCTTAATCAGTAGACAGAATTATACTGCCAAGCGTCTGTGGACGGGTTTTACGGTTTCATGTCGCAATACAACCAACGTAAAAAAAAGCTGTCAAAATCATTTGTGTGTGTCGGTCGAATATGGCGCATGGACAGAGAGGAAGTAAGTTTTAATCATTTTTAAGACTTACCTAAGAAATCGTGATTGTTTTGCTAAGATATTTATTAATTTTGCATTTTAAAATGTCCAACTAGCTAGTTTAAGTTGTTATTTCATGGAAAACTTCGAAATAAGAAAATAAAACTATCATATTTTATAATGTACAAATTTTTATACTTTCGGTCTTTACCTGGACAGATCTAAGTGGTGGTTGGTGCTGATCGCTAATGCTTTTTTTGTTCATTCTTTACAGATCTCCGTGATAAAGAAATAATAAATTATCTAGACGAATCGGAATTCGAAGTTGACAGCGATGATGAATATGCCGCAAATCCCCTTGCTTTTCCAAGCAGTTTTTCTAGTTCCGAATCTTCAGACGAAGAAACTATTCATGAAGATGACAACCAAGACTTCCTAATCGACCAAGTCGTGGTAGGGGGCAAAGCAACAGAGGACGGAGGATGAGGTTCTTAGCACGCGGGAGGAATCCAGGAAGAAGCTCGTCCATTAGAGACAGCGCGTTGTCATCCTCGACCAACACCCAACGCGAATGGGAGGAAAAAGATTTTTTGGGAGGCTGATAAGTAGATAGTTTTAGAAGAGTTTATTGATTTGTAAGTTCCTTTTTTGTGTTTATTTTAAATACTGTTTGTAGAAGTTTTAATTGTTTATGTTCTCGTACCAAATAAAAAAATATTCAAAAATGTTTTAATGTATTATTTATTGAGCTCAAATTTTTGAACAAAAGATAGCTGTTTTAAACCTTTGCCATTCCGTCCTGGAAGCCATATAATATCTATGAAAAATAAAAAATAATCAAATTTCTAGTTAAAAAATATATAACAAAAACAATGTTTGGGACTGAAGGCCAGTATTTAATTTGTGCAAAATTATGTACAGTGGGACTTAAGCACTACGATTTAATTTTTAATCTGGGTCTTAGTAGGTTGAACGAATTATCAGCATATATAGAACACAGGCCTCAGCCAGGCATACCTCAGTTTGGCGTCTAATAGAGTAGACGCACGTACGCACGGCGCTATCAACACAGAATAGGTAGGTAGGTATAGACGGCTTCACGAACAGTCATCGACCTAGTGAAACCTTTTATTTATTTATAGGGAATTTAGCTGAAAAATTAGGTACATACTTATATTGCATAATTATGACCAGAATCAAGTACAGAGTGCTCTAAAATTTATCTAAAATCTCAGTTTATAGCCAGTCACCCGGTATAAGTAATGCGGTATTTTTGTCTATCTCGTGACATCTGGTCTATTGTTATTACTTACCCTAATCCCCAAAAGTCCTAAGGCTACATGCAGTCTGTGCGCCTGTTTTTTAGTCTGCACAAAGACGACGGCGCGGTCGCGGAAGGTGCGACACACGAGCGCCGCTAGCAATGCCTCGCGATCTGATTCACGCTCTTTGCGGATCCTGTAAGTTGATATTAGGTGGTAATTAAAGATAATAAAAAATAATAAAATAAAATCCCCAGACAATCACACCGAACTTCATGGCCCCAAAGTAAGCATAGCTTGTGTTATAGGATACCATGTAGCGAACTAGGGGGGAACCTAGAATATAAATACATAAATAGATAAACACCCAGACACGGAACAATTTTTAACTTTTTCTTGGCGTCTGAGGCAGACAGGTTTACCCCATCGCCAAAGTGGCCGTCTAAAAAAGATCAAATTACAGAATTGATCCATGTAGAAACATCTCAGCCGTACCGCCCCTGGATAACCTCGTAAAAGCCGACTTATCCCAGGACGTAGGATCCCGCCAAGGTCCGCAAGGCTAGCGACCACCCATCATGTAAGATTAATTCCAGAAGATCACCAACTCGTTCATGGGACAATGTGTACGCTTTTATAATAAAATTCCAAACCCTTCCAAAACCGACGACCACTATGGCGTTGGGGTAAACCTATCTGCCCCAGACGCCAGTGGTTGCGGGTTCGCAACCACTGGCGTCCCCGCCCGGAACCAGAAAAAAAAATGTTCCGTGTCTGGGTGTTTATCTATTTATGTATTTATATTCTAGGTTCCCCCCTAGTTCGCTATATGGTATCCCATAACACAAGCTATGCTTACTTTGGGGCCATGTAGTTGGTGTGATTGTCTGGGGATTTTTTTTTTTTTATTTTTATCTAAGAATAAGTGTTATATAAAGTGAAATAAATAAATAAAAAGTTTTACTATAAGATATCCGGATGCAAGAAGATGGGATTCCCTGGTTGTTAATTGTTATTTTGTATTTATAAAAGATGATTGCTGTTGAATTTCTTGCCACTTCTTCTCAACAAATCGACTTTCCGAAGTGGTGGTAGATTCAGTTCAATTTGTAAATTTTTTGACTTAATTCAAATGTATTTAAATAATTGACTTTTAAAACCTACCGCAGAATACTACCGCTCTAGCGTCGATGTGTTCCGGCAATATTTTATTAATAGTCAGTCTTTTCTAAGCCCGTATGCTTTCATTTTCGACCTCACTTACCATCAGGTGAGATTCAGGTCAAACTATAATAAAAAAAAAACTATCCGTGCTAAAGTTTTAAATGGGAAAGTTTACCTGCTTATCTCTCTGTGACGCTTTCACTACTAAACTACGACATTGATTTGGCGGAAAGGAGCAGTTGAAGAATCAAAAGGAAACAATCAAACCCACATTTTTTTGTTCAAGAATCATTCCCTAAGGTTTGAATCACATAGGATAGAGGATGAGGACATAGAGGATGAAAGCTTGTTTGTAAAGTCTTAACCGCTTAATCCTTTCGCTGCGGTTGGCAGGTGAATCCGACGACCGGCTGGTGTAGCGGTAACATACATTGCCTTCTATACCAGAGGTCCTGGGTTCGAATCCCGGCGGCGGCGGATATTTGTGTGATGAACACAGATATTAGTTGTCAAGTCATGGATGTTTATATGTTTATTTAAGTTTATTCTAATAAAAAATATGTATTTATTCAATATTTATGTTAACATATTTCTTAAGTATATCAGTTATCTAGTATCCATAACACAAGTTCTTAAGAAACTTAATTTGGGCTAGATAATGTTGTGTGAGTGTCAGAAAGATTAAAAAAAAAAAAATTAAAGACTCTACAAAATATGTTCTTAAAAACGGTAGTCAAGAAAACTCGTTTACGGTAATCTGTCGCCACATAGCGGTTCGAAAGCTTCTACAGAAGGACTAATCGTATCACGTACCGAGAGCCTTAGCCATACTTACCAACTGTGTTTTAATTGGTATTGCTACAATGAAGCCTTCGACCTAGTTCACCATGGAATACTGCTTGATAAGCTAGAAAAATGTGGATTTAGAGGTACCACACATAAACTACTCCAGAGTTACCTATCTCATAGATTTCAACGAATTGAAATAACACAATTTACGAAAAACCTCAACAAAAACAATCTTTACTCAAATTACAAAAACACATTCACATCGGAGTATAAATTAAACAAATTTGGTGTTCCTCAGGGAGGAATTGTCGCGCCATTCCTATTCCTTATCTACATAAACGACTTGCCAACGGTAACGAATGAAGATTTATTTTTTTTTGCTGACGATACGACTAAGTATCTTAATTAAATGTGATGACATCAATAATTTTGAAAATAAAATAAATATAATAGTAAACGCCATAATTAATTGGTTAAATAAAAACAATCTTAAAGTAAATCTAGAAAAAACAAAACTTATGCAATTCTATACGGATAGATGTACGCCGCAAACACTTAAAATAAAATATGAAAACCATGAACTAACAGAGGTTGATTCGTACAAATTTCTCGGGATCAAAATTGATTGCAATGATAAGTAGAAATCCCACATTGACTCTATTTGCTCGAGATTAAACCGGTTCGTATTTACTTTACGCCGCCTCCGGGAAGTAGTGTCACTTGAAGTAGCAGTAAAAGCTTATCATGGCTATGTTGCCTCTGTTTTACAGTATGGATTAATTTTATGGGGAAATGCTGTTGACATAGAAAATGATTTTAAAATACAAAAACGGTGCATTAGAGCATTGGTAAATATACAGATCCCAGAATCATGTATGGCGGGTTTCAATATTATGAAAACTGTTCGTTTTGCCTACGAACAATAGAAATCACTACCAAAATGCCTTTCTATATTCAAAATCTTGACATCTAAACCACTGCTTACGAACTGTTTGACTGTAATGGGTTGCTAGGTTACATTTGACCATTTACAAAATAAGTCATTATATCTAGCCAACGACGACGTAACAAGTTATTAATTTAAACCAATGAGGTAAAGGTAGCATGACAATCTGCTGCGGCCAATAAGAGTTATGTTTTCATTACGTATGACCAATTAAAGAATAGGTCATTTTATGTAGCCAACGACGTAAAAATTTATTCATTTAACGAAATATCCTATCAAATATCTGTCAACATATCAATAATCCAGTTTTCTCTTTCTAACTTATCTATAACAGTTTTTGAAAAAAAAGGACGAATATTATTGTGTGACATAATTTTTCTTTTAAATATTTACTTTGACGTCATAAAAATGTGATTTAACCAATGGCAAATTTAGTCGAATGATTGGCATTTCGTTTTACGTAAGCAGTTAAACGCAATTATTAATAAAAAGCTCTAAAAACATAATATAATGTATTTATCGAATACTAAAACATAGCAAACATAAATTGAATAAGTTTATATATTTTTTTAGTTCAAATATCATACAAATAATTTGCGAATGCGTGATATTCTATAAATCACATATCACCTATTTTCTTGGAAGAACGTCACGCAAGGAGGGCCCATGCCAAATTTGAGAACTTACAGCCCGTAGCTAGTAGATATTGTGAAACGCTACTTTTTTCCTACCAGTTTTGTACCTGTACCGGTTACGCATAGCAGTCAGTTGAATATTGAAACCCGCCAGTAGACCACACTTCAAGAACTTGAAAATATTAACCTTGTCAGGACTATACATTAAACAGATATGCTTATTTGTCAAAAACCATCCTGAACTATTTCAAAAGCACAAGGAAGTGAGACCCAGACAGTTAAGGAGAAACATCGATGAAAAGCTTGTGATTCCTAAATGTAAACTTACCCTCACAACAAAAAATGTATATTACATGGCCATAAAAATATATAATTTTCTGCCTTATTACCTAAAAGATTTGCAAAACGAAATATTTAAACGTAGAATACACACTTGGCTAACCGAAAAGTGTTTCTACTCAATTAAGGACTACTTTGAATATAAAAACAATGAAAAATATATGTAACTTAATCTAAGCCACTGAATATATGACTCAGCATAATAAACCCTTGACATAATTTTATAATTCCAACTAATATTGACTAATAATTAAAAAGCAAGCTGTTCTTAATAGACACTCCTATTCGTTTTCCAATCAATAATATTGTTATACTATATTATAATATATTTTGACATAGGTATCGCTAAAATGTATTTTTGAATTGAGTAATTAAATATAAATTGAATTCAAATATGTCAAATATAATAAAACAATGTAATTATGAATGTAATGTCTTCAACCTAGTAATAAGTATAAATTGTCTTAATTTGAACGCCTGGATGGCAGATTTTCTATTGACTACATTTTATTGTCTAAGACCATATAAGTGTTTGAAAATCTTATCAAATAAATAAATTTCATTTCATTTCATTTCATGAAAAATGGTAAAAATTGTTTGTGATTTCGGTACTTTTTCAAATATCAATCCAAAATCTATGAAAAAAATAAACCACTTCATCTAAATATCAAGCAAACGAAGTGGCAACACCTTGTCTGCCTCATAAAACTTACCTAACAAACTCCTGCCTCAAATTGAACGCGACATCCTTATTCGAGTCCACGAACAGTTTGACCGGCTTCTTCAAGGACACCGCCGCTAGGTCCTTCACTTCTTCGCTCATGGTGGCGGAGAACAGCATCGTTTGACGTTTGGGAGAGCATTGACGAATGATTTCTTTCATCTGTTCCGCGAAGTATTCGTCTAGCATTCTGGAAGTGAAAATTTTGATATAAATAAATAATAATAAATAAAATCCCCAGACAATCACACCAACTACATGGCCCCAAAGTAAGCATAGCTTGTGTTATGGGATACCATATAGCGAACTAGGGGGGAACCTAGAATAAAAATACATAAATAGATAAACACCCAGACATTTTTTTTTTCTGGTTCCGTGCGGGTATCGAACCCGCAACCACTGGCTTCTGAGGCAGATAGGCTTACCCCAACGCCAAACATGATCACAAACATTCAAAATTAACTATACCCTGGCAAATAATTCAATGCAGTAAAATGAACGTTCGAAGTGTGCCTACGATAGGGAAGAAAAAATATAGTTTCGGTTTAAGTGAATGAACGTAATCATTTTTTTTTACAATAATATCGTAATGTATGGAAAACAAATATTTTGATTCACTAAATATTTCTTTTTTTATGACTCTGTTAGCAAAGGGCAACTCTTCTTGAAAGGGGCATGCCCACTCTTGCTTAGAGAAAATGCCCAGATCCATATGATTTAATGATATTAAAAAATACTTTTATCGTCACCATGAAGACCGCAATTAATAAAAGTAAATTTGAAAATAATATACATATCTTAAATAAAACTACTTTTTAACCGTATTAATCGCGTATAATTTATATTTTACATTAATTTTTCATAAAAAAAGAAACAGTTTTAATACTAGCGTAATAATTGATTAGTTTAGTTGATGTAAAAAAAAACCATGAGTAACAACACTACTGTTTGTAGACTGCAAGAACTCACATTCTCATCGAAAATACGAGCAATGGAGGTTCCGGTCATTGCAACAGTTTATTTATTTCTTATTTTTACGACATTCTTATTAAGTGAATTTATTAGTTCAGATATATTTAAAAAAATAAACATTGTTTTGTAGAATATAACATGTTTAAATGGACATCTCCCTTTCATTTTTTTACGACGAAAGGAGTTTAAAAATAATTGATAACAAGTCGATTTTACTTCTACTTTAACCGTTTTAAAGCACTAGGTTTGTTTGGTTATTAATTATTTTTATTAAAGTTGCTTTGAATACGCCTAAAATTCAATTAATTATAAATTGCTTTAAAATTGTATGCAAAACGAATGACAAAGACTCGTTAATTTTCAACTCTATTCAGTTCTCATTCAGTACTTACGCTACGAAGTTTTTAACTGGTATCATTATTTTTCTATTTGTCATTTCGAACTGTCAGTTTACTTTGAATTTGCATTGAATTATTTGCCAGGGTATAGGCCCAGCTTTAATTTAAACATGTCGTGCGTGAGTAGATTATAGTATATTATGTAACAAGTGAGCTAAGTTGCTAATTACAGTCGAGGCTGTGATTGAAAAATGGCGCCGAACCTCGCGCATGCGCGTAGGTTTTTTTTCCGCCAAATGTGTCAATGTCTGTATAGCATATACAGCCTATTTTAAGTGAAATTTTTAATTTGGAGTGGTAAATGCAAATATTTTAATATTTTATAACAAATTATTGTAAATTGTGAATAATTTGTTTGATATACAAATTTGTTTTACTAATATAAGGCGCAAACATTTAAAAATGTATATGGATTTGAAGTGGTATAAAATCTCTTTGTTGTTTCTGAAAATATTTAATGTATAACCCGGACCAATAAAATATGCTCTGTTTACTCGCATGTAATGTGCACAAAGGTACAATTTAACTTTGTAGGATTCATTATATTATGCACTAGGGTATAATATATTATGCACGTGTGACTTATAGCCCAGTTTATAGTTCTAAATTCAATAGAATAAAGCTCACTTTACGAGCAAGTGTGTTGAAAAATTTTTTACCGGGCTCACAAAAGGTGGGGCTATAAGGGCAGGCCTTATCGTAGCCGACTCTACAAAATTGACTTTAGAAACGGGACATCCGGGACTAAAGTAAATAAAAAAAACATGTTTTCTATTTATTGACGACCGGCTGGTGTAGCGGTAACATACATTGCCTTCTATGCCAGAGGTCCTGGGTTCGAATCCCGGCGGCGGCAGATATTTGTGTGATCAACACTGATATTAGTCGTCACGTCATGGATGTTTATATGTTTAAGTTTATTCTAATTAAAAAATATATGTATTTATTTAATATGTATGTTTATATATTTCTTAAGTATATCAGTTATCTAGTATCCATAACACAAGTTCTTTAAGAAACTTAATTTGGGCTAGATAATGTTGTGTGAGTGTCAGAAATATTTATATTATATTTATTTATATTATTTCGAGTTCTCGATATTTTGGCACTGTAGCAAGTGCCGTGATTACGACGGTACTTAAGATGCGGGTACTTGTTTTTATTCACGAGCAAACAAATCTGTCTACCCGCTTGGTTGTGCGTTTCGACCGTTGATTACCACTGCAAGTTGTAAAGGTTATAAAGGTAAATATCCCGTTTCTAAAGTTTATTTTAATAATACATTTGTTCTTCGATGACGACCACTTTGGCGATGGGGTAAACGTGTCTGCCTCAGACGCCGGTGGTTGCTATATTATAGGTTCCCCCCTAGTTCGCTACATGGTATCCCATAACACAAGCTATGCTTACTTTGGGGCCATGTAGTTGATGTGATTGTCAGGGGATTTTATTTATTATATTAGACTTTTTAAAAGTTGACCTCTCTAGCAACTTACCGATCTGCCTCATCCAAGACCAGCACCTCAATGGAATGCAGACTGAAGGACGGCGTGTTCCGTATGTGGTCGATGAGGCGACCGGGCGTCGCGATCACTATGTCCGGGTTGCGCCGGAGCACGCTTTCCTGGGGGATTACATTTAATTACTTACTTCACTTCCTGTAATACACTTCCATGCTGGACTGCGAGCGAAAGAAAAACATAGAATGTACCAGCTGCTTCTCTTCCCGGGCATATTGTAATTTCCTGGTAGATTACATTCAATACATACATAACTTCACGCCTGTATCCCTTATGGGGTAGGCAGAACACCGGAGGTTATAAGACCTTCTGATGTCACTTTTGACTTTGGAGGTATTTTGATGATGAATAGAGAATATTGCGGTGACAGGGGGGCAGCCTATCACCTACAAAAAACGTCAATTAAACCTCTGTCCCTTAACTGACTTTTACAGTATGCCCGGGAAGAGAAGCAGCTGGTACCTTCTATGTTTTTCTTTCGCTCGCAGTCCAGCATGGAAGTTACATTTAATTAATTATTGTAATGGTACGATTGTGTGTAATGGACAATGATGGTTATCTTAAACGGTCTGAATGAGATGGCAACACTGTAGCGCCAGATCCAATGATCTGTCAATACATACGTGAATTGTTATTTTCTATATTATTTTGGTTTAATTATTCTTAAAATCATTGTAATATTAATATGCTTTTGGAATATTGTTTTATAAAATGCCAAAGTGTTGTGCAGTGCCTATGAGTGTATACACTGGTGTATATACTGAAGGAGAGCACTCTGTATTCGATTCTGATCATAATTATGTAATAAAATTAGGTACTTAATTTTTCACTAGAATTCCCCCTAAATAAATACTACTATGTTACTATTTACTTTACATACAACTGAATCAATCGCGGCACGTGACCTGGCACGCGGATCGCTGCCAACGCTAGAGTGACCATGCGTTGCGTAATCAATTCTTTAATTTTCGGTTAAGTTCACTCAGTAAATAATTAATATTTATTTTTTCTCTATATGTATGATCTCAAACTATCACGTCCTTGAATTTCAAAAGTGACCCACCAGTCACCCTGTATGGTGTCAAGGCGTGAAATCAAAATCGCTCTTGAAACAAATCTATCACGTAAGATAAATTCATATAAATTATCTCTTTTCAAAATTTCACCCAGATCTTTACAGTAGTTCTGCCGTGATTGAGGAACAAACATACATCCACCTGTTCAAATTTTCGCATTTATAATATTAGCACAGAATAAGTAATAGTTGGTACAGAAGAATCACTCCGCAAGAAGATCTAAATAAATTCGAGTCTTGCTACGACGCGATACGGTGGAATTCAGCTCGCACAGCATTACGTACCTGCAAATTTATATACCTAGAAGTTTTGTCTCTTTCTATCGCATGCCTCTTATCTTTTCTTACGCTTTTAGGGTTGCTGCCTAGTGAAGAATAATTAATCTCCTTATTTGTAATTAATTTTCTACCGATGTAGGTATTACTGTTATTCTACCTTTGTAAAAAATATTGTTTCAACTTACCTAAAGTACAAAATGAAAAAAAAGTTACGACGAATAATTAGTAATACTACCTATGTTTTGAACATAATCAAATCTAAACATAATCTAATTGAATATTTGTTTCTTTTTATGTTCATTTTTAAATACTATTTGCGACCTCGATCATAGAATTACTGTGAGTGCTATTAGGTAGGTAGGTATCTACAACGTCCCGACGGGCGCGCGCGTGACACACGATCCATTCGAAATACGCCGGCGGAGCACTTCGCTGTAGGTAAATAACGGATGTACCGTGCGGAGTGAGCCAGGCCTGATATTAGTAGGAAGTATAGTAGTAAAACACCCAAATTGATTGTTTTTTTTTGAAGTCATGTTTTCAGCGCTGTATTTAAATTAAAACCTTAACTTTTTCATATATTGATTTAAATTATATTATAATAAATTATATTATCGATTAATTTATATTGTTGCCATTTGAATAAGCTTATTTTTATATCAGTGAGACCAACAACACGCAGAAAACAAAAACAAAATGTCTGTGTTTGACACATAGACGGGAAGGGGGTTGGACCGCACTTATTTATTTGTGTATAAAAGTGCTATAGATGAGTTTTAAAATACTAGGACTTCACAGGTTATTAAAGGTAAATTACTATAGGTGAACAAATCAATGGAACTACGAGAAAACTCCTCTTTAAGATGGCTGAGCTATTGGCACGGTTAAGCAAATCTGAAACACTACAATCTCTTGTGATGTTGTGTTCCTGGTATTAGTAACGTAATTATCAAAACAATTACTTATCCTATTAGTTCTATTTAAAAATTACCGACAAGCTTTTTATTGGGCATGGTTAAGCAAATCTGAAACACTACAATCTCCTGTGATGTTATGTGTTCCGGGTATTAGTAACGTAATTATCAAAACAATTACTTAATCCTATTAGTTCTATTTAAAAATTACCGACAAGCTTTTTATTGGTCATGGTTAAGCAAATCTGAAACACTACAATCTCCTGTGATGTTATGTGTTCCTGGTATTATCAACGTAATTTTCGAAACAATATAAAATTAACGACAAAATGTATCGATGAACTTATTTCCGCCTTGACGCAGTGGGTGTACGGGTAAATGCGAATTACCCCTCCACCCACTGGTGGTTGAAGGTGATGGGTGGACGGGTCATGGCCCAAAAATAGTGTTATTAAACATACCTAGAACATCGCCATAACAAGGCACACTGTATAATAGAAAACATTTGATCTTACTAATATTAAAAATGTGAAAGTTTGGATGTATGGACGTTTGTTCCTCAATCACGACAGAACGGCTCAATGGATTTGGATGAAATTTGGCATAGTGATAGTGTACAGTCTGGAATAGCACCTAGGCTACTTTTTATCCCGATATTCCCGCGGGGTTTGAAATTGCGCGGGTAAAAGCGCGCGAAACATCTAGTTACCTGATATTTAACATCCAGACCTCCGACAGATAATCCAATAGTGACGGCCGTGTGCTGCGATAGTTGCCTCGTCACTTGATGCACCTAGAAATTAATTTATCGTAATTATTATTTTTCTAATTTGATATCAAAATACTTCAAAAAGGAGACTTTTTTTACATATATCCATAACCTCACGCCTGTCTCCCTTTGGGGTAGGGACAAGACAAGGGAACACCAATTGCTTCGATCCAGACATACCCCTTTCGCTTCCTCCACGTTCATTAATCTTTTCATACATGATCGCCGGTTACGGGTACTTTTAACTAGGCCCTTTTTAAGAACGTCGCCTATTTGATCGGCGTACGTTCGCCTAGGGCGGCCCCTTCCGACTTTTTTTATTATGAACGAAACCCGCGTTTGACCTGAATCTTAACTGAAGGTAAGTGAATATGAGATCGAAGATGAAAGCATACTCTTCATAAAATACTACCGGAACACATCAACGCCAGAGCGGTAATATTTGGCGGCAGATTTTATATGAAGGGTGATTTTATATGAAGATTACTTACATAGATGATAAAAAGACATGGGATTAAGCACAACAGGATATTTCTAAAAGTTTCCAATTACTTAATAATTTTGTTTACGGCTTGGCTGTGCGGTATAAATATGACATGCTGGTGACTGTCCCACTCACTTATTTTCTTGTCAAGACAACAGCAAGAACGTCATGCTCCCTCAGGCGGCATGGCTAGTGGTAGCGTCGGGTATCGGGTCACCCTCTTCCCTAAAATATGGTTGAGGAGGGTGATGGCTGGTGCTTGCGTTAACTCGTGAACGGGTGCTACTAGCGGTGCCAGGTCGTTTTGCTAATGATACTATGACTATTTTATTCCATTCTTGTTCAAATACTCTGGTCCCAGTATGTCATGTTCGTATTGTGCATCCATAGCTCATTGCATCTGTTATGTAAGCAATTTGGTTGTGGCATGACATTGGCTCTCACAATTAGCTGTCTTGTGTTTGTTTTTTTTCATGTCACGGTCAATTTGTACTGTACCTATTTGTATTAATTTGATAATTCTGACTGAAAAAGAGTGCCAAGAGATTTTTTCCGCCGGCTTTTTTGTCTCTTGGTCTACTGTAATATTTTATTTAACAACTATCAACAACTAGTTAAAGCCGAAGTGTGTGATGACTGACTTCATCAAGTGTTTTGTGAAATTCCTAAGATGAATAAAACTTTTTGAATTTTTGAATTTGTTTGTCGCTAGCCTGTCGGACCCTTACGGGTGACTACCACCAAGCGACGGTCACTCGGATTAGTCGCCTTATACGACGCGCTTATCCAGGGGAAGTAGGGCTGGAATTTGAATGATAGGGTCGCCTTTTGATGATAATTCTTTAACGATCAGCCCGATCAGCGCGAGGATTGGTTAGAGGAAGATATTTTCAACTATCTGAAAATTCTGACATTCACTGATCCTATATCACCTTTATAAATATCCTCTAGCTAGAGTTTATTCTACATACATACATAACTTTACGCCTGTATACATTATAACAGCTGAGGTTATAAATCCATCTGATGTCACGTTTGATAAATTTGGAAGTACTGTCATGAAGAGTTTATTCTATCAAATGCAAAATGTTTTTTTTTATTCCGTACATTTCTGGAACCAATAAACAGAAATCTTCGTTATATTTTTTCTGTTTATTTATGGATTTATAGGTACTTTTCTGATCAGCAGGGCTAGCATGCTCACATCGATAAATACTCGAATCGACAACATAAATATTATTTTGTTATTTTATCCTATTGTGTAAGCTAATATGCGCACCATAATAGATAGAATTACTCGATTTGATACCATGATTAAGACCACAGAACCAAATACGTCATAAGCTTAATAAATAACATACACTAAATACCATATTCTAAGAAAATATCGATAAAAGGCCCGATTTATCGTTGTCGACAGGAGCATGCTAGCCCCGCTGGTAGCTTTCCCTGGTTGGTATGAGGACCAGTATGAAGACCCTGGTCACTCGATCACTGATTGCTGCACTTGTAGAGCTACCTCTCGAGTGTGTTATCATAACAATGATTTTTATCTTTGACGAGCGTTTGCCCGCGACTTCGTACACGCATAAACTCAAAAGTCCTATGTTCCGTTCCCGTGGGAATTCCGGGAATTCCTTCCATTATACAAACAGACACTTATTGAGGAACCTTTATACCAAGTATCACATCCGTGCACTCAAAGAATAAGATTTTATCATACAAACTAAAACATCATATATTTCCCGTTCCCGTGGGAATTTCGGGAATTCCTTTCATAACACAACCAGTCTCTTTTTGAAGAACTTTTATGGAAGGCATAAGATTTTTCATACAAACTAAAAGGTCCAATAATTCCCGTTCCCGTGGTAATTTCGGGAATTCCTTCCTTAGTGCACCCCTACATCCCCTAAAGAATGTATGTTCCAAATTTCAGCTCTCTACGCCCAATAGTTACGGCTGTACGTTGTCTGTCAGTCACTCAGTCACTCAGTAACTCAGTCAGTAACGGAACAGTTTTATATATATTGAATGATAATACTACCTACAAATACTAGATCACTTTAAATGAGGAAACTAAAATGTTTATTAAAGCCATATAAAAATTATGGGAATTATTAATTTTATAATTTTTTTGTTTTTCCGCCAAGGAAAATCTTTGGCACCCACTAAAGCAAACTCTAGCAGGAGGAGGATGAATCCTGTTACAGACGAATGGGCATTCTATAATCTGTTAACCCCAGTGGCTAACAGATATAGAGTGCCCAGACAGTGTGGGGACAGAAAGTTCGACCACGAGACTCCTTAGCCGGCTGAGCATACCCACTAAACATCCCCCTTTTATGACCCGCCTTGATTAAGGCTACTGATCATCATCGGAGCGACAGCCAATCGGTAGATAGAGGCTGCGCAGCGAGCGGCATCCTGACGGCTGCCACCAAAAGGAACTCTACTCATCATTTTTAAATATGTACTTAGATCGGCAGGATTAAACAGTATACAATATATACAATATAACTTCCATGCTGGACTGGGAGCGAAAGAAAAACGTAGAATGTGCCAGCTGCTTCTCTTCCCGGGCATACTGTAAAAGTCAGTTAAGGGACAGAGGTTTCAAAGGCGTTTTTGTGGGCGATAGGCTGACCCCCTGTCACTACAATAGTCTCATTCCATCTTTATAATACCTCCAAATTTGTCAAACATGACATCAGATGGTCTTATAACCTCTGGTGTTCTGCCTACCCCATAAGGGATACAGGCGTGACGTTATGTATGTATGTATGTACAATATAACATGAAAACGAATTGGAAGCCATATGAACTCAGTGTGATATTCAGAAACATGGTCTTAGGTATTAACATAGATTAAAACATGAACCGTATGTATAGATTTTGAAGCCGCTCAAGTTTATTAAGTAGTGTAATTTCTTTTATATATCTTTTATAATGATAATTGATGGAAAAACTATTGTACCGCTCACCTGAGCTCCCAATTCTCTGGTGGGTACCAGTATGACGACTCTGGTGACTCGATCACTATTACTGGACTTATACAGCAATCTCTCGAGTATGGGCAGCATATACGCAGCGGTTTTACCCGTTCCCGTCGCCGCACACGCGCAAATGTCTTTGCCTGGACGGAAATTATGAATAAATAAATAAATATTTCTGACACTCACACAACATTATCTAGCCCAAATTAAGTTTCTTAAAGAACTTGTGCTATGGATACTAGATAACTGATATACCTAAGAAATAGACATAGACAGACATAGACATAAACTTTATTCGATATTTCTGCACATCAATACAAAAAGACACATTTAAACAGACCTACATAATAATAATTTAAGAATCAAAAAGGTTAACAAATACACGAAACATGACAATAAAACATAAAGTTTACTCACAGGAGAAATTTTAAATGCTACATGTAGGCATACAATTCATAAAAATGGGCTTTGTGCCTCATCGTGCAAACGTGCAGAACTAGAATATATAAACATACATATTGAATAAATTCATATTTTTTTATTAGAATAAACTTAAATAAACATATAAACATCCATGACTTGACGACTAATATCTGTGTGTTCACATCACACAAATATCTGCCGCCGCCGGGATTCGAACCCAGGACCTCTGGCATAGAAGGCAATGTATGTTACCACTACACCAGCCGGTCGTCAAAAATTATAACCATAGATGATTAATTACTTATTAATAACAAATGAGAAAGTTTGGATTGATGTATGGATTTTTGTTCCTCAATCTCGGAATAACGGTTCGATGGTATTGGATGAAAGGCACAGTGATAGTGTACTGATTACCAACATTCCCGCGGTCTTCGAAATTGCGTAGGTAAAACCGTAAAAAAAATGAAATCCCCAGACAATCACACCAACTACATGGCTCGAAACTAACCAAAGCTTTTGTTACGGGATATCATGTAGTGAACTAGTGGGAACCTAGAATAAAAATTAATATAAATATATATACAGATATACATTAACACGCAAAACCAGAACATTTTTTTCCTGTTCCATGCGGGAATCGAACCCGCGACCTCACTGCACCACGAAGGTTCGTCAGACGTGAAATCTATGTCAATCAATCTAGAAGTCTTATAGTGAAGACCTTTCTATTGTCTTAATATAGATAACTTAGTTGATAAACTAAACAAGCATATGTCCAACCTGGGTCTCACTGAGACGGCGCTCTGCAGATACTGCGAAAGCGCAGAGGAAACCCCTCTACACCTACTGTGCCACTGCCCCGCAGTTATGCACAAGCGCTCCGCTCACCTGGATAAGCACGAGCTGGATCCAAAAGAGATTAGGAGCATCGTTGTAAGGAAAATCCTAAATTTCCTGGACTCCATTGGAGTGCGCGGCGAGTTATAAATTGGGTCTCACACAATAGATCTTTTAGGTCACAGTCCAGGTCAAAACCCTCAATAATAATAATAATAGTTGATAAAGCCAAAAAAATCAAAGATAACCTTACCCAACAACGCCACCGGTATTGTGGCAGCCTGAATCGGCGTCGGATGCACATAGTTCAGAGCCCCGATAGACTTCAGAAGTGGTCGGGACAGGTTCATAGTGTAGAACGAAGCATTCTCGTCATATTGAGGTGGTTCTTCGAAGAAGTCCGAATCGTATTCTATTTTAGCACCTTGGAATTCATCCGGTTCTTCTTGATCCTTCAAATGGAGTTTTAAAATAAGAATATGTTGATGATGATATTTGCTTGGTGGTAGGACCCCTTCTGGGTCCGCCTGGCTAGCGACCACCCTTTATATAAAGTCTGCCGCCAAATGTTACCACTCCGGCGGTAATGTGTTCCGGCAATATTGTATAAAGAGCCAGTTCCTTCCTAAACCCGTGTGCTTTCATCTTCGACCTCATCGTCACTTACCATCAGGTGAGATTGAGGTCAAACCCGGGTTTAGTCACTTATAAAAAAAAAAAGAGTACAAATACAAAAGCTTTTAATCTGTTGGCAATTACAATAATCACAAACAAAAGATCGAATATGAAATAAAATACTAACCATTCACTAGTAAATAATTAAATTTAATAAAATGTAATAACACTTATACTTAAAATTAACTGGAAGTTAGTATTGAGAAACGTCTTGTCTAATTACCTGAATTAACTTTTGTTTCTTAGTAAGTTTCTTTTGCTTGGTCTTGATTTCATCTTTTTTTAATTCGTCGTCTGATATTTCTAAGTCATCACCGTTTGCTCCATCGTCTAAAAATAAAAAGAATAAATCCTTTAAAAATTTAAAAGGAAACAACACATAATTTCTGATTATATACATTTTTATGATTATAATACATAATTTAATATGTCGCCTTGGGGTAAATAGTCTTTCCTAGTGACCAAACAAAAAATATTAACAAATGAAATTTTATTTATCAAAACAGCACACAAATTGGGAAAAATATTGATCACTATAGGAAATTATGTAAGGCAATTGTGTATCTAGACACGCGGCGGCGTGTTAAGCCAAGTTCAAGCAAAGGAACTGGCAAGTCAGCACCAAGTTTAATATTACACATACCACTTAGTACCACAATTGACCCTTCTATAACTCAAAACCGCTTTAACGTGAATACATAAAACTACGTGTGTTACATTATATCCATAAGGACATCTAGAAGCCCAAATTTCATGACACTAGCTCAAACGGTTATAAAGATATGGAGGTCAAAAAATCATAAATATACCTAGGATTAGGCATTGACCGACTGATTTATAGTACCTAATCCTAACCTACTTCCAGATGACCTAGAAGGATGAAATTTGGAATCCCGCTCGGTAATTGTGTGCCAACGTAGGAAAAACTAAAAAAAAATAAGTACAAAAAACGTTTAATAGCGCTAAACAACCGTCGGCCAGTATATCGTCGTCGGCGCGCGGCACCACTTAATTATACACAGAACAGAAGTAAATATACATATTCCACTAAAAACATAAATGTAAAAAAAGAGAGCCAAATTCAATACAAAAATTATGCCTGGCTGTGGGCTTCGCCGCAAAGAGAATGGAGATCTAAATGAGTGCCAACCTCTATGCAAAATCGAAATATGTATTTATAGGAACAAAATAACATTTAACTTGGCCAGTTTTCATTACATCAGTCATTTTATAAAGTTATTCAACACTTTAATCCTGATAAAAACTGACCAAGTCAAATCTAACCTACTTTAAGATCTCATATTTTTAAATAGGTATGGGCAATTGTTATAGGTATCCAATATAGCTTAGTCTTGATAAATAGAGTTGTTCCTATAAATACATATTTCAATTTTGCATAGAAGTTAGCACTCATTTAGATCTCCATTCTTTTTGGGATGAAGTCCACAGCCAAGCATAATTTTTGTATTGAACTTGACTCAAAATTTTACATTTATGTTTTTGGAGGTATTTTGAAAATGAAATGAAAAATGAAAATGAAAAATTTTAACCATCATAAAATCATCGAATGGCCGCTTAATTACGTCAAAAGAAACATACACAATATAAAGAAAACATTTCCCAGCCGGACCTGATGGGGGACCTTACTTGAGATAAGATAAAAAGTGCAGACGTTTATTCTCTATTTTTTTTTTTGTGTATGGTTATATTTTTATTGTTAGTTTTATTTTTCTCTGTACAAAAACACATGTATTCATCAACTTTATCATTTGCCAACATTGACCCCGGTTAATAACATAAATATTTGCCTCCAGTGTATACCCACTGGTTCCACTGAAAACCAGCGCCGTAGCATACTTGTGATGCTATGGCAACAAAGCTGAGTGGCAACCAAAATTAACAACTAAAATAACATTTAAAAAGTTTTACAAATCATACCTTTTAGAAAAACAAAAAAATGGTATTCCACATGGCTACTTGGTAACGGACTTCATAGTATGATGCCCACAACCACCACAAATACATACTTAGAACACTAATCACACTCAAATTTTATATGTCACATTTTATATGTATCTATGTTTATTTTATTATTAATTATCCATTGTATCTGCTTTTATCCTGTCTATTTTTATTATTTTGGCACTTTACATATTTTATTTTGGCACATATGTTTATTATTATTGTATAATGTAATTAATCTCATATAATATTACTTATCTCCCTATGAACGTTCCTTGGCTATGGCAGAATTATCAGTGATTTGTTCGCAAGAGCAATACTTCTCACTGAGCCATGGCCTTTTTGTACTGCCGCAACACACCCTTTTCATGTGTCTCAGTTATGTATAAAAGTAAAAGAATAAGTGTACTTTTTACCACCCAATTGTTTTTTAATATTGTTTTTTTTTTTCTTTCTACTTTTTGTTAATTTATTTATTGTAATGTGTGTGTTTTTTTAAGTACAAATAAATGAATATTATTATTATTATTATTATTATTATAACCATTTGGTAGCATATATCCCAGATTATTAGGTACCCTTTTCTATTCAACCACATATTATATTATATAGCATACTTTGTTATACGATTTATATTTATTTTAATCTTTTTTTTCTTAATAATTGCTTATATTAGGTACTTATAATTTGATGTAATGCACCAATAAATTATTTTTCTTTCTTTCTTTCTTTCTTTCAGACATTCTTGCAAGACCAAATAAAATGGAAGGCAACAGGCTACATGCTCAGAGGAAAGATTTTGAAAATGGAACTGAAAAGTTTATGTCAGTGATGGAAAAAGGAGATGTTGCCAAGATACTGTGATGATAATTCCGAAAAAACTCTAGGACCACAATGGACAAGAGTTGCTCTGTATAAATCTAGTAAGTATCTATGTTGACAGACTATAAGTTCATAACAACATCAAAAATTTTGTAAAACATGAATTTTAATTTTCTGAATATGAAAAGAACCTTGACTTATCAAAGTTTCGTCTTTAAAATAAAATATCATTTAACTGTTTTATCTTAGTGCATCTTAAATGTGTCCGTAAACATACCTTCTTCAACATCAGAATCAGTGTCCACCGCTTCAGGATTTCCATTCACTTTGACTTGAGCTCTCCGCCTCTCAATCTTCTCATCTATAGTTCTCTTTACATTTCGGCGGATGTACTTGTGTAAGTTATCCCAAGGGCTCTGAAACAAAATATTTGTGGTAAACAACATGTGCAAGATTTAGTGCCTCTGCAATTTGATTTCTTAACAATTCTATATCTATTTTGTATCTTTGGAATCATTATATTAAGGAACTCATAGTCTAGCCACATATCACTAAGTTTTTATAAAACCACATCATGTGCATAAACGGTTTTTATGAATTTACATTAAATAGTAAATATATAGTTCATTAAGTTCATATTTTTCAACATGAATAGATAGTAGATTTTTAGTTTTTATTAAACTTTCATTTACACTTACAATTTTGATTAAATGTATGCACCAGTTTATCATGAACATGCCAAAACTATGTAACTAAATAACAATGGTAAAGAAAACCCCTTCCTCATTACAAAGGAGGATCCCAGTCGTAGGCTTTTCGGTTAACAAAACGAAATGTATGTTAAAAAATTCATAAAATTATTCTGTATTTGCATAAAAAAAGCTACAAAAATA
Organism: Stenoptilia bipunctidactyla; assembly: GCA_944452665.1. Lineage (NCBI taxonomy): Eukaryota > Metazoa > Arthropoda > Insecta > Lepidoptera > Pterophoridae > Stenoptilia > Stenoptilia bipunctidactyla. Next base: position 9,359,658 of record OX101741.1, on the reverse strand, counting down.
TTGGACTTGTGAAACAAAATAAATGATAAAGACTGAACTATGATTACGGCGACTTCACATTTTATGATTATTGTTTTGGAAACATCAAGAATTCATTCAACAATAAAAATGAAATACACTTTTGATTATTTCACATGAATATTCAAACATTTTTACACATTATATTAAGAACATTAATAAAAACAATTGAAAAATATTTTGGATTTTTCATTTTTATTTTGGCATCACAACTGTACATTATAAACATTGTCAAAATTGACAAAACTCCAACCGACATTCGTTTTATTTCTTTAAGTGCGTTACGAATGCTCCCATTGTGTTTTTCTGCGTTTCTTGTGATTTTATACAAACTTGGCTTTCACATACGGACTTTCGATTACCTGTTTCATCTAATACTTTTGCTCTTACACCGGACACCGATAAAAACGATGGATCCTTGTGTGAACTGTGTTATTAATACTGGTCGCAGTAATATCTCACTATGCAATATCAATTAACAGGATGTGTACCAATTATTTATTTTCCTTCTTTAAACTAACCGATGAAAGATATGTTAATGAACTGTTTGCATTAGTAAATATTCTCAAAAAAATCTCAATAGCCTTAGTACTTACTACCTTTTCTGTTCATTTTTCTTATAATATTTCAAGTATTTATAACTCTGTTTTCAGATTGAAAAAGAATTTAAAACTTTCTTTATTATGTAGTTGATATTATATTATGTCTGTAGCTTTAAATATCATAATGATAGCTCAACAAAAGGCCTGGGCCCAGGCCTGTATGGGAAGGTGTGTTTCTCTTTTACAAACATAAATGTATGTAAGCTCTAAACCCAAACCTCTGATGCTGAGCAAATTATAGATTATCTTAAAAGTATAATTTCTCATGACCTGTGTTAAATTGTTTCTTTACCTTGTTGTATTCTTCTACTGATGCAGGAAACTGAAAGTTTGGGTTCAAATCCGCAGATGCTTTCAATCTATGCTTGGAAGGCTGATACTGAAATCATTTACAATAAAATAAATCAATACTGTGCACCCACATAAGAGATCCCTAGACCGCTGCACCCTTTAAGAGAAACATTAAATGTATGGAGATTGTACTAAAGATCATATTCTGTTTCTGTGTGTCTTGCGGATTCTACTAAACACTAATAATGTAGAAATTTTGTAGTCCCGAATAATGTCTGTTGGTCAAAACAAAAACGTGTTATACTGTTGATACAACATCAATTGCTCCAACGACTAAACCACAGTAATGGTGAATGAAATAAATATTAAATTTCATTATGTGTAACGTGCTATAAAGTAAAACGTGTGATAAACATACTTCGACTTCGTCCTCAGATTCCTCCGAAAAATTTTCAACTTCTTCCCCTTCATTTATGGTCCTTATAATACCAGGAAGTATCTCAAACTTCTCCATTATATATCACTATGAATGCATAAGAATAGCATTTGTATAAAATAAGAGAAATGAATATTTGTTTTGGTTAAAGATAGAGGTTATTTAATTGTCAAATGTCAAATCCACGCTACAACAGCAAAGCCTCTGAGCAAAGCTCAAGGCAAAAGTCGCAGTGCAAGAGCGAAGTGATTGAAGCGATTGAAGATCTTGAAGTGATATTACCCATGACTTACCCATGACATGACCTAGCTCTTTCGTTAAAAAAATTCAAGGAGAGCTGAAAGTGGGAAATAACATCGAAATAGAGAAGTTTTGGAAATGCTTTGAAGTAAAAATATAGCCATATGTCCGTACACTACTCTACGGGAACAGATTGAGTAGAATTCCTCGTTCCTAAATAAATGAAAAATGTGATAAATAAACAAAAAATCCTCGTTCCTATTTCGAACTAAACAGCTTATTCTCTTCCTACATTAGAAATTGCACTTTATGTAATTTAATTAGATTATTAATTGATTTACAAGTAAAGAAGTTAAGACCTTTTTGTGATTGCCAAGTTAATTTAACAATCACAAAAATTTCTATTTCGATGTTATTTCCCACTTTCAGCTCTCCTTGAATATTTTTAACGAAAGAGCTAGGTCTCGAGTAGGTCAAGGGTGTAGTGTTTGTATCTATGCAGTAGATGCAATACATCGTCTCACGTACCACACTGGAGGGGGCTAGCTGTCAACGTCAGTCGTGCGACGAACGCGGTACGAGTTGGACAAGCGCCTGCGCTCCAGGTTGTGTGTAGTAGTGAGCTAGTGACTCACTGTGTCCTTATTTAGTGGACCCCAGAAGGGTTCTACAAAGGGTAATGTCACTTCAAGATCTTCGATCGCTTCAAGTGTTGGCAAGTGAATGTAGGTAGTTAAGTTTATTCACTTAATTTATAAACATGTGTTATATATAATTGTGTTATGATGGATAACAGATAATGGGTAATAAACTTAAGAAATAGACAAACATAAGTACATATCGAATACGTCATTTTTATTTAGAAAATTACTTACATAAACATATAAACAGTCACGACTTGAGGGCCACTACCGCCGGGAGTCGAACCCAGGACATCTGGCATAGGAGGCAATGTACACTACACGATCTTTGTCACCAGAGAAAGTCCTTTTTCTTTCGGCGAATGTGCACAGCTGTGCTTACTGTTGACACGTTTACTTTGCTGTATTGTGTTGAAGGACCTACAATTTTATCGTATCTTCCTTATTTTTCAAAGGTAATACCTACTTTAATAAGTTATGTTTATATTCATATTGTTTGATAAAATAATCGAGTCAACAATATTATTTACTTCCATATTCTCGAAATAAATATACCTACCTAATTAACAAATGACCATCAGCAGTTATACGAAGAAATACGACTTCCAGGCCCTCAAGATTCAAATGTTATGTTACTTTTAAATGGTATATCACCCTTGGTTCAATAATAGTAATAATAAATAATAAAATCTCCAGACAATCACACCAACTACCTAGGAACTATCGAAAAATGTTTCGGTGTTCCACCTTTAAGGCTAAATTCACTTGCACTTTAATAACTAGGCTGTTCGGTTAGCTCCGCCTTGTAACCTGTCTTAATTGGTAAACAAGATTTCGAGGTCAAATCGTGTATTTTTTTTAAATAAAAAAATAGAAAATAAACGAATAATAAAAAACATTTAAATGGTTTCACTGTTTAGTTACAATTTATTATTATAGTTTATTTTTATCGGAACAAACATATTTTTAAATGGAAAGTTATGTTAAAAAAAAGACTTGATTTGATCTCGGAATCTTGTTTAACAAATAAGACAAGCTAAAAAAAAATTAGTATTACCCCCTTACTCATATGAAATATCAAATTAAAATATTTTATAAAACGTTTTGTTTCTTTCACTCTTTTGCAAAATGAAAGAGAGCCAACACATTTAATCAGTGTTTTAATAATATTCGGAGAAAAAGGGATCGACAAGGGTTTACCTACGACTAAGTAAGTAACAAGGAGTAAACAAAGTGCAAGCACACCGATGATTATAGATATGAGATCTATATTGTTTCATTGGCTGCAGAGAAAAGTAGGCGGAGCTTCGATCCAAAAGCCGTTCTAGGGAAAATTTTCTTAACTGGAAAATTTTCTTAACTGAAAAACCGGTGGACGGGATGCGATTGTACATGGCCCCAAAGTAAGCATAGCTTGTGTTATGGGATACCATGAAGCGAACATGAAGCTACCTAGAATATAAATACCTAGATATAAAAACACCCAGACATGGAACATTTTTTTTCTTGTTCCTTGCGGGAATTGAACCCGCAACCACTGGCGTCTGAGGCAGACAGGTTTACCCCATCGCCAAAGTGGTCGTCAAAATAATAATAGGAAGTAAGTTTAAACAAAAAAGATAGAACTGATCGCTACTCTTTTTATTGCTTTCAAAGCCCCCCCCCCGGTGCGGTGGTACAATGTTAATATACAAATTTCCCAAAAGTCAACGATATGCCGAAAGCAGGAGAATTGCAGACATATGCTTCTATCATTTAAAGCCGTAAATTTTAAGTCATCTGCCTTGGTTTACTCGAAAAAGCTGTTATTTTTCGTTTTATTTTAGAAGTAATCTTACAAGTATGATAAGCGCTCATTCACAGACAGCTCATCGTCTGTCGTCATCAATCGCTTTATTGATAGAAGTCGCATCACTCACTCACGTATACTTCACGTCCGTCCCGTTCGTTTGCAATTTCGGATTTCTGCGGATTACTCCTACGTTGTTCCTACTAAAGTAGTTGAAAAAGTATACCTATTACAATCTTTCTATGGTAGTAGTTTGTGTTAAAGTAATGGTTAGAGTTAACAAATTAAAGTAATGCCGAAAAAATCATTTACAATGGGAGACCACCTTTTTATACACGACGATATTAAACTGTAAGTATTACGAGATTACTAAACTTGTTGTACCTATCTCAGATTCTTTTTAACTATATTTTCTCGGGCAGACGATGCCGGCAAGTACAGATAATATTTAAATATGTACTTGTTTATTTCTATAAAAAAAATGTAACTTATTAAGTATCATAGTTGTGTTTAACTCAGCTGTAGAGATAAACAATGAACACATGACCTTTGACGGATTTCCCTGAACTAATTATTTAATTAGTTACATTTTTGTAAGAGTTCATTAAAGATTACCTACAGTACTTACACAATATGAAGAATAACCCTACATACTTAAGTTGTTTTAAACCTTACTACAAATTACAGGTACACTACATCAGATAAGTTCTACTTTGAACCCACTATAAACCCTACAGAAGTTTTAGTCATTGACAGAGTCACGGGGCAGGCATCTGTACAAGGTACCTATTACAAGTATTTTGAATTTTAATAATAATAATACCTGTAAGTATAATGTCATACTTATAATCATTGTGCAGTAATATTTCAAAGTAAAGAAGCATATTATGATTAAAAACATTATGACACATTACAAACAGAATTAATCTGAGCAAGTTAAATTAGTTATTTTATATGATTTAACAAACTAATAGGGCAAATGAACCAATTTTTTTTAATGTACAAAATGCACATAAAAAAAAAACATCAGCATTGTTGGACTGCACTTAATAAGTGTTTCAAATATTTATTGCAAAAATGCTCTAAAATAACATTTTAATTACTCAATAGATTTTTTTTTGCGCTACAAAGTGAAATATTAATCTGTAATAGATATTATTATTGTTTCATACATTTTGTATGTTATTCACTTTGATTTGTATGCCAATTCAGCTCTGTCTGATGTTGAAGTTGATGAATAATAGAGTAACTGTCTATAATAATAGCGAGTAATGTAAAAAAATACTGTTTTTAAAAAAAGTATGTATGTGTAAAAAAGTATCTATATCTGATACTAACACCTCAATGTAATACTTATACTTTAAAGTAAACCTGTATCAAAAGGGTATCTCAGAAACACATGTTTAATTTTATGATTACAGCTTATGGCGCGGTGAAAGTTCCATCTCCAGTGAATGACTACAAGCCAGTATGTGGATTTCTTGGTTCTATCCGACTTATATCTGGATTGTACCTGGTTGTAGCAAAATACAGGATTTTGGTAAGATTTCTTAGTCATGAATTAACAGCAACTATGTTGCACAAATCACCACAATTATGGGGATAAAATATGGAGATCTATAGACACTGCTTTCTTGTTGTAGAATAAGTAAATAATACTGACTTCTCTAGATTAGAGGGAAATAGATTACCTACAGGATTAATGTTTAAAGTTAATTTCTAAGATTTAATGATATCTTTGTGTGTGGGCTAATACATACCTACAGTGAATATTAATTTTATACATATCAATGGTAAGAAGCAAACTTGCTGTAACCCACAAATTGCAAAATGCTTATGAGAGCCCAAAAACTTTCTGAATTTTCGAAAAAAATACATATTTCTTAAAGTAATATACCTACAGACGTAATGTAGAACCACGGGAGTAAGACCATTCGACACAGGAAATTTTTCTGATTCTAAATATGAAATTAAAAAAAATAGGATACGTGTGGGTTACAGCAGGTTCGCTTTTTACCGTTGATATGTACAGTCAGGTCTAATCTAATGTATACCTTTTCATTGGACATTAAAACTAGTGATGTCGCAGATCACTAAAAATATAGATATATACGGATCCGTAAAATGGACATTCTGTGTCAAGATCTGCGGATACGGATTTTTATTTTCTTATGCTATCAGTATAGGCGTGAGTGACCTTGAAACGATAGGTTACACTTCGTTCGCCGCAACGACACGCAGGACATGTTTCGAATTGCGTCGCGTGGATATTACTTTTATTTAAAAAAATACTCTGAATAGATTTTAAGATTTTTTTTTAATTCTATCTCATCTCCTACATACATCATTTCATCCTATAAATTGAAAATTAGTAAATAAAAGATCCGTAAAAGATCCGCGTGAAAAGTAACATCACTACTTATATCACTACTTAACATGCTCTTTACTTTAAAGCGCCCCATTACAATAATGGTAAACAATTGTATTCCTAATTAGCATTTAATTATCATGTTTATCTTTAGCAACCGAGGTAAACTTATTATGACCAAATGAGTTGCAAAGTGAAATACATTTCATTATACAACCCTGTACAATAAATCATTAATTTAATAATAGCTCACGACCTGGTATGTACCCTATATGTGTAGCAGTTATTTAATATGATCTATTAAACAACTATTTAACATATCTTCACCTTTTACCATTATTGTAATGGGGTGCTTTAAAGAGCATGTTAAGTACCGGTTTTGGGAGCTGTATATTCGTATACCTACAGAGGTCTTAAGGAATTAAAGATATGAATAGTGTCCTTGTAAATTCTAGCATAATAAGCATTGGACAAGATGTCACTGAGAGAGCTAACTGCTTTTTCTTTTCAACCGACTTCAAAAAAAGGAGGAGGTTCTCAATTTGTCTGTATGTTTGTGTGAACCGATTTAGATGATTCTTATTTCATATGATAGAGGATACTTCACACTTGGTCCCATATAAATTTCATCGAAATCGATTGAGTACTTCATGTTTTTTTTTTAAATGTATGACTTCGGAGATCGTTTAACTTGACGACCTTATACTTCAGCCAAAGTTTTGACGTGAAGTCGATTTTTAATGCTCTGATTGTTATTAGATCAAATAACGAAAACTAATCTTCAAAGGATTGTAAATTGTGATGATTATTTCAATCTTGTATTTAGGATTGACGCCATTTTTTTCAATTAATTTAGTTCACTTTTATTTGAAAATAGCTTTTAGCCTCGTAGGGTTGGCTTAGTCTTGCCACCCCTCGATAAGGGTGTCGTAAAAGGAGACTATAATAATACCCCTTCAGGGTCAGACTTCAGCTTCCATACTGGACTGGGAGCAAAAGAAAAACATAGAATGTACCAGCTGCTTCTCTTCCCGGGCAAACTGCAAAGTCAGTTAAGGGAGAGTTCCCTATCACTGCAATAGTCCCTATCCATCAATATAATACCTACAAAGTCAAACGTGACATCAGACGGTCTTACTACCTCCTGGTGTTCAACCTACCGTGAAATTAAATAAAGTTCTGTTACTATTTACTTTACTTACGCCTGAGTCAATCGCGGCACGTGACCTGGCACGCGGATCGCTGCCAACGCTAGTTACCATGCGTTGAGTAAAGAATTGTTTAACTTTCGGTCAAGTTTACTCAAGTAAATATTCAATATTTATTATATTTTATCCCTTAAAGTTTGATTTAAAACTATCACGTCCAGGCGCAGTCCCAGACTGAAATTTGGGGGGTCACAACTGAATTTTGGAGGGTTGTGACGACAATTTTTTTGTATCAGAAGTATCTTTTTCTTCCTCCTTCTCTTTTAAGGGGTTCATCTTTTCATGATTTTAAAATAAGAATGTTAATTAAATCATTAATTAACTCATGTCCCTGTGACCCCCTCCCCCCTGGGACCGCGCCTGATCACGTCCTCGAAATTTTAAAGTTTTCCATCAATCACCCTGTATAATAATAGTAGGTACTTAATTTTTCACTAGAATTCCCTATACATAAATAAGAGTTTTTTCGCAGTTTTTTCTCACAACTCTGTAAGCCTCCACCGCATCAAAAGTAGTAAGCCGCACGCCGCCGCAAAAGTAGTATGTGCGCTAGTGTAACCATGCGTTGCGTGATTAATTCTTTAACTTTCGTTCAAGTTTACTTAGTAAATAATTTATATTTATAATTTTTCAACCGACTTCCAAAGATTATTTATTATTATTTATTTTTATTTTTTTATTTTGTTTTATTAAGAAAACCAACAGCGTGTTATACAGTTTGACAAAGTGTAGTAATTAAAAGTAAAGCCAATAACAGGTTTCCCTACAAAACTACATAACAAAGTAAATTCCATCCTTCTTAGTTATTAAAAATCAAGTGACTTAATACTTTGTGAAATTCTTTACAACTATACAAGAAAAAAAATACGATAACAATAAATAAAAGCATAAAAAGTCTAATAGGAACCAAAGGTCACAAGTATGCAAGCTTAAGAAAAACACTTACTTGATCCATTTCGGGCAATAATCGATGTGGTTAATTAATTTTGAATCCAAATATACACATAAGAATCACCAAACACAAGTATTTCATAACTTTCAATTAAAAGGTAGGAAGGCAAGTCATCCATAATCATAACATAGATAATATTCTTTTTTACGTTTGACAAATTTATAGGTATTTTTATGATAGAGAGAGGCTATTGCTGCCTGACTGTAACATAATTATATTATGTATAATATATTTAAAAGTCAGCATTCTTATTTTCAAATTCCATAAAACACACCGTTATTCATTGGAAGCTTGATAAATAGAATAACTGGGTGTTCTATTTATGCTTTAAAAAATAATAACACTTATAGATATTTTATTTAAGAGCTGTGGATTTTGTTACAATTAAATAAATAATAAAAAAAAATACTTAGGAACAAGGCAAATGTAAGCATCTGATATCATATGTTGAGTTCTCGAACGTAATATTAAGTCAATTATCAATTTATCAGATAATCAATATTTATGTTTTACATACATACATACATAACGTCACAGCTGATGCCTTATGGGGTAGGCAGAACACCAGAGGTTACAAGAACATCTGATGTCACGTTTGACAAATTTGATACAAGGTTTTTTTACGACTTTATGACTTTGTACTTCGGTAAATCCTTATCTGATATAATCGAGGGAAGTTCCGGGTCATTGATTTACTGATATGATTTTCTTACTACTCATGAGGAAATCTCAAAAATCTGTAGTTACAATATTACTAGAAAAAATAAATGTTTGATAAAATAAGGTACATGGACGCGGTGCCGGCGCTCGATGGCTTATTTATAGGTTTTAAATGAAGGGCTTATGTAGAAGGTAATATAACGCTTATTATACAGGGCTGTTTTAAAGTCACCGGTCAAATTATTGTTACACAATAAGTATAAATATAGAAACAATTTTTTTACAATGAAATTAATATATTCGCTTTTACATTAAGCAAAGCATGGTCACTTTTAATTACGAATGAATACCATCAAAATAAAGATGATGCCACTGCAGGGCTATGAGACTCTCCCCTGGGTGACGAGGAGGTATAGGCCATAATCCACCAAGCTGGCCCAGTGCTCGTAGGTGGATACCAGAATTTTCAGAGCGCCGAGATGGCTTCTGACAAACCCTAACGACTACTGTTTACAGCACCCGGGACCGACTGCTTAACGTGCCCTCCGAAGCACGGAAGTGGTCGTGAGAAATGAATCGTCGGCGGTCACCCATCCAAGTACCGACCCCACCGAACTTTGTTTAACCTGTAATATCGTATGATACACACAGTAACCACGGCGCCACGAAAAACACCATGAGAATTATTGAGATATAATAATTTAGCAAGTAGTATGGAACGAACCCGCAATGTATTAAGTAACGCAGGCCGCCTAACATAATCTGTGAAATATATCATAAAAAATATATCAATCAATATTTGTTTTTTTTTTTAATTTCAGATGGGTAAAGTAAATGGACACGATATTTACCAGTTGGCCGGCACAGATGTCATCCCATATGCAAAGTCTAACATACATCTCACATCTAAACAGGTATTTAAAGATAATTTTTCTATACAGGGTGTATTCACGAGCTACAGATAATGCTGCTCTCCGTATTGTCGTGTTTTCGTGGTTATTGGAATCTTATAAATTGTAACTTATAAGTAATCTATACAAATATAAAAAGCTGAAGAGTTTGTTTTTTTGTTTGTTTGAACGCGCTAATCTCAGACTCTACAAGTGGGATTTCAAAAATTCTTTTTGCATTTGATAGCCCAACTCTTGAGGATGGTTATAGGCTATATTTTATCCCCAAATTCCCACGGGATCAAAAGTTACGCGGGTAAAACCGCGCGCGGTGTCTAGTCAATAATAAAAGTAATATATAAACTTATTAATTGAACAATGTGAAAACATTGCATTTTATTTATTCAAGGTATCATGTTTTATTGTAAATTTACTGCTCAGCACCTATACAATCTATGTATATCTAAATAAAAATACAGAAATTTCAAAAGCTCCGGGTTCGAGCCCCAAGCTAAATACAAGCATTTTGAAATGTCTGAATGCAATTTTTCAAAAGCGTTTACATGGTTTCTAAGAATAGTCCTTCGTATGTTTTTTAGTTGCAGACTTTCCCATACTGACCTATCTCAATGGTCAAACCCACAGACATACACCTACATAGACAACGCAAATGCATGTACTTTGCGTGTCCGAACCCCGACCAAGAGTCAAGGTTGGTCGCCGCTAGATTCATTGCCCGTGTATGTATGTCGTTAAAAATCGATTTCACAATATCGATATCGTTCTTAATAATCAATTTCATCGGCGGCATCGGTGTATTTGAATCGGTTTGTATATCCCAGCAATAAGTATCAGCTGTGACGTCACAAAAGGTGTTAAAACGTCGGCACGCTTGGTTTCAATAAAAATCGTGACACTTGCGTTGTCTATGTAGATGTATGTCTGTGGTCCAACCTGTATATTTCATTTATTTTTGTTTTCGTAGATTGAGCTCAACGGCACATACGAACGAATGCTCCTGGCTGCACTCGAGACGCCCGGCTTGTACTTTTCATATGGATACGACCTCACACACTCGATGCAACGACTTAATTCTGCTACTTCACATTTTCATAAGGTATAGTCATTTGTGGAAGCCCTACAACTGAGCCCTACTTCCACAATTTCAAGGCGTAGCGCCAGGCTCCGGTAGCTCAGTGGAAGAGCACTCGTCCGGCAAACGAGAGGTCCCAGGTTCGAATCCATTTTAAATGCAAAAACTTAAAAACATTATTAATTGCTTTGTTTTCGTCGATGAGGGTCGTTTAAAAATAGCCCTACGGCCCTCTAGTTGGTAGGACCTCTTCTAGGCCCTACTGGCTATCTACCATCCTTCATAAAAAATCTGTCGCCGAATATCACCGCTCAAACGATGATTTTTCCGGCAACGTTTTCTGAAGACTCAGTTCTGGGTGTAAGAACCCGTGTGCTCATCTTCGACCTCATCCGTTACTGTCAGTTGAGATTGAGGTCTAACTCGGTTGTTGTCTTAAATAAAAAAAACTCTACTTCATCATCATCATCATCACAACTCTTTGTAATGAGCCCACTGCAGGGAATGAGTCTCTCCCCTGGGTGACGAGAAGGTATAGGCCATAATCCACCAAGCTGGCCCAGTGCTGGGTGGTGGATGCCAGATATTTCAGGGTGCCGAAATGGCTTCTGACAAACCCTAACGACCTGTATACAAGTATACAGCACCCGGGACCGACTGCTTAACGTGCCCTCCGAAGCACGGAAGTCGTCGTGAGAAATAAATGAACGGCGGTCACCCATCTTAATATCGGCCGCACCGAGCGCGCTTAACCTGCGATATCGTTTGATATGCACAGTAACCACGGCGCCACGACGACTTCACTATTAAACTATACTATGCACAAATTCTTAACAACGAAATCTTAACTCTTAGAAAAGTTCAAAAAGGTATTTGAAAAATAGTGCAAACAATTTTAGACATTTGTTTCATAGTAAAATTACCGCTTATCAATCGATATCTAAATAGAAATAGCGTAAGTTTTATTTTTCAAAAGTTTTGGGTTCGATTCCCGAGCAGAGTGAGAGTTTTTCGTTAATCTGTGAATGCAATTATTATTATTATTATTATTATGTATGCATGCAGCTACACGCCTTTCGGCGGGAAAGACAAAATCCCGACAATCACACCAACTATATGGCCCCAAAGTAAGCATAGCTTGTGTTATGGGATACCATATAGCGAACTAGGGGGGAACCCAGAATATAAATACATAAATAGATAAACACCTAGACACGTAACATATTTTTTTTCTTGTTCCGTGCGGGGATCGAACCCGCAACCACTGGCGTCTGAGGCAGATAGGTTTACCCCATCGCCAAAGTGGTCGTCGTTTAGTAGTCTTTTTATTTGGTGTCATGGTTCCTAAGAATAGATCGTATATCTTTTACTTTCCCGCACTGACCGTTTAGAGGCGCCATCTGTTATGCAGACTAGAAATCTCCTAACCTCCATTTTGTTTTCTCTGCAGTTGTCTATGGTCGCCCGGGCAGAGAGTCGATTCCTCTGGAACGGCTACCTGCTGAAAAGCTACTCTGACATGGCTTTTGCTAGGTTTGCACTGCCGATTATACAAGGATGTATCCTTTTACAAATTATCTTTAAGTATATTATATGCGTTATACCTGGCGCGGCGAACCTTGATCCCTATGACACTGACAGTAATTTCCACAACATAACCTTGTAGTGCCGTCACCGTTACATTAGAATCGTATTGGAGGCTTCTAAAAATGGCATTTATTTATTTTACGTAGCTATATTCCAATAAAATTATGTGTTTTAATAAATACCCTACGAAGTAACTTTTGCAGAACGTAAACGTAAAGTGTGATGGAGATAATTTCTTGCAAATGTTATGAATTGTTATAATTCCAACGGAATATCATTTTATTGGAATATAGCTACGTAAAATAAATAAATGCCATTTTTAGAAGCCTCCAATAGGATTCTAATGTAACAGTGACGGCAATACAAGATTATGTTGTGGAAATTACTACCAGTGAAATAGGGATCAAGGTTCGCCGCGCCTAGAATAAAAACTTTGTATTTAGTATGATTATATAATAACTCGCCTGTATCCCTTATGTTGAAGGCAGAACACCAGAGGCTATAAAATCATCTGATGTCACGTTTTACCAATCTGGAGGTATTATAATGGTAGAGAGAGACTATTGCAGTGACAGGGGTTTAGCCTATCGTCCACATAAAGCCAGTAAAATCTCTTAGTTGACTTTTACGCTATGCCCGGGAAGAGAAGCAAATGGTTTCTGTTTTTTTTTTGCTCCCAGTCCAGCATGATAATAATAAATCTAAAAGATAACTAAACAATGTGTATTCTAATTTCTATGCTGGTGCTGGCTTCGAATCCTGATTTTGAATTTGTTATAAACTTCGTAATTGTCATCATGTCATAGAAGACGGTATGTTTATTTACTTCATTTATCCATTACCCAGAGCCCATAACACAAACTCTTTAAAAAAACTCAATTTTAGCTATATTCTTGCAAATAATTAAATGCAGTAAAATGACAGTTCTTGTGTGCCTACTTTAGCGAAGCAAAAAAACTGTGATGCGGTTTAAGTGAACGAATGATATATATTTTTAATACTAACTTCGTCAAATTGGGAAAAATATATATATTTTGACACACAAAATACTTTATGCTGTCATTTTCGCATTTCTAGAGTGGAGACGCTTTACATCACTTCCTTAAATTAATCCTTAATCCTAAAAAGCTAATTTTAATTCTTCTGTAATCGTATTACAGCACAATCTTGTGTGATTATAATAAAATATACCCTTAACTCGAAGTGCAGTCGTGTCAATAAACCGAGTGGTACTGAATGGGCACCAACTGTCATGGACCGTGATATCCCGTCGCTGTACCGACAGAGCTGGTACCAGGTTGTTCATGAGAGGAGTTGACAGTCAGGTAAGTGATCACTTATAAAATATCTAGAGGCATTTCTCCGCCGTGAATTTGACTGACTTTGTCACGTGTGAATTTACAAAATAATTATTCCTTATAACAATGGCTATCTGCGACTGAAAGTCTCCTCAAAATCGTATTTGGCCTTTAGCTCCCAACTCATCCCATTCATGTATTGTTTATTCGTGTATGTACCTAGCTTTTAGTTTTCTTATAAGTCCTTAAATCGGGCCAGCTGTTTTAGAGATTAGGAGCAACAGACAGACAGATGAAAACTTTGAAAAAATAATTATTTATGTAAATGCCCTATATACTTTCATAGGCATTAAGTAAGCTGTTAAATCATAATTCATGAATTTACATTTGACAAACAGACTCTACAGTTTTATACAGGGTGACTGGTGACGAATTTTAGATACTGAAGGAGAGCACTCTGTACTCGATTCTGATCATAGTTATGTAATAATAGTAGGTACTTAATTTTAACTACAATTCCCTATAAATAAATACTGCTATGATACTATTTACTTTACATACAACTGAGTCAATCGCGGCACGTTCGGTTAAGTTTACTCAATAAATAATTAATATTTATTTTTTATTATATTTTTTCTCTTCATGTATGATCTTAAACTATCACGTCCTTAAATTTCAAAAGTGACCCACCAGTCACCCTGTATATTTGTTTAGCGTTGTTATATTAATATCAATGAAATTGGATTCACTGTTGTTAGCTCTCTAGCTAGCCGAAATGCACTTTATTGAATCCCGATAAGGGTCGCTATTTCATTAATTCATTTTGCGGAGTATCTTCTATACCTTTTATATATTATGCAGTTAGTACTTATATTTATATATTCTTGTAGTTTTTAAGAATACTGTTTATTTACGTAAATAGTATTTATTGGTCTGTCTATTGAATTAGGTCTAACCTGTAATAATAGAATAGGCATAGAAATAAATAAATATTCTGTGATATTAGTGAGCACGATGCTATCATAAATAAAAACACTCTTAACCCAACAGGGCAACGTAGCGAACTTCGTCGAAACAGAACAAATTATCGAACGTGGAAGCGATAAGGTATCCTTCGTACAAACTCGAGGGTCTATCCCATTATATTGGACGCAATACCCGGACCTCAAGTATAAGCCGGAGTTCCGGTTGGACCATTTGGACCACGTAGCCGCCTATACGAAACATATGAGGGACCAGCTGCAGAGATATGGCAGTCAGGTGCTGATTAATTTGGTGAGTTTTGGCTTATTTAATTATCATACTGCGTCTATTATGTTTTTGTATTTTGGAGAGCTCACATAGAGCTAATGATACTATGACTATTTTATTCCATTCTTGTTCAAATACTCTGGTCCCAGTTTGTCATGTTCGTATTGTGCATCCATAGCTCATTGCATCTGCTATGTAAGCAATTTGGTTGTGGCATGACATTGGCTCTCACAATCAGCTGTCTTGTGTTTGTTTTTTTTTTTCATGTCACGGTCAATTTGTACTTTAGGTACCTATTTGTATTAATTTGATAATTCTGACTGAAAAAGAGTGCCAAGAGTTTTTTTCCGCCGGTTTTTTTGTCTCTTGGTCTACTGTAATATCTTATTTAACAACTATCAACAACTAGTTAAAGCCGAAGTATGTGATGACTGACTTCATCAAGTCTTTGTGAAATTCCTAAGATGAATAAAACTTTTTGAATTTTGAGCTGTAGACTTAACTTTATCATACCCGTCTGCGTATAAAACTGAACAAAAATTTAGGCGAAAACCCGTCATTTTCATTGACAAGGTTACACATTTGGATAGCAGTTCAAGTAATGAAAAAGATGGATTAAGGAACATCGATATTTTTTCGTGCAATTCTTGATTAGGGAAACATTTCAACATATTATACTTCATACGGAGAAATGTTTGCGATCAGAAAAGTTATGATTAACACACAGGAAATTAAAACTAATTAAATGTTACTAAAAATGTAGTGTGGGTAATAAATATCTTATTCATTATCAGATATACTTTGGTTAACTATCATAAAACATTGGTGATATTTTTTAGCCTCTTCAAACTGTATTTATTATATTAAAAACAAATAAATTGTTTCGAAAATCTTTCTGTCATGTCTACCTGCATAGTTGTAGCTTACATAAAACTATTATACATTATGTACATACATACATTTATACATACATACATAACTTCACGCCTGTATCCCTTATGGGGTAGGCAGAACACCAGAGGTTACTAAACCATCTGATGTCACGTTTGACAAATTTTGAGGCATTAAGTATAATGATGGAGAGAGATTATTGCAGTGGTAAGGGGTCAGCCTATCGCCTACAAAAAACCTCCAATAAAACCTCTGTCCCTTTACTGACTTTTACAGTTTGCCCGGGAAGAGAAGCAGCTGGAACATTCTATGTTTTTCCTTTGCTCCCAGTCCAGCATGGAAGATTTATTGATTATTATATGTATTTTTATTATTCTGCCGTCCTACCGTAAAAGGCCGCTAAGTGCAAAATCATATTTTCGAGAAAAAAGACAAAAACCCACCAAACTTGTTTTCTAGAGTTGTATGTAAGATAGCTCACATCTGTTGAAAATATATCGCAATTACACACTTATAATGCGATTAAAGGAGTTTAAAGTTTCTACAATCTAGAATTTTTATGGTTTTTATAAGCTAGGTAGACCAAAAATGGCAAAATGTCATTTAGCCGCCTTTGTTGGTAGGACGGCAATATTACAATAATTTTATCATTCATTAACGAAATGTTAGATCTACATTGCTGGTTTCCTTCGTCGTAGATCGACCAGCGCGGTAGAGAAGAAGCATTGGAGCGCGGTTACCGCGCGGCTGTCGCTGCGGCGGCGTTGCCCGCAGTGCGATACGAACCTTTTGACTTTCACGCGGAATGCAGAGCCATGCGGTATGATAGGCTCAATGTGCTGATGGACCGAGTCGCTCATGAGCAGGTCAGTTTTATTGTGATTAGAAATAAGTGTGAATTGTGTTTACTTAAACTTCGTCAAAGTTAAAGTCAAAAAAAAATCTTTATTTCGTAGGTATTTACATAAGGTTTAAAGAACTTTATTTCTCACTAGCTGCTGCCCGCGACGTCGTCTGCGTGAACGCTATGCAGCACCAAACGCACCTACGATTATAACACTGCTAGCGTGATAATATGTAGCCTATATGTTGACCCGACTTCTTAACTATCTTCATGCCAAATTTGAAGTAAATCCATGCAGTACTTTTTGAGTTTATCCCGGAAAGACAAACAGACAAACAGACAAAAATTCTAAAAACTATATTTTTTGTTTCTGTTTCGATTGTAGATCATACCCCAAGTATTCTTTTAAAAAAATATTCAATGTACAGTTTTGACTTTCCTACCATTTTATTATATGTATAGATAAGAACAAGTTACAGTTCACTTAAAATGAGATTTTAAGTGAAATGTTGATTAATTAAATAAGATGAAAGATTTATATTTGTTTGTCTCTGATTTCTTGTAAGTACATACATTTAAATAATCTTTTTCATATAAAAATTAAGAAAGAAAGTATTACATCAATATTTTGATAATAGAAAATGATACATATGCTAATTGTTATTGATATTTTGGAAATGGTGTTTTAATCTAAGTTTATATGACTCGAAAGAGTTTATTTCTTTTAAGTTATTTGGTAATTTATTATAAACTTGTGCTCTCTCAAATAAAACTGTAGTTTTTCCGTAACTATACATATACATACACGTGAAATACGACAAATTATTTACAAATCGGACTGACTCTACAACTAGTTCGAAAAGTCGATCAGTTGAGAAGAAGTGGCAAGAAACTCAACAGCAATCATCTTTTAAAAATACCCAATAACAGTTTACAGCCAAGGACTCCCATCTTCTTGCATCCGAATATCTTATAGTAGACCTCTTCACACACTTCTTTTACCTTATCCTTAAATCTATCGAAGGGTAAATCTTAAATATTTTTGGAATTTTATTATAAAAGCGTACACAGTGACCCATGACTTTGTGGAGTCTACTATTATAGCCTGATAGTTTATATAGGGTCGCCACATAATAGTCAATAATATTTAAAAAAAAAAAAATTTTTCCTTATTTCAGACCCCCTCATCGTTCTTAATCTGCTATTAAAATATAATTTATGTTTTACATTTTAACTCGACGTTTCGGTATCCTTGCAGAAACGCGTGGTTACGGGGTAAAGTGTAAAATATGAATTATACGCGATAAATCTGGTTGAAAAGTGTTTTATCTATACTTCTATATACTAATATATAAAGCTGAAGAGTTTGTTTTTTTGTTTGAACGCGCTAATCTCAGAAACTACAAGTGGGATTTGAAAAATTATTTTTGCATTTGATAGCCCAACTCTTGAGGAGGGTTATAGGCTATTTTTTATCCCGAAATTCCCACGGAATCAAAAGTTACGCGGGTAAAACCGCGCGCGGTGACTAGTAATTTATATTTTACATTTTTAATCGACGATTCGGTGTCCTTGCAGACACCCGTGGATACGGGGTAAAATATGAATTATACGCGATAAATCCAGTTGAAAAGTGTTTTATTAATAATGTTTTTAAGTTTTTTGCATTTAAGATGCTCAATCATTCTTTAAATAAATGAAAAATGTAATAAATAAAAATTACCCGACCAGGATTCGAACCTGGGACCTCTCGTTGTTTTTTTATTTTTTATTTTTATTTATTACATTTTTCATTTATTTAAAGTGTTTTATTAAGTTTTGAAAAGTTAAGACAATATTAACCAATCATTTATTACCTTTCCAGTCTGAATTCGGATACTTCGTCCAAATGGGCGGCGTAGTGAAGAAGCAAACGGGAGTGTTCCGTACAAACTGCGTGGACTGCCTTGACCGTACTAATGTGGTGCAAAGCATGCTCGCCAGACGTAACCTCATGGCGGTGTTGAGGTTGATGAATGTTGTGGCTGAGGGCGAGTCCTTGACATTTGATGAGGTTTTTAATGCGGTGAGTTGAGTTTTTACATACAACATCGATTTCTAAAAAAGTAGCACCCAATATTGATATACCTCATCATCATCACAACTCTTTGTAATGAGCCCACTGCAGGGTTATGAGTTTCTCCCCTGCAGTGCGAGCACAGAACTTTATCGTTTGTTAAAGAATATTCGTATAGTATGGAGATGGTTTTTAAGAAAAAAATTAAATCTATCCATTGCCGCAAGGCCAGCTTAAATAAATGTGTGCCTTGTTAATTTTTTATGTTTGTAAACATGTTGTACTCATAAATATCTGTAAAATAAAAAATTACAATGTTACTCGAAACTTGTAACTGACTCCATACTATACGAGCATTCGTAAACATTCGTTAATATACGATTCGATAAAGTTCTGTGATCGCACTGCTGGGTAGGATTGCCAACTTTTTTTCTAGAAATAAAGTTTATTTGAGTCTGAAAAGAATATCAAACAGTATTTTGGAAAAATAAACAGTATTCAATTTATTTAATGTTTGAAACACATATTGTTAGAGCTTCGTGCACAAATTATTAATTAAAGTCTAGCGTATACAGTATTTAGCTTCTTATACTATACTTTTTTAAATAAGGACGGAATTGTTAAATTTACTTCTAATTTCAAACTGTAATCTTTGAATTATGCTATGGAAGGTCGGGGTCTCCTTGCACAGGCTCTTCAAGCTTAAAATAAGGCTCTTCACCTATGTGTTTAAATGTACTTTTTGTTGATAAAATAAATGATTAGGCTGAATTATTATTATTATGCTGAAAACTAATAATAATAATTATTTTTTTATCTGGTGGTAGGCTTCGGCCGTGGCTTGTCACCACCCACTAGACAAAACCATGCCGCCAAGTAACCTAGTTGCGTTCCGGCATGATGTCTAGTGTAGCCATTGAGGAGGATAGGTCTGAGTAATCGTGCTGCATCGGAGAACTGTTTTCAACTCGTAGGATAATGACTCACCGGGTAACTCGTTTTGGAGGGTAGCGGGATCCGAAGCACGGTGCACCGCTGGCCGACCGCAGGTAGTAGGGGGCCCAAGTAGCATGCCAGCCACATGCGAAAGGCTGCCCCGCCACCTCGCGAAAAATCCCGGGAGGCTCCATCGTGCCGGCTGGCGAACGGTTGGAGAGGACCCGATGGCGAACTCGGGGGGGTTCGGGCGTCCCCGCAGTCTCCAAGCGAGTTTCCAAAAGGTGCGTTACCCCTATCGAGTTGCTTGGTTCCATTTGCAGCACTTCACTCAACTTCTGTTCTCCTCCCTATTCACTCCACTCCAAAATTAATGAAAGGTCCAAAGAAGAGTAAGGTAACACAGCGGTTGCACTTCCTCTCGTTTAAAGTGCACTTCTGTAACATCCGAGGAGTGCACTCCAATCTCAATGATGTCCACCACCACCTCGAGACGGAGAGACCCCACCTACTCTTCCTAACGGAGACGCAGATCTGTGATCCGTCAGACTCGGCATACCTCTGTTACCCAGGTTACATCCTGGAGTCCAAATTCCACCCGCACGCCGGAGTGTGCATGTATGCCAGTGACAAGATCTGTTGTCAGCGTCTCCGTTACTTAGAAGTGCCGGACCTTTCAGTTATGTGGGTTCACATAGATACCGGCCTAGACCAAATGGTATACGCTGGTATTTATCGGTCACACAGCGGAGATCGGGAGACAACAAGGCTTATGGAATATCTCAGCAGTACAGCGGACAAGGTTCAGCAACGTTTTCCCACAGCGCAGTTGGTGTTCCTGGGGGATTTTAACGCACACCACGGACAGTGGTTATACCCGTTTCAGGACACTGACCATGATGGTAGAGAGGCTTTTAAGATTTCGCTCACTCATGAACTCTCTCAGCTTGTTGACGAGCCTACGCGCATCCCAGACGTTGCTGGCCACACTGCTTACTGCCTGGACCTTCTGCTGACAACCGATCCCGACAGATATTCGGTGTCCGTCACTGCACCCTTAGGGACATCCGATCACTGTCTGGTGAAATCTGTATCGCAGTACTCGCCACCTGACACCCGACCAAGTGGTTCTAGGCGAGTATGGCGTTACAAGTCGGCAGATTGGGATGAAATGCGACATTTCTTCGCATCTTATCCGTGGCGGCAAGCTTGTTTTACATCAACCGATCCATCGTGCTGCGCTGATGCAGTCTCAAGTGTGATAGGTCAAGCAATGGAGTTCTTCATCCCCTACGCTGATCTATCCCTTGAAACCAAAGCTCGCCCATGGTTTAGTGCTGAATGCTCTTCCGCTGAAAAGCGTAAGCGAGAAGCGTACAAAGCCTGGGCAACCGCTCGCAGAAGCAAAGCCGATGACTCGCATGAACACAAGAAGAGGTACAATGCTGCCGCCAAGTCCTGCAAGAAGGTGATCAAAAGAGCTCGTTTCGCCCACATAGGCTGTATTGGAGACAGAATAGCGTCATACCCCTCGGGAAGCAAAGCTTTCTGGTCCCTCGCCAAGTCGGTCGAAACGAACTTTTGTCGCCCATCGCTGCCGCCACTGCGGAAACCTGACGGTTCTCTGGCCCACACCGCTAAGGAAAAGGCGGATTTATTTGCCAGTATCTTAGCGGAAAATTCTCGTCTAGATAGCCAAGGAAAAATCCCACCCCAATTACCTCAGTTCGGTCCTACAATGGGTACCATTCATATTCGCCAAAAGGAGGTTCTTAAATGCTTGCTGCACCTAGACGAGAATAAGGCTAGCTGTCCAGATGGTATTCCTGCAGTGGTGTTGAAACGCTGCGCAGCAGAGTTGTCTCCCGTTTTGACGCGTCTCTATAGACTTTCTTTGGAATCTGGTAAAGTCCCAAAATCCTGGAAGCTGGCTAACGTACAACCAGTACCGAAGAAGGGAAGCCGTGCTGATCCTGTCAACTATCGACCAATCTCAATCACTTCCATACTTTGCAAAGTCATGGAACGTGTATTGAACAATCGACTCCTGGCATACCTCGAGACCAACGAGCTCCTAAGCGATAGCCAATATGGTTTCCGCAGTGGACGCTCGACCGGCGATCTTCTCGTGTATGCCACAAACTTATGGAGTGAGGCCTTGGCGGGTCATGGTGAAGCAATAGCTGTTTCCTTAGACATATCCAAGGCCTTTGACAGGGTCTGGCATGATGGTCTCTTAAGCAAGCTTCCAGCATATGGCATACTGACCGGGCTCTGCGACTGGATATCTGATTTTCTGAGGGAACGGTCGATTCGAGTAGTCTTAGACGGCTACTCCTCTGACCTAATGGCGATTAATGCCGGGGTACCTCAGGGATCTGTTCTCTCTGCAACTTTATTCTTGCTGCACATTAATGACCTCCTAACACCAGGCATTATTGGATATGCTGATGACAGCACTATTGTTGAGAGATATATATCCAATGCGCGAACGAGCGCCCATGAAATCCAGGTTTTGAGAAAGTCTATGATTGAGCGCGTTGATTCGACCTTGCGGAATGTGTCCGATTGGGGCGAATCTAACCTGGTCAAATTCAACGCCTCCAAAACACAAGCGTGTCTATTCTCCGCAAAAAAGAGCACCTTTACTTTTACGCCCACTTTCCAGAATGTATCTGTTCCCATCACCGACCAACTAGGGCTTTTGGGCGTCACTATAACGTCCAAATTAAACTTCGGACAACAAATTGAGTCTATGGCAAAAACGGCTTCAAAAAAATTGGGTATCATCTCGAAGGTCCGGCGGTACTTCAGCCCTGAACGGATGCTCAACTTATACACAGCCCAAGTGAGGTCGTGCATGGAGTACTGTAGTCACCTTTGGGATGGTTCTGCCAAATACCAGCTCGAAGCGCTAGACTCTGTTGACCGAAGAGCCCGTAAAATCATAAACAACAACAACCTTACAAATAAAAAATTGCAGACGCTGGAGCATCGTCGTAAGGTTGCTTGTTTGACAGTATTTTATCGGCTACATTTTGGTGAGTGTGCGAGTGCTCTTTTTGACCAAATTGAACCCACCCCTTTTTACCACCGGACTACCAGACGCAGACAGAACTTCCATCCCTATATAGTAGATTTATCAAGAAGTCGAACAAAACGCTTCGATGGTTCCTTTTTGGTACGGATTGCCAAGGAGTGGAACAATCTGCCTGCGTCTGTTTTTCCTGACCACTACAGTCCTGGAACTTTTAAGTGTCGAGTGAATAGGTTTCTCGTGGATGGACGTGTAACACCATAGTCTTCATGCGCACTTTCCATCAGGTGGCATGGAAGACAAACGTCCTATCCTTACAATATAAAAAAAAAAAACAGTATTTTGTATACTTTCTTTTTGTAAACAGTATAATGAAGTGAAAAACAGTATAATACTGTTAAAAACAGTAGGGTGGCAGGCAACCCTACCCCTGGGTGACGAGGAGATATAGGCCTTAATCCAACAAGCTGGACCAGTGCTGGGTGGTGGATGTCAGAATTTTCAGGTCTCCAAAATGGCTTCTGACAAACCCTAACGACATCACCCGGGACCGACTGCTTAACGTGTCCTCCGAAGCACGGAGGTCGTAGTGAGAAATGAATGGTCGGCGGTCACTCATCCAAGTACCGACCTCGCCAAATGTTGCTTAAGCTTGTGAAATAGGTTGAGGAGCAGGCGAACAAATCCAGACTTGTCCAATTAACGATTTTTTACAGGATGGTTAAAAAATTGATTGGTACACGCAGATGAAGACCAGCCAGAGTTCTGATTTTCAATACACGTAAGCTCTAATAATGTTCGAAAATATATCCGTTTACTGGTTATCAAAAAACTGAATGGTCTAGTTTACTTTGAGGTATAAAAAAAAAAAAAAAAAAGTGATTGCATGGACAAGTCTGGATTGGTTCGCCAGCTCCTCGTTTGATACAAACAGTAACCACGGCGCTACGACAACTTATATACCTACTCTATACTAATCATTATAATGAATGCATGTTTTGCAAAAACTTTTGCTTGCATAATAAAATATTTTTCAACACACTTGCTCGTAAAGTGAGCGTTATTCTATTGAATTTAGAACTATAAACTGGGCAATAAGTCACGCGTGCATAATATATTATACCCTAGTGCATAATATAATGAATCCTACAAAGTTGAATTGTACCTTTGTGCAAATTACATGCGAGTAAACAGAGCATATTTTATTGGTCCGGGTTATACATTAAATATTTTCAGAAACAACAAAGAGGTTTTATACCACTTCAAATCCATATACATTTTTAAATGTTTGCGCCTTATATTAGTAAAACAAATTTGTATATCAAACAAATTATTCACAATTTACAATAATTTGTTATAAAATATTAAAATATTTGCATTTACCACTCCAAATTAAACGTTTTCACTTAAAATAGGCTGTATATGCTATACAGACATTGACACATTTGGCGGAAAAAAAACCTACGCGCATGCGCGAGGTTCGGCGCCATTTTTCAATCACAATTCACAGCTTTGTTATCAAGTGTGTTTGTTATTTTATGATCACGTATGTCTGTCTTTTACTCACAACTGTGTTGAAAAACGTCGTTATACTATTATATAATCTCATTCGGTAATGTTCTAATTATGAAATGAAATACAGACTTTTATTGGCATATTTTATTTACATACTTCTATAAGAAAATTAAAAAAGTAAATTAAAGCATTATTCTCTTAACAAAACAATGCTTTAAAACATTTTTTTTTTATTATTAAAGTACAATGTGTCCCGACCAAGGAGGTTTCAATTCAATTTAAGTACACATTATCTGTGGTGAGCTCATGCGTGCTGGATCCGAGCCATAAACCAATAACAGGCGTTTTCCATTTTGACGCTATTTCGTACATACGAATTTGAGTAATATTTTGTTGAATAAAACTTTAGTAGCAAAAATGTCTAGCAATACCTATGATACTAAATAACCATACCATGAGATTAAATAAAGTAGTGTATGCAACTGCATATAATTAGGTATTAAAACATGAGTGTAGTTTTTTGAAACGAGCCGCAGGCGACAGTTTCTCTATTATATGACAGTTGCATAAACTACTAAGTATTGTTAGTTTTAAATTATTAAAGCACAAGTTAGTTTGTACGGTGAGGAAGTTGAGTTACGTAGCTAAGAATGGCACACATTGTTTTTCTCTTAGTCTACTATTAATTCCTTTTTTATTTTAAAGCTGAGTTAGTATATTCTAACATATCAAAATTAAATAGAAATATTTTAACTCATCTTTGCGCCTGTGTTATTTTACTTCTAATTTGTTATAGAATTAAATTATTTCTGCACACACTATGTTTTGTATTAGATTGTTTCTCTTGTCACGCAAACACAATCACTGGTTACATAGCGCCGCGTGCAAAGATGAGTTGAACTATCTCTCCTACAGTGATTATACAGTGTGACTGGTGACAAATTTTAGATACTGAAGGAGAGCACTCTGTACTCGATTCTGATCATAAATATGCTTAAGAGTAGGCACTTAATTTTTCACTAGAATTCCCTATAAATAAATACTAAGTACTATGTTACTATTTACTTTACATAAAATTAAGTCAATCGCGGCACGTGACCACGCGGATCGCTGCCAACGCTAGTGTAACCATGCGCTGCGTAATTAATTCTTTAATTTTCGGTTGTTTATTCAGTAAATATTATAATTTTTTTTTCTCTTCAAACTATCACGTCCTTGAATTTCAAAAGTGACCCACCAACCACCCTGTATTTTTTTTTGAAAATTAATTCAAAAATTCAAAAATCTCTTCCAGGTATGGGCGGACCACGCCGACATGATTTCGACCCAGTACTCGGGAACAGGGGCACTTAAAACAGACTTCACGCGCACCGGAAAGCGAACCCACGCCGGCTTGCTCCGAGACGGAATCAACTCACTCACGAGATACTATAAGAATAACTTTAGCGATGGGTTTAGACAGGTATGTGGATTTTTCAGTATTTTTGGAGGAGGTTTTTTGCGATTTTTAGAGACGGAATCCTTAAACATCATTCTACAAGGTGTTCTTTTTGATATCCCTATACTTTGAGGTTTTGTTCCTGACTAAGAAATTATACTTTTTGCCAAAGAATATGTGGTTCAAAAGTGCATATTTTCCAAAATGAGTTCATATATTTATCACCCTTGTAAAATCTCTTTAACATTCATTCAATAGACGCGTGTCACTGAAGCCATACAATTAACTACAAAAACATTTTAAACCTTAAGGAACATTGCATACAAAGTACAACGCAAACCGTTGCAAACTGTATTGTACAAAGTGATAAAAAAGGCATAGAAAATGCCACGTTGTCATAATTCGCATAAAGGTATTTTACATAAGATGTTTAGACTTAATTGAATTATTTTGTATGAAAAATAAAAAGAAAAAGAAAAATTATTCACATGATATTTGATTCTATTACATGGTCCCGTTAATACCCTAGAGTTATGGGAAATCAAACGGAACACCTTGTATATGTATACTTCCGTATCAAAACTCATTTTTCTCAGGAATGATGACCACTTTACCGTTGGGGTAAACCTATCTACCTCAGAGTTTATATATTTATCACCCTTGTAAAATCTCTTTAACATTCATTCAATAGACGCGTGTCACTGAAGCCATACAATAAACTACAAAAACATTTTAAACCTTCAGGAACGTTGCATACAATGTACAACGCAAAACTTTGCGAACTGTACCTGTATATAGCGATAAAAAGGAATAGAAAATGCCACGTTGTCTTACTATTGACTTAATTGAATTATTTTGTATGAAAAATAAAAACAAAAAAAAATTGAAAAATTATTCACATGTTATTTGATTCTATTACATGGTCCCATTAATACTCTAGAGTTATGGGAAATCAAACGGAACACCTTGTATATGTATACTTCCGTATCAAAACTCCTTTTTCTCAGGAATGACGACCACTTTGGCGTTGGGGTATACCTATCTGCCTCAGACGCACGTGGTTGCGGGTTCGATTCCCGCACGGAACCAGAAAAAAAAATGTTCCGTGTCTGGGTGTTTATCTATTTATCTATTTATGTATTTATATTCTAGTTTTCCCCATAGTTCGCTATATGGTATCCCATAACACAAGCTATGCTTACTTTGGGGCCATGTAGTTGGCGTGATTGTCTGGGGATTTTTTTTTATTAATGCGTGTAAGTATCAAGTTGAAGTTAGTATTAAATACCGTGTCCAAATAATCAACGAATGTAGAGCATTAAAAATACCGAATTCACGTCAAAACTTTGGCTGAAGTATAAGGTCGTCAAGGTAAACAATCTCCGAAGTCATACATATTTAAAAAAAACAACATGAAGTACTCAATCGATTTCGATGAAATTTATATGGGACCAAATCATCATCATCATCAACTCTTTGTAATGAGCCCACTGCAGGGCATGAGTCTCTGTCTTGGGTGACGAGGAGGTATAGGCCATAATCCACCAAGCTGGCCCAGTGGGTGGTGGATGCCAGAATTTTCAGGGCACCAAAATGGTTTCTGACAAACCCTAACGGCTACTGTATACAAGTATGCAGCACCCGGGACCGACTGTTTAACGTGCCCTCCGAAGCACGGAAGTCGCCGTGAGAAATGAATGGTCGGCGGTTACCCATCCAAGTACCGACCGCGCCGAACGTTGCTTAATCTGCGATATCGTATGACACACCCAGTTACCATGGCGCCACGATGACTTCGCTGGGACCAAATATGAAGTATCTATCATATGAAACAAGAATCATCAAAATCGGTTCACCCAGTCAAAAGTTATAAGACCTGCGATCCCTTGAAGTCGAAAATAAGATTAACTGATCAAACTTCTAACAGCCGGTTTTGATAACTTACCGAAGAGTAAAAGTCAAGTAAAAGATTTTCTATCTTTACTTGACGACCGGCTGGTGTAGCGGTAACATACATTGCCTTCTATGCCAGAGGTCCTGGGTTCGAATCCCGGCGGCGGCGGATATTTGTGTGATGGACACAGATATTAGTCGTCAAGTCATGGACGTTTATATGTTTATTTAGGTCTATTCTAATAAAAAATATGTATTTATTCAATATGTATCTTTATATATTTCTTAAGCATATCAGTTATCTAGTATCCATAACACAAGTTCTTTAAGAAACTTAATTTGGGCTAGATAATGTTGTGTGAGTGTCAGAAATATTTATTTATATTTTATTACCTAACTTAATGTCCGTCTTATTGTTACTTATAACAAAAAGTTTTTATTATTAATTAATAATAATACTCTTTACAGGACGCTACTGACCTGTTTCTCGGGAAGCACGTGGTGCTAGAGGGAGAAGGCAATACCTCGATATGTCCCGTCGATACTTCGCATAACTGGAAGTATTATACTGTGAGTATTTTTCAGTTATTATGTGCTGATCATCATCATCATCATCATCAGCATCACAACTCTTTGTAATGAGCCCACTACAGGGTATGAGTCTCTCCACTGGGTGATGAGGAGGTTTAGGCCGTAATCCACCGAGCTGGCCCAGTGCTAGGTGGTGGATGTCAGAATTTTCAGGGTGCCGAAACGGCTTCTGAAAAACCCTAACGACTACTGTATACAAGTACACAGTACCCGGGACCGACTGCTTAATGTGCCCTCCGAAGCACGGAAGTCGCCGTGAGAAATGAATGGTCGGCGGTCACCCATCCAAGTACCGACCAGCGCCGAACGTTGCTTAACCTGTGATATCGTAAGATACACACAGTAACCACGGCGCCACGACGACTTCATGTGCTGATAGCTCACTGTATATTACATACTAAAAAAGACTCGTCCGATTTAATTTATTGTCAATTTAACCTGGCTAACAATAACCTAGCAATATAAACATGTACATCTCACTTAACAGTAACGGACGTTACAATGTTATAGAGGTTACACTAAATGCAACGAATAAATGACTCTTACAACGCCGCGGTTATCCCATAAAAATCCCCAGACGATCACAACAATCAATAATTATACCGCTTATTTTTTTTTATTTGGTAGAGTGCCCTTGGTAAACACTGGGTTCGAGTCCCGGCCTGGGGCGAATTTATTTCGTAATTTATTTATTTAACAATTTATGTACACACTAGTAAAAAAATCGCATTACATACAACTTTAAAAGAAAACAAAAGTACTAATGTATGTACAACTTATTTCAACAGAAATCTCTTCCAGCAGAGCTAATGGAGAGTTGGATAAAAATACAATTTTAGTATGTACACTAACAATATTTATTACTACATATTTATAGTAGTATATTATATTATTATCTATATACATATAATAAAATGGTAGGAAAGTCAAAACTGTACATTGAATATTTTTTTAAAAGAATACTTGGGGTATGATCTACAATCGAAACAGAAACAAAAAATATAAGTAGTTTTTAGAATTTTTGTCTGTTTGTCTTTCCGGGATAAACTCAAAAAGTACTGCATGGATTTACTTCAAATTTGGCATGAAGATAGTTAAGAAGTCGGGTCAACATATAGGCTACATATTATCACGCTAGCAGTGTTATAATCGTAGGTGCGTTTGGTGCTGCATAGCGTTCACGCAGACGACGTCGCGGGCAGCAGCTAGTTATCTATAAAATCAGATTTTAAACTCAAAAAAATAATTTATAATTCTTTATCAGTCCAAATAACAATTATCTTTATTCTTTGTTTACAGTTCCCATCGGTACTACTGGTAGCAATGTCCATGTTCTGTGCAAGCGCTATAATGCCTCAGAAATACAGCGGAGAGACGCTAATGTACCTCATGCTGTGGGGGGCCTGTGTCGGAGCCACACTTACTTATATCATCAGGTCAGTTGAGAAAGTGAGGAAATGTTGAGATGAGATTTGTAAATGATGAACGAAATTACTTTGGAAAAGGTCAATTGTAATTATGTGTGTAAGGAAGAAAGTCTTTTTTCAAAGCACATCTTAATATAAAAATTGTACCTTATGAAATAAATATATCAAGCGTTCCAAATCAGTCAAAAAATTTTAAGTAATTGAATCTTAAGGTAAGAATTGGTTGGGGACATTTGAAAGGTTTGTAGCACTTGACTTGCTGCCTTCTGTACATTTAGGTATTATTTGATTCTAACATTGATATAAATATTTCATTTATCGGTTTATTGTAATATTTTCCTATTCACCCCGAACATTGCTGCAAAATAAAGTTTTCCCATGAAACATAACTGCAAAATATATTCTATTAATTTGCAATATGCTGAATACCAATATGCTTAAATATTGCTGGAACTAAATGATATCTACTAAATTAATGACACGCCTAAGTTTAAGTTATAAATTTTTTTTGTTATTTTCAAAATTGTCATCATGAAAAGTTTGTCCTAATGTGTGCATCTTTATGATGTGGTTGTGCTTAAAACAGTAAAAAAATCCTAATAATCCTTTCTGTATCCCCAGACACGGCAAAGAATACGTCGACTGGCCGCGTCTAGACGCGGGCGGGGCGTCCCGCGCGCCTGCCCGCGGTTCTAACGCGTTTTTATGATCGACCAGCCGCCCCTGATAGTGGTCGTGTGAGCGAAGCCACGCGCCGAGCATAGTGCAGTGTAGTGTGTGTGTTAAAGAGCCGTGGAAAGTGCTATTACCAGATATCTGTGAAGTTTAAATCTGAGAATGATTGTAGTGAAATAAAGTGTTTAACGGGGTTTTTACTAGGTGATTGCAGTAGCTTCAACATTTTAAAGGGCCTCTACGCTGAGATTGGTCTTGGAAAGTGTTTAACGGGCTTTATACCAGCTGTTTTGTTGTGAAGTTTTACAATCTAGTTGTGAGGTTTACAATTTAACTGTAAAAGCTTATGCTTTTTTGTTAAATTGTAAACTTCACAAACTTTGTTCAGCCTTTGAAATGAGATGTTTACACATTGATTAGTCAATTCCTGTGTAATCTTTAAATGGAAAAATAACTAAATAATAAATTACTGTCACAGTTGTTATAAAATGTTTGAGTTTAACAACAAATTCTGAACATCCGAATTTACTTGAAGGGCGGGAGTTGAAATAACTTTCTTACCGTGTAATAGCAAAATGTTACAAGGCATTGTATAACTGCTGTACGTAAACACCTTATAACACTATCTCAAAGTAATATCAGGTTGTTTTAATGTGGTCAATGGCCTTCTTTTGTTTAAATCATCTCAAACTTTCAGTTTAAGCATGAAGAACAACAAATACTTCATCCATCCATCCCTCCTTATAAATTGACACATTTATAATATTATTAGATTAATCAGTATATTATTTGAGCTGATACATATTAGAGTATGTATTTTGTGGTAAGAATCCCTTAAATAAATTAATAAAATATCTCAAAAAAATCTATAAAGTTTTACTTGGAAGTTAAAAATTATATTTAGTACAAAAACAGATCTTTTAAATGTAAAAAAATATATATTTTTCTCAAGGTGTTATTCAATTTCATGATATTGTAATTGAGCTAAAATTGAAAAAAAAAGTAAATGTAGTTGAATTGTGACTGAGAGTCTGAATATTCAAATAAAAATTGCATTTATTTAATGTTGTGCCAATTTATGTTGCAAAAATATTTCTTTTATTAAATATTATACCTACCTCTATATTTTATATTAATTAAAATGTAATTAGGACTTTTATTTTATTATTTGGGTTGTCTTTGTTGGTTTTATAGTGTTTTTAATAGTTCCTTCGTGTTTTCTTTGCTTAGTTGATTACTTCATGCTTGCGGGTTAAAAGTTGTATCTCTCATTTATTGGGGTAAAATTTAATGTTCATAAAACTACCTATAAAAGTCTTTCTGCAATGATGTAAAACATTCCATTCCATTTCACTTGCCACAGTGTTTTCATTACACATTCGTTTTTTTGTAATGCTATTTAAATATAATACCTATTTATTAAGTTGGTGCTAAATGGCTTGGTTAGCGCTCAGGGGTGGCATATTATGGCTGTATATTTTAATATTAAAGAATTTATTGTATAAAGTATTTGAAGAGTGTATTGAGAAGAGTGTATTAAGAGTGTAGAGTGCATTTTTCTTTTGTAACTTATTTCTTTATAACATTTTATTTTGAATATGCTAGAATCTGTGTAACACTGTAACTGTTAATGTGATTTCTTAATAATATTTGCATATTTTTGCTCATACTATTAGAAAGGTTCAATATAAATGCAATCAAAAAGGAATTAAGAACACTAATTATCGAAAACGTTTGACTGTTTTTAAATTGTAATTAACAGATTCTATTGTATACACTTCCATATAAAAATATCTACATTAAAATTATCACTATTTATATGTATAAATATCAATTAGCTAAAGTAATTTTTGTTCTGAACAACTAGTGAGATAGTTGAATTAAGGGGAAAGTTCTTTTTTATATTATGCACTTATAAATAATTTTACCTTATTTGTATTATAGATCCATTTTAATAAATTGTCTTTTTTCATAGTGTTTTAACTTGGTTGTTAATGAAGTTTGTGTAAATTAAAATTATTCCATAATTTTGTATTTTATTGATTACCTATTTACTGAGTGAAAAAGTTGATCCTGCTACTATGGGTGCCTTTTTGGGATTCTGTAGGCAAAGGGCATCTTCAATGCAGTAAAATGACAGTTCCAATGTGCCAACTTTAGGGAAGAAAAAAAATAGTGATGACCGTTTCGATTGCTCGGATATGTTGAAATATCGAGACGTGAATAGCACCGAATTTTCGGCGAAAATAGTCGAAATAGAAAAGTGGAGATATCGATAACTACAATAGCTAGAGATCTAGTCTTTTTTGTTAAAGGAAGAGTGAATTAGTCGATAATTGTCGAAAAAATAAAACTTCCAAAATTATCATTATTTTAGAAAATATGCCCTTTCAAATTTACGCCATTCTCCACTTCTGGTTTTATCAACTTTGATTATTTCCAAAATCCACGACTTCTAATGGCTAAAACCGATCCTAGGTGTTGTCAAATAATTTTTCGATTCTAACAATACCATTATAAATTTCTAAACAAAAATAGTGATTTAATACTAACTCGTGGCCGCGCGAACGAAACGCGCTTCTTTGATCGATGTTATCGGGCTAATTATAATACTTAAGAATAAGATGTTTCGATATATTTCTTTGCGGACTTCATCATCATTTAAAGCACATCGATTTTAATCCGCAAATGATGTAAAAGTAATATAAAAAGCTACTAATATCAAACTGTCCGATTGTTCCATACAACTTTACAGTAGGGTGTCTATGATTTCAATAAAACTCTAAAGTGGTACCTACTTAAGTACTAAGCAGTAGTGAGTGGGGGGAAGATGAAAAACGGGGTAAGACAGAAAGTCAACAATAACGCCACATCTAGCAGAGTTTTTTAAGTGTTTGTAGCACTGTTTAAGCCGCCATTTAATTTTCTCCTATGCCATGGTCAATGCTTGAAGGTTATTGCAAAGAAACATGTTTTTTTTACAAAATTATACAATCTGACTTTTTGCGTGTTTCTTCAAGTATTTTTATCTTACCCCGCATCCTGTAACTTTCATTAACAGCTAGGTACAACTGATTCTTTTGGATACTTAATAATTACTTTTTATTTACGTTTGAGTTATGAAATAGATTTTTCGCCATTACTCGTACTGTAGGAATTGACACAATTTTCTATCTTTACCCATTACATTTTGATGGGGTAAGATAAACATATCAATTTTCGAGTAAGATATTTGGAAAAATATTATGCTACCAAATATGACAAATGTAACATAATCAGATTTTTTGTTTGTGGCTGATTTTGCCTTTTACTTTTATCATCAATTTTACTTTAAACAATCGCTCAGCAATGTTTGAGAACATCCACTTCGATCTTCCCCCGGTGGGGTAAGATTGAAATACAAAAATCAAAATATTTGTCTTGTCTTTGCTTCCTTAGGCGTTTTGACGCTTGAGCTGTTATTTTTTTTTCAGGGCATTACTTTCCATAGACTAGTATTGACCAAGAATGTATGTCATTCTCTTAAACGATTTTAGAAAATACTTTGATCTTTCCCCGTCACCTTTCCGTCTTTCCCCTGTTTTATTTTTGTCCATTGCAAATGATTGCAAGTGTGGTATTCATTACTTTATAGATTTAAATGAAATTTAACAAACTAGTTGAAAAATATACTCTCTGGTCGTGTTTGAATGAAAAGCATGTGTGAGTGAACGGTAACCTAGCCATAACAGTATGAGAGTGTGTGCGTGCATCTTCCTTAGAAATTTATAATATTCAAGAGTCGAAATTAAACTATTATTGAAGCAACACGTCTCTCACTTATAAAATCCTGCTAAACAAAACTGAACCTTAACAATACGTACATATGGTCCAAAACGAGCCGGATGCCTAACTGATTTACGTCGTTCGGGCACAAAGCGCTATACAAAGGAAGGGTCGAACAGCAGATCGAAGAACAAAAGAAGGCAATAAATCAAACTGCAATTTGAACATTTAGTGATTTTAGTGGCAAGTGGTTTTTAAAAACAATCTTATATTATGAACATTATGATACAGTTTCGAATTCAATTAAATACGAACATTGAAGTTTAGATTGTTGGTGAATCTTATAATAAGTGGTACTTGTGGTTTATAAAAGAGAGATATATGGATAAATATGAACTTTACGTAACTATTTCGAAATATACTAAGTTAGGAAATTTGAAGTTTTGAACATTTATAAATAAGTGATAAGTGTGTTTAAAAGGACAATACGATATAAACAAAAAGATTGAACATTAACTATAGAACGGTGGAACTTTAAACATTTGGAGAAACTTTTTATAAGTGGTTAAAAAATATAAACTTTATTCTACTTTGACATTAAATACGTTCATACCTAACTAAAAACACAAGAAGTTGCAACATTTATTCGTGATGATATTTGCATTTTAAGAAAACTATAGAAAATACATACCTGCAATAAATTTGCACTGAATTTAATTGAATTAAGTAAGTGAAATATCAACATCGACATGGCAACGGTAGAACAATTGTTATGTATTCTTGGAGATACAGCTTCCTTATTGGCAAAAACACAAACTAATTTGAAAAAATGCCCAAAGCAGCGATTAACGAAAGGATACCTAGAAACTCGAATCAAAACTATTGAACAGTATTGGAAAACCTACACTGACACTTATCAGCAATTAGTTAAATGCGTACCAAACCCCATGAGGCAAGAAATTCCATATTTTGTTAACGAAGACTACTTTGTACAGGAAGATTTATACATTTGTTTGATGGCGGACCTTAATGACTTGGTATCCATGAAAACTTCAACGCCGGTAGAAGCTATGGGTGTAGACAACAGCAACAGCGGTATGTCCAACATGCAAGTTAGATTGCCTCGGATCATACTACCAACATTTTCCGGAACATATGATGAGTGGCCTTCCTACCAAGATATGTTTATATCTTTAGTGCATTCAAATGAAAGCCTAAGCAAAGTACAGAAATTGCACTATTTAAAGAGCAGTCTTACTGGAGAAGCGCAGTCCCTCCTAAAGTACGTACAAGTCACAGAGGCTAACTATGACGACGCATGGAAGTCACTTAAAGCACGTTTTGGGAATAGAAGAGTCATTATTAACTCCTTATTAAAAAAATTATGTACTCAACGGAAGATTATAGTGAGAAACGCTAGCAGTATAAAATCCCTGTTGGACACTACCACAGAATGCCTAAACGGACTTAGAAATTTAGAAATATCCATAAACTCTTGGGATCCATTTCTTATATTTCTAATTACCCAGAAATTAGATCCAGAGACGCACAAAGACTGGGAAGCGCTGGTCAACAAGGATGAAACCGACGAATTACCTTCCTGGGAAGCACTTAAGAAGTTTTTACAGTCATGTTTCCGTACGCTTGAGTCTGCACCAATGTTACAATCAAACAAAGAAAGAATAACACGACCTAGAGAATATGCTGTTCACTTAACATCCACGGACAATACTGCCACGACGCCTATTATACATCAAAAAATAAGAATCTGCGTTATGTGCAAGAACAACCACACGCTATGTCATTGTGAGGATTTTATAAAGTTAAGCCCTACAGAGAGATGTGAATACATTAAGCAACAAAATCTATGTTTTAATTGCCTGGCCCCGGGACATTCAGCCAGAGTGTGCCGCCTGAAGATGTCATGCCGAAAATGTCATAAGCGTCATCATACACTTACGCATCAAACCACGCCTATGATAATCAACCAACCAGACAATGAGGTTCGAGTGCACCATAGTGAAATCGAACACCAAACAAATCCAAACTTAGACAAATCCCACGTTAACCTTTCATCGCATGTAGCAGGCACTATATCTACAGCATTACTAGCTACTGCCCTCGTACCAGTAAGAAATATCGAATCAGGGCACACGACAGTGCTGCGTGCTTTGATTGACCACGGCTCGCAGGCTACGTTCATGAGTGAACGAGCAGCCCAAATATTACGACTTAAACGAAAACCCGTTAACGGCACCATCACAGGAGTTGGCTCGACTCAAACCAATGTCAAACAAACTGCAGTTATCGAACTACTTTCAAGACACGACGCAACATTCAACATAGAAATAAATTCTTATATCATATCTACACGAATCACGACACATCTACCAACACATGCTATACCTATTAATACTTGGCCACATTTGCAAGGCTTGGCTTTAGCTGATCCCAGCTTTAATCAACCAGGAAGAATAGACCTGCTACTGGGAGTTGATATATGTGCAAAAATACTAAAAGGCGAGATTATCAAAGGTCCTCCCGGAACGCCATGTGCACAAAATACTACCTTAGGATGGATACTATTTGGAGGCATAGAAAATAGAGCGCCAAGAGATGAAATTGTAGTGATGCACACAAACCTTGACATGCACGAAATCTTAAAGCAAATGTGGGAAAACGAATCATACGACAAAAAACATGATACTGCTAATGAAAGAAAATGCGAAGAGATATACAAAGCTACCACAACCAGAAATAAAGATGGACGGTATATAGTTACGTTACCAAAATCAACCAACACGCTATTATCAACCCAAGGAGATACAAGACCAATAGCAATGAAACGATTATACCAATTAGAGCAACGATTCCAGAATAATAACAAACTAAAAAACGATTACACTACTGTCATGCAAGATTATGAGAAGAATTACATGGAACAAGTACCTTTAAACGAAATTACGACCCCAGCCGTGTACTTACCTCACCACGCAGTTGTTAAAGAAGAGAAAGAAACTACCAAGACTAGAACAGTTTTCAACGCATCGCAAAAGGGCAGAAACAACATATCACTCAACGACGAGTTACTAGTTGGTCCACAACTACAAGACGACATGAGAAGTTTAATTATGAGGTGGCGTATGAGAAAAATTTGTTTTGTAGCTGATATCCAACAAATGTACCTACAATTAATCGTTAGGAAGGAAGACAGAGATCTGCAGCGAATTCTATGGAGACATGACCCTAATTTACCAATTAAGGATTATCGACTCACCAGAGTTACATTTGGAACTGCTTGTGCACCTTACTTGGCAGTAAGGACTTTGCATCAAGTAGTTGAAGATGAGGGGCAAAAATGCCCTGAAGCTTCAAGGGTAATTAGGCAAGATTTCTGGATGGATGATTTAATGTCAGGTAAAGACACCGTAGCCGATGCAATCAAGGTGGCCAGAGAGGTAGACACCATATTGAAGAAGGGAGGCTTTGTTCTGAAGAAGTGGTGTTCCAACGATGCTAACTTCCTTAAGGAATTTGATGAGTCTGTAAGAAGTAATCACGTTAGAATTGACATAACCCTAGATGGAATAACAAGAGCATTAGGTGTACACTGGAACATGGGTAAGGATCAATTCCAGTACAGCATAAAGATGCCTGAAACATCAAAAACGATTACCAAACGAACAATCCTAGCTGACCTACAAAAACTATTCGATCCATTAGGCTGGTTGGCACCTTCAGTCTTACCTGCAAAGCTTCTTATTCAGAGGTTATGGCTACTAGGAGTAACATGGGATGAAGAAGTTGATGATAAGATCGCTAACGAATGGAGAACTCTAAGAGAATCCTTTAATAACTACTTACCTGATATTGAAATAGATCGATGGCTGCAAACAACTGAAACCACTATGAACAATGTTACTATCCATGGCTTTTGTGACGCCTCGATTAACGCATATGCTGCAGTCGTATATGTAAGAGTAAGAACCGAACAAAATGTTATCAAAACAAATATCATCGCAGCTAAAACAAGAGTAGCACCTACAAAGCCACAAACTTTACCAAGGTTGGAACTCAATGGTGCAGTTTTACTTGCTGGACTACTAAAACAAGTCAAGGAAGCTATGAATATACCCATAGGTCAAATCTTCGCATGGACAGATTCCACGATTGTACTTTCCTGGCTTAATGGCGATCCTGCAAGGTGGCATACGTAGGACAACCACTAGAAAATCTGAAGAACGATGACTTGTGGTGGACCGGACCTAAGTGGCTTAGAGAAGGAGATATTCAATACGTAAAACCAAAGACGATGACGACAGATCTAGAAAGAAATAAAAAAATAGAAGTTAATCTCAAAATAGAATGCAGAAAAGGTATTTACGAAAAATTTGACAGTTGCGACACGTTAAATGAATTGCTTAGAGTTATAGTTTATTGCAAAAGATTTCTAAAGGGAAGAAAATTGGAAAATAAAGACTTACCAGTTTCCGCGAAGGAGAGGGATGAAGCGCTCAAGACTAGCCTGAAAATAGTACAAAACAAAGTGTTTGAAGAAGAAATAGAATACCTGAAATCAAACAAACAAATTAAACGAAGTAGTAAACTGATAAATCTGAAACCTTACCTTGATGAAGGAATCCTGAGGGTGGGCGGCCGCCTCAGACACGCTGACCTAAACGAAGATGGAAAACATCCTATCATACTAGACGATGAAAATTCCCTATCACGGCTTATCGTGGCTGACGCACACCAAAAGACACTGCATGGAGGAGTTCAGATGACTCTCTGTTTCCTGCGCACCAGATTCTGGGTCCTGAAAGCAAAATATCTAGTTAAGTCAAAGATCAAAAGATGCCTTATTTGTGCCAAACTAAGCGCTGCTGCGAAGTCACAACTCATGGGGGACCTACCTCGTGTCCGAGTCACGCCCAGCAAACCCTTCTTGAATTCTGGTGTCGACTTTGCTGGACCGTACCAAGTTTTGATGTCTAAGGGCAGAGGTTCACGTACATACAAAGCGTACATAGCTCTTTTCGTCTGTATGTCTACCAAAGCAATCCATATAGAGCTAGTAGGAGATCTAACATCAGAGGCATTTATCGGTGCTTTCCGTAGGTTCGTAGCTAGACGTGGAAGATGTGCCAACTTATGGAGCGATCAAGGCCGAAATTTTTGTGGAGCCAACAAGATTCTGGCCGCCGACCTAGCTGAAGCCCAAGTCAATTTCGAAGGTCCAATAGCCGAAACGTTAGCGATGGATGGCACTGAATGGCACTTCATCCCAGCCTATAGTCCACACATGGGCGGCCTGTGGGAAGCTGGAGTTAAGTCGATGAAGCACCACCTTAGACGCATCATAACTAACCATATGACGTACGAAGAGATGAGTACCTTGTTATGCCAAGTAGAAGCTTGCTTAAATTCACGGCCTCTAAGCATAATAGACAACACGGATACAGACAACATTCAACCACTGACACCAGGGCATTTTCTCATAGGAGAAACACCTATTACAGTCCCAACACCAGATCTACAGAGTTTACCCATCAGCCATATATCAAGATGGCAGCACCAGCAGAAGCTATTGACTGATTTCTGGCACCGTTGGCAACACGAGTATATTTCAAGAATGCAACAGCGACCAAAATGGCGCCAGAAAAAACACGAACTTGAAATAGGTCACATTGTTCTTATTAAATTTGACCACCTGCCACCTGGAAAATGGATGATGGATGATGGATGATGGGGAGAAGCATCCTGGCTCTGATGGTGTAACGCGCGTGTACAGTGTAAAAAGTGGTGACAGTGTGGTCCGTAGACCAATTACAAAACTATGTTATTTACCAGTGGACATTGACGCGTAGTGTTGAAAAAAAAAATGTGAATTGATTTGGAATGTAAACTTATTTCACTAGTCGTATGTAACTATCTGTGTACTGTTAATTTATAGTCTGTCAAAATCATATTTGTTTTAAAATCTTTTGTAACCTTATATAGTAAAGGACCATAGGCCCTTTGGTGGGCGGTATGTTTGAATGAAAAGCATGTGTGAGTGAACGGTAACCTAGCCATAACAGTATGAGAGTGTGTGCGTGCATCTTCCTTAGAAATTTATAATATTCAAGAGTCGAAATTAAACTATTATTGAAGCAACACGTCTCTCACTTATAAAATCCTGCTAAACAAAACTGAACCTTAACAATACGTACAGGTCGTCATCCACAAGTCATCAAGTTTAAATTTTGATTTATACGTAGTGTTTCACAAGGACTCAAAAACAACACTACTCATCTCATTAAAAAACCGTTCGATCTTGCCCTACCTTACCTACTTAGTAAATTATCATTATTTCAAAAAATACTACTTAGAGTCGATTATTCCAGTAACCGAAACATAATTATGATTAGCATATTGTGATGAATATCAAAGTCAAGTATTGACTACGTACATACCTACCTACTACTAAAAGCCCGATCGAATTGAAAGGAAAAGGTTGAATAGGTAAATAATAAAGCTTACAAAGTTTTGATAACTATATTTTAACTAGTTTGTCGAAGCAGATAGTGAAGATTTTACGAAGGTTTTAAGATTGCCGCGCAAATTTTTTTTAACAATAAACCTAATTATATGTACCTAGTTGTCCATTGTTTCTATTAAAACGTCGTTTCAAGAAGGGGTTCTTATCTTGGTTTTCAGTATCTAAGTATTCTTTAATAGTACATTATGTAACAAGTGAGCGAAGTTGCTAATTACAGTCGAGGCTGTGATTTAATAATGAGTTGAGCTTAATAATGAGCCGAGACTGTAATTAGCAACGCTCACGAGTTATATACGACGTTTTTCAACACACTTGTGAGTAAAAGACAGACATACGTGGTCATAAAATAACAAACACACTTGATAACAAAGCTGTCAATTGTGATTGAAAAATGGCGCCGAACTTCGCGCATGCGCGTAGGTTTTTTTTTCCGCCAAATGTGTCAATGGCTGTACAGCATATACAGCCTATTTTACATGGAAATATTTAATTTGGAGTGGTAAATCCAAATATTTTAATATTTTATAACAAATTATTGTAAATTGTGAATAATTTGTTTGAGATACAATTTTGTTTAACTAATATAAGGCGCAAACATTTAAAAATGTGTATATGGATTTGAAGTGGTATAAAACCTCTTTGTTGTTTCTGAAAAAAAATTATGTATAACCCGGATCAATAAAATATGCTCTGTTTACTCGCATTTAATTTGCACAAAGGTACAATTCAACTTTGTAGGATTCATTATATTATGCACTAGGGTATAATATATTATGCACGCGTGACTTATAGCCCAGTTTATAGTTCTAAATTCAATAGAATTAGGCTCATTTTACGAGCAAGTGTGTTGAAAAGTCTATTGTATTATAGCGACCACACTGTTTTATGACATGCAGGTGTACCTACGTTGACAACGTGTTCCTAGGTGACTATTGTTATTACCGGGTTCTAGAGTCCCAAGTAATTTTTAAAACCTGAAATAGATTTAGTCTCGATCTGATCGTTAGCTATTGAGAACCCTCTCCCGTGTTTATGCGTGTTGCGATTTTCTTCATCTGATACTTTATTGTTGACCTTTGGACCATTCAACTTTATTACTAAGGACTCCGAATTCAATCTCAGTGAATGGGCAGTTTTGTTGAACAACGCCTCTTTACAGTGGATTGTGGACTGGATACTGCATAAACTATGAATAAGTCTAATAAGGTATGTAAATTATTAGTTTGTATTTGAAATAATAAATATTATTGTAAAAAAAATGGTGGTTTAAGTATCTTGTTGCTTTGTAATGAATAAACTCAATAATGAAAAAATGTATATATATATGCCATAGTAACATCACAAAAAATTAAAATACAAGGTTTAAAAAAAATATGAAAAAACTGTTAATTTTTGTGTTCATTCATTACAAATATAAGATAAGTAATTATTTCCTACTTATAATATTACTTTGCGATCCGAGTCCCTATTTCTTTAATACCCGTACTTTAGCCTGACGACCTGTAACTTTATTTGATATCATCACCATCTCCTTATAGGCAAAAATCCTAATTATTATTATATTATCATTGTCAGCTCTTTCTAGTAGGTACCTATAATGATTTGTGTCATAACTTCCACATATTTTGCTTGCATAGAAATCATTTGACTTCTAGCATTAGATAAAACAACATAAACATGGTTTTATCTAAGCTATCTCCCTTGCCTGTTATTTGTAAGTAATTTATGTTTTAAAACTAGAAGCTTAATGATATTGACAAAAATATTTACCATAATAGTTCAACTACAAGTCAATACTAATCAGGTTTTCATATTATTTTTTGTTTCAGATACAGCCCGCCGGGCTTTTAGTGTAGGTTTAGCACTCCAACAGAAAAAAAGTTTGGTAGATGGAGTCCGAACACCCTTCCTCTTGTCCTTCTTTAAACCTGGTACATCAAAATATACAAGGCATCTCAGAGAAAGTCTTTGAAATTGAATTGTTTTTGAATGCCGAACATATAGACATTCTTTGTATAACTGAACATTTTTTGTTAGACCACCAGTTAATTGTAAATTTTTCTCAGCACCAAGTTGCTAGTTCAATAGACAGAGAGCAATACATGGGGGCTCTTTAATAATATTAAATAAATCTTTAAAATTTAGAGAACGTACCGACATAGTGAGCCTATCTATTGAACAAACTATTGAAATATCCTGTGTAGAATTGACCAACTGCATAATTGTTTGTATATATAGACCACCTAAATCACACTATGATAGTTTTTAACTTGTTTTAGAA
This sequence comes from Stenoptilia bipunctidactyla, assembly GCA_944452665.1. Classification (NCBI taxonomy): domain Eukaryota; kingdom Metazoa; phylum Arthropoda; class Insecta; order Lepidoptera; family Pterophoridae; genus Stenoptilia; species Stenoptilia bipunctidactyla. Next base: position 9,316,444 of record OX101741.1, on the reverse strand, counting down.
CAAGTATTGGATAAATTATGTAATAGAACTAAGAAAATATTTGTTTGCGGGGACTTTAATGTTAACTTATTAGAAAATTCATCATTGAGTAAAAAACTAATAAATTTGTTTAAATGTAATAATCTGAGTAACCTGTTCCTAGAACCAGCTAGAATAACAAGGACCCGTGCAACTTGCCTAGATAATGTGTTTTCTAATGTTACTCCGGTAAGTTCATCAGTTATAAATAAACTAAGTTCTGATCACAGCGGTCAGTTGGTTACTTTAATATAATGGTTGTTCCGGTCAATAAAAAGCGTTTGGAGAGATTTAGATGTAGTATTATTAAAAATATGCCCCATATAGCCCACTCCAACAATGTAAATTTACAATACAGTAACTTAAGTAGTATAATAAATAAACAACATGAGAGTGTATTTATTCCGAAAAAAGTCTCTCCAAACAATTGTAAATCCTTCAGTGATTGGGCAACCACAGGTATACATATAAGTAGAAAGCACCTATATGATCTCTATCATGAGAAATCATATAACAAAAGTAAAAGCTTTTGCAACTACGTTAGAATTTACTCAAAATTATTCAAAAGAGTATGTGCCACAGCCTAATCTATATATATGTATAAGTAATAAGATTAAAAATAGTTCTAATAAGACTAAAACAACATGGAACATAATAAATAAGGAAACTGGAAAAGTTAAGGATCGCAATACTGAGTTTAAACTTGTAATTGACAATAAAACCATTAATGTAGATGAAAATGTTGCGACAGCATTCGAAAATTGTTTTGCTGACATTCCAGTTTCAACTACTAAATTGTTAAATTCTTCACCTGTGGTGGCTGAATCATGTAAGTGAGTGCAAGGAGTCTTTCAAGTTCCAACCCATAGACACCGGGGACATTTTTAAAACATTTAAGACAATTGATGTTAAAAAGACAACTGATTTGTGGGGCATATCTGTTGAAATATTAAGTTCTATCATAGATGTAATAGCTCCTTGCCTTGATGATTTTTATTTATTTTTTTATTTTTATATTGTAAGGATAGGACGTTTGTCTTCCATGCCACCTGATGGAAAGTGCGCATGAAGACTATGGTGTTACACGTCCATCCACGAGAAACCTATTCACTCGACACTTAAAAGTTCCAGGACTGTAGTGGTCAGGAAAAACAGACGCAGGCAGATTGTTCCACACCTTGGCAATCCGTACCAAAAAGGAACTATCGAAGCGTTTTGTTCGACTTCTTGGTATATCCACTATATACGGATGGAAGTTCTGTCTGCGCCTGGTAGTCCGGTGGTAAAAAGGGGTGGGTTCAATTTGGTCAAAAAGAGCACTCGCACACTCACCAAAATGTAGCCGATAAAATACTGTCAAACAAGCAACCTTACGACGATGCTCCAACGTCTGCAATTTTTTATTAGTAAGGTTGTTGTTATTTATGAGTTTTCGGGCTCTTCGGTCAACAGAGTCTAGCGCTTCGAGCTGGTATTTGGCAGAACCATCCCAAAGGTGACTACAGTACTCCATGCAAGACCTCACTTGGGCTATGTATAAGTTGAGGAGCCGTTCAGGGCTGAAGTACCGCCGGACCTTCGAGATGATACCCAATTTTTGGAAGCCGTTTTTGCCATAGACTCAATTTGTTGTCCGAAGTTTAATTTTGACGTTATAGTGACCCCCAATAGCCCTAGTTGGTCGGTGATGGGAACAGATACATTCTGGAAAGTGGGCGTAAGGGTAAAGGTGCTCTTTTTTGCGGAGAATAGACACGCTTGTGTTTTGGAGGCGTTGAATTTGACCAGGTTAGATTCGCCCCAATCGGACACATTCCGCAAGGTCGAATCAACGCGCTCAATCATAGACTCTCTCAAAACTTGGATTTCATGGGCGCTCGTTCGCGCATTGGATATATATCTCTCAACAACAGTGCTGTCATCAGCATATCCAATAATGCCTGGTGTTAGGAGGTCATTAATGTGCAGCAAGAATAAAGTTGCAGAGAGAACAGATCCCTGAGGTACCCCGGCATTAATTGCCATTAGGTCAGAGGAGTAGCCGTCTAAGACTTCTCGAATCGACCGTTCCCTCAGAAAATCAGATATCCAGTTGCAGAGCCCGGTCGGTATGCCATATGCTGGAAGCTTGCTTAAGAGACCATCATGCCAGACCCTGTCAAAGGCCTTGGAGATGTCTAAGGATACAGCTATTGCTTCACCATGACCCTCCAAGGCCTCACTCCATAAGTGTGTGGCATACACGAGAAGATCGCCGGTCGAGCGTCCACTGCGGAAACCATATTGGCTATCGCTTAGGAGCTCGTTGGTCTCAAGGTATGCCAGGAGTCGATTGTTCAATACACGTTCCATGACTTTACAAAGTATGGAGGTGATTGAAATTGGTCGATAGTTGACAGGACCAGCACGGCTTCCCTTCTTCGGTACTGGTTGTACGTTAGCCAGCTTCCAGGATTTGGGGACTTTACCAGATTCCAAAGAGAGTCTATAGAGACGCGTCAAAACGGGAGACAACTCAGCTGCGCAGCGTTTCAACACCACTGCAGGAATACCGTCTGGACCGCTAGCCTTATTCTCGTCTAGGTGCAGCAAGCACTTAAGAACCTCCTTTTGGCGAATATGAACGGTACCCATTGTAGGACCGAACTGAGGTAATTGGGGTGGGATTTTTCCTTGGCTATCTAGAAGAGAATTTTCCGCAAAGATACTGGCAAATAAATCCGCCTTTTCCTTAGCGGTGTGGGCCAGAGAACCGTCAGGTTTCCGCAGAGGTGGCAGCAACGGGCGACAAAAGTTCGTTTCGACCGACTTGGCGAGGGACCAGAAAGCTTTACTTCCCGAGGCGTATGAGGCTATTCTGTCTCCAATACAGCCTATGTGGGCGAAACGAGCTCTTTTGATCACCTTTTTGCAGGACTTGGTGGCAGCATTGTACCTCTTTTTGTGTTCATGCGAATCCACGGCTTTGCTTCTGCGAGCGGTTGCCCAGGCTTTGTACGCTTCTCGCTTACGCTTTTCAGCGGAAAAGCATTCAGCACTAAACCATGGGCGAGCTTTGGTTTCAAGGGATAGATCAGCGTAGGGAATGAAGAACTCCATTGCTTGACCTATCACACTTGAGACTGCATCAGCGCAGCACGGTGGATCGGTTGATGTAAAACAAGCTTGCCGCCACGGATAAGATGCGAAGAAATGTCGCATTTCATCCCAATCTGCCGACTTGTAACGCCATACTCGCCTAGAACCACTTGGTCGGGTGTCAGGTGGCGAGTACTGCGATACAGATTTCACCAGACAGTGAACGGATGTCCCTAATGGTGCAGTGACGGACACCGAATATCTGTTCGGATCGCAGCAGAAGGTCCAGGCAGTAAGCAGTATGGCCAGCAACGTCTGGGATGCGCGTAGGCTCGTCAACAAGCTGAGAGAGGCCATGAGTGAGCGAAAACTTAAAAGCCTCTCTACCAGCATGGTCAGTGTCCTGAAACGGGTATAACCACTGTCCGTGGTGTGCGTTAAAATCCCCCAGGAACACCAACTGCGCTGTGGGAAAACGTTGCTGAACCTTGTCCGCTGTACTGCTGAGATAGTCCATAAGCCTCGTTGTCTCCCGATCTCCGCTGTGTGACCGATAAATACCAGCGTATACCATTTGGTCTGGGCCGGTATCTATGTGAACCCACATAACTGAAAGGTCTGGCACTTCTAAGTAACGGAGACGCTGACAACAGATCTTGTCACTGGCATACATGCATACCCCGGCGTGCGGGTGGAATTTGGACTCCAGGATGTAACCTGGGTAACAAAGGTATGCCGAGTCTGACGGATCACAGATCTGCGTCTCCGTTAGGAAGAGTAGGTGGGGTCTCTCCGTCTCGAGGTGGTGGTGGACATCATTGAGATTGGAGTGCACTCCTCGGATGTTACAGAAGTGCACTTTAAACGAGAGGAAGTGCAACCGCTGTGTTACCTTACTCTTCTTTGGACCTTTCATTAGTTTTGGAGTGGAGTGAATAGGGAGGAGAACAGAAGTTGAGTGAAGCGCTGCAAATGGAACCAAGCAACTTGATAGGGGTGACGCACCATTGGGAAACTCGCTTGGAGACTGCGGGGACGCCCGAACCCCCCCGAGTTCGCCATCGGGTCCTCTCAAACCGGTCGCCAACCGGCACGATGGAGCCTCCCGGGATTTTTCGCGAGGTGGCGGGGCAGCCTTTTGCATGTGGCTGGCATGCTACTTGGGCCCCCTACTACCTGCGGTCGGCCAGCGGTGCACCGTGCTTCGGATCCCGCTACCCTCCAAAACGAGTTACCCGGTGAGTCATTATCCTACGAGTTGTAAACAGTTCTCCGATGCAGCACGATCACTCAGACCTATCCTCCTCAATGGCTACACTAGACATCATGCCGGAACGCAACTAGGTTACTTGGCGGCATGGTTTTGTCTAGTGGGTGGTGACAAGCCACGGCCGAAGCCTACCACCAGATTTTACTGCTCGTTTAGCACCACCCAGGGACCACGTACAAGGCATCGAGGGCTAAACCTTGCGGACGCGAGCAGTTTTCAGTCCCCATAAAACCCATCATAAGTCCCATTTAACAACTGTATTATAAGTGGGGAGTTTCCTGATTTAATGAAGCATAGTAAGGTTATTCCTTTATTTAAATCGGGTAGCTCTACGGACCCTACTAATTTTAGACCAATTTCGATTTTACCAACATGTAGCAAAATTTATGAAAAAATTATTCTCAACCTGCTATTAGCTCACTTCACAAAAAACAATTTTCTTCATAACAAACAATTTGGATTCACAAGGGGTCGTTCGACAACTGATGCTGGTGTTGAACTGTTTAAAGTAATAGCTGGTGCCTGGGAGGGGTCACAGGATGCTCTAGATGTATTTTGTGACCTATCCAAGGCATTTGACTGTGTTCAGCATGACACTCTCATCAGGAAACTCCACCACTACGGCATCAAAGGCACTGACCTCAAACTTTTGAATTCATACCTGAGTGATAGAATTCAGAAGGTTGACGTTAACCGGAAAAGGTCAGCTGGGTCGGTTGTGAGAATGGGAGTGCCACAAGGTTCAATTCTGGGCCCATTTTTATTTTTAGTCTATATAAATGATCTACCCTATATGGTAGGCAATAATTACGATATTGTATTGTTTGCTGATGACACATCATTAATTTTTAAAATGATAAGGCAGAAAATCAACTACGACGATGTAAACAATGCTCTCTGTAATGTAGTACAGTGGTTTAATGTAAATAATCTAGCTTTCAATGATAAAAAACTAAATGTATAAAATTCTCCGCACCAAATGTAAAACAAATTGAGTCTGATCTGCGGCTTAATGGGAACAGGTTGAATCTAGTAGATAACACTTTTTTTCTTGGAATTACCTTAGATTCTAAATTGCAATGGGGCGCCCATATCTCACAGCTAGCGAGTAGACTTAGTTCTGCAGCGTTCGCGGTAAAGAAAATTCGCGCATTGACTGATGTTAATACGGCAAAGCTGGTTTATTTTAGTTATTTTCATAGTAGGTATAATGTCCTACGGCATCCTACTTTGGGGCAATGCCGCAGACATTGACACGATATTTACACTGCAGAAAAGGGCTATTCGTGGAATGTATAAACTTGGAAGTAGAGAATCTCTAAGAGAAAAGTTTAAAGAGATTGGTATCTTGACCTTTGCATCACAATATATATATGAAAACATTATGTATATTTATAAGAATAGTAGTAAATTTAAAACCATGAAAGATAAGCATGATAAAAATTATTCTGTAATGACAAGGAACGACCATAAATTAGCGTTTCCCAAATTAAGGCTGGCTAAAAGCACCAAATCATTTATGGGAATGTCAATACGTATTTATAATAAAATACCACAGTCAATTCAATCTCTAACGTTTAATAAATTTAAAAGAACTATCAAAGAAACATTATGCAAAAAAGGCTACTATAAACTCAAAGATTATTTAGATGACAAAAGAGCGTGGGATTGATGTCTCCACAGGTTATTTCCAAATATCAAACATTAATCACTATGTAAGCAGCTTGGCTGCGACATGATATTGGCAAGCACGAATAGCTGTCTTCTGTTTGTTTGTTCATGTCATAGCAGAGCTGTATTTCTGCCAAATTGTACCTAGGTATATTAAGCACTTTTTACAAAAGAGTGCCAAGAGTTTTTTTTCCGCCGGCTTTTTTCCTCTCGGTCTACCTAGGGTTCTACTTTCATTTCGTTTTTTAAAGCCGAAGAAGAAGTAGTAGTAGACATCACCAAGACATTGGTGGATAATGGGTGATCATTATAAGCCGAGAGACAGCTGCACACTTCTCGACGGAGGCCTTCCCCAGGATTCGTCATGTCGTCCGGACCCGCGCCGCCCTCATCCAGCATTTGACGTTCGTAAAGTGTATAAAATTACCTACTACGAATAAAAAAGTTTTCACTTTCATTTCTTCACGGACTATCGAAAGATGACGCCTCATGAACTTGCGAGACATGCTTTACTGTAAGTTCCGTTATTCATAAATAAACCATGCATTTAATGTTTCAGCTGTGCAATGGTTCAGAGTAGGATTACCTTGCAGCTTGACATGATATAGGTTTGATTCCCAATGGGGTGACCATTTTTGGTAACAATACGTATGAATTATGAGCAGAATATTGAATTCCATAAATTCCCTCAATCAAAAAGCTGTTCATATATTTAAGGTATATCATGTTAGGTATTATGCTCAATATTTTTGATGATTATTATTAGTTTTTCACTTGAACCACAGTTCACTTACTTCCAGTCATTGTAAAATCATTCTGATGGACACCCGTACAAGTACTTAAAGACCTTCAAATTCTTTAAAAATATTTTGATGTGATTAAAGCAATATTTAAGCTATATTATAAAGTGAATTACATTAATGCATGAAAGGAAAAAGATGCTATAAAAGTTATTTTTATAGTAGGTAGTTGTGCTGAAAAATAACATAAATAATTTTTGAAAGCATTAGCTTAAGCCTGAGTATTGTTTTATTGCCCAGCCAATATACGGTCATTAATAAATAAATAAATAATAAATATTTCTGACACTCACACAACATTATCTAGCCCAAATTAAGTTTCTTAAAGAACTTGTGTTATGGATACTAGATAACTGATATATCTAAGAAATATATAAACATTCATATTGAATAAATACATATTTTTATAAGAAAATAAACTTAAATAAACATATAAACATCCATGACTTGACGAGTAAATGTCGCCGGGATTCGAACCCAGGACCTCTGGCATAGAAGGCAATGTACTGTAACACCTTTTTTCTTTACCTTGTGTTTGGTTCGATGGACTGTCACATTTTGTCAATCAAAACCGAGTGGGTTCGTTGCCTTATCCTTTTTTGACGTTTACTCTCAAATAGGTGTTGTTACTCTATGGCCCGTATTAATAAATCAAACTCAAATCTGGGAGCGGTCTTAAGTAAATACTTGAGTTACGCGCCATATTTATAAACCGATGTTAAGTACGGCCTTCGTAACGGCGTATCATCTGAGTACCGCCTGTATTAATAAACAATACTCAGCACTTAGGAACGCTGCTAAGATGTATACCAAGTACGGATTTTCTGAGTGAGGTCTGTAGGTGACTTAAGATCATTTCTGACTTTGAATTCTGTGCCATCTGTCATATCGATGAGTGTGTTTGAAAATGCAATCTGCAAATATTACAGACGAAGGAAATAATTACGACATCATTGATCAATACGACGATATATTATGGTTTAATAGCTATAGATTACCGAAAAGATATATTCGTGATGCAGAAAATCTTCTCGAAGTGACTGCCGATTCTTTTCAAAAAAGATACCGCTTCTACCAAGACTCTGTATTTTACATAATATCACTTGTTAAAAGTGACTTTTGTTTTGTTTTGAAGATTTTAAACTTTGACATTTGTGACGTTCCGTTACATCTAGTCGGTAGAAAAAAACTCTTTTCACTGCTTTTTTTTTATATGATTGCCGAGATTTATGCTTGATATAAATATACTATGAAGTAAGTAGTTATTGTTGTAGTAACTATTTGTTTGTATAGCAATACTTTTGCATTTTATTATGCAGTCATATAAAGATTGTATTGTACGATATTTATTTTACAGCGTTAAACGGAACGTAAAATTCAATCGGTCGATCATTCAACCCAAGTTGGCATTTATAGGAGGGCCAGAATCAAAGAGCGATATCAGTTGATACACCCTCAATATACATCTATTAATACAGAGCGATTTTGAGATGCTTACCATAGCTTAAGTGTGGATCAAGTGATACCGCCCTTAAGCTATGTATTGAGTTTGATCTATTAATACGGGCCTATGCTTAAGGTTATAAAAAGCCGGGTTGACCTTAGAGAGGTTTTTTTATTTCTGCAAATTTTTGAAGAGAGAAGTAGTTTCCTCCTGAGCCGGTCAGCTGCCAGATCACCAAGTCAAACGTGTGGACTAATTTCACCAACGCCTGAGATACCACACCCTGTAAAATTATTAAAATCTCTTTATGTTATATCTTGCACAATAATTCTTTTTTTTGTGCAATAAACTTTGTAAACAGTAACGCTTAGTCTTCTTTGATATCCCCCGGTAAAATTAGTTACATTACGTCACCCCTACACCAGCCGGTCGTCGGAAATATAAATAAATAAATAAAATCCTCAGACAATCATTCCAACTACTTACATGGCCTCAAAGTAAGCAAAGCTTGTGTTATGAGATACCATGCAGCGAACTAGGGGGCACCTAGAATAGAAAATACATATGCAGTTAAACGCCCAGACCCGGAACCCTTTTCTTTTTTCTTGTTCCATGCGGGAAATCGAACCCGCAACCACTGGCGTCTGTGGCAGATAGGCCCCCCCTCATTGTACTCATTGCTCAGTTGCGCGTAGACCGACCATGAGTCTAAGGTCGTGGGTTCGATCCTGCTCGCGTAATTTTTTTTTATTATATTTTTTTTATTTTGTTTACAATAAATATTTTATTGTGAACAAAATTGTCTTTGAAACCACTTGATTTCAATCAAGATCCAAAGAGATATCGTAATAATTTTAAAATAACTCCGTAATAAAATAGGTAGGTATGTTCGATAAGACGCGGGCGGGCGAGCGAGTGATTCGCTGGCATGGCCGGCCACTCACGCTGTTAATTGTTCGAGATACCTACCAAACTCTGGGTGCCTATGACCATATTCACCCAACTTTTATTATTTCACTTGGAAATAAGATTTCTCTGAATGAACCACCAAATTTTTGTAACGGTTGGGAGTCAGACTACCCACGAGTTTAAATTTATAACTTTCTATTCCAAAATATTAAAAATACTAAGTTTTTTTCGAATCGGTGAATAAGTCCGAATTTGACCTCATTCTCACCTGATGGTAAGTATAAATGAGGTCGAATACCGAAGCCAAGCCATTTCTATCATAAACCCGTTTGCGGCTCTAAAACTGGCTTTTTATAAAATGTTTTCGGGAAGCGTCACGCTGGCAGTAGTGATATTTGACGGCAAATTTCAGTCAGCCGAGACAGTCAGTTTACCACCAAGCGGGGCTCACTCGGATTAGTCAATTATTCAGACGCGGTAGGGTTATTCTAGGGGTAAATTATAACTAAATTGTCGTCAAAATCAATGAATGCTGGGTTTCAATATTTTACATGAGTAAAAGCTACTACAAACGAATGGTAGGTAGTTATAAGAATAGTAAGTAGTAATTTGACAAGACGTTGAATATTGAAACGCTTTATACGCTTCAATATTCAACGTATATGATAGCTAAATCTACTGTTCGTAGAATAAACGAACATACATACATATAACTTCACGCCTTTATCCGTTATAAAACCTCTATCCAATAAAACCTCTATCCCTAAAATGACTTTTAAGGTAGGTATGCCCGGGAAGAGAAGCAACTGGTACATTCTATGATTTTCTGTTGCTCCCAGTCCAGCGTGGAAGCAACGAACGAACAGTGTTTTTGATATTGTAACGTGGCATTAGTAGATTAGATAGATGTAAAAGCGTTCGGATAGCCAGAAGAAAAAGAAACTGAACTACACTAAAAATAAACATGGGAATAAGAATTCTAAGGAAATTCTCCTGGTAAAAGTACTAGGGGCTTAAAAATAATAAATCTGAAAAATAGTTGGTATGCAGTAGAAAATTTTGCTATGTTGATAGGGCTAAATCATTAATAAAGCTTCTTGCGCGATTTAATACAGGTAGGTACAGAAGGCAGCAGGTCAAGCGTTACATTACCTGTCAAATTTCCTCAAACAATTTTAACTTAGGTAATGTCGAGGGCATAGATTTTAGATTCAAGTAAACAAAAAATTACCGATTTGTAACGCTTGATGTTTTTTTTTTTTTTTTTTATAAAATATGGATGGGACGTTTGTCTTCCATGACACCTGATGTTAAGTGAACATGAAGACTAAGGTGGTACACGTCCATCCACGAGAAACCTATTCACTCGACGCTTAAAAGTACTAGGACTATACTGGTCAGGGAAAATAGACGCAGGCAGTTCATTCCAAACCTTGGCGACCCGTATCAAAAAGGAACTGTCAAAGCGCTTAGTTCGACTTTTCGGAATATCAACCACATACGGATGGAAGTTCTGTCTGCGTCTAGTAGTCCGATGGTAAAAGGGTGAGGGTTCAATTTGTTCAAACAGAGCACTCGCGCACTCACCAAAATGTATCCTGTAGTACACGGTTAAACAGGCAACCTTACGACGATGCTCTAGGGTCTGTAGTTTTTTGGTCGTAAGGTCGACGTTGTTAATTAATTTACGGGCTCTTCGGTCAACGGAGTCCAGCGCTTCTAGTTGATATTTGGCTGAACCATCCCAAAGATGACTGCAGTACTCCATGCATGATCGCACTTGAGCTGTATATAAGTTAAGAAGCTGTGCAGGGCTGAAGTACCGCCGTACCTTCGAGATGATTCCCAACTTTTTCGAAGCTACTTGAGCCATGGACACAATTTGTTGACCGAAGTTCAAACTAGATGTTATAGTTACGCCTAAAAGCCCTAGATGGTCAGTGATGGGGACAGATACATTTTGGAAAGTGGGCGTTAATGTGAAGGTGCTCTTCAGTACATATAGATATATATTGTATATTGTATATATTGTTAAACTTAAAATAATGGGACTCAAGGTTTTATTTATTTCGTGATCATTTCTAGCTCTTGGAAGTTAGAAACCGTAGATTTAGAAGTAGAATAAAAAGTAACGTAGATGTGTTAACTACCAAAAGAAATTACATTAAATTGGCTTACCGTGAAAAGTAGCCAATCATAACTATAGATAGATACACATTATACACTGATAATGGCTGGATGGATGGATCTTTGCTACTCTTTCACGCAAAAACTGCCGAATGTATTCTTCTGAAACTTTACAGTAATATAGCTTTACTTAGAATAACAATAAGCTATAATTAATGAAGATAGGTGCTTCCATGCTGGGCTGGGAGCAAAAGAAAAACATAGAATGTGCCAGCTGCTTCTCTTCCCGGGCAAACTGTAAAAGTCGGTTAAGGGACGGAGGATTTATTGGCGATTTTGCGGGCGACAGGCTGACCCCCTGTCACTGCTATAGTCTCTTTCCATCATAATAATTCCTCCTTTGTCAAACGTGACATCAGATGGTTTTTAAAGCCTCTGGTGTTCTGCCTACCCCATTAGGGGTACAGGCGTGAAGTTATGTATGTATGTATGTATGTAATGAAGATAGGTATTGCATGAATTACGTAAAATTTAAGACACTTTGGGCACCCGATTTGTTTATAACGCAAGGTGCCTATTAGGTGTTACCTATGTTTGTAATGTACCTAATATAGTTACCTATGTTTGTGGTTAGGAGTTATACATATTATTTGGGCGAAGATTCTTCATTTTTATTTTTGTTATTAAAGATAGTACTTAGGACCTTGGAGAAGAAAATAACCTACTCGAAATACTAATTCAATACAGACGAAGTCGCGGGCATCATCTATGTAATACCTATACCTACCTACCTATACTTTTTCACAAAACACCTAGGTGAAACTGCGGATCACAGCTTTGTTGTAACAGTTTTCGAAGTAACTCTGTATGTTTATCTATCAGTAACGCTTAACTACTGAATCGATTTTGACGAAATTTTGAATAAGGTAAGTTTAAAATCCAACTCCAACAACCGGTATCCACGCGGACGAAGTCGCGGGTCACAGCTAGTAATTAATAAACTAAGATTAGTGCTTAAGTCTACTTAAAAACTAACCGCAAGGACTATCTTTTAAAACAATAATTAAGGAATATTCTATCTCTTAATGTCACTACAATAACTAATATCCAGTTTCAATATCCAATATCAATTTCCAATATCACCACAGGTACTTTCTTTCTTGATTTTATAGTTAAAAAACAGTGTTACCTTATAATTCCTCGCTCAACATTTTTACCCACGACGGAACGGAGACGGTATATGCGTTTAGGGTGAGAGGGTGTTTGTGCAAACCAATGTTACCATTTATCTCCAGAACCACTGGTCCGATTTTAATGCGGTTTTCAGTAATTGCTTTAGATTTGATTGGTGCATGTTCTTAGATAGGTGTATCGGTAACAACTCACCAGGGGGCGCTGCGGTAAACATTTGTTTGTAAAAGCCAATGTTACCGTTTATCTGCAAAATCATTGGTCCGATTTAAATGCTGTTTTCAGTGATCGCTTTGGATTTGATTAGCGCATGTTCTGAGATAGGTGTTACGGTAACAACTCACCAGGAGGCGCTGCAGTAAATATTTGTTTGCAAACCATTGGTCCGATTTGAATGCCGTTTTCAATTGTCGCTTTGGATTTGATTGGTTTAATGTTCTTAAATAGGTTTAACGGTAACAACTCATCAGGGGGCGCTGCAGTAAACATTTGTTTGTAATAACAACCACTTCACTATGTATTTAAATAAACTACATGGGTTTTCCAGCGGTGGTTGGGACATGAGAGGGCTGATGCGGAACGAGGTGTTGTGTAATGTAATGTATGGTACCTATATTATGCTCTTTAAAAAGTTTGAAATAAAAAACAAAATAAAAATTTTGAAAAACCCACGACGCGACGCTACGGTTACAAAGTTATTGAAAAAGAATAAAATAATTTAAAATCCTCCGACTGCAATGATTTATGTGACAGGAGATAATTAACGTGAAAAGCTTTTTTAAAAGTTCACTTGATCTCACACAGAGTCGGTCATATTATGAACAACATACTATTCGTTTTTATAGCACTTCCCTTCGCTTACCTATTCGGTTCTCGAAGATGTAGATGTCGCACTAACATAGGTATTCAACTCCCTATGAACTTTATAAGAAGAGCAAGAAAATCCGTCGAGGGCTGCCATCAATATTTTAAATTTCAATATAAAACTACAAAACGAATTCATTCAATGGCAGCCCCAGACGGATTTTCTTTCTCTTCTTTTAAAGTTCATAGGGAGTTAAATACCTATGTTAGTGCGACATCTACATCTTCGAGAACCGAATAGGTAAGCGAAGGGAAGTGCTATAAAAACGAATAGTATGTTGTTCATAATATGACCGACTCTGTGTGAGATCAAGTGAACTTTTAAAAAAGCTTTTCACGTTAATTATCTCCCGTCACATAAATCATTGCAGTCGGAGGATTTTAAATTATTTTATTCTTTTTCAATAACTTTGTAACCGTAGCGTCGCGTCGTGGGTTTTTCAAAATTTTTATTTTGTTTTTTATTACTACTTAAAGCAAATCTGCATGTTACCATGAGGATTTCATGATCTTGTGTTAAATCATGTAACGAACAGCTTCAGCAACATTTAAAAACAATGAAAAAACTCCACCAGAGTTACTCCTGCAAAGCACCCATATGGTTTCCAATATGGGCAAATATTTCTTTATAACACAAACTTCGGCGACTACATATTATACGTATTACGCCTTATTAAATAAAGGGTTTATTAAATGGGACGATCACAACATCTAGCCAGCAAAGCCGGCCCAAAAAAAAGATTTCACATCTTGACAGCAGCGGTGCGTTCCGTCCGTCTTGAAGAAAAAAAAGAATGTTGCCAATCTCAAAATTCTAAAGTCGCGAGTTTTAATTTTTTATAATCGACAAAAACTACTACGTTACAATGCCCCCCCTCCAAAGAAAAGGGTCATGAAGTGAACCGATCGCCGTCCCGGCGTTGTAATAATCTACAACCAACCTAAACTGAGAAAAAAAAACTAAGTTATAACACAACAATGAATCTAAGTAGATAGGTAGATACCTACAATCTGTGAAATATATCAGTAACAAAACAAAAAAAATGTTACACCTATGGCCAACATACCATAAGGTATAACTAAAACCCATCACCACAAAACAACAACTCAACAGCTGTTTTTTGTGTTGTTCAATTGACATTACTTGGAATGGTCTATAACAAACTTTTGGTTGACCCATAAGTCCACTAGGAAATTTAGTTGACTGTTTATAGGCGACACAAACATCACAAGACTTAATATAATCGACAACGTACTTAAACATATTTGGCCAGTAATAACGTAGGCACAACCTCCTATGAGTTTTAAAAACACCAAGATGTGCGGCCGTACAGTCATTATGATCTGCCTTTAAAACCTCTTCCTTATCAGACTTCCTAACAACTTCTTTCCAATAAAATTCACTTAATAAATTATATTTACTCTTTGAATATCTAAATAGTTTACCGTCTTTTACGCAAAAATTTGGAAAATTAGAAGGATGATCTGAACAACCTTTAAAAATTTTATCATACCATTCATCAGAAATTTGGTTAATGACATCTACTTTAATTAATCTAGATAAGGTATCAGGAACAACATTATCTGTACCTTTTCTATGTTGTATATCAAAATTAAATTGTGAAAGTCTACATCCCCATCTGGCTAATCAGCCAGCAGGATTTTCTAAATTCATGAACCACTTTAAAGCTGCATGATCTGTTATGACAGTAAATGGTCTGGACCCTAAATAAGCTTGAAACTTTTCGACAACATAAATAACAGCTAATGCTTCTCTTTCTGTAGCGCTATAGTTCTGCTCGTTTTTGGACAACGATCGACTAACATAAGCAACAGGATTATCGTGACCGTCTTAATTTTGAGAAAGCATACCACCAATACCATAACCTGACGCATCAGAATGAACTGTAAAAGGTTTAGAAAAATTTGGAACTGCTAAGATTGGAGCTGTGACAAGAGCGTTTTTCAAAGTATTAAATGCTGATTCAGCTTCTGCACTCCATTGAAATGGTGGTGCCTTTTTACTTTTACTCGTAAGTCTATTTAAAGGAGCGGCAATAGTTGAAAAATCTCTAATAAAACGTCTATACCAAGAACAAGTTCCTAAGAAAACTTTTACATCTCGCGCAGTTTTTGGTGTTGGGAAATTTAATACAGCTGAAACTTTATCTGGGTCTGTTCGAAGACCAAACTCATCAACAACAAATCCTAAATATTTTAAAGAGTCTCTAAAAAACTTTGATTTCAAAAAATTTATAGTTAATTTGGCAAATTTAAGTTTCTCTAGTACTCTGTGTAACAATAACATGTGAGTTTCAAAACTAGATGAACAAATAATAATATCATCAACGTAACAAAACACCATTCCATCTTCAACATCGCTACAAAAGCTATGATTGAAAAGTTTATCCATTAATCTTTGTTGTCTTGCGGGTGCTCCGCAAAGACCAAAAGGCATAACTTTAAATTTGAATAACCCACGGCCTGGAACTGTGAAACTAGTTTTTTCCTGTGAATCTTTATGGAGCGGTATCTGCCAAAAAGCTGAACTTAAATCGATGGAATTTAGGTAACGAGCTTCCTTTAGACTGTCTAATATTTGCGGTATATAAGGAATTGCATATTGTTAAGATTAATGGGGAACCAGAGTGAAACTATTTTTAGTATTATTTTAAGTATTTATTATATAACCTTGACAAACCAGCTACAGCCATATACACGGACGGGAAGGAAGAGACATTATTTTTTTTTTACTAGCACAGAGTTAGTAAGTATAGTATAGCCACAGAGTTACAACATACTAGCTTATTTTAACACTCCCCCTCAATTTATAGTTTATTACAATTCTATAAATCAATATTTTAAGAAACTAGAAATTGGAAACATTATAAATACTAATTTTAACCTTTTCTATAAATTGGCAACACTAAACACAAATGTCAAAGTCTTAACTGACTGATGCTACTGAAATGTAAACATAACCTAAAATAAATCATTTCTAATACAAAACACAAAGCTAAGTTAACTTTGCACCTTTTTGTTAAACAAATAATCACACAAGTAATTAAATTTTATAGTGTTCAATGGTTTGGTCATAATGTCTGCAATATTCTCCTCACTTTTCACATAATGCACTGATATAAGTTTTTTGTTTACAATGTCTTTCACAAAGTTATATTTTATGTCTATATGTTTGCTTCTTTTTGTATTTTCACTGTTGTTCATCATTTTGATTGCACTCTGGTTATCTACAAACACTTTTACACTGTCCACTTGTGCAAATTCACTTGATAAACCTTTTACAAATAACACTTCACTGACACACATTGCAGCTGAGATATATTCAGCCTCAGCTGATGACAGAGAGACTGTAGGCTGTTTCTTCGAAGCCCAGGATATAAGGTTCGAATTATGATAACAAACCATGCCACTGACACTCTTTCTGTCCAACTGGTCACCGCCCCAATCTGCATCAGTGTAACTTATGATTTCGTTTCCTGGTGACTTTACGTAGGTAATTTCTCTGTTTAATGATTCTTTCAAATACCTCAATATTCTTTTGGCAGCTTCCCATGTAGTCTTTGTAGGATTATTCATAAATCTGCTCAGATAAGATGTTGCGAATGTTATATCGGGGCGAGTTATAGTCAGGTAAGTTAAACATCCAATCAATTCTTTATAGGGCATGTTACTAATTGTTTCTTCTTTTTCAGGTACTGAGAAGTTATTTTCCATTGGAGTTTTCTTTGTTTTGCAATCACTCATATTAAATTTTTCAAGTATATTAATAATAAATTGTTTTTGTGAAATAAACATTTTGTTTTCTTTTCTTTTTATCTCTAATCCTAAGAACTTTTCAATGTTTTCAAATACTTTTGCATTAAACTCTTCCTTCAAACATTCTTTAGTTTTATTCACTTCTTTGTCTTCTCCAAATAGTAAGATGTCATCAACAAACAGTAGTAACCATACTCTTTTTTCTTTTTTATATAAACAATTGTCAAAATCTGATCTTTGAAATCCAATTTTATGACAAAATTCATTAAATCTATTGTACCAAGATTTGGGGGCTTCTTTCAACCCGTAAAGTGCCTTATTTAACTTCAGAACTGTTCCTTCTAGTTTATTCTGTAATATAATTCCTTTTGGTACTTTTATGTACACTTCAGTGTCTAGGTATCCATTTAGGAATGCTGTTGGTATGTCTAATTGAATAACCTTCCAATTATTGCATAATAATTGCGATAAGCACATTCTTGTTGTTGTTGTTCTAGCTACTGGTGAGTAAATGTATATGTCTTGTCCGGTATAGTCTTGCTGAAAGCCTCTTGCTACAAGTCTTGCTTTTTTGCTTCCATCTGATTTTGTCTTAAACACCCATTTAGTATCTATTGCTTTAGCGCCTTTAGGTAGTTGAACTTCATTCCATGTTTCCATTTGCTTTAGTGACTGTATCTCTTTATTTATAGCTTCATTCCAGTCATCACCTTTTTCTATAGCTTCTTCATAAGTAATTGGGTCTTTTGCACACATTGCATAGGCTAAATTCATATCATAATCTAAAAATTTTGTTGGTAGAGTAATTTGTCTTTTTGATCTTTGTCTTTCTCCATATATTTCTGTAGTATTATCCGTGTTAGGTGTCATATCCTGTGGAGTATCTGAAAGGTTTTCCTTGTCATTTACTTCTTGTTCTAATTCTTGTTCTATTAACTCATTTGTTATATGTTTGTTTACATTCCTATCTTCATTATCTTGGTCATATCTTATATTATTTTCATCAAACTTTACATCTCTTGTTGTTATCACTTCATCAGTTTTTGGATTCCATACTCTATAACCGTTTTCTGAATAACCAACCATTCTGACCGCGATAGCTCTGTTATCAAATTTGTCTTGCTTAGGCATTACCATTGCCCATCCTTTAGCACCAAAAACTCTCATTTTGTCCAGTGACATTTCTTTACCAAATATCTTACATGGAATATTTAAATTTATTGCTTTTGAAGGACATCTGTTAAGCTGATATGCAGAACACAAAACTGCTTCACCCCATAGATACTTTGGTAAGTTTGTTTCATTGATGATTGTTCTTGCCTTATTGAATATGGTTCGGTTTAATCTTTCTGCCTTACCATTCTGCTGCGGGCTGTAGGGGAGTGTATATTCAATTTGGATACCTTTATTTCTGCAAAAAAATTTAAGATTAGTTGACCTGTACTCTCCACCATTGTCACACCTTATACGTTGTACATTTTGTTCCTTTTGTGTTTCAAATTTATTTATATACCTACTCTATTAGTCTATCACAGGCTTCTGACTTATTTCTTAATAGGCAAATTACTACATAGTGTGAAAAATCATCAGTAATGGTTAGAAAATACCTGTAGCCATCCTTTGTGGGTTGTATAGGTCCTGCTATATCGGTATGAATTAACTCACCAATTCTTTTTGTCTGTCTTTTAGTTATAGTTTTAAATGGCAGCCTGGTTGCCTTACCCTCCATGCAAGGTTCACAGATTTGGTCAGAAAATGGTAACTTCATTATTTTTAATCCTTTTCTGTTCAAGTGTCCTAATCTTTGATGCCATAATACAGTAGTTGCAACATTACAGTCTTCATTATTGATTATTGTACCTTTTAGTATGTATAGAGATCCTGTATTCATGCTTTTCCATATTCTTCCCTTATTTATTATGTACACTCCACTTCTATTAAATGACACTTTTAAACCTTTTTCTGATAATTTCTTGACTGATAATAGGTTGTGAGCAATTCCTGATACTATGAGACATCCAATTGACATGCTTATACCTTTACTTTTGATATAAATATAACCCCTTCTATTTGCTTGTAGGATATGTCCATTAGCAACTCTTATTTCTATTGCATGCTCCAACTCTGTAACATTATACATATATTTTTCCATGTCTTTGCCAATTAAATTCTCAGTTGCTCCTGAATCTATAATAAATTGTATA
This sequence comes from Stenoptilia bipunctidactyla, assembly GCA_944452665.1. Lineage (NCBI taxonomy): Eukaryota > Metazoa > Arthropoda > Insecta > Lepidoptera > Pterophoridae > Stenoptilia > Stenoptilia bipunctidactyla. The sequence continues at coordinate 9,297,091 of OX101741.1, read as the reverse complement.
GTTCGATCTTCGTGTGATAGATTGCACTCTTGTCTATTTTCTGCATGTATAGCTGTCTTATTCCAGTCCCCTTCTGATGTGAAGTTTGCAGAAGCTCTACCTTTAAAATGGCCACGACCTCTTCCCCGCATATACCTTTTCCTTGAGTGACACTGTTTCGCAAAGTGCCCTGCTTTGTTGCAGATGTAGCATTTGTATGTTGATTCTAGAGCCATTGTATTTTGCAAATGTGAATCAGAATTCTTTAGTTTTAATTCTGCATCCAACAATTTATTTTTAACGTAATCTAAGCTTAACTTTTCATTGGTTGTTTCTAGAGCTGTTATGATATTACCATAGCTTTCTGGCATGGTCAGCAGGAGATGGCAAACCTTATCATCCTCTGACATTTTATCCTTGTTCTCAATTTCACTTACAAGTTTGTCAAATATACTAAAATGTTCGCTCAGGTCCACTTCATTTTTACACTTGAGAGTCAACAGCTTCTTTTTGAAATAATATAGGGAAAGGGTACTTTTCCTTTCATACACATTTGACAGTTTTTCAATCATATCTTTTGCAAGCTCAAGATGTTTTATAACTTCTAAGTACTTATCCGTCAAGGAGGAGAATATTATATTCTTGGCCTTTGAATTTTTCTTTCTGAATATTTCTTTGCTAACCTCTTTGTCGCTTTGTTGTAATGCTTCCAAACAATCCTTTTCCTCCATTATACATTTTAACCTGAAAAGCCAATTGCTAAAATTGTTGCCGTCGAATACCGGCATGGACGTTTTTTCAGACATATTTCTTGCTTGCTTTTTTATACTTAGCACTGACTATCCCTAAAAACTATGCCAATCTGGCTGAGATCTGGGCCCATAACCTGTTAAGATTAATGGGGAACCAGAGTGAAACTATTTTTAGTATTATTTTAAGTATTTATTATATAACCTTGACAAACCAGCTACAGCCATATACACGGACGGGAAGGAAGAGACATTATTTTTTTTTTACTAGCACAGAGTTAGTAAGTATAGTATAGCCACAGAGTTACAACATACTAGCTTATTTTAACACATATGCATCACCTTTTGTGACAGAATTGACTTTTCTACAATCTAAACAAAATCTCCACTCGCCATTTGATTTCTGGACAAGCAAAGCAGGATTATTCCATGGTGATTCACATGGAGTGACTACATCTAATTTTAGCATCCTATCCAGTTCCGAACTCAATATTTGCCGTTTTTCAGGTGACAATGGATATTTTTTTGTGCGAATCGGAGCGGAGTCGCCTGTATCGATAACATGTTCAATTAAGTTAGTTCTACCTAACCCTTTATTCTCAAAAGAAATCTCTTCATACTTGTTAATGATAGAGTTAGCAGCTTGCTTTTGTTGTTCAGTTAAATTATCAAAAGGCTGCAATGTATGTATACCAGACTTTGAAACTGAGTTACACTGATTTAAAAAATACTCAGGTGCTGCTCTATAATCAATTTCTTCAAAAATATTTGGAGCTAAGTTGAAAGCCTTCCAAAAATCACAACCGTAAATTACCTCAGCAGTTACTGTTGGAATGACAAAATTTTTTATGATGTTTGTAATGTTTTGAAAAGTAATTGGTATAAACATATAACCTATGGTTTCAACTGTTAAACCATTTGCAACACTACAAGAATTGTCATTTTGTTTAATAAATTGAAAACCTAAATTAATTAATTTATTATGGGAATTATTCCCTAAGATGGAAACACAAGCACCAGAATCTAACAAACCTAACATTTCAAAGTCATTATTTATGACAACTTTGACATAAGGTCGAACATCACTAGTATTACATGAAAACAGGATCGAAGCTAAATTATCTTTATTATTTTTATGTCTAAAAATGCTACGATCCTTGCAAATTAGTTTTTTGAATAATTTATTGACTTGCATTTTGGACAAGACCTAATTGTGTAACCTAAATTACCGCACTTAAAACAATGAACTTGTGTTTGGTTGTTGTTAACAACTTTACCGCATTCTTTAAAATTGTGGTTACTTTTCCCACACTTAAAATAAATCTTAGGATTTTTAATGTTATTGTTTTGTTTGTTAAATGAACTTTTGTTTTGTGTGAATTGTTTGTTAGGCATGTGTTTGTTCTGTGTACTCTGGAAATTTTGATTAAAAGTTGCAACCTGATTAAAATTACTTCTTTGTTTTGATTTATAAGAAAAATCCTGTGACAAAATACAATTACTCTTAGTAGGCTCATTAAATAAACCAGAGCGCTGTTTAGCTGCTTCTAGCTTCCTACACTTAGTTTTTAAATCTGAAATTGTGTAAATATCAATTAAAGCTAATTGTTCAGAAAAAAAGGGTCTAATATTATGACTTAAAATCTCAAGTTTCTCCTCTTCACTCAAAGACTTCCTAAGCCTATCAAAAAGACAAGACATTATAGAAAAATAAATATGAATTGGTTCGTCAACCCCTTGGGTCCTGGCACGGATTTCACCTAACAACCTATAGTCATAATCAACAGGATCAAACTCCTCTAATAACAATTGTTTCAGCTCATGCCAACTATTGACTTCGCTGCGAACACCTCTAAACCACAGTAGTGCTTGATCACAAAATAACTGCGACGCAGAATTAAACAATTTGGTATCTGATACACCATTTGAGCTTTGAAGCTCTTCTAAATGTTCGAGGAATGACCTTGGATCAGTTAAACCATTAAATTTAATATTCCACCTGACAATATTTCTATCCCCAGAACACTCAACAATAGTAGGGGCAAGTGGTACCTGAACATCTGCACTGACAGATGGTACAGCTGAAGTACCTATAGACAAATAAGGTTTTAATTTATCATTAAGAGACAAAATCTTCTTCTGCAACGCTGGGCTACTAGAAGACAACCTATTTATTCGCCAATACAAGTGACTGCATAAACCCTTGAACCGTGAACTCGAACTTTTATCACTGTCAAACAAATTGGATAGTTCAAGCAGCTTACTTTCAATAATTGGAAGCTCTTCCTCAACATCGACCTTGTCATCCAATACATATATGTTATCTGGAGAACATTCCTTAGACAAAACTCTAAGTTGCTTCCTCAGCCCTTCTACAGTTGTGCTTGGTGTCTCAGAACGAATAAGAACTTCATAAATGAGTTCTTCCTTATTTAAAGCATGAAAATTAATTGATTTTAAGTTCGCCATGGTGATATTTTAACAAGAAAACCTTAATAATATTAAATACTATGTTAGTATTATAATGAAATACAAAATATAACTGTAAATATCAGCTAATTTAAAAATATATGGTAACATCAATGTGAATTACCTGAAAAAAAGTTTGTTTGTAACAAACAATAAAAACAGAACAGTATTTGACAATAAAATGTTCAATAAACAAAGTAAAGTGTGTTGTTGTACACAAATTAAATTAATTTTAATTTGGAACTGCAAAGTTGTAACATTGACAAAAAGAGATATATTATTTTCAGTAAAACAACACACAAAAAAAGTAAATTGGGCGCAATAACAATTATTACACCTCTTAAACAAAAAAATTTTAAAGATTGGGCGCCATTTGTAACGTTGTGGATTGGGGGGAGTGTTCAGTTTGTGCCCGGAGTGAAGATTGCTTAAGTTGTAAGTAACCAGACACTCCTACCAAAACACAGGTCACAAAATAAAGATACTCTGAGCGTAAACACCTTAGACTCACCCTCGATCCTACTTATCCAAGATGTAGTGGGGTAGGTCCTACTTAACAGGTCTTGTGATATAAAATAAAAGATGTTAATACTGATAAATATCACAGATTTTATTGTGTAATAGTTCAAGGCGAGTCCTGAGTATCTTTACACAGAGAGCGGTGAGAAAAAAAGTTTAACTAGCTCTGGAGAGGGAGTTCACCATACTAAAATCACCTCACCGTCTCGGTTATACATAAAAAAAACAATTTATATAGGTACTTAAGTTACCATGAAGCTAAATTAACAAAATAATTAATAAACTAAGATTAGTGCTTAAGTCTACTTAAAAACTAACCGCAAGGACTATCTTTTAAAACAATAATTAAGGAATATTCTATCTCTTAATGTCACTACAATAACTAATATCCAGTTTCAATATCCAATATCCAATATCAATTTCCAATATCACCACAGGTACTTTCTTTCTTGATTTTATAGTTAAAAAACAGTGTTACCTTATAATTCCTCACTCAACATTTTTATTACTTAAAGCAAATCTGCATGTTACCATGAGGATTTCATGATCTTGTGTTAAATCATGTAACGAACAGCTTCAGCAACATTTAAAAACAATGAAAAAACTCCACCAGAGTTACTCCTGCAAAGCACCCATATGGTTTCCAATATGGGCAAAAATTTCTTTATAACACAAACTGCGGCGACTACATATTATACGTATTACGCCTTATTAAATAAAGGGTTTATTAAATGGGACGATCACAACATCTAGCCAGCAAAGCCGGCCCAAACAAAAGATTTCACATCTTGAGAGCAGCGGTGCGTTCCGTCCGTCTTGAAGAAAAAAAAGAATGTTGCCAATCTCAAAATTCTAAGGTCGCGAGTTTTAATTTTTTATAACCCACAAAAACTACTACGTTACAGAATTCCCAAGCAGAGAAGATTGGAGCAAGAGCCGGGTAGTATGCGTGGACTACAGCCACATATGGTACACGGATGGCTCAAAGATGGACGAAAGAAGGTTGGCTATGGAATTCACGGTGTGAGACCCAAGTATGGAGCTAGCTTCAACATGGTCATTACCCCTCGATTTTCCAGCCTGAAATCACCGCCATTCTATCATGTGCGGAAATCAGCCTAAACAGAGGCTACAAAGGGCAAACCATATACATCTTCTCTGACAGCAAAGCTGCACTAATGGCACTTAACTCCTCAAGGGTTGACTCCAAACTTGTGAAGCAATGCCATGAAACGCTAAACAGGCTGGCAAGCATAATAGTTTTTATTAAATGGGTTCCGGGCCATTCCGGTATAGACGGCAATGAAGCCGCTGAACTCGCGAGGGTAGGAGCAATGGGTAGTCGATACGGTCCAGAACCATTCTGCGGCATCCCGAAGAGCCTGACGCGTTTAATACTCACCACCCAGTGCCTCTCAGAAAGCAAAACTTTCACAAGGCATGAGACACTCAAGGGAACTGATAGAGGGATACTCCAAGTCATACACAGAATCGGTAGTATCTCTTAACAAACCCCAACTACGCGCAGTGGCAAGATCACTAACAGGACACTGCAAACTAAACAAGCATATGTCCAACGTGGGTCTCTCTGACACGGCGCTCTTCAGATACTGCGAAAGCGCAGAGGAAACCCCTCTACACCTACTGTACCACTGCCCCGCAGTTATGCACAAGCGCTCCGCTCACCTAGATAAGCACGAACTGGATCCAAAAAGATTAGGAGCATCGCCGTAAGGAAAATCCTAAATTTCCTGGACTCCATTGGAGTGTGCGGCGAGTTATATTATAAATTGGGACTCGCACAATAGATCACAATAGGTCACAGTGTGACGAGCGGACAAGAGTGCTCATATAGTCCCGAAACCCCCAATAATAATAATAACACTTAACATCAGGTTAGATTGAGTTTAAACGAAGACATAGTAACCAAAAAAATGAATTAAAAAACAATACTTTTGACTGGATTTTGTCATATTATGTAGACTTTCTTATACCTTGACGTATATTGATGTACTTACAGACACTGCGATCACACATATGTATAACCCACGTTAAACACTATAAAACACAGTTGGTAAGAACTTTTTGGGCTACTGACTGTTAAGACAGTATTTTTACTATCCATTGCTTAGCCAATCAGCGACGAGAGCTAACAATATCACCATAAAACTGATATTCATAGACAATAACTTGCTGTTAAAAGAAAATAAATGCTTTTCAAATGGATTTTGTTCGAGATTGTATTTTCAATTCATTGAGTATGATCTTCATATCATCTGATTGTAAGTGAAGATGAGGTTAAAACTGACAAAACGCTGGTTTAGACATTAATTGGCTCTTCACAAAACATTGTCAGAACACATCACCACTAGAGTGATACTTCGCCACAGATTTTAATATTGATGTCGGTAATCAGACGAACTTTAAATGTATGAGCTCCCTTTTCGGGACGTTGCATTTACTGTAGTGTAAAAATGTCTAGTTTCTCTTGACACTCGGTGGGCAATATGTCGTTTGAGTACAGTTTACGTCTAGACGTGCTTGTCTTTCGACTTGTCTTGACTAGTCCACTTGCTATAGAACACTATGACGAATCACCGGCGGATCGTGCGATGTGCTGCGCCCCGGCATAATGTGCGATACTTCATATAAAATGTGTGAGGAGCTCGGACGCGGCTTTTTGCTCTGAGATGCGACCCGGCATAGTGTGCACGCACCCTAAAGAAGTCCTACGACCAAGCAAAACCCACTCATATCAAATCTTGTTTTGTTTCCAGGTATTGGTATGATTGCGGCGGGAGCCTACGAAATCATCGTGGCTGGTGGTGTAGAGTTCATGTCGGATGTCCCAATCCGACACTCGCGTAAGATGAGGTCGCTGTTATTGAGGTTGAACCGGGCTAAGACCCCAGCTCAGCGTTTGTCGCTGTTAGCTACCATCCGACCGGACTATCTGGCTCCTGAGGTAAATATTGAACTAAAAAGTTAATGTCACTTTATAATATACCTACAAAAGTAGAAGGCCATAGGAACAAAGTAGTCTTGAAAGGAAGAAAAGAGGCTTATCCGGTGACAAAAAAATGATTAAAACTGAAATGTTATAGGATTGTTGACTTGAGATAACTAAGCACCGAAAAGTCACTTACCTACTCATTTATACAGAGTGTTCAATGAAACATTGAACATACGAAAATGGGAGGTAGGTGGGGTTGTCTGCTGATTCTAAATAAATCAAAGATTTCATCGATATTCAAAGAACTTTAAAAATGAACTATTTTTTTTATGTTCAAAGATCGTAATTCAAGAAATATATTTTATTTTCTACCGACTTCCAAAAAAGGGTTATTTTACGCTTAACTGTTACAAGTAGTAGAATCTGCAGACTATCTTAAGTCTAAAAAATAAATAATACCTCAATAATAAAGTTAGTGGCGTGAAAACGAATGAAAGTAACAAAATTCCGAAAGTAAAAAAATCTTGAAAACCGTTCTTTGGACCTAGGACAAATCTTTGAGGCTGAGTCATCAGCAGATGACTCCACCTACCTCCCATTTCCATATGTTCAACATTCCACAGAACAACCCTGGGCCCAATTCGCATTTTTTATTTGTGTGGCAATAATGTGGTGATAGTGTGTCATTCCGATAAAAGTACATTTTTGTTATTCACATTCCTCATACAAACCACCAAAACATGTACTTTTATCGGAATGACACACTATCACCACATTATTGCCACACAAATAAAAAATGTACTTTTATCGGAATGACACTATCGCCACGTTATTGCCACACAAATAAGAAGTGTGTATTGGGCCCCCTGTATACGCTTTAATAATAAGCGTACCAAATAAACTTGACAAATATTTAAGATTTACTGTTTCATGTACACTCAAGACCTCATATTCACTTACCATCAGGGGTCAATCCAATAAAAATATTTAAACATAAATTGTCAAAATTTTAGCTCCCAGCAGTAGCTGAGTTTTCATCCGGAGAGACAATGGGCCACAGTGCTGATCGCTTGGCCGCTGCTTTCGGTGCCACTCGCGCTGAACAAGACGAGTATGCCCTTAGATCGCATACCTTCGCCGCTGAAGCCAGGGATAAGGGATACTTGACAGATCTGCTGCCTGTCAAAGGTATGTAGTGGGATAAATAAATTAAATTATAAAACATTTCTTAAAAAAAAATAAAAAAAAATCATATTGGTTGAGTGCGTCGATCCCCTATTATATGTTTTATCGATTCATAATTGGGTATGTTTTGTAATGGGTACTCAAGAAATTATCTAGCACCTACTTCAAATTGTTATAAATACTCTTTATGGCCTTAAAACTTATAAAAACAAGGATAGTGTAACTAAGAAATTCATATGTATGTGAGGCATTATGAAGAATAGAAACTCTGAGATCATATATACAGGCTGACTGGTGGGTCACTTTCGAACTTCGAGGACGTGATAGTTTAAGATCATACATGAAGAGAAAATATAAAATAATTAATAATTATTTACTGAGTAAACTTAACTGAAAGTTAAAGAATTCATTACGCAACGCATGGTTATTTGCTTTGAAATAATTAATTGCTTTAAAATTTCATGCTAAACGAATGACAAAGTTTCGTTCATTTTCAATTATTCTCATTCAGTGCTGACACTACGAAATTTTTAACTGGTATCATTATTTTTCAATTTGACATTACGAACTGTCAGTTCACTGCCGTGGTACAGTGGTATACACACCACGGCATTGACAGCCAAAGCATTTTGTTATATTTCAAGAGTTTGGCCATAGCCACATTTTAACGTTTTGTGGCGCCACTTATTACAATTATTACTGGCAACAACAGCTTGACATGAGTGATAGAAAATCAATGGCTTCCACCATTTGATCACAAAAAGCCTCTCAGGAGGTTCTCAATTCGTCTGTATGTTTCTTTTTTTTTGCGTCTTTGTGACACGACATTTCAGACAATTATGAATCAATTTTGAAAATTCTTGATCCATATGATAGAAGATACTTCATAGTTGGTCCCATATAAATTTCATCGCAATCGGTTGAGTACTTCATTGAAAATTCATTTGAAATTTCAACATTTTGAAAAAATATGTATGATTTTGCAAAATGTTTACGTGGATGACATTATAACTCAGCCAAAGATTTGACGTGAAATCGGTTTTTTAATGCTCTGCATTTGTTGATTAGTAATGATTTTAGTTAGTGGTTCGTTTGTTCATTACTATTTTAATGTAAAATTAGCAATCCTTCTTTAACTTATGAAAACCAATATTTATCAACAATAATAATCAAAATCCACTATAGTGCATAGTCTACCCAAAAAACCTCAAGCACAGAAGCGCCGCCAAGTGGCAAAAAGCTTGCATTCCGAACTCCCTATTATGTTGATGTGTCCTATCTGTCTTTCTATGTGATGTACACCACTGCACCAATCGAGAGGTTGAGGGTGCGATTTCCGCAAGAAACAAAAAAAAAATCCGTGTCTGGGTGTTTATTTATACCTATATGTATTTATATTCTATGTAGTTGGCTACATGGTATCTCATATCACAAGTTATGCTTACTTTAGGGCCATGTAGTTGGTGTGTGTGTCTGAGGATTTTAATTTTATTTCATTTACCTACCTACTTAAAACAAAACTTTTTTGACCGGATTTCATCAAATTATTTTTCTCCCCGCAGTGGAAGGCAAGGACGGTGTGGTAGACAGGGATAATGGTATCCGTGTCTCGACTCCAGAACAGTTGGCCAAGCTGAAGCCAGCGTTTGTCAAGCCCCATGGCACAGTCACTGCTGCCAACTCCTCATTCTTGGTAAGATACTTGTTAGAAATAAACTTTTTATTGAATTTTAGAAAGTAATACAGTGGAATCCGTTTATAGTGACATCGAAGGGAAATAAGAAACAAGTCATACTAAACGGACGTCATACAAAGCACAGGTACTGCAAGAATAAATAAACTGTTTAAGTTAGTATGTGATTTCTTTTAATAGAGAGGAATAAAATAGAGACAAATCAAAGTGGATATTAATAAGTAGACTCAATAAGTAAATCTACGCTCTGAGACTCAAATCAAAAAAGCCTTTCACGCGCCGAAAGTCTTTGGGTATAACGTGACTCTCCCGAACACTGCCAAAGGTTTTAGAAATAATACGGTCGGTCACTATAAGCGGACAAAATTTGATAAAAAAGGGTCACAATAAGCGATACATCACTAAAGGCGAAGTCATTATATCCGACTTAGTTATGTAATTTATATGAAAACCAAACTTCACTGTGTAAACACGTCATAATGAGTTGGTCAATATAAGCGGAGTCATAATAAACCGATTCTACTGTAGTCATTTAGACATCGGATTATATGCACTAACAAAACGCCACAATATGTATGCAAATATGCAACTAGAATTTACGTTTATTATTAACTCATTATAATTAAAAATTATTCATATTTATTAGTTATTATTGTTGGATATCTTAAAACTTAGGAGGACCCGACAATTTGTCCGGTCGGTCGGGGACAAGAGCAAAAGAGACGGAAACCGCTGCGAGTGTGTGCGAGGCGTACGTGTCGACTACATAAGTGCAAAATGCACGTATATCTAACTATTGAAATAAGCACTATCAATCGAACCGTCGTTTTGCTGATGATACTATGACTATTTTATTCCATTCTTGTTTAAATACTCTGCCCAGTTTGTCATGTTCGTGTTGTGCATCCATAGCTCAATGCACATACTATGTAAGCAATTATGCTAGCTTAACCATGCGTTGCATAATCAATTCTTTAACTTTCAGTTAAGTTTACTCAGTGAATAATTAACATTTATATTTTATTATATTTTTTTCTCTTTATGTATGATTTCGAACTATCACGTCCTTGAATTTCAAAAGTGACCCACCAGTCACCCTGTAGAACGACACGATTGACTGTCGTCTACGACAGTTTTTTTGCAGTGACGACAGATTGTAGACAAAGTGGAAACGTATAGTTCGACAGTAAAGCGACAAAAATTCGTCATGAATAAATCATAACAGCAAATTATGCCGTCGCGATCCTATTTGAAAGTTGTAAACATAAAATTAGTCACTATTCCGTTCGTCAGTTCCTTCTGAGATAAAGTTTAATTCTTGGGATGTTATTCGGGCAAAATATAGCTTAGGCCACTAAAAATATTGCCAAGTTTTAGAGAAAACAATATAAGAAATTAAACCTTTACATAAAAAACTTTTCCAGCGTATAAAATCAAGACAGAAAACTTCGATCAGGCTGTTGTAATTTGGAAGTTATTTAATTTCATTATACTTAGACGAGCTTTTTCTAGTGATGAATGAACGATATAGTAATTTCGGGTAGTTCCCAGTAGTTCAACTTTGTACAATCCTCTCGAAAGTTGAACTACTGGGACATAAAAGTTGTACTGGCATCTAGTTCCCACTAGTTCAACTGGTCAGTTCAATCGTTGACAAGAAAAATATTAAATTTTTTGAGAAAAGTTGTACTGGCATCTAGTTCCCACTAGTTCAACTGGTCAGTTCAATCGTTGACAAGAAAAATATTAATTTTTTTGAGTCTTTAACAGAAAATGAATACATGTTTTTTAAGGGTTGATCAAATACCTACTTATAGTATATTTCTATTTTGATTTGCAATCCAAAATTCTTGTTTGTAAACACATAAATGCATGAGTGTTGCCATGACAACCGAAATCCAGGTTAATTTTAGTATGTAAAATCTTGGATTTGAATTAAGACTCTATATAGAAATTTTATTATCCAATATCCAATGTATTTCTGGTGATCCACTTTGTTCTTTCTTTATGGAAAAAGAAGATGGATCATTAAAAATATTCAACTTTTTTATTTTTTTTAAAGAATTAGCAAATTGAATCTTGTCATGGCAACGCTCAGGCATTAAAGAGTTTACAGACAAATATTTTGGATTGAAATTCAATATAAAAGTTCACTATTAGTAGGTATCTGAATAACACTTGAAAATATGTGTTCAGTTTCTATTAAACACATAAATAACAATTAACTTCTCACGGGATCCACTTCTCCTTCAAAACATACTAAAATAAAAATAATATAAACAGTACAACTTTGATGTCCCAGTAGTTAAACTTTCGGGAGGATTGTACAAACTTGAACTAGTGGGAACTCAAAGTTGTACTGTTCAGCCAGTTGAACTACTGGGAACTACCCGTAATTTCACTTCTTAAAAAAGTTAAAAAAATAAAACAGCAAATGATTTATGTTATAATTTTATTCAGTATTCTTTTCAATAACTTTAAGTATTCTAATCATTGTTTTTAGTTGCTGTTTCGAGTTTAATTTACTTAATTTCTCTTGTACAATCATTAGTAAATATTTGACAGATTTAATATCCGATGATTCAGACAGGGTTTTCTTATTTGGCGCAAGTTCCCCCGATGTAACTTCTTCAGATTCAGTCACAAATTTCGGGCTTTTACCTAAAATTAACATTAAGTCAATTATATCATATAACTGCCATGACTTGTGATTTTTAAATTAGATTAGATTATTTATGATTAGATGAAACGGTAACCGAAATGAAATACCGTTTGTTTCGGCATTTATTTGGGTTCATTCATATTCTTTATTTGCATACTATGACGGTATAAAAGACAATATATAATAAGTTTTACATCATAAAGAGCGTTGAGAAGCATGTGTGGAGTGAAATTGAGTGATAGGGTGCGCAATAGTGAAATAAGAAAGAGATGCGGATTGAAAGAAGATGTAGTGACTAAGATTGAAAAGGGTATGCTACGGTGGTTTGGACATTTGGAAAGGATGAGTGAAAGTAGATTTACGAAAGAGGTGTACAAAGCAAGAATGGATGGTGCTGTCGGAAGGGGCCGCCCTAGGCGAACGTACATCGATCAAATTGGCGACGTTCTTAAAAAGGGCCTAGTTAAAAGTACCCGTAACCGGCCGCGGCGATCATGTATGAAAATGTTAAGGTGGAACGATGAGCCTACAAAATGCTAAAGTCCCGCTAGATGGCGTTAGTTCCACAAATTTCTGGTTTTTATTTATTTGTGAAATCAGCTTTCCAATTTTTTGACTTTAAAAATGTTCCGCGACATCTTTATATGAATATAGAATTTCCAAAAAATAATTCACACGATTTATTGTATAGTACTATCCAACTAATTCAATTAAATCTTTCTTTACGTTGTGTTAGGATAACGCACACATGCACAGAAGAAACTCTCACAAGTGCGACAGAGAGCGCAACAGATGGCGTCCTTTTTCCGTGTTTTATGGCCTCCTCGTAGCAATTCTTTGATATTTAGTTTGTTATTATTTATTTACGACACAAATCTAGCATGTTGGCGTTTTATGTGTTGGCCCAGATTCTAAGCCGCGAGTTCTCAGTTCGAGCACCGAATTTCTTTTTTTTGTTGGGATAGAAAAGATGTCAATAATATAGTTATATTTTTACCCAATTTCAAACAAATAATAAAGGAGGTTGCGAAATTCTGGTGTTCTATATAATATTTTGTTTCCGTCTATGGTATTGGTATAATAAATACCCAGAGTAGTAATCCATGGCGCCAAAGAAAGCAAGCTTTGTGTAATGGATTATCATATTATGAATAGCCAACTATGCGGAACTAATTTATAAAGAGCCAGTTCCTTCCTAAACACGTGTGCTTTCATCTTCGACCTCATCGTTACCTACTTACCATCAGGTGCAATTGAGGTCAAACGCGGGTTAAGTCACACATAAAAAAAAAATACACAGGTGTTGACGACATCCGCGGCGCAATGCCTAAAGTGCTAGCTGTAAGGTCGAGGGTTCGATCACCGCACGGACAAGAATTAAAAATAAATATGTTACGGGTCTTGGATGTGTATTTATACAGGGAGACTTGTAAAACGCTGGTCAAACTCTCAGAGGATTTCATTTATTGCGACCTTGGTTGTAGCGAATGTAATCATTTGTAACAAATTCCTAGAAATCCCATGCAGATATTGCGACCGGAGTCAACCGCCAAAGAGACAAACTTTTATTTCACAAACACTTCCTATCTTTTGTTTACATCCACACAGATGGTCAGCAAGTGTGGAGACCTTTACCTTTTGTTTATACAACGTGTCCAAAAGTTGCGTAGTAAACAAAAGAGCAGAGCGTACGAAATTGCCGTTATGTAAAGAATTCCTACCAAACCAATTCTACCTGACCAATGTATGATATTCCTCAATCTGTCTCTTTCTAACATCCATTGAATTTCCAAGAACAAGAACAAAAAACTCCGGTGCGTGGCAAAGCGAAAAAGGTTATAATCTAGTAATAGTACCCGTTTTTTTTCTGTATTGTAGTATGCCTTATGTATTATACCATTTTATAATCGGGAAAAGTGGCGCTAATTTTTAAAAAAAGTTGCCGCGGTAGGTTCCATACATTTTTTTACACCACAGTAAGCGAAAGTGAGCGGGAATGAAAAAAATTTCAAAATTTTTTGATAAAAAATATTTTTGATTAACTGTAGTAAAAAAACTATTAGTTTTCTGGAACTTTTAAAGGTTTTAAAGGAAAACTATACTACTCACGATAGCTTACGATAGCAAAAAAAACACTTTAAAATTCAAAAAAATGTACGAGTAGTTATGACTAGGTACACCCCCTGGTGCCAGCTTATCGTTTAATTTTTGGACATGTTGTAGTATCAGCTAGTCAGCTAGGTTGGTACGTAGGTAGGGAAGCGTGTACGTTTCGGATTTATGGTTCAGTTACAAAATATTGAATATTTTTCAGTAGGCAATTTTATTTATATTGTAATAAATAAATTAGGTGTTTATGTAGGAAATAGGATAGGAAGCAGGATTTTTGCGATCAGAAGTCAAGTAAGTTATAAAGTGACTGACTGAATAACTCACGTTGAATTGAATGAGCGAGCGCGAGCAGACAGTAGTAAAGTAAGTAAGATCGGCAACATAGCACACGAGCAACTATCCCGCCCGCCCGACCGTTGTCTCTGTCAGTGATTGCATGGAGTGGCAACGTAGCCTATCGTGTTATTTTCACACACACATTCGCATTTTAGATGAAAATTTTCAGTTGATTTATTTGTCATTTCTAAATGAACGGTATGTTTTTTGCTTCATATTGCGCCAAATTCAACTAGAAAATAGTTTGTAGAACTCATAATTAAAGCTTTAAACCATATCCTGTATCAGTGAATCCCGATTGTTTTTTGTATGGAAATCGAACCACCTTAATGAATGTGGAGGAAGCGAAAGAGGTATGTCTGGATCGAAGCAATTGTTGTTCCCTTGTCTCTGCCTACCCCAAAGGTAGACAGGCGTGAGGTTATGTATGTATGTATCCATATTGTTTCGCTATCTAACGAAAACCTATATCCTTGATTTAAAAACATGTGTGTTTGTGTAAATAAATTAATTTATAATATAAATCCATCTTAATTTCACCCACGCATCACGCAAACTCGCACGTGTTATATAGATATATATATTGTACATATTACTGTTAATTTCTTATTGCCATGATTAAAAATTCATTGTATTTAAGCTAACTTGTCTATGAATTCTTCATTTGTGTAACAGTGAAGTTAGGTTAATTACAATAATACCAACCTGAAGAATGGAAACATTGCTTTCAATATGTATTTTACATTGAAATACTGTAATACTTTTAAAATTATATAATGTATCAACTATGTAATAGCCCTAGGTTCAATAATATTACTAGTTTCATATCAATTAACCTATAAATATTGTGCAGGACAGTGACAATAAGACAGTTGTATAAAGTTAAACAGTGTATATAGATAGTGTTATAGTGTTTTATAAGACTCTTAAAGAGCTAAGAACGTTAAAAATAGTGTTTCATAGTGTTTTTATAGTGTTTATAGTTAATAGCGTCACATACAAGTGTTAGGTATAAGAAATAGTGCTTTAAAACAGTGTTTTGTAATAGTTTACAGCTTAAAAGTGTTTGCTTAATCGTTTGTATCTTTGTAATTTGATTGTAATTTGATTAATCAATAACTGCTACGAAAACTTACGTGATTATAGCCTGAAAATAGCTTGAGTTGTATTAGGGCTGATTTGGAAATAAAGAAATGGTTTTGAAAGTCTTATCATTCCCGCACATAGAGAGAGAGATCTAAATAGTTAATAGAATTTGTAAATAATTTTCCAATTAGAATATAGTAAAGATCTGATAAGAATAGTCGAATCTAGTCAGAATCTTATTAGAAAAATCTAGAAAGTTCGAATTAGATTCGAGCGAGACAGACATATGTGTGTCCCGCTCGCACGCTTGCATTACTCTCTCTTGTGCGGTATCCTTGCGCGCCCGCACAGAATCACTTAAGGATGCGCCACACTCCGCCAGCAAAACATTCGCGTGGGATTCGCCGAAAAGATCCCGAAGAGAGAAGATCTCCGGAAGAAAGAAGCCTCCGAAGAAAGAAGCCTCAAGCAACAGTGAACAGTGAATCTCTCAAGCCCGAAGACTCTCAATAGAAGCCCGAAGTCACAAGACAGAATACAGAAGACTGAAGGCAGAATACAGTAATAGAAGAGCGCGGGAAATAGAGTGTGCTTGTGGCGTATTCGCGAGTGTAATAGTGCCGCGCGGCTGGACTTTCACGACCGTGTTAAGTGGTGAATTCGCATTTTCCTTTTGCCCCTCGCATCGATTCCAGCTAATAGAGTGGGTGGATAGCGCATCATTTGACTAAATCGTTATCGGATTCATAGACTATACAGTCCACTGGAGCTATCCCCCACATTTTGGTCCTTCGAGAGCCGGATCTTTGAGAGGGCAATTGGGAGACAGCGATGCCTCTTACACGGTCGCAGTCAGGCCGCGGGGAGCGGGCCGCCTCGACAGGGCCCGCTCAAGAACAGTCTCAAGCTCAAGCCGTGAAGAGCAAGAATACGACGTCGCCGACAGAAACCACAGAAACGACGACGCCAACGACGTCGGCTACAGAAACGACGACGCCGACAGAAACCACAGCGACGACGGGTGCCACAGCTACAGAAACTACGAAGACCACCCGTCAAATCGAAGCTACGCAGCCACAGCGAGCTCCACAGAGATCCCAAGTCTCGAAATCGAAGAAATCCTCGAAAATAACGAAGGCGAAGTTGAAGTTATTACGGTTACAAGTCGAACTCGCCGCCGCCGAAGTCGCCGCTCTCGAAGACGATGAAACAGACTTAGAAGAGGAATCTGAAGCACCCTCCATTGAAGACACCACGAAGAGAGTGTCCGTATGGCTGGAAAATAATCCGACAGACTCGCCGCTGGCAATCCAGGGCCAGGGCGAATTTGAAGAGCCTCCACAGCAACCGCAACAGACTGAAGAACCGACGCGTCCTGCGGCGCTCCCGGCACCGGCGAGCTTCATCCCCCCCGCGGATCCAGTACCGGCGGGAGGGGACACAGTCGCCGTGCCGCAACAGAAGATCGACCTCAGCGAGTTGGCCTCAGCCATCGCACTCGCCGCCAGGACGGGTCCGCAGCCGCCGCCGCCTAGACTCCAAGCAGAACTCCCTCCGTACAGCGGGTCATACCAAGAATGGCTCATGTTTAAGGCAGCTTATCAAGAAACAGCGGGATATTACAGCGACATAGAAAACACAGCGCGTCTACGACGAAGCCTGCGTTCAAGAGCTCGGGAGGTCGTCGAAGGGCTTCTCCTTTACAACGCGAAGCCCGGAGAAATCCTGCGAGCCCTCGAGTCACGCTTCTACGGGGACTACAGAAGCCTACGGACGCGCCCAGAGACCTGTGCGTATTCGCGACGCGGGTCTGCAACATCGTAACAACGCTGCGCGCCCTGGGGAAGGTTCACTACCTGTACAACCCGGAAGTCATGAAGATCACAACAGAGAAGCTAACGCCGGCTATGCGATATCGCTGGTTTGACTACGCTGCCGAGAACCCTCAAGACGAAGCAGACTTACTAAAGCTTGCTAACTTTTTACAGAGAGAAGCGGATCGCTGCGGACCCTACGCGCAACCGGAGCGCGTCTCGGAAGACCACCTGGTGGCGAACAGAAAATTAAATCAAGAGTACAGTCAAAACAGAATAGCGCCACAGCGAACAGTTACAGTGAACACAGATTGCGACCCATGGTGTCCTATTTGTGAGAAGAAAGGGCACCACGCCGGCAGCTGCCGAAGTTTTATAGAAGCCGACCCAGACAGAAGATGGGACTTGGCAAAAACTAATTATTTATGTTACAGGTGTCTCCGTCATCGTGCAAGAAACCACGCGTGCAGGGAGAGGCTTTGCAATACAGACGGGTGTAACAGGCTACACCACCCTCTCCTTCACTTTGAGAGGCGCGCGGTCATCGAACAGCCTGAAGAAACAGAACATAGAACAGAAATCGTCGCATCTACGTGGACGTCAGTGAACACTCAAGCTTATCTCAAGATCGTACCGATAGAAGTCACAGGGCCGCGAGGAAGCGTCAAGACCCACGCGCTACTCGACGACGGTTCAACAGTTACGCTCATAGACGCCGAGATAGCACAGCAAGTAGGCGCCAAGGGACCCGTCGAGCCACTTCATATTGAAGCCATCGCAAGTACAGAGTTCGAGTCCGAGCAGTCACGCAGGGTCACTATCACGCTACAGACAACAGAAGGGCGACACAAGATTCACGCACATACATTCACCGGGCTGAATCTATCTGCACAGCGCGTCACCCACGAAGACCTCGCGGACTGCGAACACATTAAAGACATCGCCGAGAAGCTCCAATATGAAACAGCGAAACCGAAGATACTCATCGGGCAAGACAACTGGCCCCTACTCATCGCGTCTACATCGAGAAAGGGACGGCGCGATCAGCCTGTCGCCTCTCTCACTCCGCTCGGATGGGTGTTGCACGGCGCGCGCACTCGCAACAAAGGCCAACGAGTACACTACGTCAACGCACTTAACAGGAAAATAGAAAACACAGAGAAAATAGAAAATACAGAGAAAACAGAAAATACAGAGAAAACAGAAAATACAGAGAAAACAGAAAACATAGAACACAGTATCGCAGCCATCGAACAGCAACAGAAAAATTCATCCACACGACGTGACAGTGTCGCGACAACTCGCGGGGCGAAACCGGAGGCCAGCCGCCGTCAACGAAGAACGCGACCTCAAACCCGACGAGAGAACAGAACAGCTGAACAGACAGAAACAAGAAAACAGCACCCGCGACGCTGCTGCGCAAGTAGCGTCCCTCCGAAGAGGTCCTGTGACCTCTGCTGGCGGAGGTCGACCCCACAGTCGACGGTCGACCCCGCACTCCGTACCGCTCCACTCTGGGCGGGCCGGCGCCGTACGCGCCATCCATGGTCCCACTCACCGACCGTGGCCTCAGGGGGCGCAATAGCTGGCGCGCCTCCCTACAGCTGGCGAACCACTTCCGGGCCAGGTGGCCCCGGGAGTACCCACCGGACCTCCATCACCGGCGGGAGTCGCATGGGTGCGGCCCCGCAGTGCAGCCGGGAGACATCGTGGCGACCTTCCCCGGCCCTGACAGTCGACGCGCGGGCGAGAGATGGGTTCCACGGAAGACCCGTCAGCTCGTCGTGCTGATCTCCGAGTCACCTGCCTGCACCGAGGAAGATGCGTCGTCAACGGCGGTGACAACGCACGGCGGGAGTATGTGCAGGACAGTGACAATAAGACAGTTGTATAAAGTTAAACAGTGTATATAGATAGTGTTATAGTGTTTTATAAGACTCTTAAAGAGCTAAGAACGTTAAAAATAGTGTTTCATAGTGTTTTTATAGTGTTTATAGTTAATAGCGTCACATACAAGTGTTAGGTATAAGAAATAGTGCTTTAAAACAGTGTTTTGTAATAGTTTACAGCTTAAAAGTGTTTGCTTAATCGTTTGTATCTTTGTAATTTGATTGTAATTTGATTAATCAATAACTGCTACGAAAACTTACGTGATTATAGCCTGAAAATAGCTTGAGTTGTATTAGGGCTGATTTGGAAATAAAGAAATGGTTTTGAAAGTCTTATCATTCCCGCACATAGAGAGAGAGATCTAAATAGTTAATAGAATTTGTAAATAATTTTCCAATTAGAATATAGTAAAGATCTGATAAGAATAGTCGAATCTAGTCAGAATCTTATTAGAAAAATCTAGAAAGTTCGAATTAGATTCGAGCGAGACAGACATATGTGTGTCCCGCTCGCACGCTTGCATTACTCTCTCTTGTGCGGTATCCTTGCGCGCCCGCACAGAATCACTTAAGGATGCGCCACACTCCGCCAGCAAAACATTCGCGTGGGATTCGCCGATAAGATCCCGAAGAGAGAAGATCTCCGGAAGAAAGAAGCCTCCGAAGAAAGAAGCCTCAAGCAACAGTGAACAGTGAATCTCTCAAGCCCGAAGACTCTCAATAGAAGCCCGAAGTCACAAGACAGAAGACTGAAGGCAGAATACAGTAATAGAAGAGCGCGGGAAATAGAGTGTGCTTGTGGCGTATTCGCGAGTGTAATAGTGCCGCGCGGCTGGACTTTCACGACCGTGTTAAGTGGTGAATTCGCATTTTCCTTTTGCCCCTCGCATCGATTCCAGCTAATAGAGTGGGTGGATAGCGCATCATTTGACTAAATCGTTATCGGATTCATAGACTATACAGTCCACTGGAGCTATCCCCCACAAATATTTTATCAAAGTAGATGTCGCTTTTACAAAGTTTGGCTGCCAACACAACAAAAAACTTATTTAAGTTACCCTTAATTTGTTTTATTTCTACTTGTTATTATAATTACTAAAAATGTATAATTATAAATCATTTAATAAATATTTAATATTAATGATGAATGTACTAGACATAGTTTGTGATATTTACTAGTTACATTGTAATATAAAGTCACTCAGTTGTAAGAGAAGTGTCAGAAGGATTTTAGAGTGGCACACTTCATGTTGTTGTTTTGTTAAGCGAATGGAAAGTTTTGGGATTTCATATTTCTATTGCTCCGAGGCATTGTAAGAAGTAAATGATTTTGAGAGGGCACTCTTCCTTTGGACGCCCTGCTGCAAACGTTGAACCAATCCGTTATATATAGTAAGCTGTGAGTGAACTAAGTGGCTACTGTGTGTTAAGCAAATACAATGTAAGTTATTTCTCTATAATTCAGAATTGTTACTTAGTAATTGCTGTGGTAATTTTCCCAAGATAAATGTATTAAACTATCTTATTTTTCTACAAACAACTTATCTTAATTTGATATTATTGAGATTTGTTTTAAAGTAAATTCCTTTGCATTAGATTGAGGTTATGCGGTAGGTACCTACGTACCTGATAAAACTAATTTAACAACCACATTCAAATAAAGCTCTTACTTATTTGGAAATAAGCATTTTACTAATTTGGATATTCTTTTATAAATTGTTAACTTATTAACTTATGAAGTTTAATTGTACCTAAGTTTGTTTGTGAAAGAAAATAATACCAGTGAAGTTTCTTGCCGTAAGATATTTCGGTGAAATTTCAAAAGACATATAAATAGAAACCTTCGTGGTAGTAATTCCAAAGGTTTCCTCTTACTACTTCAAGAAAGTCTCTATACAATATACTTTGGGCGATTATACGGGCGTCTGAACGGTTAGAAAAATCTATAATTAACTGCAACGAATGTCTCAGGACGAAATTCAGCCTAGTCTCTTTTGATAACATACCTACTTACGAGTATAGGTGTACAAGCAATTAAGCTATAATAATAAAACGAAAAAGAAACAGAAGCTTACGTACCAGTAGTTGCATTATCTTCTTTTCTACACGTATCAAATTTATCGATGCATTTACCCCAGCAGAGCATTTCATTAAATCCACATATTATACTTTCAAGTTCTGCAAAATAAATAAAGAGAAGGTTTATATTTACAATCTGAAATAATATGTCTCTCTATGCAATAGAAAATTATTTTATAAATTGATTGCAGTTTTTAGGCCAACGCTAGCTTCCACGTGTACTACGTCCGTACATCGTTTTTCGATTTTAATGGAAGTTTAGCCAAATAGCAAGAGGTTAAGTATTCCATTGACACGACTGTAAAGCAAACTAATGACATTCTACTAGCGAAATTGAGTCATGCGTGCCGTACGCGCGTGCGATACGGACGTATACGTACTGTACGCGCGTAGAAACTCGTGATGCTCCATTGGCCCTTATAACATGATTCAGAGTAGGAATCTATCAAGTGGCATAGATTTGTTTCAGATGGCTAGGTGAGCGGGCGCATCTCAAGCTAACGATCAACAATCACTTGGTACGAATTAGTTTAGCTTTACAACTGGAAGATAATTAATGGAACACATACTCGGACATTGTTGTAAAGCTTAGAGGCTTGAAACGGAGTGACAATTAAAAAAAAAATCAGTCGAGTTAAAAGTAGTGTTTTCTAAAACCAACATTTTAAATAAAATATCTTCAGAATGTCCATAACATTATTTTGATACTCAACTTTATTTTTTTCTATAGGAGATTAAACCCGCATTCCACTTCAATCTTACCTTAGGTAAGACTGGATCCCAATAGAATATTGCCGGAACACAGCACTAGTGGAGCGGTGAAATTTGGCGGCAGATTTTATATGAAGGGTTTTCGCTAGCCAGTCGGACCCTGGAGGGGTCCTACCACCTACCAGATCTATTTGCATTGTGCGGGAATCGAACTCGCGACTACTGGCGTCTGAGTGTTAACGTGCTAACTTATTGCCAAAGTTCAAAAGATAAACAAAAGGTTTTATTCATCATAAGCTCCATACAGATCATTTGATGACGTTTTCATATACCTCAGCTTTAACTAGTTGTTGAATAAGATATTACAGTAGACCAAGAGACAAAAAAGCCGGCGGAAAAAAGCTCTCGGCGCTCTTTTTCAGTCAGAAATTATACAAATTAATACAGTCATCGTTATATTTAAGCAAATATCCAAATACATACTGTCGCAAGCCGCTTCATCTTCCCCGCGCGGACAATCCCTCTTCCCATCACAAAGTTCATGAGCTTCAAAGCAAACATTACTATGATAGCAATAAATCTGATCCTTCCCGCAAACGACCCTGGCAGCGCATTCGTTGTCTCCCTTCTTTAGTCCGTGCGGGCAGAGACAGGAATAGCTGTGTGTATAGTTCTTGTCAGTGGGATAGACGTGGGAAGATTGGACGCAAATGTAAGAGCAGGTGGAACGGTTGTGGCATGGATGGGAGTGGAGAGCTGTAGTGTCGATGATTTTGGATAAAGTTGTTGTCAGAAAGAGAGGGGCGGTTTTTGAGAAGAGCGCTGGAAGAAAAATAGTTTTAGGTTAATGTACTGAGAGAACATGGAAATATCGTTACAAGTGGATACTTAGGTACATTGTTTCATTTCAGAATAAAAGTTTTTTTGAGTTCTTATTTTATATAATTTTAGTTAGTTTATCAAAATTGTAGAACATGTTCATAGAAGAGGTTCTTTGGAGAGTTTGTAGAAAATTTCTAGTGATTTAACATTGTAATTGTAACTATGTAAGTAGTTATTGATGAAGCTAATCGAGAATTCCGATTTAGTTAGGCTTCAATGATATACCTACAGATTGTCCCAAGATATGGGACATCAAGGAAAAGTACCTTAAATATGGTAGATAGGGTATTTTGCTGAAAAAAGACTTTATTTTAAATATCAGTAAGTCTGCAATTCAAGGTTTCACGTCCATTTCCACTTTTTTGATTTCAGCAGTTTAATCTGTGTTTTTGATTTGGTTAAAATGATTTATTTCATTGTTCCTTTCAATTAAAATACTAGTATACTTAAGAAGAATTATTATTTTTTGATCCATTCTTTCGATTGGCATCATAAAAATGGGGGGTGGTTTTTTTCATATTTAAGTGGGTTTGATTCCCAGACGAAGCAAATATTTTTTTAACCTTTAAGTGCAAAATTACTTATATTTAAAAATCGTTCTTCACAAAAAAGAATTCTTTCAGCAGAATAATCTATCTGCGATATTTATGGTACTTTCCCTTGGTGTCCCAGTCTTGGAACGCCCTGTATACTCCAGACTCTGTTTTAAGTAACAGTGAACGCTGGAGGTCCATTGTTGACAGAAGGCTACATAGGATGCTAATTAGATGCAGCGGAGACGTCACACTTTTAGAGTGCGTTTATAAATAAATAAATAAACTACTAAACCATGTCGCTATGTCAGTCATAGGATACCTTTTAATCCAATACTTTTTCGGTACAGGATTTACACTTAAGTATACAGAGTTAATTTAATTAGCGCATCACTTCTTGCAGGCATCCTCTCCACATCAATACCAACAACATTTGTTCTACAAGTTTTTACAAATCTTGAACACAAAAAAAAGAAAAACAAACAAATTTTTGCGTGGCCTGATGCAATGTGCGTGGCATCAGTGTAAATAAAGTAACGCCATTTTAGAGACTATAACAATTTTTTTATGGGAAAACTTTAAAAGTACTAATTTTAAAAAGTCGTCAGATTAATAAGGAGAAGTGGTCTGCGAGAGGTGAATTAAAATTAAACCTGTATATGTAGGTACTTACACATCTCAACCTGCCGTATCTTCGGGTGAGCTTCATGCACGTCTGACCAGTATAACCTGGAGCTCCGGGTGTCTGTCCAGAAGATGTAAAACTTGGCCACGGCTATAGTGGACACTGATGCGGATGGTAGAGCTAGGTAGTTCTTTCTTCCTGATCCTGGGATGAAATAAGGGATTTAGTGTGGTTTATAAACCTGGTTGTGCTGTTGCGATTTAGGCAAAACACTTTGATAATTTTGAAGTGATTTTTTATACAGCTTGTGTTGGCGACGGATGTCATATGCATACTTGTGCTAAGTTTCATAATACTTATGACTAATAAAAACAAACATGTTCACACAAATATTTGAATTGTGTAGGTATCAAATCCGCAAAAACTACAATTTGATGGTGGATATTTGGTGGACGTGTATTGTGTTATCATGAATATGGCAATAATGGCAATCAAATTATA
Source organism: Stenoptilia bipunctidactyla (assembly GCA_944452665.1). Lineage (NCBI taxonomy): Eukaryota > Metazoa > Arthropoda > Insecta > Lepidoptera > Pterophoridae > Stenoptilia > Stenoptilia bipunctidactyla. The sequence continues at coordinate 9,272,314 of OX101741.1, read as the reverse complement.
CATATATAAAAGTATTTAAAGAATTCAAAATCTTATGGGACCTATATTTTAAAAGTTTATTTTGCATTTTATAATGCTTCAATATTATTTTATAGCCTCGGGTGGTAAAGCAGCAATGCATTACCATAAAATAGAGCTACGTTAGCATATAACGAAAAATTCCAATATACAGGGTTGATTTTTCGTCACCAGCCAAATTTAAATGTTACTCTCTTTGATTCGATATAAACATACCTGCATATTAATTTTTGGCGTCGCTCAGTATAAAAAAGTTGAAATATGGAACCACAAACTTTAACAAAAATTGTCGCTGTTTATGAACATAGCTTCTACGACGCGGCATTTCCTTGATAATACTACGACGTAGTACTACAAGATGTTTTGTATGAAAGCGTAGTCATCTTTGTTTTAATGGTAATTTAGTGACCAAGCTTTGCTTAATATGTTAGCGGATATATTAATTTCCTTGTTAAAAAATAATACTTATTTTTTCCAAAAGTCGTCTCTTTAAATGATACTTATTGTGTAAAAAAAATTTGGCCGGTGGCTACAAATCAACCCTGTATAGTATAGAATAATTTCAATGGTCAACGACGAAAACCCGGTGGCTCAGTTGGAAGAGTGCCCGCTCGAAATGGGGATCGGGGTTCGGGTCCCAGCTGGGATCGATTTAATTTTCATCTGATGGGACTAATTATGTTATAAACATTATAATAACTTATATTCTAAGTATTACCTGAAGGGTGCATTACATCTATAGTCCCATAGCCCTCGTCTGCTACGTAAACTTTATCTACGGTGTGCGAGTATCTGACTGTCACGCGAGGACCTAAAAATTAGTTATCAAATTAGAACACACCTCATCAAAAATAGAAAAGAAAGTATTAATAACAGAACACAACAGATTATAATGGGTAGTCTTATCACTAAAAGCGTTTTTTTCCAGGCGGTTGCGTTGGACCTATGTCATTTGTGACCACGTCGAGATAAATACGATAAGTCTTTTCTTTGATACAATGAATTTCTGCATAAATTAATGACCATGCTGGACTAGGAGCAAAAGGAAAATCATAGAATATGCCAGCTGCTTGTCTTCCCAGGCATACTGTAAAAATCTGTTAAGTGACAGAGGGATAGGAGGGATAGGCAGAACACCAGAGGCTATAAAACCATTTGATGTCACGAGTGACAAATTTGAAGGTATTATAATGATGGAGCGAGACTATTGCAGTGACAGGGGGTCAGCCTATCACCCGCAAAAACACCAATAAAACCTCTGTCCCTTATCTAACTTTTACATTATGCCCGGGAAGAAAAACAGCTGGTTCATTCTATATTTTTCTTTCGCTCCCAGTCCAGCGTGGACCAATGATCTATAAAAATATGTTCATAATAACTTTAATTACCTTTAAGATTGTTCATGATGAGGTGTTCCCTGCCCTCTCCGTTTAGTCCGATGCTGTCTAGGTGCACTGCATTATTATCATCATTTTCCAGCACCGCTACTATCATCTTTCTAAAAAAAGGATGTTAAAATACTTATATTAGCAAACGAGCTTTAGTCACATAACTAAATGGAAGTAAACACAAAGTAGTATAATTTAAATACTGAAGGCACATGTGATCGGACCGCGGCGCGCTGTAGGCATTTATTTCAAAGATGCTTGTATTTGAAATATGTACTGTGACTTTAGGTACTTACCCATACTGAGGGACCACACAGAAGCTAATGGGCGTCTCCCCGTCGTCAAACCGGTACAAAGTGGTACGTTCCATGGTATTTAGATACATCACACCGATGGTACGGAACCCAGCGTCGAGCCAGTACAAGCTGTGAGTTGCGAAATCTGCAGACCAAGATAGTAGTTTCATCATCACAACTCTTTGTAACTCGCCCACTGCAAGGTTATGAGTCTCTCCCCTGGGTGACGAGGAGGTTAATGCCTAGCCTAAGATAGGAGTTAACGTCCGTTTTTAATTCTATTGCTAGTAATACTGACCAGTTGGTAAAGGAAATGTGTTCAGAATAACGATTACAAGATATCCGCTCACATTCAGTGATTTGGTGTCAATTCAATAGTGTCAATCTTTATTACTTAGGTACAGTCAGCTACAAACGTTGATTAACACATTGAAATTTTCAAACTCGTTTTTCACCATATTGTGCCTACATAACGACTTATATTGATTAACTTCTGTATATAGTTGTAATAATAAAATATATAAGTTAGTCAATATTAGTAGCTGACTGTACATCTGACAAAATTTGTATTAGGTATACTTACTAATAAATTACTCTTAATAGTAACTTTTTTGTTGCTAGTATTTGCGCTACATGGAATATGAGAAATGTCTGAAATCATCTTGAAGCTAAAAAAGATGATTACGTAATTTTATCCACCTACCATAACCAAGATCGACAACATTTCGGAGTCCATTGTAAATAAGGAGATGAGTGATTCCGATGGAGAACTCATCCAAATTGATGTAAGAGATCGTCCGCCGCTTCGTGTCGTACATGTACAGGGTGTCTGCGGAAGACATTAGTAATACTATAGATAGAGTTTGCTTAATTATTTGTATAACAAGGACTTGTTCCTTTACTTTATAGCTAAATAAAAATTAATATACAATATTTGGTAATCTATTTCTTAAAAATAACTATCTAAAGTAAGGCCAACCAGACGAGATAAAAAACAGAAACAAGCGGACCGTTACTGAGTTACATTGCGATAGCGTTGTCAACATTTGGTCCGCCATTTTCTGAACAAGTTCATTCCTGTTTGGATTGCGTTCGAAGTGATACATATTTTTTCGTCTCCGTATTTATTTGGTTTTATGTTGTTATTATTCCGTTTCTGTTAGTTTTATTTTTGATTTTTGCTGTTATTGTGAGTACTTAGTTGTTGATTTTAATTATAGAATTACAGCCTGGCGGCTCTAGACAACCTTTGAAAGAAATCAATTCACCACGCAAAAAGCGTCAAAGGGTAAGTTACCTTATTAATTCATTTGCACTTGAACCACTACCATCATTTTGATTTTTAAGGTTCCATACCGGAAAAAAGATTCTTTTTTTATATAATAATAGGAAAATAGTCTAAAATTTACCATTCCTCATACTTTTTTTATTTATAGCGGACGTATTTTACATCCAATGAAAAACAAGTGGTCGTTAATGTGCCCAAATACGTGAAGCAAACTTGGCCTACTGATGAATATCCGTATAAAACAAGTATAATCGAGAAAACAGCGAGCATTTAGGGCATAGGTGTCGCTTCCGTATATCAATATTCCGCCTCAGACGCCAGTGGTTGCGGGTTCGATCCCCGCACGGAACAAGAAAAAAAAACTGTTTCGTGTCTGGGTGTTTATCTATTTATTTATTTATATTCTAGGTTCCCCCCTAATTCTCTATATGGTATCCCATAACACAAGCTATGCTTACTTTGGGGCCATGTAGTTGGTGTGATTGTCTGGGGATTTTATTTATTTATTTATTATAATATATATAAAACTGTTCCGTTACTGACTGAGTGACTGACAGACAACGTACAGCCGTAACTACTGGGCGTAGAGAGCTGAAATTTGGAACATACATTCTTTAGGGGATGTAAGTAAGGGTGCACTAAGGAAGGAATTCCCGAAATTCCCACGAGAACGGGAATTATTGGACGTTTTAGTTTGTACGAAAAATCTTATTCCTTGACTGCACGGATATGATACTTGGCTGATAATTCGTTTGAAACTATCAAACATGTAAGGTCTATCACGTATAAATGATGCACTTAGGACATTGTGTACTCAGTAAATATCAGTGTGGAATGAAATGATAAGTTCATAACCAAGGAAACCTATGTGGCCTTCATCACCACTATACACTATACACCGATATATATTTTCACATATTCACACATATATATATTATCAAATACATAATATCATTATATTTAATATATCTACAATAATAACTTTCCGATACTATTTCATATATTTATTATAAACATATTCATAACAATATTAACAATATATTCAATAAACAGTATCATATCCACAACACAATATTCGAATGTAACAATATAATATCTATCATAATTCATTATAACACAACTCCGTCCCGTGCATATGGAAACAAGTCCGAGGCAGGCGACCTAACGGTACTCGGCCTCGGGCGCCGCGCCGGCCGCCGCAGCGCATGCGCCCGCGCACATCGTAACCGGTCGCCAGTCAGAATCTTGCTTTTGACGCGGAACGTACGCTCGATCTCTGTGCGCTTTTCTTTGTCTTCTTACGCTCTAACGCTCTCGCAAATTGTACCTCGGCTTATGCTTTTACTGGACTCTGATTTGCTTATTGATTTGGACTGTGTCGTGTGTGTTATTAGTTATTAGAACATAGTGCTTACTTAAATTGTGGAATCAGAATAAATCGTTTTAGTGTAAAAGTTACTGGATTTTCTATTATAACTGTAAGTGCACGTTATACTAACTTACCTACCACGGCACCCCCATAACTGGTGACCCTGTGAAGAACATTTTAAACATCAAAATGAGCGATAGCGAAGATTCCACGCGCACAGCAACAAGCCACGTAACTCGCCGTTGTACGCCGAGAGTGCGCGTTTCCACTGCACCCAATTCGGACGAGAGAAAAATTAATTTCAAAGTGCCACCTTTCTCTCCGGAGGACCCGGAGATCTGGTTTGCGCTTCTCGAGGGGCAATTTCACAATTATGGAATGACTGATGATCAGGCAAAATTTAACCAGGTGATCATAAACCTGGACATGACTCACGCCAAAGCTGTCAAGGATTTAATTGTGAACCCGCCGCTTGACAAGAAATATGAGAAGATTAAGGCTGAGCTTATCCGTCGTCTCTCAGCCTCGCACGAAAGGAAAGTTAAGCAGCTGCTGACCCATGAGGAGCTGGGTGATAGGAAACCGTCGCAGTTTCTCCGACACCTGAAGGACCTAGCCGGACCATCAATCCCAGATGATTTTATAAGGAGTATCTGGAGCAGCAGGTTACCTCAGAACCTACAAACCGTCCTGGCGTCGCAGCCTTACCTCAACCTGGAGCAGCTCGCCGACCTGGCTGACCGTGTCCAGGAAGTAACGTCACCAGCAGCATACCACGTTGCTGCTGCTGCTTCCACCTCTACTTCGAGTTGCAGGATCGCGCCGGGAGACAGCGTACACAACGAGATCGCCGAACTAAGGAAGATGGTCGAGCGCCTGGAACTTAAAATGGACCAGCAGTCTCGCCATTCATACGGGACCAAACACCACCGTCGTCCCAGGCCACACAGCCGATCACCATCAAGAGAGAGGTCCCGCTCGGACTCCAGGTACAGGCAGTATCCAATTTGTTGGTTCCACAGCAAGTTTGGATCCAACTCCCGTAGGTGCCGTAAGCCCTGCGACTTCGGGAAGGCGGGAAACTCCATGGGCAGTCGCTAATGGCGGCTGACGATTGCCCCGCCTCCAACGGTCGCCTGTTCGTTACAGATCGCAGTACAGAAACCTCATTTTTAGTGGACACAGGAAGTGATTTGTGCGTGTTTCCTCGTGCAGCGCTTCGGGAGCGCCGACCAAAGACTGATTACCAGCTATGTGCCGCCAATGGAACAGCCATCGACACCTTTGGTTATGTAGAACTAAACATTAATTTAGGTTTAAGACGAAATTTCCCTTGGCGTTTTATTGTAGCGAACGTCACAAAGCCAATTATAGGTGTAGATTTTTTGATTCACTATAATTTAATTGTAGATTGCCGCCATAAGCGCTTAATAGACAACACCACTTCGCTTACTGCCAGTGCTTTAATTGCTAATGTTAATAATATTCACTCTGTAAAGGTCCTGACTGGCGACTCAAAGTACCACAGAATTTTAAACTGTTTCCCGGAGATCACGAAACCATCAGGTACAGTATCTACACCTAAACACACCACTCTACACTACATTAACACAACACCTGGCCCGCCCATATTCTGCACACCCCGGAGACTAGCACCTGATAAGCTGAAGTTAGCTAGGCAAGAGTTTGAGCTCATGCTAAGCACAGGCATCGCACGTCCTTCCAAGAGCCCCTGGGCTTCACCCCTTCACCTAGTCCCTAAGAAAGAAAATGGCTGGAGACCGTGCGGGGATTACCGTCTACTGAATGCACGGACTATTCCCGACCGCTACCCCATTAGACACATACAGGACTTCGCCCACAGCATTGCAGGTTGCAGAGTATTCTCCACCATCGATTTGGTACGCGCATACCATCAAATCCCAGTTTTTAGCGAGGATATTCAAAAAACAGCCATCACCACACCGTTCGGACTTTTTGAATTTCCTATGATGACATTTGGTCTTAGGAATGCCGGTCAAACGTTCCAGAGGTTCGTGGACGAAATGACCAGAGGACTCGACTTCTGTTACTGTTACCTCGACGATTTTTTGGTGTTTTCGCGAACAGAGGAAGAGCACGAGGCGCACCTGCACCAGCTGTTCACCCGGATGAAGGAAAACGGCATCCTCATCAACACAGGTAAATGCGTTTTTGGTGCGAGTGCGGTAGACTTTATAGGTTACCGCATTTCCGCAACAGGCACGAAACCCCTTGATTCCAACGTACAGGCCATCAAGGATTTCCCAGCTCCAAAGACCGTCAAGCAGCTGAGGCGTTTCTTGGGAATGCTTAATTTTTATAGACGTTTCATCCCAAACGCCGCGAAACTTCAAGCTTCCTTGAACACGTTACTTACTGGGTCTGTAAAAGCGTCACACCCAGTAGATATCTCTGGGGATACTTTGTTGGCCTTTGAAAAGTGCAAGGAAAGCCTTTCAAATGCAGCATTACTGTCACATCCCGTCTCTGAAGCCAAGCTTTCGCTGGTAACAGATGCATCCGACTTCGCGATGGGGGCGGTACTTCAGCAGTTTTACCAAGGCACTTGGCAACCTCTCGCTTTCTTTTCGCGTAAGCTTAGCCCCTGTCAACAAAAATACTCTCCTTACGATCGCGAACTGCTGGCGATTTACGAGAGCATCAAACACTTCCGGTTTATGCTGGAAGCAAGGCATTTTACTGTGTACACGGACCATAAACCGCTCAGTTTCGCTTTTCAAAACAGGAAAGCCAACTGTTCGCCTCGTCAGTTCCGCCACTTGGATTACATCTCGCAATTCACAACAGACATCAGACACATCGCGGGCAAGGACAACATAGTCGCTGATACCTTGTCTAGAGTTGATGAATTGCAGAGACCTGTAGATCTCGAACAGCTTGCATCATCTCAAGCTACAGATGACGAACTGACACAACTTTTAAGTGGTGAATCTGCACTCCGCTTACTAAAGTTGACGGTTCCCAATACCAACACAGAACTGTATTGTGACGTGAGTACCACCACTCCCAGACCGTTTGTAACGAAACCTTTTCGCAAACCACTCTTTGACAGTCTCCATTGCTTAAGCCATCCAGGTGCTAATGCGACCTCGAAGCTCGTTTCTGAGCGATTCGTCTGGCCTGGCATGCGCAAAGACTGTCGAGAGTGGGCCAGAAAATGTCTTGCGTGCCAACGCTCTAAGGTGATTCGCCATGTGTCGTCGCCTATAGGCACATTCGATTTGCCTCGCGCAAGGTTCGCATTCCTCCATGTGGACATTATTGGCCCTCTTCCGCCTTCACAAGGATTCCGTTACTGTCTAACCATCGTGGATCGTTTCACCCGATGGCCCGAAGTAACGCCTATGGTCGACATGACCGCAGAATCTGTGGGTAAGGCACTGATATCATGGATATCCAGGTTTGGATGTCCAGCTGATATCGTCACCGATCGCGGGCGACAGTTTGAATCCTCGCTTTTCCAATTTCTTGGAAAAATGATAGGATTCAAACATCGCAGAACGACCGCGTATCATCCACAGTGCAACGGCTTGGTGGAACGATTCCACAGGCAACTGAAGGCGGCCATAATGTGCCACGCGGACAGCAACTGGGTGGATATTTTACCACTCGTGCTTCTGGGCATAAGAAGCGCATTCAAGGAAGACTTGCACGCTTCCTCCGCGGAAATGGTATACGGTGAACCGTTACGCCTTCCAGGAGAGTTTTTCAACACGCCTGAGGCCGGCAGTAACGACATTTCCGAATTCTCGACTCGCTTGCGCAAATTCGCTGAGAAACTCCAACCAGCACCTGCATCTCACCACAATAAAAATAAAATTTTTATTTATAAGGATCTGATGAGTTCCAGCCACGTATTCGTCAGAGACGATACCATCAGAGGCGCTTTACAACCTCCTTATCTGGGACCGTACGAAGTGCTGGAGAAATCCGACAAGTTTTTTAAGATCCTTGTCAAAGGTAAAAAGTTGACAGTATCCCTAGACCGCCTTAAGCCGGCCTACCTACTTTCCAACTTAACACCTGCTACTTATCCTACTCCTACTTTTGTTCCCACACAGTCCCCAATCCCTGATCCTGTTTCAATCCCTGATCCTGTGTCAATCTCTGATCCTGTTCCAGAACCACAGGTTATCCCGAGTCTTCCCGATGACGACTTAAAACGGACCCGCTATGGACGCAGAGTACGATTTCCTAACTACTATCGCCCGTAGTGACGGTCTCTGGAGGGGAGCTATGTGGCCTTCATCACCACTATACACTATACACCGATATATATTTTCACATATTCACACATATATATATTATCAAATACATAATATCATTATATTTAATATATCTACAATAATAACTTTCCGATACTATTTCATATATTTATTATAAACATATTCATAACAATATTAACAATATATTCAATAAACAGTATCATATCCACAACACAATATTCGAATGTAACAATATAATATCTATCATAATTCATTATAACACAACTCCGTCCCGTGCATATGGAAACAAGTCCGAGGCAGGCGACCTAACGGTACTCGGCCTCGGGCGCCGCGCCGGCCGCCGCAGCGCATGCGCCCGCGCTCATCGTAACCGGTCGCCAGTCAGAATCTTGCTTTTGACGCGGAACGTACGCTCGATCTCTGTGCGCTTTTCTTTGTCTTCTTACGCTCTAACGCTCTCGCAAATTGTACCTCGGCTTATGCTTTTACTGGACTCTGATTTGCTTATTGATTTGGACTGTGTCGTGTGTGTTATTAGTTATTAGAACATAGTGCTTACTTAAATTGTGGAATCAGAATAAATCGTTTTAGTGTAAAAGTTACTGGATTTTCTATTATAACTGTAAGTGCACGTTATACTAACTTACCTACCACGGCACCCCCATACCTATCTTCAAGCTAATTTCGACTTAAATAAATGAAAAAATGTGATAAATAAAAATCACCCGACCAGGACTCGAACCTGGGACCTCTCGTTTGCCGGACTGAGCTACCGGGGCCTGTTTTTACCTTATTTTGCTAACGTAGCTCCATCTAATGGTATAGCTTTGTAGCTAAGACCACCCGAAATCAATTTCTTTACTGAAATTGTGAATCCCAGTTAAAGTGAAGCATTGCAATGTTTAATAATGTTTTTAAATTTTTGCATTCAAAATGCTCAATTATTCTTAAGTAAATGAAAATATGTGATTTTTTCATTTATTTAAGAATAATTGAACATTTTAAAAACATTATTAATTTCGACCTACTAGCACTTACCTACTACTAGCTTGCCAAAATGATCTTATGGTGGGTCAGGATTCAATTGCTTCGATAGGAACTCACTAAACTTTTAATTCCGTAAGAAAATATATATCATTGTAAAACTTACTGTTATAGTCCATGGTCATAGCTTGCACGTGTCCTATACTCATGGTGGTACCATCAGCGTGTAGACTGGACAGGGTCTGGTATGGAAGACGGGTGAAGGTAGACCCTGAGCCGATGATCAGGTACTGCTTGTGGGACTCTTCTAGGTCTGGTAAGAGAATCATGGAAAAATATAAGAAAACCATTCATCATATGACGGTCTCCGCGCTGCAGTGGTCAAGACGCTTCTACGCCAATCGTGAGGTTGCGGATTCGATTCTCGCTCGGAACAAAAATGTTCTGGGTCAGGTCGTTTATCTGTATACTATGAATTTATATTCTATTTCGCTACATGGTATCTCATAACACAAGCTTTGCTTACTTTGACGCCATGTACTTAGTGTGATTATCTGGGGATTTTTATTTATTTATTTAAATTATTTACTATTAATATTTGATACGTATGTTTGTATGTTTCTTAATCTTCTTTGGGCTAGATAATGTTGTGAGAATATCAGAAATATGTATTTATTAGTCGGGAGACTTCTCCCAAGGTTTTCCTCACTACTTGGTCCTTTGCTATCCACAACCAGCATTTACCGGCTTGACCAGCTCGTCGGTCCACCTTACGGGGGGCTTCATTCACTGGGGGCGGGAGACAGCCTATGCTTCGCCTCCCAGTACTTTTATGTTTACTTAGAAAAAGGACCAAAATCCCGTAACTGGAATAAGAACTCGAAAGTTATAATAATAAGAGTATAATAACATACGTAAGTATAATAACATGCGTAACAAAAAAAATACAAAGCCTAGCTATTAAATAAATTCAGGATTTTGTTTGAAAGAAGGTAAAGTAATATCATATTTTCTTAAATATTAAATAAAAGGCCCAAAATAAATGGTGGGCAGGTCAATGCACAGAGATAGAAACAGCTCTGATCAAACAAGACAGCTTTACCGTACACAAAAAAAAAATTAAGGAAATGGCAGGTATACACCGCAGAAAAGAAACACCAGTCTTAATCCACGACAACGTGAATATAAATCAAAAGCTATTAGTGTGGAGCGTTTATATACTTATAAACCCTATTTCACGATAACAGACCAGAGTTTTTTATGAGGAAAGATGAGGTCGAAGATGACACAGAACACGGGTTTCGGAAAGACCTGGCTCTTCATAAATTATTGCTAGAACACATCACCACAGACGCGGTGATATTTGGCGATAGATTTACATGAAGGGTGGTCGCTAGCCAGGCTACCACCAAGCGGGGGTCACTCGCATTAGTCGCCTTTTACGACGCGCTTATTTTATCACGCAGATTAAAAACCGTGTATAAAATTATAAGTACGTGAGTTCTTAGGGCCAACGCTGCGTCACGCGTAAACGTATATCGGACGCGCGTACGGCGTGACGCAATTTCTCTAGTAAACTTTCATTAGTGTGTTTGTACAGTCGTGTCAATGGAATACTTAACCTCTTGCTATTTGACTAAACTTCGATTAAAATCGATGCACGATGTACGGACGTGTAGGTAGTAAACGCGGGAGCTAGCCACGACACTCGCGCGCGTAGCGAGTTCCGTAGCTACGTCTGTAGCAGTTTTGTATGAATATACGCGTAGACACGTGTGAGTTGTGACGTAGCATTGGCTCTTAGATTAATAGATGGATAGACATAAATTAAAGTAGGTACTTACGTTCGCAAGTAGCTACGTCAGTCCCAAGCCTCATGCCAGTAGGACAAACGCAGGCCGCGGTCACATTCGTCGTCACGAGACAGATGTGTGAACAATTGTGGTCCGCACACGGGTTATGGGCCACTTGGCGTTGAAGAACCGGCTGGTACATGAACAGACCTGCAAGTTTTCAGTCGATCTAGTTATGCCTGAAATATTTATTTAAAACGATTTTTTTTTCATCGGGTTTGCATCAAAAGCATTCTTTATTATCTTCGAAATTTTGATTAGCGCACCAATAGATATATCACGAAATTCACAATAATCCCGATTAACTAAGTAAGTAAAAAATTCATTTGGTACATACAAAATATATAAAATAAAATAAAATAATTCTACTTAGGCCCGTCTGCACTAAACTTTGATCCTAAGTTGATACTTAAGTCTGTAGTCTGATGTGCAACGACGAGAATTGAGGCTACAGACTTAAGTATCAACTTAGGATCAAATTTAAGTGCAGACGGGCATTATGTCTATAACAAAAAATACACTTAACAAATAAATATTGAACCAAAATGGCCTTCACTCAACATAAATTATGTTGAGTGAAGGCCATTTTAGCATAATATGCTGCAGTGCCCAAGGGACTGATTTTCAGTGACAGCCACAGATCAAACAGGAATTGAAATTTCAGAGCAACTCTGCGACTAAAATTTCAAGTTTAAAAGTGTATAAGTAGCTCACTGGATATTCCAAAAAGTGGAACTAAGCGCTTTCACATTTCGTTTTTGATACGGGTCGCCAAACTTTGAAATGAACTGCCTATCTCTATTTTTCATGACCTGGTTTTGTGGACGTCCATGTGTGTGGACGTGTACAGATGTAAACATTTTCATTGGAGTTTGAACCTTATCACAACCGAATAAGATGCATAGTATATGTATACATCTTATTAGACGTAAAATAAAATTACACGAGTGTTTTAATACCTAATTATATGCAGTTGCATACACTACTTTATTTAATCTCATGGTATGGTTATTCAGTATCATCGGTTTTGCTAGACATTTTTGCTACTAAAGTTTTATTCAACAAAATATTACTCAAATTCGTATGTACGAAATAGCGTCAAAATGGAAAACGCCTGTTATTGGTTTATGGCTCGGATCCAGCACGCATGCGCGTTGCGCGCGCAGCGCGCTCACCACAGATAATGTGTACTGAAATTGAATTGAAACCTCCTTGGTCGGGACACATTGTACTTTAATAATTAAAAAATAGTTTTAAAGCATTGTTTTGTTAAGAGAATAATGCTTTAATTTACTTTTTTACCTAACCTACTACATTGGTTGAAAAGTTCGCGGCCTGGCCATTAAAAAAAAACTTTTGTTATTTTTTCTGCCGTCATTTTGAACTGTCATTATTCAATTGTCAGCCCGCGAATTTTCAATTTGATATCTTGTTTAAATAAAATTTTACGAACAATATAAATACGTGTGTACAACAAATTTTCACTAATGGAGAAATTTGAACAACGTGCTGTGATTAAATATTTGTTTAAAAAAAGATTAACACCAAAGGAGATCCATGATGACATGCAAACAACATTAGGGGAATCTGCCCCGTCTTATACCACTGTGAAAAAATGGGTTGCAGAATTTAAACGTGGACGAGAGAACATCGAAGATGACCCTCGCTCCGGCAGGCCAATGACGTCTACGACCGAAGAAAACATCGATAAAGTGTGTGATCTCATATTGAAAGACCGTAGATTGACTATCAGAGAAATTGCAGACACTATAGGCATCTCATATGAACGAACGCAAAACACCATTGTCCATGAAATCGGCTTTTCTAAGGTTTCGGCTAGGTGGGTCCCCAGATTGCTTTCAGTAGAGCAAAAGCGAATTCGACTCACGATTTCTCGCGACTGTTTGGAGATGTTCGAGGCTGATCCACAAGGTTTTCTTGACAGATTTGTGACAATGGATGAAACCTGGGTTCACCACTATACCCCAGAATCAAAACAACAATCCAAACAATGGAAAAAATCAGGTGAACCAACTCCGAAAAAAGCAAAGGCAATTCTGTCGGCTGGCAAGGTGATGGCATCGGTTTTTTGGGATGCTAAGGGTGTCATTATGGTGGACTACCTTCCAAAAGGCGAAACAATAAACTCTGCGTACTATAGCACCCTTCTGCGCCGTTTACGTGAAGAAATTAAACAGAAACGCCCAGGATTACTGAGAAAGAAAGTGTTGTTTCACCAGCACAACGCCCGAGTCCACACGTCTGTCGAGTCTATGGCTCAAATTCGTGATTGTGGTTTTGAATTGTTGCCACATCCAGCTTATTCTCCTGATTTGGCACCTTCGGACTTTCATCTGTTTCCAAACCTGAAAAGACACCTCGGTGGGCAGAAATTTTTAACGAATGAAGAGGTCGAAGCCGCTGTTAACCTGTATTTTGAAGACCTTGAGGAATCTATTTTTAAAACAGGTATGGAAGCTCTGGAAAGCAGATGGAAGAAGTGCATAGAGCTAAATGGAGATTACGTCGAAAAATAAAAATATTATTGTATGTACTTTATTCTGTTTTCTTGACTAGGCCGCGAACTTTTCAATCCACCCTCGTATCATCAGCTATTTTTAAAATAACCTTTCTTATAGTAAAAATAGCTGATGATATTGTGTTGAAGTTGTCGTTCAACTTATACCTTTTAGTTATGCTACATCTTTCTCCACGTGCGGATGTATTTTATTCTGTTTTTAATTGTGAAGACGATTTCGAATGATTTTAGATACGATTTTAACTTCAGTGCAAAACTATTTTTTTTTTCGACTAGCATTTAGACTTTTTAAGCGTGCTTTTTCTATTATTTCATAATGAGTGATTGCTTTATTTGTAAAAAACCTTGAGGTGAAAATAAAATAAGAACTGTGAAGGCAAAAGGTGGTAAAACTTTACTAGACCGAGCTGTAGCAAAAAATGATGAGGCTAATGAACAATTTATACGAACTGTTTCGGAAGTTACTGTACATATTGCGTGTTATTGTTATTACGTGGACAATCGAACCGATAATGTTGTTCGTCATCGCAGCAGCAGCTCCAGTAGTTAATCGTCATTTTCAGAAGCTCCAGAGCCAGACTTCGATTTTGCGAACAATTATTTCATCTGTGCCAAAGCGGTTCAGGATCCAAGTAATTCGCGTACAAGCCGACAAGCGCGGGTTTGTGTTGTACTTCATGAGAGTACAAAAACAAGTATTATGGACCTTATAAACAGACTTGCAGCAACGTAATGGAGCTCTCAGAATTAATAAATGAAAATCACTTTGATGATGAACCGCCGACATTAACACCTTTTCCTTCTCCAGTTATCCCACTGATATTTTATTTAGAATGCCGATCAGATGCTGAGCCGCAGCCTGGTCCATCGAAAAGACTGGGGACGGAGTAGTTCGAATTTAGAAAATCACCGTGGACTATGCCAATGATTTTTTTACGTGGTATTTTTTATACCACGTAAAAAAAACGCGACTCTAGACTACTACCTCGTGGGTGGTGGGGAAAAGAGTCAATTCTTAATTATTAATAATTAAAAAAATTATAATAAGAACATAAAAACAAAAAAAAATAACAATTACTGATGACACATTATTAGTACACACGTATAATATAAGTCTAGTTTAGAGTACTGAAAAATAGTACCTACTCATTGCGGAGCGCTGTAAAACCTATTGACTTAATGAAAAAATGTTGCTTATAAAAGTTGTTCCTCAAAAAACGATCTACAAAAATGGTCTGATATCATTTTTAACCCCCGACGCAAAACGAGAGGGGTGTTATAAGTTTAACGTGTCTGTGTATCTGTGTATCTGTCTGTGGTATCGTAGCTCCCAAACGGATGAAACGATTTTCGTTTAGTTTTTTTTGTGTTATAGATAATTTTATCCCGAGTGTTCTTAGCCATGTTTCATGAAAATCTGTTCAGCCGTTTAAAGATCATCAGCTCTTTTGTTCTAGTTGATGAGGGGATCTGACTACCTTCCATATGTCCTATCGATGTGAAATTTGGTACCGTATTGATTCAATTATATTGAAAGTATATGGTAAGGTAACCATGACCTGATCAGCCGTTTGAAGGTCATCAGCTCTCTAACAGTTGATGAGGGGATCTGACTAAATTCCATATGTAGTATCGATTCGAAATTTGGTGCCGTATTACAACAATGATATTGATAGTATATGGTAAGGTAACCATGACCTGATCAGCCGTTTGAAGGTCATCAGCTCTCTAATAGTTGATGAGGGGATCTGACTAACTTCCATATGTCGTATCGATTTGAAATTTGGTGCCGTATTACAACAATGATATTAAAAGTATATGGTAAGGTAACCATGACCAGATCAGCCAATTGAAGATCATCAGCTCTCTAATAGTTGATGAGGGGATCTGAATAGCTTCCATATGTCGTATTGATTCGAAATTTGGTGCCGTATTACTACAATTACATTGAAAGTATATGGTAAGGGAACCATGACCTGATCAGCCGTTTGAAGATCATCAGCTCTTTAATAGTTGATGAAGAGGATCTGACTACCTTCCATATATCCTATCGATTCGAAATTTGGTACCGTATTACTTCAATGAAATTGGAAGTGTATGGTAAGGTTACAATGGCCTGATCAGCCGTTTGAAGATCATCAGCTCTCTTATTGTTGATGAGGGGATACGCCCAAGACCCATTATATTGCTATGGATTATTTATATATGCAGCTATAAAATTATAAATAATAACCTAATAGTAGGTAGTTGAAACATAATCTAACAAATTAAAATAATACCTACCTAACCTGAAACTAATACCTACCTAAATTGCTTAAACTGATCACAAATACCTACCTTATATTCCACTTAACCTAAGACTACCTACTAGTTAAAACTTAATCTAGTAAATTAAAACTAATATAATATCTAATACCTAACTAAGTTACTAACTCAACTAACTAATTACTTTAAATACCTTCCTAATATTAAAACCTACTTTAAAAAGTACAAAATAAAAGTAAAATTAAAAATTTTAAAAACCCCCCGACACAAAAAAAGACCTTAAAAACTAACAAATAATATTTTAAACCTATTCTAATTATTATTATTTTCTCACTTAGCGGTCCCCCGACGCGGCGACGACGCTTGGAAAATAAAAATATTTTAAAGTACAAGCACAGAATAAGTAATAGTTGGTACAGAAGAATTACTCCGCAAGAAGATCTAAATAAATTCGAGTCTTGCAACGACGAGATACGGTGGAATTCAGCTCGCACAGCATTACGTACCTGCAAATTTATATACCTCGAAGTTTTGTCTCTTTCTATCGCATGCCTCTTATCTTTTCTTACGCTGTTAGGGTTGCTGCCTAGTGAAGAATAATGAATCTCCTTATTTGTAATTAAGTATCTACCGATGTAGGTATTACTGTTATTCTACCTTTGAAAAAAATATTGTTTCAACTTACCTAAAGTACAAAATGAAAAACAAGTTACGACGAATAATTAGTAATACTACCTATGTTTTGTTTGCTAAATTGAACATAATCAAATCTAAACATTATCTAATTGAATATTTGTTTCTTTTTATGTCCATTTTTAAATACTATTTGCGACCTCGATCATAGAATTACTGTGAATGCTATTAGGTAGGTAGTTATCTACAACGTCCCGACGCGGCGACGGGCGCGCGCCTGATACACGACCCATTCGAAATCCGCCGGAGCGCTTCGCTGTAGGTAAATAACGGATGTACCGCGCGGAGTGAGCCAGGCCTGGTACAAGTCTAACAGTCAATTACATATGGGACGATAATAATTAGAATAGGTTTAAAATATTATTTGTTACTTTTTAAGGTCTTTTTTTGTGTCGGGGGGTTTTTAAAATTTTTAATTTTACTTTTATTTCGTAAAATGATAAAAAAAAAGTTATATAAAAAAATATAAATTATTTTCTCGAATTTCTAAACATTTTCGCTTATAACTTTTTTATTTATAGTTTTACGACAAAAACTTACTTGACCAAAGTTGTAGAAGATTTAATTTGCAACAAAAAATGTTAATATTTTTTTTATCAGATAAATAGTTTAAGAGATATATCGTAAAAACCATTTCAACCCCTATTTTCAAGATGGCGGCCGTAGGACAAGGGTGGCGACCCCACAAAAACATTGGTTTTAGCTTTACACTGACCCCCCCTACACATCAAAAAAATAAAATTGCGTCCTCTGAAAAACGCAACCCCAAATGTAACTTTTCAATGGACTAATAAGGTCGTTAAGGTAAACAATCTCTGAATTCATACATATTAAAAAAAAAACATAAAGTACTCAATCGATTTCGATGAAATTTATATGGGATCAACTGTGAAGTATCATATAAAAAAATCATCAAAATCGGTTCACCAAGTTAAAAGTTGTGAGGTAACAAACATTAAAAAAACATACAAACGAATTGAGAACCTCCTCCTTTTCCTTTTCTTGTGTTGATGATGAAACTCACCAGAAATATGAGAATCCAGGGTGAGTAGGTCATTCCTAACGGTTTTCCCGTGCATCTTATTCAAGGTCTGGATGGAGTTGGTGGTCCAGTCGCTGAAGTAGACCAGGTGCTCGAACACCGTCAGGGAATACGGGTGATGGTTCTCTTCCAGGAGTGTCTGGTGGAAAGTAAACTGAGGTTCTAAAACCTTATCCAACAAGCACTAATAAAAGTATTGATTTATTGAGATATCTCTATTTTGAAAACGGTAAATATGTGCCTGTGTCAAGCTCTTTGCTAAGCAGGTACGCTTTAAAGCATCATCAGTATCATCATAATCTGTGCACCAGTCACTACTCATGTACCTAAGCTTTAAAAATTCTAATCTACCACACAAACTAAGTACATGGACCCAAAGTAAGCTTGTGTTGCTATTAGGACCATACAATGGAACTAAGGCCTATCCTTCGTTTCGGAAACTGTACCAGATGGATGATGTATGGTATAGTTTCGATATGTGGTCTCCATTATTTATTTAAGCCATTTTGGAGCTATATGTGATTACAGGTAAGTAGTGAAAGTATTTATTCTATAGAATATAATAGAATACAAATAAATCTTTTCACAGTTTGTATATCCTTCACGTTTTTTGTGTCACTGTGCCTACACAAGGTTTACCCACACATAAGACCGCGCGCAAATACAACGTAACTGGTGACAAATTTGAGATACTGAAGGAGAGCACTCTGTACTCGATTCTGGTCATAATATGCAATAAAAGTAGGTACTTAATTTTTCATTAGAATTCCCTATACATAAATAAAGTTCTGTTACTATTTAATTTTCCTACGCCTGAGTCAATCGCGGCCCGTGACTTGGCACACGGATTGCTGAGAACGCTAGTATAACCATGTGGTGCGTAATCATTCTTTTTACTTTTGGTTAAGTTTACTCAATGAATATTTAGCATTTATTTTTTATTATATATTTTCTCTTCATATATGATCTCAAACTTTTACGTCTTCGAATTTCAAAAGTGACCCACTAGTCGCCCTGTATAAGTCAAAAGATATCTAGATAAGTTTTTAGCATTACAGCAGTAACCTAAATTAGGGCTAACAGTAGGCAGACCTCTCGCAAAGTGGACTGATGATCTTTTGATTAAATCGTTGATAAACGGTGGATTTGGGCAGCGAAGGATCAAAAATAACGTGAAGACTAGCAGTAGATGTCCTCAGATAATGACGAGAATGAACCTAAAAAATCTAACGTTTAATCCACCTGAATACTTACATAAACTTTTTTATCATCAAGTTTAACAGCTTTGATCTTCTTGTCCACAAAGTACAACCTTCCATTCGGCGCGTCCAGAGTCAGTCCAGTTGCGAAGGTAGAGAGGTTATCCACCAGCGTTTTGTGGGTGCCTCCACCTGAGACTGATGCTGTGAGGATGAGAGGAGAGTACTTCCAGTCGGCCCAGTAGAGGATGCTAGAAGAGATAGGTGACATTTAATTTAAACTCAAAGTTTTAAAATATAGCTCCAAAATGGCTTAAATAAATAATGGAGACCACATATCGAAACTATACCATACATCATCCATCTGGTACAGTTTCCGAAACGAAGGATAGGCCTTAGTTCCATTGTATGGTCTTCATAGCAACACAAGCTTACTTTGGGTCCCTATACTTAGTTTATGTGGCAGATAAGAATTTTTAAAGCTTAGGTACATGAGCAGTGACTGATGCACAGATTATGATGATACTGATGATGCTTTAAAGCGTACCTACCTACTTAGCAAAGAGCTTGACACAAGCACATATTTACCGCTTTCTCAATAGAGATATCTCAATAAATCAATACTTTTATTCGTGCTTGTCTGGTAAGGTTTTAGAACCTCAGTTTACTTTCCACCAGACACTCCTGGAAGAGAACCATCACCCGTATTCCCTGACGGTGTTCGAGCACCTGGTCTACTTCAGCGACTGGACCACCAACTCCATCCAGACCTTGAATAAGATGCACGGGAAAACCGTTAGGAATGACCTACTCACCCTGGATTCTCATATTTCTGGTGAGTTTCATCATCAACACAAGAAAAGGAAAAGGAGGAGGTTCTCAATTCGTTTGTATGTTTTTTTAACGTTTGTTACCTCACAACTTTTAACTTGGTGAACCGATTTTGATGATTTTTTTATATGATACTTCACAGTTGATCCCATATAAATTTCATCGGAATCGATTGAGTACTTTATGTTTTTTTTTTAATATGTATGAATTCAGAGATTGTTTACCTTAACGACCTTATTAGTCCATTGAAAAGTTACATTTGGGGTTGCGTTTTTCAGAGGACGCAATTTTATTTTTTTGATGTGTAGGGGGGGTCAGTGTAAAGCTAAAACCAATGTTTTTGTGGGGTCGCCACCCTTGTCCTACGGCCGCCATCTTGAAAATAGGGGTTGAAATGGTTTTTACGATATATCTCTTAAACTATTTATCTGATAAAAAAAATATTAACATTTTTTGTTGCAAATTAAATCTTCTACAACTTTGGTCAAGTAAGTTTTTGTCGTAAAACTATAAATAAAAAAGTTATAAGCGAAAATGTTTAGAAATTCGAGAAAATAATTTATATTTTTTTATATAACTTTTTTTTTATCATTTACGAAATAAAAGTAAAATTAAAAATTTTAAAAACCCCCCGACACAAAAAAAGACCTTAAAAAGTAACAAATAATATTTTAAACCTATTCTAATTATTATCGTCCCATATGTAATTGACTGTTAGACTTGTACTTTAAAATATTTTTATTTTCCGAGCGTCGTCGCCGCGTCGGGGACCGCTCAAGTAAAGTATTAAGCCAACAACAGCTAATTTATTATTACATTTTTTTTTTTTTTTTTAATCATCTAAAAACCCGCGTTTGACCTCAATCTCACCTGATGGTAAGTGACGATGAGGTTGAAGATGAAAGCACACGTGTTTAGGAAGGAACTGGCTCTTTATACAATATTGCCGGAACACATTACCGCCGGAGCGGTAACATTTGGCGGCAGACTTTATATAAAGGGTGGTCGCTAGCCAGGCGGACCCAGAAGGGATCCTACCACCAAGCAAAATCGAATCGATACGACATATGGAAGTTAGTCAGATCCCCTCATCAACTATTAGAGAGCTGATGACCTTCAAACGGCTGATCAGGTAATGGTTACCTTACCATATACTATCAATATCATTGTTGTAATACGGCACCAAATTTCGAATCGATACTACATATGGAATTTAGTCAGATCCCCTCATCAACTGTTAGAGAGCTGATGACCTTCAAACGGCTGATCAGGTCATGGTTACCTTACCATATACTTTCAATATAATTGAATCAATACGGTACCAAATTTCGCATCGATAGGACATATGGAAGGTAGTCAGATCCTCTCGTCAACTAGAAAAGAGAGGATGATCTTTAAACGGCTGAACAGATTTTCATGAAACATGGCTAAGAACACTCGGGATAAAATTATCTATAACACAAAAAAAACTAAACGAAAATCGTTTCATCCGTTTGGGAGCTACGATACCACAGACAGATACACAGATACACAGACACGTTAAACTTATAACACCCCTCTCGTTTTGCGTCGGGGGTTAAAAATGATATCAGACCATTTTTGTAGATCGTTTTTTGAGGAACAACTTTTATAAGCAACATTTTTTCATTAAGTCAATAGGTTTTACAGCGCTCCGCAATGAGTAGGTACTATTTTTCAGTACTCTAAACTAGACTTATATTATACGTGTGTACTAATAATGTGTCATCAGTAATTGTTATTTTTTTTTGTTTTTATGTTCTTATTATAATTTTTTTAATTATTAATAATTAAGAATTGACTCTTTTCCCCACCACCCACGAGGTAGTAGTCTAGAGTCGCGTTTTTTTTACGTGGTATAAAAAATACCACGTAAAAAAATCATTGGCATAGTCCACGGTGATTTTCTAAATTCGAACTACTCCGTCCCCAGTCTTTTCGATGGACCAGGCTGCGGCTCAGCATCTGATCGGCTTTCTAAATTAAATATCAGTGGGATAACTGGAGAAGGAAAAGGTGTTAATGTCGGCGGTTCATCATCAAAGTGATTTTCATTTATTAATTCTGAGAGCTCCATTACGTTGCTGCAAGTCTGTTTATAAGGTCCATAATACTTGTTTTTGTACTCTCATGAAGTACAACACAAACCCGCGCTTGTCGGCTTGTACGCGAATTACTTGGATTAAAAATTAATAAGTATGTCAATAATTAATAAGTGTGGAGTTTAAGTTACAATTTTTTACCATCGACATTACATTAGAATTTATACAATAGGTATAGGTAGGTACAGTCATCTGCTTTTTTTTGTTATGCAATAATTATAAATTAAACAACTTACAAGTAGGTAGGTAGCACATATTATGACACAGCAGTATTTGCCAAGCTACAAGGTTCATAGCATTTAATGCGCTGAGTATCCCCACCGATCAGGAGGCCAAACTGTCCTGCCAAAACGAGTACAATAATTATCAGCTGTCGAACCAGGCCTAGCTCACTCCGCGCGGTACATTCGTTATTTACCTACAGCGAAGCGCTCCGCCGGCGCATTTCGAATGGATCGTGTGACTCGCGCGCGCTCGTCGGGACGTTGTAGATACCTACCTACCTAATAGCACTCACAGTAATTCTATGATCGAGGTCGCAAATAGTATTTAAAAATGGACATAAAAAGAAACAAATTCAATTAGATTACGTTTAGATTTGATTATGTTAAATTTAGTAAACAAAATATAGGTAGTATTACTAATTATTCGTCGTAACTTTTTTTTCATTTTGTACTTTAGGTAAGTTGAAATACTTAATATTTTTTACAAAGGTAGAATAACAGTAATACCTACATCGGTAGATACTTAATTACAAATAAGGAGATTATTATTCTTCACTAGGCAGCTAGGGTTTAACAGCGTAAGAAAAGATAAGAGGCATGCGATAGAAAGAGACAAAACTTCTAGGTATATAAATTTGCAGGTATGTTATGCTGTGCGAGCTGAATTCCACCGTATCGCGTGGTAGCAAGACTCGAATTTATTTAGATCTTCTTGCGGAGTAATTCTTCTGTACCGGTACTATTACTTATTCTGTGGTCGAACCATGGAATTAATAGGTACTACGTACAAGTACTTATTAATTCCATGGGTCGAACTCAACAATGAATTACTGGAGCTGCACGTGACGTTGCTATGACTACCAATATCATCAAATTGAAAATAACAGTGATGTGGGTCTCTCGCTATTATCTACTATAATATGTTGCCGGTTACGTCTAAGTTCACTTCCGTTATTCAGTTTAATTAAGTACGATCTTTTATCTACTTGTTTAATCAAATCAAATCTAAACATAATCTAATTGAATTTGTTTCTTTTTATGTCCATTTTTAAATACTATTTGCGACCTCGATCATAGAATTACTGTGAGTGCTATTAGGTAGGTAGGTATCTACAACGTCCCGACGAGCGCGCGCGAGTCACACGATCCATTCGAAATGCGCCGGCGGAGCGCTTCGCTGTAGGTAAATAACGAATGTACCGCGCGGAGTGAGCCAGGCCTGGTTCGACAGCTGATAATTATTGTACTCGTTTTGGCAGGACAGTTTGGCCTCCTGATCGGTGGGGATACTCAGCGCATTAAATGCTATGAATCTTGTAGCTTGGCAAATACTGCTGTGTCATAATATGTGCTACCTACCTACTTGTAAGTTGTTTAATTTATAATTATTGCACAACAAAAAAAAAAAGCAGATGACTGTACCTACCTATACCTATTGTATAAATTCTAATGTAATGTCGATGGTAAAAAATTCTAACTTAAACTCCACACTTATTAATTATTGACATACTTATTAATTTTTGTTTTTAAATTGAAATATTGGGATCAACATTTTTTTGTTGTTTTGTTTTGTTTTTTTTTTTGTTATGAGATCCATTGTTGTAATTAACAAATTTATTTTAATGAAGTCATCGTTGTGTTTTGTTTATTATTTTAATGTAAGTAAGGTGAGTGGGGGCAAGATCGAACGGTTTTTTAATGAGATGAGTAGTGTTGTTTTTGAGTCCTTGTGAAACACTACGTATTAATCAAAATTTAAACTTGATGACTTGTGAATGACGTCCAGAGAGTATATTTTTCAGCTAGTTTGTTAAAATTCATTTAAATCTATAAAGTAATGAATACCACACCAAGCATCATTTGCAATGGACAAAAATAAAACAGGGGAAAGACGGAAAGGTGACGGGGAAAGATCAAAGTATTTTCTAAAATCGTTTAAGAGAATGGCATACATTCTTGGTCAATACTAGTCTATGGAAAGTAATGCCCTGAAAACAAAATAAAAGCTCAAGCGTCAAAACGCCTAAGGAAGCAAAGACAAGACAAATATTTTGATTTTTGTATTTCAATCTTACCCCACCGGGGGAAGATCGGAGTGGATGTTCTCAAACATTGCTGAGCGATAGTTTGAAGTAAAATTGATGATAAAAGTTAAAGGCAAAATCAGCCACAAACAAAAAATCTGATTATGTTACATTTGTCATATTTGGTAGCATAATATTTTTCCAAATATCTTACTCGAAAATTGATATGTTCATCTTACCCCATCAAAATGTAATGGGTAAAGATAGAAAATTGTGTCAATTCCTACAATACGAGTAATGGCGAAAAATCTATTTAATAACTCAAACGTAAATAAAAAGTAATATTAAGTATCCAAAAGAATCAGTTGTACCTAGCTTTTAATTAAAGTTACAGGATGCGGGGTGAGATAAAAATACTTGAAGAAACACGCAAAAAGTCAGATTGTATAATTTTGTAAAAAAAAACATGTTTCTTTGCAATAACCTTCAAGCATTGAGCATGGCATAGGAGAAAATTAAATGGCGGCTTAAACAGTGCTACAAACACTTAAAAAGCTCTGCTAGATGTGGCGTTATTGTTGACTTTCTGTCTTACCCCGTTTTTCATCTTCCCCCTTACCTAATTTTAATGTCCCTGATTTAATTTCGATAGCACCTATTAATATAATTTATATGTGAAAATTATTTGATTATAAATTCTTTGTTTTTTGTGGAGTTATAAAATGCATGAAGGAATAATAGCATCATATTTAATTTTAATTTGGTTTGATTTTATTGTTTTATTTTAATTGATTTTTTTTTTGTTTGATTAATTGTATTACTGATACCTAAGCTTTATAAACAAGTGGTACTTCACGGTGTATATGTAAAGAAGGGGGTTGTGGGCAAAGATTTAAATCCAATCTTTGGTTGTGGGTACTTTTATATTCACAAACATATATATTATCAGAACGCTGGATAATAAAGCCAGTCTAAGCTCAGCTGTGTGGTCTCATTCAATCTCCTTATAACCTACATAACAACAACCTTACGACGGACTCACCCATTATAAACGTCCACCGTCAAAAACCTAGGATTCTTTGGCCTCACATCCAGGGTAGTGCAAGCTGAACCGTCTCTCTTGCAGACGAAGATCGCCCCGCGTTCTGTGTCGCTGAAGAAGAAGTTTCCACCGAGGTGGTCGGTCACAATGTCGCTTGGGTTTTCGATGCCAAGGCTTATTAGCACCTGCGGAAATTTAATTTATCATTTTGAAATGAATTTATATAACATAACGTCACGCCTGTATCCCTTATGGGGTAGGCAGAACACCAGAGGTTACAAGACCATCTGATGTCACGTTTGACAAATTTGGAGGTATGTAGTGAGGAATTATTGGACTTTTTAGTTTGTATGAAAAATCTTATTCATTGAGTGCACGAATATGATACTTGGCACACAGGTTCTTCAATATATGTCTGGTTTTACTATGGAAGAAATTCCCGAAATTTCCACGGGGTCGAGAAAAATAAGACATGTATGTTTATGCGCGTACGAAGTTGCGGGAAAAAGCTTGTAAATTAATAAAGACAATGAGACAAAATATAAAGAAATAGAATTTAGGATACTGCTACTAGCAACAGTTCCATTCTTTATAATTGCATTACTGTCAAAAATAAAGAAGCTTGTAAAAATTATATTATTATTTAAGAAACTTTGTTTTTTATCTCTGAGTGTACATTAATAAAAATAAATGATTAAATGAATTATGTCGCGAGCCAAGTTCTTTCCTAGCCAGTGTGAAGGCCCGTGTGCTTTCATCTTCGACCTCATCTTCACTTACTGACTGAGTGACTGGTGTGACTGAGGTCAAACGCGGCCTTAGTCTTTATTTAAAAAAAAATTCATCTGAGCCGAAAAGTATGTCCCATACATATTTCTTTTCGGCTCAGTTGAACATCAATACCGGCACTTCTTAATTTTTTGCCCATCTAATACACATTATATCGTTCGCAGCTTAACGTTAGACGATTTGCCTGCCCTCGTCGAACAAATCGTGGCTTAAGTTGACCAACACACTTGGAAGTATTTTTGTCATTTCTTGATTTGCCTATCTAATACGCCGTATTTTTTGGAGCTTAACGTTTGTCTAGCCAGATGGATAAAGTACTAAATAAATATGTTCTAGGAAATAAATATACTTCGTTAAATGAGTAGATATTATTTTATATAATTCTTCAAAGTTGATCAGTTTCATCATTAATGCTATTCAAAATCAGCAGTGCGAGCACAGAACTTTATCGAATCGTTTGTTAACGAGTGTTCGTATAGTATGGAGACGGTTTTTAAGAAAAAATTGAAATCTATCCATTGCCGCACGGCCAGCTTAAATAAATGTGTGCCTTTTTAATTTTGAATGTTTGTAAACATGTTGTACTCATAAATATCTGTAAAATAAAAAATTACAATGTTACTCAAAACTTGCAACCGACTCCATACTATACGAGCATTCGTAAACATTCGTTAATATACGATTCGATAAAGTTCTGTGCTCGCACTGCAGAATATACTCTGGTGAAACACGAAACAAAAGGCAGACCTAGTTCAACGATTTGTTATTGGGCGCACGGAGAAGTGTTTGTCGTCGATCATCAGTACAAAAATGAATAAGCAGGTAAGAAATTAATAGGATATAGGTAAGAACTAAATTAGCTCAAATACTTGAAAGATGCACGATACTTAACTAATGGATAAATCAATTATTCGTAGACCTCGTTTTTTTGTTTTATCTCCTACTTATTATCAGACAATAAGAATGCCATCTAGTTATTATTCAATTCTCATCATAAAATATTTGTTATTGCTTTGTGTACAAGATACATTGCATCCGGCCCTAACAAAAGCATGAAACACGAAGAACTTGACTGAAATAAACGCCACCTATCACAACTATTATTTTTAACCTACCCCCTATTACAACTTACCTCCTTCGTACCCTCAACGTCTTCAAGAAGAGCTCTGGAGATGGACTGGTAGCCTTTTCCTTGATCAACCCAGTACACATAACTGCCATCGTATGTCACTCCATGTGCCTAGGAAAACAAATATATATAAATTTAAAAAAAAATATATAAGTATAATAATATTTTTTAATTTAGAAACGGGACTTTTACCATTTCATATTCTCTTAAGTTTCCCCTCATGGAGTAGGCAGAACACCAGAGTCTATAAAATCTGATGTCTCGTTTGTCAATAGGCATTATGATGATGGAGAGAGGGGGGGTACAAAAAAATCATCCAATAAAACCTGTCCCCTTAACTGACTTTTACCTAGCAAGAGAAGCCGCTGGCACATTCTACGTTTTTCCTTGGCTCCCAGTCCAGCATGAAAGAAATAAATTAAACACTTTTTAACCGGATATATCGCGTGGCTTTCGAGTTTCTGTGAGCGTCAACGGTATTAGTTGCTGCAATCGATGACTAAGTTTAGCAACTGTTAAATATGACCGGGTTTTTAAAGTAGCTGGTAGCTGCAACCACCGCGAAAGTTGCTCAGCAACTTTTTATAGGATTTACAAACTTGCTTTGTGGGCCAAGTGCTCAAAGGAGAATGAATACCAACCATACCAGGGGGTTTTGGGACAAAAAATAAACTTTACAAAAATAGACACGAACCTGTTTGACTCCCGTAGCTACGGTGACTGTTACATTAGATTTGAGCTTATAATACTTTATTTCATTGAGCGTCGTGAAAAATAACATTGCTTCTGGACCTGAAATTAAATATTTTTTTTAACAATATGAGAACGTTTAAAGTTTAAAGAGAAGGTTTACTTACATAATAATTTTCTATAAATTCCTAAACTGATCTATTTTTTTGTTGCAATTGTTTTAAGTTGCAATGTCGTTCTCAAAAGGTTAAGTTCTAATTCACTCTTGTTTTGATTCAATAATGCAATCGATAAAAATAATGCTATCCATGGACTGTCGTCATTTGAAAGTCCTGTTTGAAGCTGCTGGACATAGGCGTCCCACAAGGTTCTCTACTAGGCTCAGTCCCGCGCCGACGTCATACAGCGTTTACCAGCGACTTTGACCAGATCGTCTGTCCATCTTGCGGGGGGCCTGCCCACGCTGCGTCTCCCAGTAAAGACTATTATATCGGCTTAAAAAGGAGGAGATTCTCAATTCGAGTATGTTTGTTACGCGATAATTTGGTCAGTCGATTTTGATAAGGTGTGAATATTTTATTTGATAGAAGATACCTACTTCAGAGGTGGTCCCATATACCTACTTATAAATTGTATCCAAATAGTTTTTGTAATTTTCGATAAAATATCTATGCTAACAAAAAGAACTATGAAAATATGAGACGGAGGGTTCTCTGACAGTCGTTTGTCGGTTAAACATTACCCAACAAAAATTTTCATCACCGAACGTTTGTCCAAAATTTTTGTACCGACGAAATGTGTTATCCGATCGGAGGCTCATTTCATAATTGAATCATAGGAGAAGTGAAATTCTGTAAAAAAAATCGATAAAATAAAAATAAACTCACCTCTAGCAAAACAAAGATGTTCAAACTCGTCACTCACGCGAACACTGAAATTGCTTATTCTCATAATGACACTAATGCGAGCAAAGAGTTCGTTCAGACAGCACTACTCTACGTCGTCACATCTGTGAGTGGTGTAGTTGTATCGGAGGAGAGGCAGAGACAGGTGGGGACAAAACATTAAAAAACCCGATTTCACGTCAAAACTCTGGCTGAAGCAGGTATAAAGGTAGCCAATGTCCGTATTCATACATATATTTTTTTTATTTGAATTTTCTTAGAGAAGTACTCAATCGATTTTTATGCAATTTATATGGGACCACCTCCAAAGTATCCTCTATCATATGAAATAAGAATATTCAAAATCGGTTCGTAATTGAGAACCTTTCGGAAGTCGGTTGAAAATAAAAATAAACTCACCATCAGCAAAACAAAGATGTTGAAACTCATCACTGACA
This sequence comes from Stenoptilia bipunctidactyla, assembly GCA_944452665.1. Taxonomy (NCBI): domain Eukaryota; kingdom Metazoa; phylum Arthropoda; class Insecta; order Lepidoptera; family Pterophoridae; genus Stenoptilia; species Stenoptilia bipunctidactyla. Next base: position 9,242,921 of record OX101741.1, on the reverse strand, counting down.
TAACCCTCATCACACGAACACTGAACCTGCTTATTCTCATAATGACACTTCTGGGAGCAAAGAGGCCGTTCAGACAAGCACTCATCCACGTCATCACATTTGTGGGTGGTGTAGTTGTATCGGAGGAGAGACTCGGAGGAGAGGCAGAGACAGGTGGGGCCGCCGCGATCAGGGGAACACATGGAGTTGTTGGCAAGACAGCTGAAGTTGGAGCATTGGGTGTGCCCTGGAGAAGAAGGAGAAAATTAGTGTTGAAGAAAAGGGATTATAAAGTTTATAGCCATAGGAAAGGCCTATTTAAGATTAAATTATTACGTTTTTTTTTTTTTTTTTTTTTTTATAAAATATGGATGGGACGTTTGTCTTCCATGACACCTGATGTTAAGTGAACATGAAGACTAAGGTGGTACACGTCCATCCACGAGAAACCTATTCACTCGACGCTTAAAAGTACTAGGACTATACTGGTCAGGGAAAATAGACGCAGGCAGTTCATTCCAAACCTTGGCGACCCATATCAAAAAGGAACTGTCAAAGCGCTTAGTTCGACTTTTCGGAATATCAACCACATACGGATGGAAGTTCTGTCTGCGTCTAGTAGTCCGATGGTAAAAGGGTGAGGGTTCAATTTGCTCAAACAGAGCACTCGCGCACTCACCAAAATGTATCCTGTAGTACACGGTTAAACAGGCAACCTTACGACGATGCTCTAGGGTCTGTAGTTTTTTGGTCGTAAGGTCGACGTTGTTAATTAATTTACGGGCTCTTCGGTCAACGGAGTCCAGCGCTTCTAGTTGATATTTGGCTGAACCATCCCAAAGATGACTGCAGTACTCCATGCATGATCGCACTTGAGCTGTATATAAGTTAAGAAGCTGTGCAGGGCTGAAGTACCGCCGTACCTTCGAGATGATTCCCAACTTTTTCGAAGCTACTTGAGCCATGGACACAATTTGTTGACCGAAGTTTAAACTAGATGTTATAGTTACGCCTAAAAGCCCTAGATGGTCAGTGATGGGGACAGATACATTTTGGAAAGTGGGCGTTAATGTGAAGGTGCTCTTTTTTGCGGAGAATAGACACGCCTGAGTTTTGGACGCGTTGAATTTGACCAAATTCGACTCACCCCAATCGGATACTTTCCGTAAGGTCAAATCAACGCGCTCAATCATTGACTTTCTTAAACTCTGGATTTCACGGGGGCTCGCTCGCGCATTGGATACGTATCTCTCTACAACAGTGCTGTCATCAGCATAACTAATAATGCCCGGTGTCAAAAGGTCATTAATGTGCAGCAAGAATAATGTTGCAGAGAGAACAGATCCCTGAGGTACCCCGGCATTAATTGCCATTTGGTCGGAGGAGAAGCCATCTAAGACTACTCGAATTGACCGTTCCCTCAGAAAATCAGATATCCAGTCGCAGAGCCCAATCGGTATGCCATAAGCTGGAAGCTTACTTAAGAGACCATCATGCCAGACCCTGTCAAAGGCCTTGGAAATGTCTAAGGATACAGCTATTGCTTCACCATGACCCTCCAAGGCCTCGCTCCATAAGTGAGTGGCATACACGAGAAGATCGCCGGTCGAGCGCCCGTTGCGGAAACCATATTGGCTATCGCTTAGGAGCTCGTTGGCCTCGAGGTATGCCAGGAGTCGATTGTTCAATACACGTTCCATGACTTTGCAAAGTATGGAAGTGATTGAAATGGGTCGGTAGTTGACAGGATCGGCACGGCTTCCCTTCTTTGGTACTGGTTGTACGTTAGCAAGCTTCCAGGACTTGGGAACCTTACCGGATTCCAATGAAAGTCGATAAAGACGCGTCAAAACGGGAGACAACTCAGCTGCGCAGCGTTTTAAGACCACTGCAGGAATACCGTCTGGACCACTAGCTTTGTTCTCGTCTAGGTGCAGCAAGCATTTAAGAACCTCCTTTTGGCGAATGTGAACGGTACCCATTGTAGGTCCGAACTGAGGTAATTGGGGTGGGATTATTCCTTGGCAATCTAGACGAGAATTTTCTGCGAAGATACTAGCAAATAAATCTGCTTTCTCCTTAGAAGTATGGGCCAGAGAACCATCGGGTTTCCTCAGTGGTGGCAGCGACGGGCGACAAAAGTTCGTTTCGACCGACTTGGCAAGGGACCAGAAAGCTTTACTTCCCGAAGGGTATGCTGCTATTCTGTCTCCGATACGGCCTATGTGGGCAAAACGAGCTCTTTTGATTACCTTTTTGCAGGACTTGGCGGCAGCATTGTACCTCTTCTTGTGTTCATGCGAATCCACGGCTTTGCTTCTGCGAGCATTTGCCCAGGCTTTGTATGCTTCCCGCTTTCGCTTTTCAGCGGCTAGGCAAGCAGTATTAAACCATGGGCGAGCTTTGGTTTCAAGGGATAGATCAGCGTGGGGAATGAAGTACTCCATTGCTTGAACTATCACACTTGAGACAGCATCAGCGCAGCACGATGGATCGGTTGATGTAAAACAAGTTTGCCGCCATGGATAAGATGCGAAGAAATGTCGCATTTCGTCCCAATCTGCTGACTTGTAACGCCATACTCGCCTGGAGCCTTTTGGGCGGGTGTCAGGTGGCGAGTACAGCGATACAGATTTCACCATACAGTGATCGGATGTCCCTAAAGGTGCAGTGACGGACACCGAGTATCTGTCAGGATCGGTTGTCAGCAGAAGGTCCAAGCAATACGCAGTGTGGCCAGCAACGTCGGGGATGCGCGTAGGCTCGTTAACAAGCTGTGAGAGACCATAAGTCAGCGAAAACTTAAAGGCCTCTCTGCCAGCATGGTCAGTGTCCTGATACGGGTATAACCACTGCCCATGGTGAGCATTAAAATCCCCCAGAAACACTAACTGCGCCGTGGGAAAACGTTGCTGAATCTTATCTGCTGTATTGCCAAGGTATTCCATAAGCCTCGTTGTCTCCCGATCTCCGCTATGTGAGCGATAGATACAGGCGTAAACCACTTGGTCTAGGCCAGTATCTATGTGAACCCACATGACTGAAAGGTCCGGCACTTCCAAGTAACGGAGACGCTGATAACAGATCGCGTCACTGGCATACATGCACACCCCGGCGTGCGGGCGGAAAAGAGACTCCAGGATATAGCCTGGGTAACCAAGGTATGCCGAGTCTGACGGATCGCAGATCTGCGTCTCCGTTAGAAAGAGTAGGTGTGGTCTCTCCGTCTCAAGATGGTGGTGGACATCATTCAGATTGGAGTGCACTCCTCGGATGTTACAGAAGTGCACTTTAAGGGAGAGGAAGTGCAACCGCTGTTGAACCGTACTCTTTTTAGGACCTTTCATTGTGGTAGTGGAGTGAATAGGGAGGAGAATAGAAGTTGAGTGAAGCGCTGCAAATGGAACCAAGCAACTCGTAGGAAACAACGGACCATTGGGGAACTCGCCTGGAGACTGCGGGGACGCCCGAACCCCCCCGAGGTCGCCATCGGGTCCTCTCTAACCGGTCGCCAGCCGGCACGATGGAGCCTCCCGGGATTTTTCGCGAGGTGGCGGGGCAGCCTTTCGCATGTGGCTGGCATGCTACTTGGGCCCCCTACTACCTGCGGTCGGCCAGCGGTGCACCGTGCTTCGGATCCCGCTACCCTCCAAAACGAGTTACCCGGTGAGTCATTATCCTACGAGTTGAAAACTGTTCTCCGATGCAGCACGATTACTCAGACCTATCCTCCTCAATGGCTACACTAGACATCATGCCGGAACGCAACTAGGTTACTTGGCGGCATGGTTTTGTCTAGTGGGTGGTGACAAGCCACGGCCGAAGCCTACCACCAGATTTTACTGCTCGTTTAGCACCACCCAGGGACCACGTACAAGGCATCGAGGGCTAAACCTTGCGGACGCGAGCAGTTTTCAGTCCCCAAAACGTATTTTAAGTTTGGTGAATCAGGACAAATCCCTTTCAAATATCATATAAGTTGGTTTATACATACTTATATACGATATTTGGCTATTCGAAGAGTGTAATGTGATTAGATCTAAAATAATTTTATCATAATTTGTACAAAAAACGAAAGTGTGAGAACATTTATGCGCATTTATTTTGGTCAAATTATAAAATTAATTAAATGACAGAAAAGAATTGAAATTGGTTTTAGTAATAATAAAAAATATTTTCACAGTAAGTTATCTAAGTTATATACTTGTTACCAAAATACCCGATGAATTAAAAAAAATGGCAGTTACAGCCCGTTCACACATGATCCGTTTTACTGGATACCTTTTTTGTATCGTAAATACGTATACTGAATACTGTGCCATATGTGAAGTCGCTCATACAACTCCATGCACCATCGATGAAAAAAAAACGTATCCGTTAAAACGTATCCAGTAAAACGGACCATGTGTGAACGGGCTGTTACATAATTATTATACTTCGTGGCGCAGTGGTCGCAGCTGCGGTGCGAGAGGGCGTTGGTTCGAATTACAGCCCTTTTTAGGAAAACCACTTTTCTAAACTAACTTGGGTTTCAGTGTATACAGAGCGTGTGCTCGCACCGCTCGCACCGCTGCTGGTTTGTTTTTAGTCATCAGCCAAATCATAATTTTATTTTCTTTGATACGATATAAATGTACCTGCATATTTATTTTAGTATTACTTAGTAGAAAAAAAAATAAAGATATGGCACCAAATTTTTTTCTGTTCTTGGCTGTATGAATAATAAATATAATTTCTATAAATACAGTGTGACTAGTGGGTCACTTTTGAAATTCAAGGACGTGATACTTTGATATCATGCATAAAGAGAAAAAATATAATAATTAAAAAAATATTATAATTTAATTACTGAGTAAACTTAACCGCGTTGGCAGCAATCCGCGTGCCAGGTCACGTGCCGCGATTGACTCAGGCGTATGTAAAGTAAATATATTAGTAACATAGTAGTATTTATTTACGGGGAATTCTAGTGAAAATGTAAGTATGTACTTACCTTCTTTTATTACATAATATAATTAAAAAAAAAAAAATCATAATATAATAATCGAACAAAGAGTGCTCTCCTTCAATACATAAAATTTGTCACCAGTCACCCTGTATATGTAGGTAATTTTTGCGCTTTAGAAATTACCTGTCAAAAATAAATAAGTAATTACCTATTTTATGTAAAAAAACTCAAAACTCTTGCACTCACAGTTATAGCAGATCTCTCCCTCATCACTGCCATCTCTACAATCCACCAGTCCATCACACATGTACTCCTGAGGGAGGCAGTAGGAGGAGTCCACGCAACGATAGCTTCTCTCAGGTAGTTTGTGAAGCTCATCGCAGTATTCTCCATCGTGGATCAGGTGAGAAACCATGGCGTGACCTGGGGAGGGCTTCATTTAAAAGAACAGGACTTCATATTCTGGCAATTTCAATACAAATGTTAAGGTAAAGAGCTACGTCTGTTAGCTTATGCACGGTAATACTATCTACAGTAGGTATTTCACCTCGGCCTCAAAATAAATATACATTTTTTACGGCTGTAAATATACATTTTTTACCTAAACAAATAAAATACTTTGTGAATTGAAAAGGAAAATTGTTTCGGCATGCAGACACTCGCGACTGGCCACATCATGCCTTGGCTTAGGTATAACGATAAAAATCCAATAGGTAGATATCTATACTTATAATAAATCTGTAGAGAGGCCAATTCTGTACATGAAATATATTTTCAAAATAACTATCAGGGGGTGATTAGTGATCGATACTGATGCCAAAAATGCAATCAGTAAAATTTTTGTCTGTCTGTCTGTATGTTCCTTATAGAAACAAAAACTACTCGACGGATTTTAACGAAACTTGGTAAAATTATTCTTCATACTCCTGGGCAGGTTATAGTATACTTATTATCACGCTACAATCAATAGGAGCAGAGCAGTGACGGGAAATGTTGGAAAAACGGGAGAAATTGCTTAATTTTTTAAGCTTCCGTCGCGTGTGCAGCCTTAATGGTTAAAGCTACATAGAAATCATGTATGACAGAAATATTCTTCATAAAATTATATAAAGAATATCCCACAACAGTATATGTCTATATTTTATGGTTGACTCACAATAACACGTGTAAATTCCGATAGCTTAGCAGTTCGGAGCTTTCTGATTATATTTGTTTACTCTTACGTTTATAATACTCTCACTCATCCCTAATTAAAAAAAATTAACATTATTACCTATTCAATAAAAACAGAATCATAGAAATCGGTATAGAAAAACACTAAACTTATACATGAAATACGCTAATAAAATAACCCATCGCGCGTGAATACTGAATGATATAAGAATTATTTTTTCAACACACTTGCTCGTAAAGTGAGCGTTATTCTATTGAGTTTAGAACTATAAACTGGGCTATAAGTCACGCGTGCATTAATATATTATACCCTAATGCATAATATAATTAATCCTACAAAGTTGAATTGTAACTTTGTGCAAATAACATGCGAGAAAACAGAGCATATTTTATTGGTCCGGGTTATACACTAAATATTTTCAGAAACAACAAAGAGGTTTTATACCACTTCAAATCCATATACATTTTTAAATGTTTGCGCCTTATATTAGTAAAATAAATTTGTATATTAAACAAATTATTCACAATTTACTTACAATCATTTGTCATAAAATATTAAAATATTTGCATTTACCACTCCAAAGTAAACATTTTCACTTAAAATAGGCTGTATATGCTATACAGACATTGACACATTTCACGGAAAAAGAAACCTACGCGCATGCGCGAGGTTCGGCGCCATTTTTCAATCACAATTCACAGCTTTGTTATCAAGTGTGTTTGTTATTTTATGATCACGTATGTCTGTCTTTTACTCACAAGTGTGTTGAAAAACGTCGTATGTAACTCGTGAGCGTTGCTAATTACAGTCTCGGCTCATTATTAAGCCCTCGCCTGCGGCTCGGGCTCAAATCACAGCCTCGACTGTAATTAGCAACTTCGCTCACTTGTTACATAATATACTATTACGTAACGGTTGCCGCGCTCGATGCGCCTCGCGGCGGTAGGGTACAAAAAGGCGGGAGGCCAGCGCAAGCTTTATAATTCATTCAATATTTGGCTGTTGATGCGTTCAGAGCGTTCGACTTTATTGACAGACAATAATTGATATTATAAACCGTGCTTATCAGCGCGCCTTTTAGTCTTTAAATAGTTTTTTTGAATTTCTTTCGTTGTTATTTTATAAAATAGGTATTAGTTGTTTTGGCAGTGTTTAAATATTCGGTCAAATTCCAAATTTTGGCTAATTTATGTTCAGTTTATTTTTATTTTTTAGGTAAAAGCGTAAGTAGGTACTTTTATTAATTATTGTAGTTATTGGTTTTTTATTTTTAAGTGAAGTAGGCATAGGTAGATAGCATTGCACAGGCGTTTCAGCTTTATTTTCAGTTATTTTTCTGTTGTAAGTTGTATATATTTCTGGGTATAATTCTATTTGGATATCTCAAATTTTAACAGGTTGCGGTGCAGGAGAAACCGTCTTTATTCCCAGAATTCCCATAATACCAAATAATTTTCCATTCCAATTTAAAAGAAAGCAATTCCCAGTATCGGTGTGTTTCACAATGACAATAAGGCTCAAGGGCAGACTTTTCGTGTTGCTGGAGTAGATCGCGGTGTCAGTACGCGGTGGCAGTACTTCGCTCTTTCCCGGGTTAGCAGTTCTAGAAAACTTCATGTTCACGTGCCGGACGGGTCAACTTTCAATATAGTTTACTCGGAAGCTTTGCGCTGAAGTATTTTCGTATATACTTAAGCCTCATGTGAAAGTGATCTAAACCATTAATTGTCAAATATTATAAAATGTCAATCCTTATCCTTACTAATATTATAAATATGAAAACGTGGATATTTGTTCAGCTTTTACGCAAAAACTACTCGACGAATCAATATGAGAGGTACTAGAAGTAACATAGGATACTTTTTATCTCGAAATTATCGCGAGCGGAGCCGCGGGCACAGCTAGTACTAAATAATTTCGATAGCAACGGCCAGCAACGGGGCTAGCATGCGACCGCAACGATAAATCGGGCCTTTTATCGCTATTTTCTTAAAATATGGCACTTAGAGATTGTATTTTTTTAAAAACATGGCATCATTGATTCTATGGGATCAATCATGTTATCAAATCAAGTAAGTAATTAAGATGCGTATATTAGTTAACATAATAGGATAAAATCATAGGTTAATATTTATCTTGTCGATTCGAGTATTTATCGATGATCGCATGCTAGCTAGCCGGCCCCGGTAGCTCAGTTGGAGCACTGCCCGCCTGGAAAGCAGGAGATTTGCGTGCGTCCGGCTGTCTGGTCACTTTCTCGCAGAGAGTTGCTGCTTATCTAGGTGGCTAAGTCATAAAGATTTCATCCTTTGTATAGCGTCAGTTTCCTCAAAAAAATCGAAAAAACTTTGGCCAGCCAGCCAGAATTTCGCATTTTCCAGCATTCCAGATCTCAGCGCCCAGAGGGTTTTGAGGATCCAGCTGCTATATAAAGGTATGTGACGCGATACGTGACTGCAACTAAAGTGGTTTTATCAAGTAAAACGCTATCATTTTCGAGTAAACACAAAAAACAAGTGACCAGCCAGCCGGACGTTTCTGGCTGACCCACTTTGTTTTTTCCTTATATCTCAGTGAATATCGCAATTACTTAGAACTGATTTTTAAGTCTAAAAGGAATATGCCGCGATATCTGACAGACCTCATATAGTCCAAAACATACCTGACGCATGTTTTTAAGAGTTATTTCGAAAAAGATTTTGATGACATATGAGCCGCCCATTTCAGCGCTTGCAGACGGTCTAGAACACTGGGTTCTTATCAAAAGGAATGAACTGGCGACGAAGACAACAAATCGTATGTGACATCTCTAAATACTGCCAAACAAAAAATATAAGCGATAATTAATTCTTTTATACAAAATCAATTAGGGTGACCATATTTTACTCAAGTACATTGTCATCCTTATAATAGGTTGGGGAAAAAGTCTTTTCGCATTATAGTATGTATGAACTTGTAATAAAATCTTTTTGGCTATAGTATTTGTATCTGGCTGGTTTTGGTATCATTGAAAGTCAAAATTTTAAAGAACATAATTCCAAATTCAAATTAGGAAAATGTGTGATTTTCATTTGTTTTTCGTACTGTCAAGATGAGTAAATCTAATGAAGCAATTCGATACATTTAAAAATTTTACTACAAAAAAGGTAAAAATGCAAAGCAAGCCGCGAAAAAAATTTGCGATGTTTATGGACCTAGTGCAGTGTCTGTGAGAGTAGCACTTTGGTTCCAAAGCATTCGACACGGTCTCTGTGCCCCTTCTTGTATCTAAGCTAGAAAGTATAGGAATAAGAGGTGTAGCATTGAATATTATCAAAGACTACCTAACCAACAGGAAGCAAATGGTCAAAAGTGATACTTTTTATAGCGAGGAGAAACCTGTTACATATGGCGTACTTTGTTCCTAATTTACATCAACGACCTATGCACCAAGACCCTGCCCAACTGCAACATATACACGTGCGCAGATGATACGGCTATTTTGGTGCAAGGGCGTGCATGGGAGCACGTAAAACAATCTGCTGAAGAGGGCTTACACAAAGTTATGACATGGCTAACGGCAAATCTCCTAACTCTAAACTTGGATAAAAACTAAATTTATACTCTTCTCAATACGTGAAAATCAGCACCCTGCTGAAAATTAAGAAATAAAGGCCCACACCTGCTCTAATTTAAGAGACACTACTTCATGTTCATGTCAAAATATGTGTAAAACACGTGTCATTAAATATTTAGGGGTCTTAATTGATAATAAACTTAGTTGGAAAGATCATATCAACTTGTTGTCTCTAAGAGTGATACGCCTTGTTTATATATTCAAGACTCTGAGAAACTCCGCCAAGATAAACATCCTAAAAATGAGGTACCTATCACTTTGCCAGGCTATCATATCTTACTGTATCACAGTATGGGGCGGGGCCTGCGCAAAGAATATGATCCACCTAGAAAGGGCTCAAAGAGCTGTAATTAAGGTAACTTTTAAAAACCGAGGTGATATCCTACCTTCACGCTGTATTCTGAAAGTGAAATATTAACTGCCAGGCAACTATACAGGGTGACTGGTACCAAACCCGCCATAGCAAATTAGCATATAGAGGAGGTCATTTGCTAATTATTGGACCTTACTTTCCCTAACTAAAGTTTTATACTTTAGGAGATATGTCAATTTTTATACATTATTGAGATTTTTCCAAAATTTGACCTTAAAGCATTCGTAACTTTATTTTTCGTCATTAGTTTAGAGTTTTTTTATTATTTCTTGGTAGTCATTAACATTTGTGAATAAAATACGTCGGAACTTCCCTCAAACTAGGGTTAAAAAATAAGACGCTTATGCTTTTAAAAAAAATCAATAAAGAAAAATTACTTTGCGATCAAATTCAACCGGAAATAATAAAAAAACTACGGCGTTTTAATAATTTATTCTACTCTAAATTAGTTCTCTAGTTCGTCACCTTACCAACGGTACTAAATTTGCAACGGAAAGTTTGATTCGCTAAACATCGGTAGGATTTTCAGGTCAACCAGTCATTTTGATCAAAAATAGTGAAGGTCCCAACGACAGGATAAAGCTAATTTAGCAAAGTAGTTTTTGCAAATTTATGAGTAGGTATTAGATAATAGAAATTGAGTGCTTAGTGTACTTAATTTTTTTTTTTACTTTTACCATGTAAAGCAAGAAATCAGGAAAAGATATCGAGCATCAAAAGAAAAATTTAAATAGAGTTGAAACTAAAAATTCTGCTCGAATTGCTGCCCGCAATTTCTGATACATGCCCGATATCTTTTCCTAATTTCTGTGGTGGTAAGACTGAGCCTAATTTCTTCTTTCATAACAGAAAACGCATTATTAATTTTTTGAATTAACTCATCTTTTGTAGTTACTTCTTCATTGTAGACCAACTCTTTTCATTTGCAATGACAGTTTCAATGACTTTTAGACGTCAAATGAAAAAGATGAGGTCGGACCCATCTCTATGACATTTAAGTTGTTGTCATATATGCTTTTCCTTTCCGTTTCGTGTGCTTTCACAAATAGTTGAGTAGACACAGGTATAAATAAATAAGACATTTCGTTTTAAAATGCCGGGATACACAAGGGAAGAATACGCCGACATGCTGCTGGCGTATGGTGCTGCACACAGTAACGCCCGCAAAGCGCGGCGAATTTACCAGGAGCGATATCCAAATAGACGCTTACCTGACCGTGACACATTTCCTACCACATATCGTCGGTTTAGAGAAACGGGTAACTTGAACGTCAGGGTACCCCAAGCAGCTGTGCGACAATTACCTGTTGAAATTGATCAGCAGATTTTGGCAGCTTTTGAAGAAGATCCCACGACTAGCACCAGAGTGGTAGCTGCCGCTTTGGGCGTCAGCCAGTGGAAAGTCTGGTCAGTGATGCATGGGGACCATCAACACCCGTATCATTACACGCCAGTTCAAGGTAATTTTGAGTTTATTTATGTACCTACTTACACTAAAGCGACCAGTGTTATCTTTAGAATTAAAGAAATTATTAATATTACGACGAGCTTCGATGTAACATAATCCAAATCAAATTTTGTCTTTAGAATAACATTTACGTAAATAATTAACAAATGGAGTGTTGGCAGGGCTTGAAAATGGCGACTACGAAAGGAGGTTGAATTTCTGTCGCCTCGTTCTTCACACCGATGTCGACGACCCAACATTTCTGGAGCGTATCCTTTGGACCGACGAGTCACAGTTCACCCGAGAAGGCATCACCAATTTCCACAATCTGCACCACTGGTCCCATGATAACCCCCATAAAAAGAGGGTTACATCGGTCCAGCGGAAATTTTCTGTTAATGTGTGGGCCTGCGTTATTGGTCGTAATATCTTTGGACCCTATTTCCTACCAGACATTTTAAATGGGGGAAATTATTTAGAATTTTTAAGGGACGTCTTGCCTGATCTGCTGTTGGATGGAATAACCGACGACACGCCCATTGTGTTTCAACACGATGGGTGCCCGGCGCATTTCAGGCTGGACGTCCGAGAACTTTTAAATAGTTCATTCCCCGATTCATGGATCGGTAGAGGTGGGCCAATTGAATGGCCAGCTCGGTCGCCAGACTTGACACCTCTCGATTTCTACGTTTGGGGCCGGGCCAAAGAGTTGGTCTACAATGAAGAAGTAACCACAAAAGATGAGTTAATTTAAAAAATTAATAATGCATTTTCTGTTATGAAACAAGAAATTAGACTCAGTCTTACCACCACGGAAATTAGGAAAAGATATCGGGCATGTATCAGAAATCGCGGGCAGCAATTCGAGCAGAATTTTTAGTTTTAACTCTATTTAAATTTTTCTTTTGATGCTCGATATCTTTTCCTGATTTCTTGCTTTACATGGTAAAAGTAAAAAAAAAAATTAAGTACACTAAGCGCTCAATTTCTATTATCTAATACCTACTCATAAATTTGCAAAAACTACTTTGCTAAATTAGCTTTATCCTGTCGTTGGGACCTTCACTATTTTTGATCAAAATGACTGGTTGACCTGAAAATCCTACCGATGTTTAGCGAATCAAACTTTCCGTTGCAAATTTAGTACCGTTGGTAAGGTGACAAACTAGAGAACTAATTTAGAGTAGAATAAATTATTAAAACGCCGTAGTTTTTTTATTATTTCCGGTTGAATTTGATCGCAAAGTAATTTTTCTTTATTGATTTTTTTTAAAAGCATAAGCGTCTTATTTTTTAACCCTAGTTTGAGGGAAGTTCCGACGTATTTTATTCACAAATGTTAATGACTACCAAGAAATAATAAAAAAACTCTAAACTAATGACGAAAAATAAAGTTACGAATGCTTTAAGGTCAAATTTTGGAAAAATCTCAATAATGTATAAAAATTGACATATCTCCTAAAGTATAAAACTTTAGTTAGGGAAAGTAAGGTCCAATAATTAGCAAATGACCTCCTCTATATGCTAATTTGCTATGGCGGGTTTGGTACCAGTCACCCTGTATATACTTAAAACTGTCGTGAGAAAACATTCTAGCGTCCCTCCTTCTGACCCCAAAAAGCGTAGAAACAACTTACCTGCAATCGTTCATAGAACCTCTTTCGCCAAATACCATCACTTTGTACTTTGCAACTTATTATATAAAAAGATAAACAAAAAGCTAAATATTTGTAATAAAACCAAATATGAAATCTTAAACATAGTCACGAATTGGTTGCACACATTAGACTATGAAAAGAATGAGCACTTGCTTAAAAACTATCCCTGAATTCTACGTCAACACAACTACACATGTACACTACACATGCACACACATACACTGCATCACACACATATACACCTACACATGTGTATTACCATATTAATATTTGTATTCCTTTCTTTCTTCCTTTGATTTATTGTATTGTCTTATGTATTTGTATTTCTTTTTTTACCTTAATTTAATTTACTTGTTTATGCACCCAATTTAAGATACAATAAATTGTGTTAAATTGTATATTCACGGTCAAACACTGTTCCTTAAGAATCAGGATTTATTCTAAGTTTAAGGGGCAGGGTCACATTTGTAATTAAATTTATTATAATGTAAAATACTTAGACATTAATTTATGTAAAGTTATGTTTTTATTATTATATAAATAATAAAAAGATTTATTGTTCACACATAAATTAATGTCTAAGTATTTAAATATGTAGGTACCTACATATTTAAATCACAGATATCTCTTTAAATCAGTAGGTACTTGTCCCTTTATCTATTAGACACTATTTAAAATATTTTTTATGAGACAACGCAGTATTAAGTTAGCCTTGCAACATGAGTAACAATTAAAATTAAAAACTATATGCAAATCATACATTTTTTATGATTTGCATATAGACCGACAGTCGAATTCATAGAGAATTTGTCCACGTTAAAACAGCGTTACAGCGGGTTTACAAAGCACAACCAAACAAAGGTGATTCATAGACGATAAATGACATTGTAAACATACTATAACGGCTTTCTAAACATGTCAAATTAACTGTCGAATTCATAGAGAATTTGTCCACGTTAAAACAGCGTTACAGAGGGTTTACAAAGCACAACCAAAAAAAGGTGATTCATAGACGATAAATGACATTGTAAACATACTATAACGGCTTTCTAAACATGTCAAATTTACAATCAGCATGAGGCTTCTTTAAGCCCATTTTACCGGCCGAGTCTACCCGAAGGTTAACGAATATTAACGAGTTATTGAAATTGATAATTTGAGTTTCACAGTTTCACTCTTCGTCTTCCTTCCTAGTTCCCTGTGATTATTTTTTTCGTCGCGTCAATTTGTGGTCAGTGATGGATGGAAGTCGTCGTGGCGCCGTGGTTACTGTGTGTATCATACGATATCACAGGTTAAGCAACATTCGGCGCGGTCGGTACTTTGATGGGTGACAGCCGACCATTCATATTACTCACGACGACTTCCGTGCTTCGGAGGGCACGTTAAACAGTCGGTACCGGGTGCTGTATACTTGTATACAGTAGTCGTTAGGGTTTGTCGGAAGCCATCTAGGCGCCCTAAAAAATTCTGGCATCCAGCACTGGGCCAGCTTGGTGGATTATGGCCCATACCTTCTCTGCACCCAGGGGAGAGACTCATGTCCTGCAGTGGGCTCATTACAAAGAGTTGTGATGATGATGATGATGATGGATGTGATGAACAATTTGATTAACATACAGCTGATAGCTCGTATTGATGCAAATAGAGTGCGACGTAGGAGAAAGGAGTACCGACGAAGAAAAGACCCTTTTACTCTAGACGATATTGAATGTAAAAAGAGATATCGCTTTAATAAAGATACTGTACGGCGTATTACCGATTTAGTTCGTAATGAAATTACGCGATGTCCAAGAGGTTTTGCAGTATCCCCTGAGCTACAGGTGCTGACAGCGTTGCGGTGCTGGGCGAGAAATGAGGTTAGTACAGGGAGTGTGTTTCCATCTGAGTGCGGTGAGAGGATGTGAAGATGAGTCTGTTGTAATTATATTGACCATTTCTGGCTCTTTATTTTCCTTGCCTCACAAAAGAAAATCTCACTATAAGGCGATAAGTATTACAAAGAGGATATCTCTTGTGAAGCAAAGCCATGTACATCCTGTACAGAGTTCATATTTTATTGTAATACTTGTACGTATTTCACCCACAATAACAATATTTTATTTCAATAATTTCAGGTTCAGGATGACAGTGGTGAGCTTCATGGCATAAGCCAAGCTACTGTGTGCCGCATTTGCGCTAGAGTAGCAAGAGCTCTTGCCCGATTAAGTAAAGAGTTCATTTTCATGCCCAACACTGTGCAGGAGCAAGAACAGGTGATGAGGGAGTTCCGAGCAATGAGGAACTTCCCAAATGTAATCGGGGCAATAGATTGCACACACATCCGCATTAAAAAAACTGGTGGTATTGTTCCAAGAATAGTCGGGAGTCGGGGCACAGAAAATTTAAATAAACGAAGGCACTGAACAAGGCGATAAATCTATAATAATTTGTGACGAAACTAACGAAAACAAAAATAAGTAATGAAATGAAATGTCTGTATCGACCTGTCAAATGCCAATTATAACTGCAAGTAAATGAAATATCCATAGCCCTAGGGCAAAAAAAACATAATTTTATCTCTGGTGCAATGAAATGCGACGTTTCCGCTCATGCGTAATGTAATCCGTATAATAACGGTGTATTAGTTAAAATAGGATTTTCAGATGTCTATGAATCACCTTCACTTACAACACACTATAAACCTTAAAGAGTGTTGTAGCTAAAATGCACTTTAAATGCTTTTTAACTATTTTCTATGAATTTGACTGTTACAATCAGGATGAGGCTTCTTTATGCCCATTTTACCGGCCGAGTCTACCCGAAGGTTAACGAATATTAACGAGTTATTGAAATTGATAATTTGAGTTTCACAGTTTCACTCTTCGTCTTCCTTCCTAGTTCCCTGTGATTATTTTTTTCGTCGCGTCAATTTGTGGTCAGTGATGGATGGAAGTCGTCGTGGCGCCGTGGTTACTGTGTGTATCATGCGATATCACAGGTTAAGCAACATTCGGCGCGGTCGGTACTTTCATGGGTGACAGCCGACCATTCATATTACTCACGACGACTTCCGTGCTTCGGAGGGCACGTTAAACAGTCGGTACCGGGTGCTGTATACTTGTATACAGTAGTCGTTAGGGTTTGTCAGAAGCCATCTAGGCGCCCTAAAAAATTTTGGCATCCACCACCCAGCACTGGGCCAGCTAGGTGGATTATGGCCTATACCTTCTCTGCACCCAGGGGAGAGACTCATGCCCTGCAGTGGGCTCATTACAAAGAGTTGTGATGATGATGATGATGATGGATGTGATGAACAATTTGATTAACATACAGCTGATAGCTCGTATTGATGCAAAGTGCGACGTAGGAGAAAGGAGTACCGACGAAGAAAAGACCCTTTTACTCTAGACGATATTGAATTTAAAAAGAGATATCGCTTTGATTAAGATACTGTACGGCGTATTACCGATTTAGTTCGTAATGAAATTACGCGATGTCCAAGAGGGTTTGCAGTATCCCCTGAGCTACAGGTGCTGACAGCGTTGCGGTGCTGGGCGAGAAATGAGGTTAGTACAGGGAGTGTGTTTCCATCTGAGTGCGGTGAGAGGATGTGAAGATGAGTCTGATGTAATTATATTGACCATTTCTGGCTCTTTATTTTCCTTGCCTAACAAAAGAAAATCTCACTATAAGGCGATAGGTATTACAAAGAGGATATCTCTTGTGAAGCAAAGCCATGTACACCCTGTACAGAGTTCATATTTTATTGTAATACTTGTACGTATTTCACCCACAATAACAATATTTTATTTCAATAATTTCAGGTTCAGGATGACAGTGGTGAGCTTCATGGCATAAGCCAAGCTACTGTATGCCGCATTTGCGCTAGCTAGAGTTAGCAAGAGCTCTTGCCCGATTAAGTAAAGAGTTCATTTTCATGCCCAACACTGTGCAGGAGCAAGAACAGGTGATGAGGGAGTTCCGAGCAATCAGGAACTTCCCAAATGTAATCGGGGCAATAGATTGCACACACATCCGCATTAAAAAAACTGGTGGTATTTTTCCAAGAATAGTCGGGAGTCGGGGCACAGAAAATTTAAATAAACGAAGGCACTGAACAAGGCGATAAATCTATAATAATTTGTGACGAAACTGACGAAAACAAAAATAAGTAATGAAATGAAATGTCTTTATCGACCTGTCAAATGCCAATTATAACTGCAAGTAAATGAAATATCCATAGCCCTAGGGCAAAAAAAAACATAATTTTATCTCTGGTGCAATGAAATGCGACGTTTCCGCTCATGCGTAATGTAATCCGTATAATAACGGTATATTAGTTAAAATAGGATTTTCAGATGTCTATGAATCACCTTCACTTACAACACACTATAAACCTTAAAGAGTGTTGTAGCTAAAATGCACTTTAAATGCTTTTTAACTATTTTCTATGAATTTGACTGCGAGATTTTATGAGCGTTTTTGTGGGCGATGGGCTGATTCCCTGTCACTACAATAGTCTCCATCATTATAATACCTCCAAATTTGTCAAATGTGACCTAAGATGGTTTTAAAGCCTCTGTTGTTCTGCCTACCCCATAAGGGATACAGGCGTGAAGATATGTAGGATGTATTTTTTCTTCTCATATTAAACAATCTAACAATATCATTAAATCTAGTTCTATTTTCAAAATCTAATTGGTAGGTAAGTAAATAAGTAGGTATCGCATATTGACCTTTGGTAATTGGAAAGTATTGACTGACTTAGTTTTATTGTGAAAATAATAAATTTTTTGAAATCTTGATAAACAGTTTTTAATAAAACGTTATTTTTAATTACACTTAACATTACATATGAGTATTAAACAAATAATATTAAATAATATTTTCAATATTATTATTATTCATACCACACTGATTTTATTAATTGGTACAAACAAACAAAAAATAGAAGTAAATTAATAAAAAATAAATACATGCATTATGTAATGATATTTTTATTTGCCCACTTAATTAGAGCATCGTAATGATCAAGTTGTTTGTCATCTATACATATAATAAAATGGTAGGAAAGTCAAAACTGTACATTGAATATTTTTTTAAAAGAATACTTGGGGTATGATCTACAATCGAAACAGAAACAAAAAATATAGTTTTTAGAATTTTTGTCTGTTTGTCTGTTTGTCTTTCCGGGATAAACTCAAAAAGTACTGCATGGATTTACTTCAAATTTGGCATGAAGATAGTTAAGAAGTCGGGTCAACATATAGGCTACATATTATCACGCTAGCAGTGTTATAATCGTAGGTGCGTTTGGTGCTGCATAGCGTTCACGCAGACGACGTCGCGGGCAGCAGCTAGTGTTCGATAAATTTGGTTGTATTATAAGGAAGACAATGTATTGGAGTAAAATATGATCACCCTAATTGACTTTGTATGAAAGAATAAACAATCGCTTAAATTATTTGTTTGGCTGTATTTAGAGCTGTTACATACGACGATTTGTTGTCTTCGTCGCCGGCACATACGTTTTGATAAGAATCCAGCATTCTAGACCGTTAGCAAGCGCTGAAATGGGTGGCTCAGCCAGCCGGACATTTGTCATATGTCATCAAAATCTTTTTCGAAATAACTCTTAAACACATGCGTTAAATATGTTTTAAACTATATGAGATCTGTCAGATATCGCGGCACATTCCTTTTAGACTTAAAACTCAGTTTTAAGTGCCATATTTACTGAGATATAAGGAAAAAACAAAGTGGGTTAGCCAGAAACGTCCGGCTGGCTGGCCACTTGTTTTTTGTGTTTACTCGAAAATTATGGCGTTTTACTTGATAGCTTTAGTTGCTGTCACGTATCGCGTCACATACTTTTATATACCAGCTGGCTCCTCAAAACCCTCTGGGTCTGGAAGCCTGGAAAATTCGAAATTCTGGCTGGCTGGCCAAAGTTTTTTCGATTTTTTGAGGAAACTATAGCGTCACAAACGATGAAACCTTTACAGATCGTCGGCACAAACGATGTCTTAGCCACCTAGATAAGCAGATAAGCAGTCTCTCTGCGAGAAAGTGTCCAGACACACGCGAAACTTTGGGAGAAACTTTATTTTTTAAATGAAAGTAGGATCAAACATCGGCTTTAGTTAACTCTGCAAAACCTTTTAAGACCATAAAACTCGTTATTTCCTAAAAAAACTTTTTTCCTTATTTCTAACTTATTTCCTAAACGAATTAAAAATAAAGAATAGAATCTCACGGCAGTTCTCAAGAGTCTCGTCACTGCCGTCAGCACAGTCTTCCTTCTTGTCACACACCCACACTTTTGATATGCACTTGTCTTCGCCTGCGCACTTGAAACCCTTGCAGGTGGACTGAAAAGAGATTTATTACCATTGACATATAAACTTAAATTAGTGAACCTCCAACTTATTTCGTCATTAACATAATCAGGCGGAGACTGCTCCACAAAGGCCACCTCAAAGTTATCCTCCTTTAAAATGTCCGTCTTGGGTCCGCTTAGAATAGTCCTACTGCCCCTGGATAAGCGTGGCGTAGAATTTAACTAATCCGACTGCCCTGCTTGGTGGTAGGATCACGTCAGGGTCCGACTGGCTAGCGACCACCCTTCATATAAAATCTACCGCCAATTATTACCGCTCCGGCGGTGATGTGTTCCGGCAATATTTTATGAACAGCCAGTTCTTTCCTAATGTGCTTGGATCTTCGACATCATCTTCACTTATCATCAGATTAGATTGAGGTGAATAGTATACATACATAGGTACATAACTTCACGCCTGTTTCCCTTGGAATCCTATGGGGTAGGCAGATCACCAGAGATTATAAGAAACATATGATGTCACTTTTGACAAATTAGGAGGATTCAAATAATGATGGATAGAGACTGTTGCACTGACAGGGGGTCAGCTCAAAAAGCCCACAAAAAAATCTCCAATAAAACCCTTAACTGACTTTTACAGTTTGCCCAGGAAGAGAAGCAGCTGTCCATTATGTTTTCCTTTGCTCCCAGTCCAGCGTGGAAGACGAATATACTTATACAGGGGTACTGGTTAAGTCGACCTTGATCCGTTAAGGGCGTATAGTACCCGTCTTTTCTAACTTATTTCACTATGAAACACCCTACCCCAAACCTAACCGTTTCAGAGATAAACCACTTTTAAATTATTTTTTTATTTTTTACCGTTAAATGTCATATTTTTAAATTGGTGCGCTTTTTTACTATTATTATTTATTTCTTATATGCAGAGATATCTTACATGATCTTAGTAACCAAAATTTTACGTAAGATTACTAAATACATAATTCTGAGCGATTGAAAGTTGAAATAATCAAAAATTTTATTTACAGTTTACTTTTCTTTTAAGAATAAAATAGAGAATAATATAAAATATCTACGTTTTGTCAGCTACCCAGCAAGGTATAAAAATCTAGGCTTTTATTTAAATTCGTAGAAAAAATTAAAGTTTCATAGTCGATACTGGACGTAAAAATAATTAGACTGATTGAGCTAAATCCATTTTATAGCCCTGGAAAGTAAAATAAAACAAAAGTTAAGATTGTACAAAATAAAATTTACTATCATTGCACATTACAATTCACGTTCAACATGTCCGCCTTTGTTTTGGATACATTTTCGCATTATTCAGTGAAGCCCAGTTTTTACTGCACCAGTGGTCCAACTTCTTCGCATTTCGTTTGCCACGTTTATTATCCTGTTTCTATCCATCAGCAGATGTATTTGGATGTGGCTCGCCGTATACGAGGCTCCTAATGTGCCTCCACACATAAAAATTCATGGGGGTTAGGTCCGGACTGCTGGCTGGCTGGCCAAGGTGAAGATCCTCCTCGTCCTATCTCGTTCCCTCACACTCCTTCGAAAATTCGCAGGGCAGCCATCATGTGCGAACCATGTGTCCATAATAAGGTTCAGAGGCAAATCTTCCATGAAGTATTTTCTCCTCTCAGGAAGTTTCCATGTGCTCCCCATTCAAATTATCGATTACAAAATAGGATCTAATCAAATGATAGGAAATAATATCCATTCACACGTTTACACTAACTCTTCGTTGGGGCTTTCGTTTATTTTACTTTCTTGGACTAAAGAATGGATTAGGCTCAATAAGCGAAATTATTTTTACGTTTACTATCGCCTATGAAACTAAGATTTTTTCTACGAATTTAAATAAAAGCCTAGATTGTTATACCTTGCTGGGTAGCTCACAAAACGTAGATGTTTTTAAACACTTCCGCCGAACATCTTCCGTACTATTTTTTTTAGAGCACCAATTTCAAAATATGACAATTAATGGCAAAAAATCGGCAAGTATTATGAAAAAATTTAAAAGACATTTATGTCGAAAACGGTTACGCTTGGGGTAGGGTGTTTCATAGTAAAAAGGCTAGCAAGCCACGCTTAGCCTTACCATCGTCACTTAGGTAACCAAGTTCCCCTTTAGTTCAACTGGTCAGTTTAATAGTTCAGTAGTTCAACTTTTTACAGTCCTGCCGAAAGTTGAACTACTGGGACATGAAAGTTGTACAGACCATTTTTTATATATGGAAGGAAGTAAAAAGGTTGTACCGAAGGCCGTGGATCAAGCGTTGTCAAATTTCCCCAACCAAATTCTAACTTAATGTCCAGGGCATAGAGTTCAGATTCAATAACAATTTTTTGACAGATTTGGAACACTTGACCTGCGCCC
Organism: Stenoptilia bipunctidactyla; assembly: GCA_944452665.1. Lineage (NCBI taxonomy): Eukaryota > Metazoa > Arthropoda > Insecta > Lepidoptera > Pterophoridae > Stenoptilia > Stenoptilia bipunctidactyla. The sequence goes on along the minus strand of OX101741.1, from coordinate 9,221,021 downwards.
TTCTCTAAAACAAAGTATAGGTACTTACATAAAAACTTAAATAAAGAAACTCACATTTACAGGAATCACCAGCCCGGTACAGCCAGCCTCATCACTGCCGTCGGTACAGTCGGTCTCGTTGTTGCAAACCCACTCGTGCGGGATGCAATGCGACGAGTCTGCGCACATGAACTGATGCGTCGCATTGCATAGTACCGTGTCTGGCTTGTGGCTTACTGTATCAAAAAGAAAATATAGTTATCAAAGCTTTAAATAGCTCGTATGTTTTTAAGGGTTAAGTAATTTTATAAAAGCGAAAGATTTTTTTGACTTTTTGACGCTGAGCCCTAGCGCGCTTCGATAAGTGTAACGTAGAATAGACGACTAATCCTAGCATTAAGACGGCACATTGAAATGTAAGCACCTTAACACGCCAACATAAGATCGCGTATTGCATAGAAATCGCGACTATCGACACCGCTCAGATTTTAAAATCTTTTCACAATCTATAAAAAAATACTTGATGGTAATTGCTATCTAAAATATGATCAACCAAAGTTCGAAGATTCTATTTAAATTATTTCTAGGCTTTGGATTTCATAACTAAGAGAAAATTTAAGAAAAAGGATTTTTTTAGACGTGTTTTCGAAAAAAAAGAACTAGCGGGTCATAATCATTAAATCATGTTTTTGAGCAATCAAAGTACATAAAGACAAATATATGAATTTACACATATCAATATTTCAGATCCGCTCTCTTGTCATATTCTCATAGTAGGTATGCAATGAAAGTCAATGACTTTTTTAAATATGTCGCCATAAGCAAAATTGGGGTGGCTAGCAACAAACCAAGGGATGGGCCATTTAAATTCTGCAGGCAAATATCACCGCTTCAGCAGTGGTGCATCGACTTTCTATACATGTGTGCGTCCTTCCACCTCTACGTTAGGAAAAAATATACAATATGTAATGAGGTCAAGCGCAAGTTTATTCACCGTCACAATAATTAAACTGTTTGGATTTTAGTTAATAAAATAAAATCCCCAGACAATCATACCAGCTACAGAGCCCCAAACCAAGCAGAGCTTATGATATAGGATACCATATAGCTAACTAGGGGGGAACCTAGAATATAAATACCTACATATTTAGATAAACGACCCAGCAGTGCGATCACAGAACTTTATCGAATCGTTTGTTAACGAATGTTCGTATAGTATGGAGACGGTTTTTAAGAAAAAATTGAAATCTATCCATTGCCGCACGGCCAGTTTAAATAAATGTGTGCCTTGTTAATTTTGAATGTTTGTAAACATGTTGTACTCATAAATATCTGTAAAATAAAAAATTACAATGTTTCTCAAAACTTGCAACCGACTCCATACTATACGAGCATTCGTAAACATTCGTTAATATACGATTCGATAAAGTTCTGTGATCGCACTACAGACCCGGAACATTTTTTTTTTGTTACCACTGGCGTCTGAGGCAGACAGTGTTACCCCATCGCCAAAGTGGTCGTCAAAAAGTCATGATTTAACTAATTCTAAATCTGTTACTAAAGAACAGATTTAAACGAAATAAGTGGTTTTTAACAGATTTAATCGCGAGTAATTTTGTTTTACTTACATTTGAAATGTTTTACAACTTTTATTTATAAGCAAACCTGAGGTAGTTTTTATAATAATTCGTAACCATGGTGTCTAATCTAAAGACATCGAAATTTGGAGTTTTAATGGAACATTTAATTAAATTTAATAAGATCCGATTAAAAGTGTATTTTTTTTTCGTAAGACAATATTTATACGCCGGCAGTCTTATGCTTTAACCTTTAACAACTTAAACAAAATAAATTGCTATGAACAAAAACTAAATCAGATAAATATAGCCAAAGGAACTTACGGCAGAAACTTTCATCAGAGCCATCATCGCAGTCCATGTTACCATCACACCAACTCTCCCATTCCGTACACCCACCAGATATACACTGGAACTTATTTTCCCCCTGGCAATCCTTGTCGAAAGACTCCATCTCGTCCAGGAATTGGCAGTTGAGGAACAGGAAACATGATAGGAAAATTACAAAGCTAAAAGTGTTGTACATTCTGAAAGAAAAAATAGTAAATTAATATCCATAAATGATTATCTTGCTAATTCCGTGATTCAAAAACACTGCTGAATAGTGTTGCAAGATTTGAGTTTGTGCAACGACCTCCCTCCCTCCCTCTATAAAAGTGCAACGAAAACATCAAACTCACACACGAAATAGGTACTACATCTAGTAACACAAATTGTTCTAGGTTTTGTGATAGTAGAGTCAAATTGGCTAGCTCATGGCAAGAAGTCTTCACCAATTAGGTGAAACAGAGTAGAAAACTGGTAAGAAGTCTTCTCCAATCCTTTCCATTAGATAAGACAGAGGATAACCTTCTACAAACATAACAGTAGGGTTATGGTTATCTGGATACGTGAAAGGACGCGCGCGCGCATGCTTTCTTGAAATATTTAGATATTTTTATGGAAAAACTATAAGTCCAAATAAAAAAACGGTTTTTTGTAGTCGAATGGGGAAGATCAGTCCGATCTAGGATATTTTTCTCCAAAATACATTTTTAGACACCCTGTATAATTACGAAGCTAGGCATATGTGTAAGCTATCTTACTTCTTACCTAACTACCTATATTATAAATGTGAAAGTTTGGATGAATGGATGTATGGATGTTTGTTCCTCAATCATGACAGAACGGCTCAAGGGATTTGGATTGAAACTTTTTTATGCCTATATTCTTGCGGACTTGATATTGCGCGGGTAAAACCGCGCTAAACTGCTAGTAGGTAAGTAATATAATTACTTATAATTACTATTTAATTATAAATTTTCAATAAAATATTAATTAGGTACTATAAATATACATAGCAGGTAGGTAGTACAAAGACACGACATTTGTAAGACATCAAACTGTACCTACCTACGATATAAAATTACTTTCTTTCGCATTTGCAATCACAAAACAAGACTCATATTTTCGTTGGGATTAGTTGGTATGTATGAAGGAGGTGTGTTAAAAATTAACACTGATATTAAATTAACCTAGAAACTTCTAGGATACCGATATAACAATTGTGTTAAGTTTAACTAAAGGATTTCTTTTCCATATATGTATTACCTGAAATATCTATTGTTTTAAAAGACCACGTAGGGTTCTATGATCAAGATTCAAATATTGAAAAGACCTTCAATACCCACTTGTTATAACAGGAATAATAAGTACTTACCTAATAAATTCGTGCAAGCCCTGTCATGTGCCACTTTTTTATTTTATTTTTTGGTTTCAAAAGAAAATATAGAATTTAGTTGCTTAAGGCAAGTGAACGAGCTTATTCCCACATTCCCTTATTACGAATATTGAAATACCCTCACTTTTCAATTTAATTTAATGCGTTTAGTTTGTAGGTAAAATAATGCGGCAAACTAGAATTTCGAAACAAATTATTCGAGTAAGAAAAAATATTTAAATAGTGATCTTCCAAATTAATCGTAAGTGAAACTATGAAACTATTATTTAATTGTAAAAATATTATACGTTCGGCTCATAATGTTAAGATCTTGTGCGAGGAGTGCGAAATTATTGCACTGCAGGAGACATGGTTGTTGCCAGGCGATATTCCTTTTCTTGGTACTATACACGATCAGTTCGAGTACACTGGCAAGTCGGCGGTGGATCTATCTACAGGGCCGCTTAAGGGACGACCGTTTGGTGGAGTGGCGATCTTGTGGCGAAAAGGAGTTTTCACGGAAGTATCGGTGTTACAGTGTATTAGTGATAGAATAGTGACGATAAGTGCAGTAATATCCGGACGCAAAATAGTGATTATATGTGTATATATGCCAACTGACAAGTTGGATAACTTGACTGAGTTCACGAGCTGTTTAAGTGAGATTTATTCTATAATAGAATGTAACAGTGAGGAAAACGCGTATGTATTAGGGGACTTTAATGCTCATCCAGGTGAGTTATTCTGGAATGAGTTAATTAGTTTTAATACAGAACAAAGACTTTGTTGCGCTGACGTAGACATACTTGGCATAGACTCTAGTACATATACCTATATAAGTGAAATTTATAACTGTAAACGCTGGTTAGATCATTGTGTGGCTACGACATCGGCTCGTAATTCCATTGATAATGCGTATGTGCGTTATGATGACGTGTATTGGTCAGATCACTTGCCGCTTGTTATTGAGTGTAACTTTACATGTATAACGCTGAAAACAGAGTACACTAATAGTTTACATTGTAATTTTAAGTGGGGGGAAAGAAATGCGGAGTTTATTGATATTTACAGGGACTTATGTAATAATGAGCTTAAGACCATTGACTTTCCAATGGAGTATCAGTCATGTTGCAATGATATGTGTGATAACATAGAACATAAATTGATTCTGAACAACATGTACAATACCATTGTTTGTGCTCTCCAGCAAGCCTCTTTCGAGTGTAGTCGAGTGAAGCAGCGTTCTAATAGGAAAACAATTGTTGGTTGGAATAAATATGTTTCTGACGCGCATCGGGATGCTCGGCTTAAATATCAATTATGGACATTACAAGGTAAACCTAAACATGTTTTACACGAAATGCGTGAAAGCAGGAAAGAATTTAAAAGAAAACTTAAATGGTGTCAGCAAAATACAGAAAAAATTAAAATGGACATTATTGCATCTCATTGTTCTGCAAAACAATTTGGAAAGTTGTGGAAAGAAACAAAAAGACTCAATATAAAGCCAAGCCTCCCGATGAGTGTCGAGGGTGAAAGCTGTCCCGCTGCTATTGCCAATATCTTTAAGGAACACTTTAAAGTCAACCCAATGTTACTTAAGTCAGAGAAGGAAGGGAGTGTTCGTAGTAGTCGTATGAGGTGAGGAAAGCTATTAATAATATGAGGGGGGGGGAGGTCGCCCGGACACGATGGCCTTAGCATAGAGCATCTAGCGAATGCTGGTGTTCATTTGCCTCGTGTTCTGGCGATGTTCTTCTCCTGCTGCCTTGTCCATTCACACCTGCCTGACGATATGATAAAGACGATTGTTGTGCCGATAGCGAAGGATAGGATGGGAGATTTGTCGAGCCTTGATAGTTATAGGCCAATTTCATTAGCCACAGTTATCGCGAAGGTTTTTGACAGCTTAATGGATAAATACTTACAAAAATATTTACGTTTGAACGAGGCCCAGTTCGGTTTTAGGGAGGGTTCTTCAACTGAAAGTGCTATACTAGTACTTAAAAGTACAGTGAGATATTATACGGTAAGAAGAACACCAGTTCATGCATGTTTTCTTGATCTGTCAAGGGCCTTCGATCGTGTGTGCTATGAGAAACTTTTTCATAAACTATCAGATACTGACTTTCCTCCAGCTCTCATAGCTGTTCTTCGGTATTGGTACAGCAATCGGAGTAATCAAGTGAGATGGGGTAATAAATACTCTGATCCCTATGTGATGGAATGCGGCGTTAGGCAGGGTGGACTGTCCTCTCTAACGCTTTTTAATTTTTATGTTGATGCGTTGATTGGGGAACTCAGCAGTCAACCATATGGATGTCATATCGATGGTTTGTCTGTGAATAATATAAGTTACGCGGACGATATGGTCCTGCTGAGTCCCTCAATAAATGCACTAAGGAAACTTTTAGTGATTTGCGAACGCTATGCTGAGGAGCACGGACTTGTATACAACAGTAAAAAGAGTGTGTGCATGTTGTTCAAAACTAGCAAGCGGGCTCCTGATTCTGTGCCACAGGTGAGACTGTCCGGTGTTCCATTATCGAGAACATTTAATTTTAAGTATCTGGGACACTACGTCGATGGTGATCTCAATGATGATAATGACATGGAAAGGGAGCGTAGGGCGTTGTCGGTCAGAAGTAATATGCTGGCCCGCAGATTCGCTAGGTGTAGTAAGGAAGTAAAAATATTTCTTTTTAAAACTTACTGCCAGGTCATCTACACCGGCGGTCTGTGGACCAATCATACACGGAAGGCCGGTAGCGCCCTACGCGTCCAATATAACAACGCGTTCAGGGTGATGCTGGGACTGCGATGAATGGGATGATGAATGGGGGATGAATGGAAAGGGACTGGGTCAGAGTCCAACTTTTTTGAGTTTCCGTAACTTTTATTTTGTATTTACAGCGTATTATTTAGTTTTATTTTTTGTTACAGAAACTCAGCTAGTGTTTAGAGTTAATTGGTAGGATAATCAGCAATCAAGGCGTCACAATTAGCGAAAACTTTAATGAAAATTTATTATACCAACACCGCTGTAAAGTACTGTTAAGTACCTACCGGATGTTTTTCAGTAAATTCTGTACTTTGAACTGAAAGTGCATAGGTATCCTTCTGGTCTGGTGATAATAGGCCTCTTCTTATTAAGCTTAAATACTGGATTTTATATCACTTTAAAATGAATACTTATAGTTCAATTTATTATTGTGAAAGCTAACATTAAAGCTGCGCGATCTCTGGCCATACCGAAAAGGAAACCCATTACAAGAATGCAAAAGCTTGAGAGCTGCTAGATGTACGTAGTCAATCTCTCTCGGCTAATCGTCGATCCCACTTTCAAGAGTTATCACTTTGAATGATTTGTATCTTGCTCTCACTCAACTCATATAAGAGGGTCTGTTTCACAGACATACATCTACATAGATAACGCAAAAGCATACACTTTGCGTGTCCGAACCCCGACCAAGCGTCAAGGTTGGTCGCCGCTAGATTCAATCCGCGCGTATGTACTTATGTCAGGAAAGTCGATATCGCAACATCGATATCGTTCTTAATAACCGATTTCATTTTTGAATTGGTTTGTATTGCCGTCACACGTAGGTGTTAAAATGTCGGTACGCTTGTTTTCAATACAAATAGTGACACTTGCGTTATCTATGTAGATTTATGTCTGTGGTCTGTTCGAAATACTTCCTCATAGGTCGGCCTTTTCTTACCACTTCTAAGCCTGCTTACTTTTTTTTAAACGCTAAAGAGAGGCCGAAAACGCATCGCCGATGCGGCTGAATTAAAAGAAGTGTTCACGAACTATGCAGACAAATGCAGGAACAAAAACATTAGGTACAAAAACCCTATATTCATAAGAATTTCTAAAGAGTTGAATAACATAATTTCTCCATATGCTGCATATAAAACTTGGAAACGAAACTACGAAGAGTTCTTCCAAAATAAAAATAATTTTAGAAGATACACATTTTAATGTAGTTAAATCACATTTATCGATAACACGAACATAATAACTAATGCGTAAGCACAACACTAATGGAAAATTCCACAAGGTGGCACTCGTTTATGACGTCAGACGCGGTCGTCTATTTCCGACCGTGGCGCTGGGTGTGGGCAAAATTCGTTTCTAAACATGCACGCTAGGGATGGGAATCATCAACTCAGTGACTGATATTTTTATACTTATTTTCAAATAAATTAAACATAGGTGTTTATTTTTATAGTAACAATTGCTTTAATTGTTTTAATTTATTTGTTAAAAAAATATTAGTTAAAACAGAAATATTTTTACTTGAGTGGATTTTCGTATCAGTAAATCTTGCTTATGTCCCGATTATTACTTGATGAACCATTTACCAAATATTAACATATTTTAATATAATACAGCGTTATTAAATAAAAAAATCATATGAAACGAATGGTGGTTTTCGTCGTAAATATACGACCTTGGCGGAATGGACTCGAAAATATTTGTTGGATATATCCGACCGTGGCGGTGAAACGGTTAAAACATGATAATCAAAGCTTTGTAAGCTTTATTATTTACCTATCCAACCTTTTCCCTTTGCTTGATTTTTACCATGAAACGAAACAATTTCGTTCGGGCTTTTAGTAATAGGTAGGTATGTACGTAGTCAATACTTGACTTTGATATTTATCACAATATGCTAATCATAATTATGTTTTGGTTACTGGAATAATCGACTCTAAGTAGGATTATTAAAAAAATATGATAATTTACTAAGTACTCACTGCTTAGTAATTAAGTACTACGAAGAGTCTCATTGAAATCATAGCCACCTTACTATTAGTATAAAAAGCTACCGATATTAGTAGCTTTTTATATTACTTTTACATCACTTGCGGATTAAAATCGATGTGTTTTAAATGATGATGAAGTCCGCAAAGAAATATGTCGAAATATCTTATTCTTAAGTATTACAATTAGCCCGATAACATCGATCAAAGAAGCGTTTCGTTCGCGCGGCCACGAGTTAGTATTAAATCACTGTTTTTGTTGGAATTATTGGATATTAGAAATTTATAATGGTATTGTTAGAATCGACAAATTATTTGACAACACCTAGGATCGGTTTTAGCCATTAGAAGTCGTGGATTTTAAAAATAATCAAAGATGAAAAAATCGGAACTGAAGAATGGTGCGGCCACAACTTTGAAAGTGCGTATTTTTTTATTTTTCGACGTAAGTTTTGCTTTTTCGACAGTTCTCGACTAATTCACTCTTCCTTTAACAAAAAAAGACTAGATCTCTAGCTATTGTAGTTATCGATATCTCTATGGCCGCGCCATTCTCCACGTTTCGATTGCGCGGCCATGATCAAACTCGAATAACTTCACTAATTTTGCTTCGACATTTTTTTTTCACTTTTCTATTTCGATTATTCGAAAATTGGTGCTATTCATGTCTCGATATTTTAACGTGTCCGAGCAATCGAAACGGTCATAAATAGTGATGTGGTTTGGGTGAACGAATGATATTTTTTTATAAATATTATCGTCAAATTATTGTAAAAAAATTTATATTGGCTCACAAAATATTTTATACTTCACTATGTCATTTCTAGAGTCACTTACTTTTTCGTTGACTTTAAAGTTTAAAAATAAAGACTTATTTTTCTTCTACTGAAACCATTTTAAAGACCAGGTATTTAACTATTTTCATTAAAATTACTGTAATGAGTTACTGTAATGAGTATAAATAACACACCTCCAATTCACATATTTATTCATAGCTTTAAAATTTTATACTAAACGAATGAAAAAGTACCATTCAATTTCAAACATTCTCATTCAGTACGAAGATTTTAACTCGTATCATTACTTTTGGAGTTGCCAGTTTACTGCATTGTATTATTTTTCAGGGGTAGGTACTTATAGTGCACGAACGGGACATTTTTATTTTTCTAGTTGTTAGCAGCCTGATAAATTACAAGCAATATGATAAAAGGTTGCCTAAAACACACAAAATGTGTAACGCTCAATAAAACGAATCTTTTCCAATCTTACTAATATTATAAAATGTGAAAGTTTAGATGTGTTGATGTTTGTTCCTCAATCATGGCAGAACGGCTCAACGGATTTCGCTGAAATTTGGCATAGTAATAGTGTAGACTCTGCAATAGTATATAGGCATTCCAGCAATAGCCGATATTCTCACGGGATTCGAAATTGCTCGTGTAAAACCACGCGAAACAGCTAGTGATTTATAAATACTCTTTGGTTCCCGGTTCTCGTTGGGTTACACCATTTTGTGTTTCACTGTTATTGGGTAACAGTGAGTGGGAAAAAAACTACATACCGTTATGTAACACTGTTATTCAACGCCACGTTTTAGTTCCCTTTGAGTGACCAATGTAAGGTCAGGAAGACTGTTCCCATAAAGTAAACTTTTTTTTCGGTGACTAAACCCGCGTTTGGCTCCTATCTTACTTAATTCATATAAAATTCTTGAGAAGATATCGAAAGGAAATCTTGGTACTTTGTTCGATTTGTAAGCTTAATGCGCGATATTTTTCCGGAAGCACCCAATTTTTCCTATGGATATTCTTTATTATAGAAACGTATACATATTTTTGCATACAGTTTTCTTAGGGTATCAGGATGCTGTGATCCACGTCGATGGGCTTTGGGGTTTCGCAGTAGCTACTTTTTTTTTAAAGATTATTTATGGTCAAATAATTTAAAACTTTAAACCATTATTATTTTGAATCTTATTTTTCACTGTTCAGAAATCTCATTTTCCATTTCATTACCGATAAAAATTTTAATAATTATTCCCGTGCAGTTTAAAATTTGACATGCTTATTCAACTGACTGCTGTCAAGTGCTGTCTTTTGGCGAACGAAGTACAATAAATAGTTGACTTGACTTGACTGTCAGAATCGCAAGGATTAGCAGGGGATAGTTTGTTTGTTTTTGAAGTGTTTGTATTTAATTACCGAGAATCCTGAGGACAATAATTTTGAATGATTTCAAAACCTTGAGGTGAACTTCAGTGCACTATAATATTGGTTTTACTAATTTTTGTGATATTCAGGAGTAAATAATGTGTTCAGTGAAGTAAAGGATTTTACATTTTTTTTGCGACAATTCGGCGCCAGAATGTCTGACGAGCCCGAAGCTAGAATGTGGGATGAGGAGAGCTCTCAATACGGCAATCATAGTCGAGGAGCGTTCTTCGAGTCAGCTTTTGCTTCTTCAGAACATTTGGACAGAGCGCCCTTGTTATCAGACGTGAGTATTTCCTGTTCCGCTATCGAAATTTAAAGTGTTTTAAATTTTATACATTTTATAATTTTGCAACCTCGGTTGTTACTTACTTTTAGCTTATGATTTAAGTTTTATTCTACTAAAGCTCACATGTACAGTCTAGTCTATAGAATGCATTAAATTACTGATAACAAATAGACTATCTTATCTTAAGTTGATAATGAATATTTATTAGTTTATTTATTAATTTACAACAATTTTTTAGAACTAAATTTATACTATCACTGTCACCTAAAAAGTGTGATAAAGTAAGCTTTAATTATTTGGTAGGTACTATTAGTTTTATGTCTGCTATACTAAAATAATATATAGGTATGACTTATATCAAATATAATATAGGTATAGCTTAGTGAAAATCTGTAATATCAAGGTTTTTCGACCTACCTATAGAGGGTCTGTTAGCCATTTTCTTTTGTCCTTGTGTCAATTTTCTTTTACTGATACTGAAAGCTGTTAGTATAGTTAATGCAATTTATTTTCTTAGTCCTATGAAATGGAAATCATGCTTACTAATTAGTTCCACATCTCACATTACCATTTTGATTGGTATTGAATAAATTTTACTTCACTCAATAAGCAAATCTTTACTTAGTTTCGAAGTTTTACTTAATTGTTTACATGATTCAAAAACATTTATTTATTTATTTATATAACACAAGAACAAATTACAACTAAATAAAATTGTATTAATTTATATTTTGCAACAAATCACTCTTTTATAACTTTAATGTGAAAGAAATATTATTTTAGATAACCATGTTGATCCAACTTTTTGTGGCCTATCAACAATATTTTTTTAATACTTAAGTAAATGTTTGTCACTCGAAAAGTCTTTTCAGACAAGTTTTCTTGAAACATGTTTGCTATTGTTTCTGTCCTCATCTTCTCAACAGATCGTCTTTTAGAGCAAACTTAATGAACCAGTTTATTCAATGAGCTACAAGACGAGCTTGGCTAGCCGGTCGGGCTCATTGTATTTACCACTTAAGCTAATAAATGACTAAAATTCGGATTAAACCATTTTTTATTGTTCTATACCTACCGGTAAATCCAACAAGAACTCTATGTCAAAGCTCCCCTATAAGCCGGTTTAAAAATAATGGTTTCACCAACAAAACCGAAATACTTTATGGTTTTATGGTTAGGTAATGGTTTTATGCCAAGTATGTGATAACGGCTTAGAAATTTAACTGGTATTACGAGCCTTGTTTTAGAGGTTTTAAGTGGTGCCAGGTTCATTTCAGTATGCAAACAATTTTGTACTTATAATCATAAATCATTTATTTCAGGTAATTTACACCCATCACAATTTGAAATTTGCAACATATCACACACATAAACTGATAAAAATAAAATCTGAGTAAAAATAAAATAAAATCACAAAAATACAATCAAATTAAGTAAATAAAATCATATAAACCCTAATATTTAAGTCTTAATAACAGTTGTAGGTAATAAAGTTCTATGTCAGTTTCACAACCAAAATAATGATAATAATATACAAATGTCAGTCATGTTTAAACATATTAGCAATAAGAAAAAAAAAAAAAAATATATATATATATATATACAATGTGTTAGGGTTCCGACTTTTGATACTTTACCTACGTGATATACATCAAATTTCATCGACAAAAGTCACCTTAGGGGGGGGCGCACCCCTCACCCCTCGTGATGGGGGTGATTTAAAAATTTCGTTTCTCTGGTTTGCTTTAAGTTCGTAAAACCATTTTTTTTTCATATTTATTGTGTGTATCTTGTTGAATTACATCTCATTTTAAAGCTTATTAAATTTACCAACTTTTGATACCACATTCACTAAAAAGTCATAAGAAGAAAAGAATTAATTTTAATGACTTAGAAAAAAAATCTTACTTTTTTGTAGTATTTTTTTAGTTTTTTGTCATTAAAAAAAAAACGAAGCCCTTAACAATGCATTTTTTTCTTCTTAACTAGTACTATTTGAGTTTATCTTTCTAACGATACAGAATACGACAGTTTAACTTCAAAGAAACAGTCCTAACTGCTAAGCTAAAATGACATCAAAATAAAAGACACGAAATTTACAATCTCTTTTTTATTTAGTTTTGCCGATTTTAAGTCAATTTAACAATTGTTCAAAGTGACCACCATTGTTTAATAAACAAGAAGTAGCCCTTAATGCTACTTGTTGTGTAGCTCTTTTAATCATAGCTCTGTCGGCTTTTAATTCATCAGCTGCGGTCATAATTTTTTGCAGCAGCTCTTCTCTTGTTGTAGGCACCTCTAGGTAAACCCGCTGTTTCATGGTCCCCCACAGGAAGAAATCTAGAGGTGTCAAATCAGGGCTACGAGCCGGCCAGGCAATTGTTCCTCCTCTTCCAATCCAGGGGGTGTAGTGTTCATCCACATATGCTCGTACATTCCGGGCAAAATGGGCAGGAGCTCCATCCATTTGCAAATAAAAAGACCGGCGTTCACGTCTGTACTCCAATGGTAGCTCATGTAGGAAATCCCCTCTTAGAAATTCCAAGAATCTCTCACCATTAAGATTGTCTGGTAAGACGATGGGACCTAGCAGCTCATCATCAATAATGCCTGCCCACACGTTGATTGAGAATTCGTGTTGGAACGAGGCGGGCCTCACAGCATGGGGATTTTCATTAAGCCACAAATGATGGTTTCGGTGGTTGGTTATCCCAGCTCTTGTGAATTTGGCTTCATCAGTCCATAATATTCGCCGTACGAAGTTTGCATCATGTCTCACTTTCCTATTAAGCCACGCACAGAACACAAAGCGAGCAGCATAATCTGGTTCAATTAAATTCTGAACTCGACGAAAATGAAACGGCCGTAATCCTTCCCGACGTAGAACTTGCCACACCGACCAATGCGAAATCCCAAGTCTTCTGGCAATATTTCTAGTGCTAAGTCGCGGGTCACTGGCAATCATTTCAATGATTTCTTCTTCCATGTCTGGTCTCCCCACAACAGCACGTTCATTAGGCGGCTGTCGGATTCCATGAGTGCGCAATCTTGCAAAAACGCTTGCAAAAGTTGGAGCAGAAGGTATGCGCCTTGTAGGGAATCTAATTCGATATTCCCGAACAGCAGCCGCAGCGTTTCCATTGGCGTATCCATAAATAAATACAATGTCGGCCACTTCACTTGGTGAATAATTAACTGCCATAGTATCGAGTAAGTAGTACTTAGCTAAATTCGAAAGTAAAACTTTGTAGCAATCGCAACGAGAAACGAAGGACAACTGATTAGCAAGTAGAAATCCTAACCAGTACCTTAGTATTGTTATCTCATTCACTATTAGACTGAAAGAGATTCATGTTTCGACTCGTACGATGCGCGGGGCGACGTGATTGGTGCGCTCTAGCCTTTCGGCACGGGCCTCGCCCTGATCATCCCTCGCCAACGCAGCGAGCGCAGAGGCAGTCAGGCGAAAACCTGAAGCAACCTGCTACCGCATTGCGCGCGCGCTCTAACTCGCGAGTCTTGATAGTACTTAAATTTTGTAACTAGGACGTATTACCTTAGTAAAATAAACTTTTGATATTTTAATTTCGTGTTTCCTTTTAACTAATTACTGAACCGGGCCTAAATTTTGGCATCGTTAGAAAGATAAACTCAAATAGTACTAGTTAAGAAGAAAAAAATGCATTGTTAAGGGCTTCGTTTTTTTTTTAATGACAAAAAACTAAAAAAATACTACAAAAAAGTAAGATTTTTTTTCTAAGTCATTAAAATTAATTCTTTTCTTCTTATGACTTTTTAGTGAATGTGGTATCAAAAGTTGGTAAATTTAATAAGCTTTAAAATGAGATGTAATTCAACAAGATACACACAATAAATATGAAAAAAAAATGGTTTTACGAACTTAAAGCAAACCAGAGAAACGAAATTTTTAAATCACCCCCATCACGAGGGGTGAGGGGTGCGCCCCTCCCTAAGGTGACTTTTGTCGATGAAATTTGATGTATATCACGTAGGTAAAGTATCAAAAGTCGGAACCCTAACACATTGTATAACTAGCTGACCCGGCAAACGTTGCTTTGCCATATAAATTTAAAAAAAAAATAGATGTTGGCCGATTCTCATAGATACTGGATAAGCACAAAAAATTTCATCAAAATCGGTCAAGCCGTTTCGGAAGAGTATGGCAACGAAAACTGTGACACGAGAATTTTATATATTAGATAATAAAGAATAATAATATTAACAGAATGTCACTATTGTCTTGTTGGCAATGGTACAGTTAAATGTCTGTTTGACGCGTGCTGGATAATAGGGCAGTCCATCCTATCAGCAATCATAGTCAGGACGGCGTTGGAGCTGGCCCGAACTCTGCGCACGAAGGAGGCGGATCGTGTGCGCATGGTTGCGTGGAAGCAGGCGGTTCGATTCTCCGCAAACATGCCTGACGCGCTGCAGTGCCGGGGCAGCCCCATCACCGCCCTGAACGCGTTGTTGTACTGGATGCGGAGGGCGTTGTAGTTCTTTAAATTATAATGGGCATTCACAAGTAGTCGTTAAACATTGGCTCCTCTATTCACAACGTTCGATGCGGTCGGTAAGGGATGGGTGACCGCCTATTATTAAATTGTCATAACAAATTTCGTCCTTCAGATTCTACGCTAAGCTGAAAGTGCCGCGTGCTATACACTGGTATACAGTTATAGTCGACAGGGTTTCTCAGAAACCATTTCGGCGCCCTGCAAAATCAGACATCCACCAACCAGCACTGGCCTGGCTTGGGGTGGCTAAATGCCAAACTCCTCGTCACTCAGGGAAGAGACCCTTGTAAAGTTTCACTGGGCTACGTAGCATTTCACTTTTTACGACGCTAATATCTGTTTGCTGCAGTTGAATGTGCTTCGAATTCTGATAATGGAGATGGACTGTAATTACTGTACCATATTGTGGTCTTGTTTAGTCAGGGTTTATTATTATTATTAATTATTTTTACAATAGTTTCTTAGTTTTCTAATCACAATACCTAATTTTAATGGAATAATTCAATTCAATTCAATTCAAATACTTTATTGCCATTTGCATAGAATGGATAAATATTAACAAACAATAATAATATACAAAAAACATTAAATGTGCAATTTGGGCGGCCTTATCACTTCTAAGCGATCTCTACCAGGCAACCCCATCTTAAACGAAATCTTATGAATTAAAAAAGAAACATGAATATGGCATAAATAATATTATTTATACTTAAATACTACTAATTAACATAATATAAAATACTACAGAATTTAATAAATACATAAATAGATATACTTGGATATATAACAATAGAAATATTTAAATAGGTACATTAAATTAACATAAATATATAAATAGACAGAATAATATATACAGTATGTAGGTAAACAAATATATATTCTATTTGATATGAAACAAGTGTGAGAGATAGAACTTTTTCAAATTATATTTAAAGGAAGCTATTGTTTTGGCATTGTGGAGAGCAGATGGTAGTGAGTTCCAAAGTGATATTGCTTTCACCGTGAACGACTGCTGATAGAAGTGGGAACTGTGACGCGGGGTTGCCAGTAAGAAATTGCTGGCTGACCGCAGGTTACGTTCATGGTGCTGATGGCGAAAATTGAAGCGTTCTTTGAGATAGGTTGGCAGACAGGGGTTGAACAATATTTTGTATAAAAGACTGAGTGTATGAGTATTCCTTCGAAGACGAGTTGGGAGCCACTTGAGCCTAACGCGAAATTCGGAAACGTGATCATATTTTCGTAAACCAAATATGAATTTAATACACATATTCTGAAGGCGCTCAAGCTTGTTTAGTTGCTCCTCGGTCAAATTAAGATAGCTAGTGTCAGCGTAATCCAGTATTGGGAGTATAAGTGATTGTGCGAGGGCAATTTTGGTAGGTATTGGTAGAAAATTACGAAGCCTTCGGAGAGATCGTGCAGCGGAGAAAACTTTTCTGCTGACAGATTCTATTTGTGGTTTCCATGAAAGTGTGGAATCCATGAGAACTCCCAGATTTTTAACTACTCTACTGTAAGGTATGGTAACGTTATCAAAAATTATAGGGGCAAGTTGCTGATAATCAATTTTGTTTATAAGTTTAGAGCTACCAATAAGGATAACTTGAGTTTTTGAAGGATTAATATTTAAACCATAATATTTACCCCATTCAAGTATTGAAACAAGGTCCTTATTAATAGTATTAATGGACAAATCGATGCTGTCGGGGCTGAATTGAGTATAAATTTGTAGATCGTCTGCATACAAGTGGTAGGAAGAAGAAAGAGAGGTCGTTATAGTATTAATGAAAACTGAAAATAATAAAGGAGAGAGCACACCACCTTGAGGCACACCAGCGATAGCATTACACCATGAGGACTCTTTGTCATCGATCGAAATACGTTGCCGGCGGCCTTGCAAATAACTGCGAAACCAGTCGATCACTTCAGGAGATATGTTAAGAGAGCATAGGGTACCAAGCAAAACATCAAAATCAACTGCATTAAATGCATTACTGAAGTCCAGTAAAGTAAGTAGTGTCAGTTGTTGATGCTCCATACCATGTCTTATGTCATCGGTTATCTTAACCAGCGCAGTAACCGTACTGTGTCCGGAGCGAAATCCAGATTGGAATGGGTTAAGGAGATTGTTGTGATTTAGGAAAGTATATAGTTGATGGTGAACTAGACGTTCCAGGACTTTGGAAAGGAAAGGTAATATAGAAATGGGTCGGTAGTCACATGGATGCACAGGATTGTTCGTTTTTGGTAAAGGTATAAGGTTGGCGACTTTCCAGGCTTCGGGAAACGTTGATGAAGACAAGGAGTTATTTAGGATCTTGGTTAACGTCGGGAGAAGGATATCAAGGATAGGAATCAACATATGACGGTTAATGCTGTCACAGCCCATGGCATTGGAAGTAATTTTAAGAATACTCTGCTTAACATCACTATCAGTGAAAGGCTTAAATGTGAAAGGAGATATGTCCGGGCGAGGCAATTGAGAAAGATGGTTTAAGGTACGGTTTTTTATAAACTCGTCCATTTTGGAAACTGAGGAGAAATGTCTATTGAGTAAGTTAAGGTCGACATCTGATGTAAGAGAATTTTTTTGTTTGCCGATGCCCAAAGTTTTGAGAAATTTCCATACTTTTGCTGGATCACCGTTTTCTACGGATGCGTGAATGTGGCGTCGTTGGGCATCCCTACACACCTTGTTGCAGTAATTTCTGACAGATCTATAATGCTCTTTGTTTGTTTCGGATTGGTCTGCTTTGAATTTAGCTTTCGCAATATTTTTCTTATGTAAAAGATGTTTGATGGTATCAGTAAGCCATGGAGCCGGGAGATGTTTTAATTTAATTTTACGAAACGGTGCATGTCGGTCATAAATTTCTGTCAAAAAACTATTGAGAAGATTGACTTGTGCATCAACATCATCAGTATTATCAATTATAGACCAATCCATGTTAGCAGCATCAATGCGCAAGTTTTCCACGTTCATACCTCCAAAATTACGTCGCAATACAACTTTAGGCTTTGATTTAGGAGGGCGTACCTTATACGATAGGTATATAAGATCGTGATACGAAAAAGCGTCTGCACCACACTGGCCATGTTTTTGAATATTATTTTGAAAGGTGACAAACATGAGGTCTAAGAGAGAGGGGGCACAGTTTGGAAAAAAATGCGTTGCATTAAGTGAAGGTATGTGCAAGTTACTGGATTCGACAATAGACTTTAATTTATTAGCCCTAGAATCATTTCTCAGCATACATGTATTAAAGTCTCCCATGATTATAGTGTCGCTATAGTTTGGCAAGATATCTTCAAGAAGTTGCTCGAATGTTGAAAGGTAATTGTCATACATCGAAGGAACATAAATAACACCCAAGAGTATCTTTTTGTGCTTAAGTATGATTTCCACAAACAAGTATTCCATATTGGAGCCGGCGTCATTGGTGGATTGTAATACAACTTTATATGGTATGTTCGTGCGCAGGTAAATAGCAACACCGCCTCCCGTTTTATGGACTCGATCATTGCGAATCAAGTGAAAACCTGGCAGTCCATACGATGTTGACGCTAGGCAAGGTTTGAACCAGGTTTCTGACACTAATAGGGCATGAAGATTAACAATTTCAAAAGAATCTAGCAAATCTATGTGGTGGGCAGGAATACTCTGTGCATTTATATGTGCAACATTAAAGTTATACTCCAAACCGGAGAATTCATTTTTCAGAAATGAATTTAGGGATGATGTTAAACTTTGGAAACTACTGTTTATACTATTCAACCCGCCTGAGGAACAGGATTTAAAAGAATTTTCATTTTCACTCTCATCAAAACTCATATAACCTGAATATACCTACTTAGATAAATAATATTATGTTACTTATTATAGAATAATATAAAAGATACTAATATATAATATGTATTGCTTTACAAAAACGTACTTTAGACTCCAGCTATAATAAATTATACAGGGTGACTGGTACCAAACCCGCCATAGCAAATTAGCATATAGAGGAGGTCATTTGCTAATTATTGGACCTTACTTTCCCTAACTAAAGTTTTATACTTTAGGAGATATGTCAATTTTTATACATTATTGAGATTTTTCCAAAATTTGACCTTAAAGCATTCGTAACTTTATTTTTCGTCATTAGTTTAGAGTTTTTTTATTATTTCTTGGTAGTCATTAACATTTGTGAATAAAATACGTCGGAACTTCCCTCAAACTAGGGTTAAAAAATAAGACGCTTATGCTTTTAAAAAAAATCAATAAAGAAAAATTACTTTGCGATCAAATTCAACCGGAAATAATAAAAAAACTACGGCGTTTTAATAATTTATTCTACTCTAAATTAGTTCTCTAGTTTGTCACCTTACCAACGGTACTAAATTTGCAACGGAAAGTTTGATTCGCTAAACATCGGTAGGATTTTCAGGTCAACCAGTCATTTTGATCAAAAATAGTGAAGGTCCCAACGACAGGATAAAGCTAATTTAGCAAAGTAGTTTTTGCAAATTTATGAGTAGGTATTAGATAATAGAAATTGAGTGCTTAGTGTACTTAATTTTTTTTTTACTTTTACCATGTAAAGCAAGAAATCAGGAAAAGATATCGAGCATCAAAAGAAAAATTTAAATAGAGTTGAAACTAAAAATTCTGCTCGAATTGCTGCCCGCGATTTCTGATACATGCCCGATATCTTTTCCTAATTTCCGTGGTGGTAAGACTGAGTCTAATTTCTTGTTTCATAACAGAAAATGCATTATTAATTTTTTGAATTAACTCATCTTTTGTGGTTACTTCTTCATTGTAGACCAACTCTTTGGCCCGGCCCCAAACGTAGAAATCGAGAGGTGTCAAGTCTGGCGACCGAGCTGGCCATTCAATTGGCCCACCTCTACCGATCCATGAATCGGGGAATGAACTATTTAAAAGTTCTCGGACGTCCAGCCTGAAATGCGCCGGGCACCCATCGTGTTGAAACACAATGGGCGTGTCGTCGGTTATTCCATCCAACAGCAGATCAGGCAAGACGTCCCTTAAAAATTCTAAATAATTTCCCCCATTTAAAATGTCTGGTAGGAAATAGGGTCCAAAGATATTACGACCAATAACGCAGGCCCACACATTAACAGAAAATTTCCGCTGGACCGATGTAACCCTCTTTTTATGGGGGTTATCATGGGACCAGTGGTGCAGATTGTGGAAATTGGTGATGCCTTCTCGGGTGAACTGTGACTCGTCGGTCCAAAGGATACGCTCCAGAAATGTTGGGTCGTCGACATCGGTGTGAAGAACGAGGCGACAGAAATTCAACCTCCTTTCGTAGTCGCCATTTTCAAGCCCTGCCAACACTCCATTTGTTAATTATTTACGTAAATGTTATTCTAAAGACAAAATTTGATTTGGATTATGTTACATCGAAGCTCGTCGTAATATTAATAATTTCTTTAATTCTAAAGATAACACTGGTCGCTTTAGTGTAAGTAGGTACATAAATAAACTCAAAATTACCTTGAACTGGCGTGTAATGATACGGGTGTTGATGGTCCCCATGCATCACTGACCAGACTTTCCACTGGCTGACGCCCAAAGCGGCAGCTACCACTCTGGTGCTAGTCGTGGGATCTTCTTCAAAAGCTGCCAAAATCTGCTGATCAATTTCAACAGGTAATTGTCGCACAGCTGCTTGGGGTACCCTGACGTTCAAGTTACCCGTTTCTCTAAACCGACGATATGTGGTAGGAAATGTGTCACGGTCAGGTAAGCGTCTATTTGGATATCGCTCCTGGTAAATTCGCCGCGCTTTGCGGGCGTTACTGTGTGCAGCACCATACGCCAGCAGCATGTCGGCGTATTCTTCCCTTGTGTATCCCGGCATTTTAAAACGAAATGTCTTATTTATTTATACCTGTGTCTACTCAACTATTTGTGAAAGCACACGAAACGGAAAGGAAAAGCATATATGACAACAACTTAAATGTCATAGAGATGGGTCCGACCTCATCTTTTTCATTTGACGTCTAAAAGTCATTGAAACTGTCATTGCAAATGAAAAGAGTTGGTCTACAATGAAGAAGTAACCACAAAAGATGAGTTAATTCAAAAAATTAATAATGCATTTTCTGTTATGAAACAAGAAATTAGACTCAGTCTTACCACCACGGAAATTAGGAAAAGATATCGGGCATGTATCAGAAATCGCGGGCAGCAATTCGAGCAGAATTTTTAGTTTCAACTCTATTTAAATTTTTCTTTTGATGCTCGATATCTTTTCCTGATTTCTTGCTTTACATGGTAAAAGTAAAAAAAAAAATTAAGTACACTAAGCACTCAATTTCTATTATCTAATACCTACTCATAAATTTGCAAAAACTACTTTGCTAAATTAGCTTTATCCTGTCGTTGGGACCTTCACTATTTTTGATCAAAATGACTGGTTGACCTGAAAATCCTACCGATGTTTAGCGAATCAAACTTTCCGTTGCAAATTTAGTACCGTTGGTAAGGTGACAAACTAGAGAACTAATTTAGAGTAGAATAAATTATTAAAACGCCGTAGTTTTTTTATTATTTCCGGTTGAATTTGATCGCAAAGTAATTTTTCTTTATTGATTTTTTTTAAAAGCATAAGCGTCTTATTTTTTAACCCTAGTTTGAGGGAAGTTCCGACGTATTTTATTCACAAATGTTAATGACTACCAAGAAATAATAAAAAAACTCTAAACTAATGACGAAAAATAAAGTTACGAATGCTTTAAGGTCAAATTTTGGAAAAATCTCAATAATGTATAAAAATTGACATATCTCCTAAAGTATAAAACTTTAGTTAGGGAAAGTAAGGTCCAATAATTAGCAAATGACCTCCTCTATATGCTAATTTGCTATGGCGGGTTTGGTACCAGTCACCCTGTATAAAAAAAACTTATAAAACAAGAACAAAGTATAAAAAAAAACTTAATTTTGCAATATGGTACCACTAAATCAAAACAGTGATAACAAGAGTAAAAAATAAAACTTTATGAACGCAGATTCAATCTCTCAATCCTACATCATACATGAAGTGACATACGTCACAGAGACAGGACAGAACAAAAATAAACAAGGTTATGTTATTGAATTGTAAATTGACCTACACTTGAAAATATAAAATATTATTGCACAAAACTAGGAAAAAAAAAATACAACTACCTGCATGTAAAATATAAGGCGAAGATAATGGACCCTGCAGTGAGATAAGAGATGAATCAAATTACAAAATACTTTAAGTACTCAGAATAAAACTACTTTTTGGAGATTGCACGGCGGCCTCTTGGTACAGCGCCAGTCTTAGCTTGCTGTTTATTCTCCGCATTCAATTCTTTAGTTGAAGACGGTGTCAGCTCCGCGGAAACAGAATTAATATCGTCGAACTTGCGTATGCGGTATCTACTGTTATTTGGACCTGCCACTAAGATGTCACCATCGCGAGTCCAACACTTTGTGACTCCAAACTGTTGCCTCGCCGCCAGGAATAAATTGTGTCGATGTCTAGTGAGGTATTCTGACAATACAGTACCGCTGCCTTTGAGTAAAGTCTTCTGTGTCCATACCTTGTGTTTACTGCTGCTACTGTTGAACTTAACTATAATGGGTCTTGGTCTATGATCACGAGAAGACTTACCCAGGCGATGGCAAAACTGAATATCATCCATTTTAAAAGTAGTTACCTGCAAATTTTCGGTGGCCACCTTTATAACTAACGAAGAAACATCTTCCTGTGTGGCCTCAGGAACTCCATGGAATAACAGAAATTTTCTGCGGCTTCGCATCTCAAGCCTATCACAGTCTTGAGCAATATATTCTATTTGTGCCTGTAGAGCAGCCAAGGCAGATTGGACAAACTTTTTGAAGGTGTTAAATTCTGCGGCCAGTGAAGATGTTGTTGGTGTAGCAGTGGAGGTGTTGTTGATGCTGCTTTGTTCAAATTGTGCCATTCTAGAGTTAAATGACTCAATCATTTTATCCATGGACTGTTTTACATCATTTAAGGACTCCATAACTATTAAGTAGTGTTTATAGTTTTGTTTGAAGGTGAGATTTAGTTGGAAATTTATAGCTGGGTGGGTGAAGTAAGCCTATGCCAACATTAAATGCAATTTATAATAACTCAAATACACTGTTTTTTATTTATTTTCAATTAAATTTAAGAGCTCCAAAATTTTTCAACTGCTTTGCTTACTACCCACTTGCCGAAAAATAATAATTAACAATAATACCAAATAAAGTTTAAGATGTCATATTCATAATTAAATATAAATTAAAAATAAACGCATGACTGATCTTACGAATACGAAAATGGTTACATACAATTATCATAAAAAAATAATGAGTCGGAGAATTATGTTATTTTGACGTATTTTATGTGATATTAAAAATATAGATAAGTTCTATTATCATTTGAAAACATAATAAATAAATGAGAAATAAATAATAATTTTAACATAAAAAAAAAATAACTATAAAATATGAAACCTATAAAAATAACAGTATTCTAACAATAAATTTCTAATTTAAAAACTATAACTATTGTAGATAAATCTAATTGTTTTAAAAATTGATAAATAGATTTAAATATTTATTTTTGAAGTATGGTTTGATGATGTAGTAATATTCTATATTTTGGTATCATTTATATACAATTTAATCTGAAATGAAATTCTCAACGAAAGTATAATTCGAATAAACTAAATTATTTCAAAGAAATATATTTGAGACTTTCTGTTGGTTGACTGTACAAGTTATAAACTATAGGAAAAAGTAAAAATAAAAATGTATTTGTGGTTCTCCGGTACGTGTACGTCGGGGACTGTGGATCTCCGGTACTAACCCAATCCGCCTAGCTGGCCCAGTGCTGGGTGGCAGATGTCAGAATTTTCAGGGTGCCGAAATGGCTTCTGATAAACCCTGACGACTATACAAGTATACAGCACCCGGGACCGACTGGTTAACGTTCCCTCTGAAACACGGAAGTCGTCGTGAGAAATAAATTCGGCGGTCACCCATCCTAATACCGGCCGCGCCGAGCGCGCTTATACTGCGATATCGTTTGATATACCCAGTAACCACGGCGCCACAACGACTTCCTTGATAAGTGCTCTTTATATCTCGGAAGACTTGTATGGTGGCCGCTAGCCAGGCGGATACTGAAGGCGTTTACAGTGTTGCCAGTCGGGCGGGTCTTGTCAGAAATTACCTGAAATTTGAAAAAAGTTACCTTTTTGAATAAAAAGTAACCTTTCATATTACTTTTTTTAACTAGAAAGGTTTTATTATTTTATTTATATTCATTTATCTTTGATAGAATAGAATATTAGTTGTAGGTATTGACTTACAGAAACTTCGATGAGTATTTGAACACTTGCTCGCATTTCTTGATTTCGACCGAGTGAGCTTGATACAAGTGGTGTAAGTGTGAAAGAGTACCACGTGTTGTTCCGATAGACGGCTGTGATTGTTCACAAAGGTCTGTTTGTTCTCCTGCTAACATGGCTTACCAACACGAAAAGTTCTTAATCGAGCGTTCCGTTTCAAGTACCTAGCTCTTATGTAAGAAATTAAAAGTTAATTCTACAAATTCCGAAAAATCACCTAATAGTAACCTTTTTATTTGTGTAACCTAAAAGTAACCAAAGCAGTTAAAAAATCACCTAAAAGGTAACAAAAGTAACCTTCTGGCAAGACTGGGCGTTTATCATAAGTGGAGGTCGCTCGAATTTGAGTCACCTTTGACGATACGCATTTCTAGAGGCAGTAGGGCTATTCTATGTCAACATACGAGAACAAACCCAAAAGAAGATTAATTACTAGTTACTGGAATTGCTAGGCGATTGCTACATATCAAAAAACATAATGGTGAGCCAAAAACAACGGTATTTATTATGATCGCGATATCTGGATGCAACACCCTGTATAACGTATGACACTGCAATACACTTTGTACTTTTCCGTGAGATATTGTAGCTTGGAAACAGATAACCTTTTACAAATCATGGAATGTATACTTCTTATGGCGGCACGTTTTAAATATTTAAATTACTTATCTAAATATTTAAATAAATTATCTCAATGTTGAATAAATTGTTTCATTATTTAAATATAGGTGGGTTTTCATATAAGTTTAAAAGACCGCAAGTTTTAAATAACTAGAAGTGGCGCGCGAATTTACCCGCACTTTTGAACTTGTAGGAGTTTCTTTCTTCTATAAAAGCTTGGCTATCAACAGTATTGCTGGCAACCCTACCTTCAGCGTCAGTCATGTAACGGTAATACTATATGCAGTAATTCAACTTTAATTATTATCATAGAAACGGACGAAACGCGAGCTATACCTACGCGGCTCGATCTCGGCATACGGCCAGTTGCGAGTGTCTGCATGCCGAAACAACTGTTGATTGAGCTTAACGTTAATATGCGGATTGTTTAAACTTTAAAATTTAATAATAAATCATTTCGTGCGTCTCAGTCAAGACGCAAGTATTTATCGGTCGTTAATTTATAAGACCGATTTGTTATTCAAACGTAAACATGGTATTTTGACACAAAGCGTATTTTTGCCGAAAACTTCCTATTCAATTCGCAAAGTGTTTTATTCGTTTGTATAAAAAAATATTTAGGCAAATGTAATTTAAATGCTGAAAGCGGGCAGCCCTATTACATGAGAACGGACCGCGGCACTGCTGTAGGCATTTATTTCAAAGATGCGCCCGAGTTGAATTACTGCAGATACCTGTACCGTTATGTTTGGATGTTGTTAGATTTACTTTGCAAGAGGGTAGTTGAAGATTATTTCTTAAACTTGTCGATGATTTAACAGATCTCGTAGTTTAGTAGTGTACTTGCTATTAGATAGACAGATAGATAGATAAAACATTTATTATATTAGTGGTATAGTTTAACAGAAATCTTGGTAAAGTTGGTAAAAATATTCTTGGATTTTTGGTGTTAACTTGTAAGGGAAGAAAGACAATGCATATTTCTGTTAAATTAGTAAGTATTAAACATGTTTCGTAATATATCGGTGCTATTGTCGATACACAAAGAACCTTCAATGGAAACTTTGCTTTGCCAGCAAATAACTAGTATAAAAATTGAGTTTGATTGTGTTCATAGTTTTTTAGATTTCACAATTAATTTTAAGTTGTTTAAGTATCTTATTCAGATTTGTATTTCTTTCCGAAGTTTAAGCTGTGGACTAACCATTATAGATTTACATGTATATCTTTTTTTAAAGTATGCATGCTTGCTGCATAGTTCTGACGTGATCATTATAACTAAGCAAAAATGATTCAAAATTTATGTAAGCCCTCAGGATGCCCAATTTTATGTAGGTATGCGAATAAAACGGTGTACATCGTGACTACCTGACGGAGATTCAAAGTTGATAATGCGACCTTCACATCAATTATGCTGGGTCAGTGCCCATTTAACAATAGTACCTACCTTATTTCGGAATCTTTTGTTTTTGCTCATTTTATTGCCATTGCCTTATTTTTATGTCGGAATAATTCCTATGTAGTTATCGCCCAGTGGTGGAAATTCGTGATTCTTAAAATATTATGATACCTACATGACTTTTTATCTTTCTGCACTACGAGTATCTGCATATTACGTACTAGCTGTTGCGCGCGGTTTTACCCGCGCAATTTCGATTCCCGCGGGATTTTCGGGATAAAAAGTAGCCTATACGGATTCGGAAGAATCCCTCTAAGTAATGGTAAAGGAAATTTTGAAATCGGTCCAGTAGTTTTTGAGCCTATTCAATACAAACATAGAAAAATGAGCTTCCTCTTTATATTATTAGTATAGATGAACTTTACTTTACCAACTCCAACGTTCAGAAGGCATCAAGCGATACAAATCTGTCAAAAAAAAAAACTTGAATCGGAACTCTATGCCCTCGACATAAAGTTAAAATTGGTTGGGGAAATTTGACAGGTAATGTAACGCTTGATATGCTGCCTTCTATACCTTAGAATTATATATAGGTTTTTTAAAATAAACGAGCCATTTAAAAATAAGATTAATATAAAAGCAACTGAACACACTAGAGTAATAAACATTTATTGCTTATTTGATTAAAATATCAATATTTAATCTACAGTTAGTAAGTAATTGACTTATTTTGTACACTGATATTAAAGAGGCGATATAGTTAAAATAAACGTATTTGCTCTTGCTCACGTCCGCGAATTTTTCTAGCGATATGTGGTGTGGGAGTATGGTGCGTTTGAATAGTCCTGAATCCCTTTCGTTTACATAATATTTATGTATTCCATGTCCATGCTGGACTGGGAGCGAAAGAAAAACATAGAATGTGCCAGCTGCTTCTGTTCCCGGGCAAACTGTAAAAGTCAGTTAAGGGACGGAGGTGTTATTGGCGTTTTTGCGGGCGACAGGCTGACCCCCTGTCACTGCTTTAGTCTCTCCACCATAATAACACCTCCAAATTTGTTAAACGTGACATCAGATGGTTTTCATAGCCTATGGTGGTCTGCCTACCCCTTTAGGGATACAGGCGTGAAGTTATGAATGAATGAATGAATTATGTATTCCAAAAATGATTTGGTATACAAGGACTAGTCAAAAACTAAAGTTGATCACAATTTTCAATAGTATTTTTTATTAGTTTCAATAGTATTTTTCACATGAATTCAATATTCTTTTGCTGCGTAGGGTCGGGTCAGAACAGTCCTACTACCGACCAGGGACCGGAACCGCTTACCCTTAAAGAGGTTTTTGATTGGGTTTTTCATAGACTTGTTTTAAAAAACCCTATCAATTTGGTAACCGTATCGAAGACTTACCCTAATTTAAGGCTTACCATATCAATAGAGTTAGCTTCATGTAAGCAGTAAGCCTATCGAAAACCCTATTGAAGGTTACCGATTCAATAGGGTTTTAAAACCTGCAGGCAAATTTGATCTCTAAGAATATCAAATTATCAAAAATATCACCATCTATTCAATCTCGCACTTTGAATTATACTTCCGAATTCAACAGCATGCGCGGAAAGAGATAGAAATAGGCTAACCCTATCACAGGGTAAGCGCATCCGAAAGTAGTTAACTTTATTCAAAGTGTTACCAAGTCGATAGGCTTACCATATCAATAGGGTTACACTTCCATATGGTAAGATTTTGATAGGGTTACCATGTCAATAGGCTTAATCAAATAAAGGGGTTTTCCGGTCCCTGCTACCGACAAGTATGTCCTTAAAGGCGAATAATCCGAATGACCCTGCTTGGGGTTCGGACCCTTCAGCTTTCAACTTACCTGAAATAACGCTAGTACAATCTAAAAGTCTGCCATATTCAAATACTTTTCGCATAGTGCATAAGTTTTGCAGTCAACACAAGCATGTGCCACTAATATCCATAAAATCGAGGCCCGCCTTGGGAACGGGAGCACCGTCATGCTATACTTGTGCTGAGGGTTTTTTTTTTTTATTTTTTATTAGTGACTAAACCCGCGTTTGACCTCAATCTCACCTGATGGTAAGTGACGATGAGGTCGAAGATGAAAGCACACGGGTTTAGGAAAGAACTGGCTCTTTATACAATATTGCCGGAACACATTACCGCCGGAGCGGTAACATTTGGCGGCAGACTTTATATAAAGGGTGGTCGCTAGCCAGGCGGACCCAGAAGGGATCCTACCACCAAGCTCAAGCTCTTTTGGCGCGTGGAAAAAATTGGAACTAACTGCCGTCTTGGGAAATGTCACTTCATGACTTTTACCGCTCATATAATTTGTTAATGTAGGTACAGAAGGCAGCAGATAAAGAGTTAAAATTTTGTTAAAAAAAATGTAATTGAATCTGAATGCCTTCGACATTAAGTTAAAATTGTAAGCTAAAATTTGACAGATTTGTAACGCTTGATTTAATTCAATATTAAGATATGAAATACGCCAAAATTTACAAAATGTGGGCTTACTTACTGTAGTTATAAAATTGAAGAACTTGTTTTCAGAAAGAAAAACAATTTAACGTCTCAATAAATCCCTTTTTAAGAGTATAGAAGCAAGTTGTCTCTGCAATATTTACATATTGCCATATTTTGAAAAATACACCTTATAACATAATTTATTTCATTTTTTAAATCTCAATAAAAATTACGATTTCAGGAGAATTGTCTCTTTAGAAAGACTGTATGAAAAGTGAAGATAGATAAGCAGATTTTTTACAAACCTTTCAAAATACGAGCATTGCTAAATACGAGTACCTACTAAAATAAGTAGTGGTGTCCAGGATGACGAGGAAAACAATTTATCATAAAAACGTGATATTATTTTCATGTTACTCTATTTTTAAAACTTATATTTTCATGCTTAATCTTCTATTTATATCTTCAACTCTTGTGTTTTTGTACCACTAACGTTTTTCTCAAAGTTTACGCGACTTGCCTTTTTGTAGTAATAATTTCTGTTTAAAAACATGAAAGAACTAAAAGTTTATGCATTTATATTTTTCCCTGAGAAGAGGGAAATTGAATGGTAACCCTTATTTCACCCTCAGGCCCCTCCGACGTCATCATCCAAACGCCAAAAAATCCTTGTCGGCTGCACTTAAATTACCTATAACTGAAATGTCAGTATTCAAAAGGGCATTTCGGGGGCCGAATGTCATCCGCACAGGCGAAATTTGAGGCTAATGTCACCCGAACAGGCGACGCTAACTTTCAAGTTATCTAGACTCTACTTCAAGCCTAAATAAGTTTTGTTGTTATTATATTTTGAATTGTAATCTAATATATAAAATTCTCGTGTCACAGTTTTCGTTGCCATACTCCTCCGAAACGGCTTGACCGATTTTGATGAAATTTTTTGTGCTTATCCGGTATCTATGTGAATCGGCCAACATCTATTTTTGTTTTTTTTTTTTTTATTATTTATATGGCAAAACAACGTTTGCCGGGTCAGCTAGTAATTGTGTAAAATATGTTTTAAGCTTGGTAAATAAATGATCTATCAAATTAATCTATTGACAACAACAGAACCGTTTTAAGAAAAATACTTTTTAATGATACGATAATGTATTCACATATGGTTATATTTATCGTTTCTTGACAAAAACTAAGCGTCGAACCCTCTTACATACTAGCTTGTTGCTCTCGCAACGGACACGGATGCTGTCAAAATTAAGTGGAGGATGTAATGGATGGTGAACAACACACCGCACTACAAGAGGGCAGTGATGAAAGGACTCGAGGTTTTTAAACCTTTTCAATCGAAACTCGCCTCAATTTTCAGGACTCGACTCAAAAATACGACTTGAGGCTTTTTACTAATGTAGGAGGCTTCATTCAATTTAGAGTTGAACTAACATAAGATGGTGTTAATAAATAAATATATACATACATATATAATACAACCGATATAAAATAAATATATAGATAGTTAAGATCAACAGTGTTTTAGAGTTGAACTAACAAACGTGGCATTATAAAATAATAAACTTCAGTGCTTGATCATTATATTTTAATTAAGTTTTCTAATTTTGCATCACTATATATTTTTCCTTTCTATAAATATATAACATAGTATAATTGCAATGAATCAATAAATTACTAAAATTGACAAAAATAGCTTTAAATATCTTTTTTGTTTTAAAGCCGAAATACACTGTTGGAAACAAAACATCAAACCAAGGTGACATTGCTAGTTTACAACGTGTTTCCAACAGTGAATACGGCTGTTGACAACCAAATTACATGACCTTGGCGGGTTGGAAACGGCGGTGTTTAGAATCACAGACATACATATACATAGACAACGCAAGTGCCACGATTTGTATTCGAATCAAGCGTGCCGACTTTTTAAGACCTATTGTGACGTCACAGCTGATATTTATTACTGGAAAATACAAAAAGATTCAGAGACACCGATACCGCCGATGAAATCGATTATTAAGAACGATATTGATATTGTGGACTCGATTTTCTAACAGACATACATACACGCATATTACAATACATATTATGTAAATATAGAGGCGACCAACCTTGACGCTTGGTCGGGGTTCGGACACGCAAAGGATATGCATTTGCGTTATCTATGTAGACGTATGTCTGTTTTTAGGACAGTGTGTACGGTTGTTATTTTATATTTTACTATGTAACTATAACTAGAAATGACTCGAGTTTTGTAGCTTTTTATCCTGCGTTTCAACCTTTCCTTCTTTGTATCCTCAATTGCATACAAAACTGCCATCGCGAAGATGTTGCCAACGCAAGAGATCAGAGCACACTGACGATTAAGGGGCGTGGCCTGGCGTGACCTTGGCCTGTGTTCTTGTTTGTCTCCTTGTTGGAAACCACCGTTTGTAACAGTGTGGATGACTCGGAATTGGTTGTCAACAAGTTAACCTTCCTTAACCTTGGTTGGAAGCATTGGTTTTCAACGTGTTTTCAACAGTCTGGCGGCCCTATTATTATTAATTGAATCAAACTTGTAAGTATTAACTTATTCCAAATCTAAATAACTTATTTCAAATCTAAAAATAAAAAAGAAACTAAATCTGCGTATATTACTTATATACCTCTTTTGCCCGTAATAATTAGCTTAGGAGTACGATATCCCTTATCCACATTTATTCTAGTAATAAGATGTATGAGCGCGCCTCACGACTTAAGACTCCCGCGAACCAAGTCGTTTTAAAAAGCTTCGAACCTTTTCGTTAAGACTCGAGTCGTTTAAAATTTGGAGTCATTTCAAAATGACTCAAGTCATAAAGTTGACTTAGAGGTCCCCGTTTTGGACTCAAATAAGGGTTAAGGTTCAGGGTTTAAAGACTCACTGAGTTGTTAAACGTATGGATTGAGGCGAGTTCCTGTTAAAGAACTTAAAAACCTCAAGTCCTTTCATCTGTACAAGAGGGCCTTAAGAACGGTGTTACTAATTCTAATGGAGGTGCACTTTAGCTATATTTTTAAGCAACATAATTCCATGTCTTTTATATTTTTGTGTATAGTGATAAGTTACGTAATCTCATAACCTTCCGTGAGAGCTGGGCTATACAGAAATTAGAAAGAAAATAATTAAGTTTGCCTTAATCCCGACTCTCTTTTTACAAGTTCTACATATATACCTGGTTGTCTGTAAGAAATCGCTTGGTATCGATTATAAATCGAACAATATAATATCACTGTAGCATTAACCTTGTAATGGTATGCAATAAAATGTAAATAAATAAAATAATATTTTTATAGATTCTTGAAATCCGACTGGTAAATACTTTCCGAAATAAGCGCGTTCGAACAAAAAATATGACGCTCTATTACATACTATTTATAACTCCAGGCTTCACTTGAAAATGAAAGGAAACAGTCCAAAACTACGTTTCACATTGGTAGAATGTTTTTTTCTTCAGATTTTTCTTATCACTTGTGTAATTTTCCGAAAATTTACATAATCCAAGGTCTTTTCCAATAAGGAATTAAGAGTATAGAATTGCTTTTTAGATTAATTCAAGGACAAATAGAATTTTGTATTTATATCCTTAGCTATGTATTATAAAGATAACGTTATTTAGGTTTATTACTTGATAGGATTTACTAAATTGACTATCTAACTTCAACTCAGGGTCGACATGTAATGGTGCGTAGGTACATATTGATGTAAGTAATGGAACTAGTAATACACAACCTGCGCATAATGTTACATTACCTACAAGTTCCATTAAAGCAATCTGTACGCACCATAACTGACCTTAATATCGAAAGCAATATGATGTTTTAAGCGCAAGTGCTTACAAGAAAATGTGCAAGAAAATGTTCAATTAGTCAAATGCTGACAAATATTAATTTGTGTTATCGATGAGTAAAATGCAACCTTACCATTAACTATTTAATATCACTTCGATGTATTAAGGGAACTTTGTGCAGTTTTATCCGTCTTGCTTGTCACATGGACTTCTTGATAAAATTAAGCATAACCTGTGACTGTATTACGATAAAAAAATGCAAATGGTATGAAACCCCCCTGGTATGTATCAGCGAACTCCCCATCCTAAGGGGAGCATCGTCGTAAATTTAGTACAGGTTACATACATACATACATACATACATAACGTCACGCCTGTATCCCTTATGGGGTAGGCAGAACACCAGAGGCTACAAGACCATCTGATGTCACGTTTGACAAATCTGGAGGTATTGTGATGATGGAGAGAGACTTGCAGTGATAGGGGGTCAGCCTATCGACCACGAAAACGTCAATAAAACCTCCGTCCCTTAACTGACTTTTACAGTATGCTCGGGAAGAGAAGCAGCTGGCACATTCTAGGTTTTTCTTTCGCTCCCAGTCCAGCATGGAAGCAGGTTACATTTTGCGAGTTTTACGTCATTTACCATGCGCGGTCCCGGGGGAGGAGGGGGGTTTCTCACAGGGTACATGATCCTACCCCCAAAATCATGAAAATATGAACTCCCAAATAAAGCAAAAAGCTAGAAAAAGATAGTTGTGATTAAAAATTTAGATCTGCGACCGCGCCTGCCTTTTACCATCGGACTTCCTAGGCACAGACTGATTTTACTTCAAATTTTATTTACCTAAGTACTTTCTTACCCGGATTTCGAGTTTGTACCTATGTTATATTTTCAATTTATTGATCACGAATTTCATGTTGCAATATAGCCTTTATCACCATTGAAAAATGTAGGTTATATTATAATTCATAAAAGACATGTCTTTAAACGTATCCTTGACATCTTCGCTATCGATTTGATCCCCGCGAAGTGCATTCACTTAAGTGCATTATCCTGATTGCTTTGTTCTCGGAAAATTATATAATAATACTAGCTGATGTCCGCGACATCGCTCGCGTTAAAGTTTTCGGAAATTGCGTAAAAAAAATTACTAGCGTTTAAAAATACTAATTGCGTCGGATAGTGTTAATGCGTTTAATTAAATTCTTGAAACAAATCTATCACGTAATAACCAATAAATACTTATTCAGGACAAAAAGAAGCCAATGTGCTGTTCCTGACTATAAACTATTTCTGTTTCGCCATTCAGCCGTGATTGAGGCACGAACATTCAAACTTTCACATTTATATTAGTAATAAGTAAGATTAGTGAGATTGCAATAGTACCTATATGCATTTAAAAAATAAATATGTGTAAGTATCATAGGTATAGCTGAAAATCAGCCATTTGCCCTCGGGCGATTTGTAGCTGAGCTATGCCTACGGTAGCATAGCATACAGCTTAAAATAAAAATATCTGTATAAATTATGCATTATTTATTCAAGATGTAAAATGTAAGCCAGTACTTATACATGTATGGTTGGTGGTTAAAAATGAAATTGTTTAATTATTATGTTTGTTAATATTGTTTTAAAATAGTTTTACAATTTATCTTCCTTTCCGATTAATTATTTCAATAGTTCGGTTTTGATTTTTGTTTTTATCTTGGTTTACTCTTTTACTTTTGTTATTTTCAAATTGTGTATGTTACTGTTTTTTGGCAAATAAATCGTTTATCTATCTATCTTATCTATCTATCTATCTAAGTATATAGAAGTATTAAATACACTTTCCCCTAATGCTAACTGGTGAAAGACTGGGGCTGGGAGCGAAGGAAAAACATAGAATGCGCCATCTGCTTCTCTTCCCGGGCAAACTGTTAAATTCAGTTAAAAAGATTTTATTTACGTTTTTGTCTCCCCACCATTAAAATACCTCTTCTTTTGTCAAACGTGACGTCAGATGGTTTTCTTAATAAACTTAATACCTACAACAATTATAGGAAAAAGTAATAATTTTTAACTAGTTTTATGTTTCGACGATAAAAGTTAAGTGGGTTTTTAGTTGGATTTTATCGTTTCTAATTAAACTATACATTGTGATTCGATGTTTAAACTAACCTTGACAACTGTCTGAAAAGGCACTGATATTACTATTTACAATGTGCAACAAAACCCGTATTATTTTACTTACGAAATGCTAGTTATCAATTCTAATGAATACACATAGTCTTAATAGATATTTGGGAACAAGGTGTTCGTTCCCAATCCCCAGAAAAGGGATGGCAGGCCGCGGCCCACGGCCCGACGGTTGTGGTCGGGATGTTGTATATATAGCTAGTCGCGATATAAACTCTGATGGCGCGATGTAGGAATTCTGTCGTGTCGTCATCGTTCTATGGAGCGTCGCTAGATGTCGCTACAGATATTTCAACCGACTTCCAAAAGGAGAAGGTTCTAAATTCGTGTGTATGTTTTTTTTTCAACCGATTTCTTTGTGTCTTTGTTACATGGTTTTACGGACAATTATGAATCGATATTGAATATTCTTGTTTCATATGATAGATGATACTTCAGAGGTGGTCCCGTTTAAATTTCATCGAAATCGATTGAGTGTTTTTCGAGAAATTTGAAACTTTCGAAAGAATATGTATCAATTGAATTGTATACTTCAGCCAAAGCTATTTTATTTTGTGGTTTTTGATATCTAGGTACATAAAATCAAGCCTGTCTCATCGTGACCTATAGGAAAGCAAATTTCTTGTACGGTGAAAATTATTCCTATTATTATACTAATATTAATTATTATTATTCCTAGACTTGTGGCTCCTGATCCCGGTGGAAAAATCTGGATAAAATTTAGCCTGCCAAGTTATAATTTAAAAGGATTTCCTCTCGATTTTGGCACAATGTTCAGGTTTATTGCAGTAGGTATGTTTGCTAAAATACAGGGTGACTGGTGACAAATTTTAGATATTGAAGGAGAGCACTCTGTACTCGATTCTGATCATAATTACGTAATAAAAGGAGATACTGAATTTTTCACCAGAATTCCCTATAAATAAATAAAGAGACATTACTACACTTTTCCCGACGCGCCGCCTCAGTCAACGCGCAGCAGTGTTCCCGCCACACGCACACCAGCACCAGCTAAGGCTGCAAACTGGACGGCAGCGACAGGGTCTGCGAGAGCGACAGCGGCGCGGGCAGCGATTTCCGCGACACGATACGAGCAGCGCCCGCTGGCATGGCGTCGAGAACGGCCCAGAATCCCCGCGTCGCGTCGCTGCCCGCGCTGCTGTCGCCCTCATTGTCGCTGTCGCTACCGTCCAGTTTGCAGCCTAAGTATCTATTGTATTACGTTTATGTAACCATGCCTTGTGTAATGAATTCTTTAAATTTCGGTTAATTTTACTCAGTATATTATAAATATTTTTTCTTCATGTATGATCTCAAACTATCACGTCCTTGAATTTCGTCACCTATATAATATGTTTTAGTAAATAATACGAAAGTACTTAAATAAATAGAAAGAAAAATTATTTAGTTTATGCCCAAACAAACGGCCTAATACTCGGCATTTATGGGCATTTATCTGGCATTTACCTGGCATTTACTCAATGCGCCAAAATGCTGGAGCATGAACTATCTTTTGTTTCATCTTTAACTAGTTAACTAGTAAGTATAGATTTCAGCAAAAAAACGAGTTAACAGTGTCTTAAGTTATTATACGCGATAAATCCGATTATATGTTTTTTATTTAATACTAGATGTTTTCCGCGACTATTTCGCTTCGTATTAGATTGAGCAGTTTTTTTCATACATTTATCATGTATTTAAGCCACTTAGGGGTTGATATTTCAGCCCTGTGTACTCAAAGTAGTGCTATCTCTGTGCCAAAATTCATTAAAATCCATTAAGCTGCTAGATTTCCCATACAAACTTTCATCCCCGGTTTATATGTTTCAACTATTCCAATTTTTTACCAAATCTTTGCTGTGCTTTAGCCGAGACAGACTTTCTTTTTATTTTTAATAGTATGACATTGTGATGGATTATACGTTTAACTTAATTCATTATCACTAACTAACGTTAAAATAAGTCACAATAAATATAACACTAACTTTCGATTTCAAACAGATATTACTACGAAATGCCACCATAGATTCATGTAAAAGTAACATAAAAACATAAAGAGTATTTCTCTGAACCGATGGTTAAAGAAAAACTTTTAAATCGTTATATTTTTTAAAAATATACATATTAAACGTATTTGCGCTTGCTACCGTCCGCGATATCTAGGCGGGAAGTAGGTATGGTGCGTTTGCGTACCTACACACCGCGCTACAGGAGGGCCTTAAGATCGTGAATAATCAAATCAAAAAATATATAATACTAGCTTTATCCCGCAACTTCGTATGCGCTTAACTACCCTTCTCGTGGAAATTTCAGAAACTATACAACCAGACACCCACTGAAAGAACCTTTATACCAAGTATCATACCCATGCACTCAAGGAATAAGCTTTTTTCATATAAACTAAAAATCATATTTCCCGTGCCCGTGGGAATTTTGGGATTTTTTTTCGTAGCACAACCAGTCACTCTTTGAAGAACCTTCATGCCAAGTATCACATCCGTACACTCAAGGAATAAGATTTTTCATACAACTAAAAAGTCCTATAATTCCCGTTCCCGTAGGAATTTCGGGAATTCCTTCCTTAGTGCACCCCTACATCCCCTAAAGAATGTATGTTCCAAATTTCTGCTCTCTACGCCCAGTAGTTACGGCTGTACGTTGTCTGTCAGTCACTCAGTACCTCAGTCACTCAGTCAGTAACGGAACAGTTTTATATATATTGATATAAGATTTGGATTGTAATTTCCATTACATCTTATGTAATTTATCTAATTTTTGCTAAAAAAATTGCTTGTACCTTGAACAAGTATTTTTTAACTAAATGAAGAAATGAAACAAGTATTTTTTTATTTTATTTTCGAAATTGTTTTGTTATATTCTACATTTTCATATCGTACTCAATTGTAATTTGTTAGAAGAGTAATTATTAAAGAACCACCCAATTGTAATTTATTATGCATGATATGTGTACCTTAATATGAATGTACATTTAAATTTTACGTTTTTAAGATTGTTTCGTGTTGTATGTATTGATGTATCATTCTTTGTTAAACCAATAAAGGAAAAAAAAATGATTCTAAAGTTAAATGTGTTTGTTTCAGGAGACGTACACGGACGTGCCGGTGGCGCCTGCGGCGGCGGAGGCGCACTGCCACTGGCGGCCGCCCGCGGAGCCCCCCAGCGCGGTGCCGCAGCTGTGTATCGCACTCGGCCTGTGCGCGGTTTTTATGGTAGGTTCTTTTTCTTTAAGTTTAATGGCAACCAGCCGTCGATAATAGGCGACGTGCTATTACTGCCAGTATCACGCGATGAGATAGACACGGTATTAGAGATGTTCTTTAAAATCAATTTGACATGACAGGTTGGGCGCGACGTAGACCGGACATTGAGATACCTACAAAAACTAGACAACACTATTATTACCATCAACAACAAACGCTATTATTATACAATTAGTAAGATATACATATAATACAACAATTCACTAACTACATATGTACATAGAGATATTAAAATCTCGGATATAGGTTGCTGGTCAAGTTACAGCCCTAATGTTGCGTACAGATTGCTAGTAATTTGGACTTCTAGTGCGCAGAATGTTACATTACAAGTTCCATTACAGCAGTCTGTACGCACCATTAGACCGATACACATTGGTAATATGCAATGCAACCAATACTCAACAAAAAAGGCGCAGTTCGTGCGCGAAACGTCTGAATCATGACAATTGATTGCATTTCATGTTACATACCTATATTACTCAAATCTGTACTCAGCTTAAGAAACACAAATCATCAAAAATCAACCTAGTGCTAGTTGTTATAAGAACTCGCATATGATTGATTTAGTTTTTATATTATAAGGATGTTTCCGTGTTTCGGGGAGCACGTT
Source organism: Stenoptilia bipunctidactyla (assembly GCA_944452665.1). Taxonomy (NCBI): domain Eukaryota; kingdom Metazoa; phylum Arthropoda; class Insecta; order Lepidoptera; family Pterophoridae; genus Stenoptilia; species Stenoptilia bipunctidactyla. Next base: position 9,182,145 of record OX101741.1, on the reverse strand, counting down.
GATACAGTAGTCGTTAGTGTCTGCCAGCAGCTACTTTGCCATACCAAAAATTCTGACATCCATCAACCAGCACTACAGCAGCGCTGGGTGGTTTATAGCCTACACCTTCTAGTCATCCCTGGGGAAAGTCACACGGCCCTGCAGTGGGCTCACAAAATGGGTTGAGATGATAAATTAGGATGTGGCACATGACGCCCTGACCGGTGTTGTCGTTCCGTCAAAGACTAGTAAATTATTAAACCTGTTAAACTTTAGCTTGGTGGTCTAAAGTTAGATAATATTTAAAATGCTCAATTGTTATTAAATAACTGAAAAAATGTGCTAAATAAAAATCACCCGACCAGGACTCGAACCGGGGACCTCTCGTTTGCCGGACGAGTGCTCTTCCACTGAGCTACCGGGGCCTGGTGGTACGCCTCGAAATTACTTACCACATTTTTGCTTTTACGTTATATTGCTAACGTAGCTCCATCTAACTAATCGTATAGCTTTGCAGCTAAGATCATCATCATCATCATCACAACTCTTTGTAATGAGCCCACTGCAGGGCATGAGTCTCTCCCCTGGGTGACGGAGGAGGTGTAAGGCCATAATCCACCAAGCTGGCCCAGTGCTGGGTGGTGGATGTCAGAATTTTCAGGGCGCCAAAGTGGCTTCTGACAAACCCTAACGACTACTGTATACAAGTATACAGCACCCGGGACCGACTGCTTAACGTGCCCTCCGAAGCACGGAAGTCGCCGTGAGAAAATGAATGGTCGGCGGTCACCCATCCAAGCACCGACCGCACCAAATGTTGCTTAATCTGTGATATCGTATGATACACACAGTAACCACGGCGCCACGACGACTTCGCTAAGCTAAGATCACCCGAGACCAATTTCTTTTCAGAAATTGTGATTCCCAGTAAAAGATTTTTTTATTTAGCACATTTTTTCAGTTATATATTAAAAGTTAGATTTGCAAAACAAGGCGTCACACTACTACTCTTACTCTACTCAACCTTTACAGCAACACTTTTATTATCTTGTCATGTTCTCTAGAGCGTAACGGTTGACTTCAAATAGACCGTGTAGTGACGTCACAATTCTTATAGGGTTGTGTGCATTATAGCATAGTGCCTACAAAGGTGTATCCGTTGAGTTTTTTGAAGACTTCTAACGGTAGCAATGCCTCTTCGGTAACGCCTGAGTGGTTACCGTCGGTCATTGAGCGATGAAAGGCGTTTTAATTAACTTACTTTAATCTTCAGAAATATATAACGTGTTCTTTTTGATATCCCATAGGTAACTTTGAGGTTTGGTTCCTTACTAAAAAAATAATACGTTTGCCGTATGTGGTTCAAAAGTGCATATTTTCCAAGATATCATCAATATTATTTTTTTACACGTTTTGTAGTAATAATGTTTACATATTTGAAATGTGCTAACGAAGTTCTTTTATTTGATATCCTACACGAAACCATCAAGACTTTTTTAAAAGTCTTTACTATTATTATTTTTTAACTTTAACTTTGGAGTAATAATTTTTACATATTTTAGCTGTTCTTTTATTTGATACCCCACACAAAACCGAAAAGATTTTTTTTAGTTCTTCACTTTAAGTCCCCTAGAGGGCGCTGTAGTCAATTTAACATAACTTTATGTAACCTATAACCAGCGGACAGTGAAGAGGCTTCCAGCGACACCTCATTTGTCCAATTATGATTAGTAGTTTAGAAGTTTTGAGGGAACAGATGAACATCCATACCCACATACATACATACATACACGTCAAAAGCATAACCCTCCTTTTTGCTTCGCCGTAGTCGGGTAGTAAAAAAGGGATTGAAAATGCCACGTTGTCATACTTCTCATAAAGGTGTTTTACATAAGATGTTTTGACTTAATTGAATTATTTTGTATGAAAAACAAAAAAAATTATTCACATGTTATTTGATTCTATTACATGGTCCCATTAATACCCTAGAGTTATGGGAAATCAACAGGAACACCTTGTAGATTTAGGGTTGCCTACTTTTTTTTCTAGAAATACAGTATATTTAAGTCTGAAAAGAATATCAAACAGTATTTTGGAAAAATAAACAGTATTCAATTTATTTTATGTTTGAAATACATATTTTTAGAGCTTCTTGCACAAATTATTAAGTCTAGCATATACCTACAGTGTTTATTTTGTTATGCTGAAAACAGTATTTTGATTACTTTATTTTTGTTCAACAGTAAGCAGTATGATGTAGTTAAAAACAGTATAATACTGTTAAAAAAGTATGGCTGGCAACCCTATGTAGATTGGCCAACAGGTAACCGAACTGATCAGTGGATACATCACCGGATCTCTATCGTTCATGAGCTATAAGGGGTTATGATGATTTTTTTTTTGACATTGACTAATCTTGCGTTTGACCCCAAGCTCACGTGATTGTAAGTGAATATGAGGTCATGAAAGCCCATGGGTTCGGGAAAGAACTGGCTCTTCATAAGTCATTGTTGAATTAGATCACCTCCGGAGCGGTAATATTTGGCTGCAGATATACGAAGGGTGGTCGCTAGCCGGTCTGACCCTGATGGGATCCTACCACCAAGTGGAGGTCACTCGGACTAGTTGAAGTTCACGCCTATCCAGGAGTGGTAGGGCTAAGCCGACCCTGTACGGAGTAAAGCGTTTAGCGTTTTAATGTGTTATGATGATGATGATGAATGTGGTTTTAAAGGGTGACTGGTGACAAATTTGAGATATTGAAGGAGAGCACTCTGTACTCGATTCTAATAATTATTATGTAATAAAAGTAGGTAATTAATTTTTCACCAGAATTCCTCTTACAATTCTATACTAATATTATAAAGAGGATACCTTTGTATTTTTGTATGTTTGTATTGAATAGGCTCAAAAACTACTGGACCGATTTCAAAATTTCTTTTACCATTACTTAGAGGGATTCTTCCGAATCCGTATAGGCTACTTTTTATCCCGAAAATCCCGCGGGAATCGAAATTGCGCGGGTAAAACCGCGCGCAACAGCTAGTGAATAAATAAAGAGACATTACTACACTTTTCCCGACGCGCCGCCACAGTCAACAGCACACAGTAGTCAGGGTCGACAACCAAACTGTTTTAACAGTATTATACTGTTTTTCACTACATTATACTGTTTACTATTGAACAAAAAAAAGTATACAATATACTGGTTTCAACATAAAAAGGGTTTGCAAAGACGCCGAAACGTCGAGTAAAGATGTAAAATATAAATTATACGCGATTAATCCGGTTAAAAAGTAGTTTTATTTAAATTACGAATCGTGAAAACTTAAGACAATATTATGCTAGACTTTAATTAATAATTTGTGCAAGAAGCTCTAAAAATATGTGTTTAAAACATTAAATAATTTGAATACTGTTTATTTTTCCAAAATACTGTTTGATATTCTTTACAGACTCAAATATACTTTATTTCTAGAAAAAAAGTTGGTGACCCTACCGGTAGTGTTCCCGCCACACGCACACCACCACCTGCTAAGTTGTATTACGCTTATGTAATCATTCGTTGCGTAGGTACCTAATGAATTCTTTAACTTTCGGTTAAGTTTACTCAGTAAATAATTAATAATTATATTTTATTTTATTTTCTTCTCTTCATGTATCTCAAACACGTCCTCGAATTTCTAAAGTGACCCATCAGTCACTCTGTGTAATGATTGATTGCCCAACAGGTCTGCGAACTGATCGGCGGATATATCGCTGGATCTCTGTCAGTGATGTGCGACGCAGCGCACATGTTGAGTGACTGTGGCGGCTTCGCACTTGCCCTGCTGGCCTTCCACTGCGCCAAGCGGAACCCTGACAAGTATATGTCCTATGGATACAAGAGGGCAGGTGAGGAAAAATATTGATTACTAGCTTTATCCCGCAACTTCGTATGCGCTTAACTACCCTTCTCGTGGAAATTTCAGAAACTATACAACCAGACACCCACTGAAAGAACCTTTATACCAAGTATCACATCCATGCACTCAAGGAATAAGTTTTTTTCATACAAACTAAAAATCATACATTTCCCATTCCCGTGGGAATTTCGGGAATTCCTTTCATAACACAACCAAACACACATTGAAAAACCTTAACACCAAGTTTCACATCGGTGCACTCAAGGAATAAGATTTTTCATACAAACTAAAAAGTCCTATATTTCCCGTTCCCGTGAGAATTTCGGGAATTCCTTCCTTAGTGCACCCCTACATCCCCTAAAAAATGTATGTTCCAAATTTCAGCTCTCTACGCCCAGTAGTTACGGCTGTACGTTGTCTGTCAGTCACTCAGTACCTCAGTCACTCAGTCAGTAACGGAACAGTTTTATATATATTGATTGATTGATGATTAATTGATTAATATAAGTTGCTAAAGTCATTAGCAGCTCTCATACGATTTTTAAAATTGAAAATGAAATGAAAATATACAGGTATGTTTGTTTTCATTGAATAAATTCAAAACCACTACAACTTAGAAAAAAAACACTCTTTATCTAAGATTTTTCCATCATAACAGAAACCTGGAAATTGGTTGGGAGCGAAATGAAAACATAGAATGTGCCAGCTGCTTCTCTTCCCGGGCATACTATAAAAGTCAGTTAAGGGACCGAAGTTTTGTTAGCGTTTTTGCGGGCGATAGGCTGACCCCCTGTCAATGTAATAGTGTCTCTCCATCATAATAATACCTCCAAATTTGACAAACGTGACATCAGTGTTTTCAAAGCCTCTGGTGTTCTGCCTACCCCATTAGGGATACAGGCGTGAAGTTATGTACTATGTATGTTTGTATTGTTGGATTTTTTTTGGATATGCTATCTTAAATATTAGATTGCCAAATATCTTGTGAACTTTACCTATGTTTGGTATAAGCCGGCAATGAGCCAGGTTATTTTTAGACATGCGCGCTGTATAATCGACCTCGTAGTAATAAAATCGAAAGTATAAATAAATAGGTATAATTTTACTTTATAAAAACTTTCCCCCTTTATTTCATTATACAAAATCTAAAGTTTTGGCATAATGAAGGTAAGAGGGTTTGATTCTTCCAAGGAAAAAATACTTTCACCTAAAACTGCTGATAAAAGTATTCGCTTGCCTCTAGCTACGTTCATGGTGTCAATTATCATCTTTGAAACCAGTCATTTTTGCATTATTTAATATAATCATCATGATATAACGTCCAAGTTATATTTCAGTCAAGAAATAGTTTCCATGGCTCTAGTGAAATCAAAAAATTCAACATTTTTGTCGAAGTGTCGGCGATTCCTGATTTATACACAGTCCAAGTTCGATCTTGTACAGTGTTTTGCTGTCACTTTTTATAACTTCATAGTTCACGTAATACTTGGGGTTCAGCGCCGGACACAGACTATCTATGATGCATTCTTTAATCAGTGCGCACAGGCAGTGCAGCGTACAGAAATTCCGAGCGTACACTTTGGTTTGTGGCATTATACAGGGTCACTGGTGACAAATTTTAGATACTGAAGGAGAGCACTCTGTACTCGATTCTGATCATAATTATGTAATTAAACGACACATGGATTAAACAAACATAATACTTTTTTTTTTTTTAATTATCGTAAAGAATAACAATATTGGTACTGTCCGACTTTTTGATGAGAAGTATATAATTAAAATGATAGGCAACTATAATTAATCAGGCTTAAAAATAAAACAATAAAATACAATAATTATTTTTATTCATTGTAATCAAAATCTGAATCCAACAATGGAATGAATCGTCAGAGTCACTGGTATCGCTGTTTCAAAAATTCCAAAAACTCAATTATCAAAACCACCAACAACCGTTCGATTGACAACAGTGACACCAGAATAAGTTGCCATATAAAAAGTATGCAAAAAACCCCATTGTCTACTTTCGTTAGCCAGACTCTAACTATAGTGCATTCGCGATAAGAAAATAGTGACGTCATTATATTCCGCCGGCCACCATCCAATTAGAATGCTAAAAATTGTAAAGATAGGTCGCTGTGAACTAGACTTTCTAAATTCTAGCTGGTGGCCGGCGGAATATAATGATGTCACTATTTTTTCATGGTTGTCTGTAAGAAATCGCTCGTCAGCGATAAGACCGCCTAGTAGTACTTACTCAACACATTGTTTTTTTTCTCATTTACTGTCTGTGCTGTATACTGAAGTGTAAATAAATAAAAATATTTTCTTAACGCGAACGGACTATACGTGGCTTAGCTTTACGCACCATGCAAACTTTTTGTGCGCTGCAGACTCTATCACACATATTCCGTATATTATTAGGACAAATAGGACACAAGTTAATAAACTTACTTTCTGGGCACATAGTTGGTATGTCAGTCTGGGCAACTATGACTACATACATACATAAGGCGAATACTGAATGCCTGTCTCCCTTTGGTTTAGGCACGAGGAACTCTACGTTAATTAAGAATTATGTTTAATTGTTATTTGAAAGTGTTTCGTATGCTCTGCAACTTAAGCTCCATATCTCCTCATTCACAGAGGTCCTGGGCGCCATGGTATCCGTCCTACTTATCTGGGCGCTAACAGCTGTGTTCGTATACGTGGCGTGGGTGCGCGTGCGGTCGGGGGAGTACAACGTGCGGCCCGATGTGATGCTGGCGGTGTCGGGCGCGGGCGTCGCCTTTAATGTGGTGTTGGCCTGTGTACTGCACTCCTGTGCCGCGGATATCGGTGAGGAATTGCTCTGTTATTGTCTCTAGGTCTAATAACAGGGAACGGCTTGTGGTAATCTTCGCTACTGCTGTAAAGATGCTCTTCTGCACTGCAAATACCGGTGAGACCCTATTTGGAGAAACAAAAAGATGGAACTTATCTCTTCTTTAAGTAGACAGAACCTCTGTCTCCATTCCAGCTTTTTGTATATCATATACCGATGAGTAACCTTCAACGTGCTACATTCTTGCATTGCGGATATTGGCGAGAAACTTAATATCGGATCATTTTCATTTCATAGACTTAACAACGACACTCCTGTGCAGCGGATATCGGTGAGAAACTGCTCCGTAATTGTCTCTAGGTCTTGTTGGAGGCTGCACTCCTGCGTTAAAGATATCGGAGACGCCAGGACCATTTTGTTTAGGTGGTGCTCAAAAAGTTATGAATCATCTCCTTTTCACGCAGAGAGATGCCCTTAGGGAGCATCTCTCTGCGTGAAAAGGAGATGATTAACAGACATACAGATATACAGATGATATCTTATAACAGACATAACAGTGATGCTGGCTATATCGGGGACGAGAGTAACCTGCATCGTGCTGCATTCTTGCGTTGCGGATATTGACGAGAAATTGTATTAAGGTCTTTTACTTAATCTTACGTCTGGACGGTTTGTTGGGGGTAATTTTTAGTTCACAGACTTAACAACTGCACTCCTGCGTCGCGAACATCGGTGAACAAGTGTCTTTTAACAGTAATTTCAGTCTTTCATTATTTTAGTCTGCAACATTATATAGGCGTCAAATGTTTGCACCGCCTTAATATCTGCTGATATTAAGTCTTGGTAATCTGGGCGCTAACAGCAGTGTTCGTATACGAGGCGTGGGTTCGCGTGCGGTTGGGGAGTACAGCGTGCGGCCCGATGTGATGCTGGCGGTGTCGGGCGCGGGCGTCGCCTTCAATGTGGTGTTGGCCTGTGTATTGCACTCCTGTGCCGCGGATATCGGTGAGTCGATGTATGCTTTGCTTTAGGTCTTACAATTTAGGACACTTAACTATGCACTCCTGCGGTCGTGACTTTCTGTGTCGCATGTAAAGAGTTATGATCAGACACCTACTAAAAAGCTGCACTCTTTTGGTAAGGATATCGGTTGACTTTCAGGAAAAGTTTAGTTTACATTAGTTTACGTGGCTTCCAAAAACTTGGAAAACATACCTTTTCACGCTGACAGAATCTGGAGGAATTCAAGCTTTAGGGCGTTTCTTGTAAGATCCAAATTATATATGGCCTAAAAATTGTGTCCAAATTTCAGTGAGTTCTGTATCTGATAACTTAGGAACGGCGGTGTATATTTTTGGGGCATTTTCGGGACATACTACTGAACAGCTGCACTCCAGTGCCGAGGATATCGGTAAAGGAATGCTCTGTAGTTAAAAGGTGTTTAAAGTGTAATGTAACATGCAATGCAAGCAATTCTCAACAGAAATAGACACACTTCTTCCGTGCGAGTCGTTAAAATCATGAGATGACCAATGTGTACAGTCACAATAATATGTCTTATCTGTGAAAACTGATTATTGGCCTTTTTTAACTTATTGTTTTAACTATATGAAAAACCTAGCTGTAAGTTTTCCTGTAATATATAAATATATACATTTTCGTTGAAATTTGAACCTTATCACAACTGAATAAGTTGCGAAATGTGTACATATTAATGCACGTGCGTGTACCCCCCTTGACTCTTCCTTTACAAAAATCTTCTAATTTCGTTTCCAGCGCACCATCACTCGCACGGCGGGTCCGGCGATCACAGTCACGCGCACGCGCACAGCGAACCGCGTCGTTTCCGCCTGTTCGGACGCGACCAACACAAGAACGGGGTTATCAACGGAGATTATAGTATGAAGGACCTGCCGGAGGCCGAGACGAGTGTTGTTGAGAATAAGACCAGGTATTTGGCAGTTTTTTTTATTGCATATATATATTATTTGGATACAATATTAATCGTCACGTTTACCAATTGACATAATTACTGTTATTTTGTGACATTAAAAACAGTCACAGTCACCGATAATGTTGCTTGTAACAGCACCGAAATATCGCACGCAACAAAAATTTTTGTTGCGTACCGGTCAGCTTTTAATTGTAAAATTTCTTATATTCTATATTTGTTTTTATGACTGATTGTTAATAAATAAATTAACTCTTTAAAAATAAATACTTTAGATGTGGTCCCGTGTAAATTAAATGGAGAAGAAAACGAAAAGCTCTAAATAGATGTCGCGCTTCATACGCTTGACCCATTACAAACTGTAAAATGAACAAGTTGTTATCGAAATTGCTTGTTCAGTGTTTTTTTCGACCGACTTTCAAAGAGGATACTTCATAGTTGGTCCTATATAAATTTAATCGAAATTGGTTGGGTACTTCATTGAAAATTTCAAAGTAAGTTATGAAACAATATTTATGATTTCGGAGAATGTTTACGTGACTATTAGTCAGCCAAAGTGTTGACGTGAAGTCGGTTTTTTAATTGCTCTGCGTTCGTTGATGGTAAATGTATATAATATTTTGTTTTTCTGTATCAAAATGTGGATCGTAATATGTACGGTTGAAATTAAAAGTGAAGGCATAGTGGCATATTGCCGCAAGGGCTATAATTTCCTGCACGATCATCGACTGAGTCACATACTCATTAATTTAACTAATTTAAGATGTCTGTCAGTGTAATGAGCACCTCATCAAAGCGTTTAAAATTCTGATCGGTAAATCACTATTTATTTATTTTATTTATTTATTAAGCTATTGCATAGCTACTATCTCGGGCCGTGAGCGTGGGGACCGAATCCAGAAATTCCGTAACGAAAAAAACCTAACACCCCGCACTCCGACCGGCACAGCGGTGATACTTTGATTTTTTATCGGTCACCACGCTCAAAGTGTAACTTGAATTAATATTAAAGAAAAAAAAACAAAGGAAAAAAATACTGCATTAATAAAATAAATAAATAATTATAACTGCATAAGTTGATAAAAAATGCTATGCAATAGCTTTACCGCGGCAGTCTCCGAGTGCCACATGTCTTTTTTATTTATCTATCACAATATCCACAGCTCTTATACATATTTATTAATTACACTTAATTTTACACTGACAGCCAGTTACGGATATACAATTTTTATATATTGCTTCTATTACCTCTTTCGAACTTAGCGTAAACTATGTCTCCATTTTTGACTTCGACTATACATTTCCACAAAAGCTTAAATTAAATACATCTACAACCAAAGCAAGCGTATATCTCGGAGAAACTGTGCTTATCCATTTTCCATAAAAGTAATGACAACGCAATGACGCATTAGACGACCGGCTGGTGTAACGGTAGTATACATTGTCTTCTATGACAGAGGTCCTGGGTTCGAATCCCGGCGGCGGCGGATATTTGTGTGATGAACACAGATATTAGTCGTCAAGTCATGGATGTTTATATGTTTATTTAAGTTTATTCTTATAAAAAATATGTATTTATTCAATATGTATGTTTAAATATTTCTTAAGTATATCAGTTATCTAGTATCCAGAACACAAGTTCTTTAAGAAACTTAATTTAGGCTAGATAATGTTGTGTGAGTGTCAGAAATATTTATTTATTTATTTCTATTTTTTTTATATAAATCACTATAAAATTAACTTCTAGTATGGTATTCGACAGTTGTTATGGGTAGAGTTGTAAGAAACTCGAGTTTTTTAGTCTTCATTTCGAGACTTGAGTCATTTTTCAAGATTAGGACTCGTTAGTCACATTGAGTCGGACTCCTTTGAGTCTTCCGAGTCCTTTTGAGTCCTCCATACTTCTGTATGGAGTTCTTTGAGCTAGACTGAGTCATGAACTTGAGTTGGTGTATTATATTATCCAATGTTGTGCGGTGTTTGCACCACTCTGTTAAAAAATGGTTTACTAACGTCACCCCGTGTTGGTACGTAACAAAACCTCCGAAAACTATTTTCGGTATTATTTTCAGTCCGATTATAGCAAATGAAATTAAATTGACCTTAAAGTAAAAGTTGTGTTGAATCATGTAATTCTAATTTGGTCTTTAAGTTTTATTAAGTTGTTTTATTGCAAAACTGTAGGTATGGAGGACACAGTCATTAGGTCTTTTAAAAAGACTCAGTCTTTGAGTTCTTTTTGGCAGGACTCAAGTCTATTCAAAAGACTCCAAATTCTAAAAGAACTTGAGCTCTAAGTTTTATTTTTAAGACTCAAATCTTGAAGAAAAGTCTCAAGTCTTATTAGATAGGACTCCAAGAGTCGAGTCTTTTACAACTCTAGTTTTGGGTCAAGCGTAATCAGCGCCTCTAATGGAATAAGTCGGCAGTTTTCTACCCCATTAAAATCACTAAAGCAATAATAAAAACACAGCGGTTCTTCGGCCCATGTTTTGATAAGGACTTAAAAAATATGGAGTCAATTTGTCAATGGTTTGCATTCGTTGAATAAATTCTTAAATAAATATATGTTAAATTATTCATTAGCATTAATTTACGACGAGAAGTTTCCAATCATTTGGCTATTCGTGAAGGTTAAATACTTAAGATTGGTGTTACATACTTTGAATAACAATTACATTATTCTATAATCTATACATATAAATAAAATTGGAGTGTCTGTAATACTGAAATAACCGTTTTTTACTACATGCATATAAATATATACACGGTACATACACCTAAATATATTTTTTTAAATTTTTGTCTGTCTGTCTGTTTGTTCCGGCTAATCTCTGAAATGGCTGGACCTATTTTGACGGGACTTTTATTGGCAGGTAGCTGATGTAATGTGGAGTAACTTAGGCTATGTTTATTTTATAGACATAAAGCAATGTTGCAATGTCCAAGAAGTACCGTCCAGTACCGCGCGCAGCTCATGCTCATGCCCGGTACAAGTCGCGGGTACAGCTATTGTCAATAAAAATATAACCTAATTTGGAATAAGTAAAAGTAAAATGTATTAAATGTATTAAGATAGTATGATACAGTGGAATCCGTTTATAATGACATCGAAGGGAAATAAGAAGCAAGTCCATACTAAACGGACGTCATACAAATTATAGGTACTGCAAGAATAAATAAACTGTTTAAGTTAGTATGTGATTTATTTTAATAGAGAGGAATAAAATAGAGATAAATCAAAGTAAATATTAATAAGTAGACTCAATAAGTAAATCTACGCTCTGAGGCTCAAATCAAAAAAGCGCTTAAAGTCTTTGGGTATAACGTGACTCTCCCGAACACTGCCAAAGATGTTAGAAATCATACGGTCGGTCACTATAAGCAGACAAAATTTGATAAAAAAAGGGTCACAATAAGCGATATGTCACTATACGCAAAGTCATTATATCCGAGTTAGCTATATAATTTATATGAAAACCAAACTTCTCTGTGTAAACACGTCATAATGAGCGGTTGGTCAATATAAGCGGAGTCATAATAATCGGATTCTACTGTAATTAAAAAAAAACTAAATAAATTAAGAATAGACTGTCAGGCGAAACGAAGTTCGCCGAGTCAACTAGCAATATAATAAAGATAATCGATTTGTTCGTTTGAACGTCATCTTTTATTATTGGTGACTGATACCACAATCTCACCTGATGGTAAGTGAAGGTGAGGTCAAAGATGACAGCGTTGGGGCACGGTACTACTATATTCAGTATTTCAATTTCATACAAACAGATGAAATGCGAGCTATACCTACGTGGCTCGATCTCGGCATGCGGCTAGTCGCGAGTGTCTGCATGCCAAAACAATCGTTAATTGAGATTAACGTTAAAATGCAAATTTTTTGTGCTTTAAATAATGCATCACTTCGTACGTCTCAGTCGGGGTGCAAGTATTTTTCAGTTGCTAATTTATAAGACCGATTTGATATTCAACGTAAACACGGTTTTTTGACGCAAAATTGCATTTTTCTTAAACACTTGCTCAATTTACAAAGTAGGTATGTTACTTGTTGATGTCACAAAACGAAGGGGAAGTAAACACAAAGTGGGCAAATTCAAGCCTTCAGTGTGTAAATTACATACCCTATCACATTTGAACGGACCGCGGCGCGACGGGCGGTGCTGTAGGCATTTATTTCAAAGATGCGGCCGAGTTGAAATACCGTTGAATAAATGTACCGTGGCTGGGGTTTCGGAATTACACCTCAAAGGAAAAACCTCTAAAACGTACCGTCGGATTTAGTAAATTCTTTTCGTAAACAACTTTTGAGAAGGAGAGAATATTTATTTTTGATTATTTATTTTTGATACAGTTACGAGTAAAACCGCATGAAGCAATTAGTACTTTATGTAATGCGGTAATTTATTAATTTATTTATTCTTCATTGTACACATGGAGTAAGAAATAACTTTATTAAAAATATAATAGGTACAGTGCACAATAGGCGGCCTTATCATCTACAGAAAATCTCTTCCAGACAACGTTCAAGGATAGGATAATTTAAAGTGACATAATTTAAAAGATACATTTTAGAACTTAAAAACTAAAGAACTAAATACATATAAATAATATATTAATACATAATAGTATATTATGTAACAAGTGAGCGAAGTTGCTAATTACAGTCGAGGCTAATGAATAATGAGCCGAGACTGTAATTAGCAACGCTCACGAGTTACATACGACGTTTTTCAACATACTTGTGAGTAAAAGACAGACATACGTGATCATAAAATAACAAACACACTTGATAACAAAGCTGTGAATTGTGATTGAAAAATGGCGCCGAACCTCGCGCATGCGCGTAGGTTTTTTTTTCCGTCAAATGTGTCAATGTCTGTATAGCATATACAGCCTATTTTAAGTGAAAATGTTTAATTTAGAGTGGTAAATGCAAATATTTTAATATTTTATGACAAATGATTGTAAATTGTGAGTAATTTGTTAATATACAAATTTTTTTTACTAATATAAGGCGCAAACATTTAAAAATGTATATGGATTTGAAGTGGTATAAAACCTCTTTGTTGTTTCTGAAAATATTTACTGTATAACCCGGACAAAGGTACAATTCAACTTTGTAGGATTCATTATATTATGCACTAGGGTATAATATATTATGCACGCGTGACTTATAGCCCAGTTTATAGTTCTAAACTCAATAGAATAACGCTCACTTTACGAGCAAGTGTGTTGAAAACACTGTAGATACATACATATAAGTATACTAAATAGTATACTTTGATATAATAATAATATAATAGATTACTATGTCATAGATTTTCCAAGAAAGTGTGTCTTAACCAGTCTTTTCAATGTGTTAATTGTTGAGCCTGTTTGATCGCAAGAGGCAGTTCATATAATTTATAGCGTAATATATCTTCGATTGAATAATGATGACAATACTGACAAAAGACACTGTTAATACTAGTATTATTGTATTCTGCTCACGATTAATTCACTGGTATAAACTTTTCAAATAGCTGTCAGATTATTCAACTTCTAAAAAGAGAAGGTTTTCTATTATGTATGCTTTTAATATCTTTGTTACAAGATCTTGTGGATAATTATAAATCGATTTTTAATATTCTTGATTCATATGATAGAGGATACCTGGAGAGGTGGTTCAATATAAATTTCATCAAAATCGATTGAGCACTTCATTACAAATTTTAAAAGAGATGTATGAATACGGAGAAGAAATAGACAACCTTATACTTCAGCAAAAAAAAATATTTTTAATTAATGCTCTGCATTCGTTGATTATTTTCGATTTCGCGACCGGCTGGTGTATTGGTAACATGTACATTGACTTCTATGCCAGTGGTCCTGGGTACGAATCCCGGCGGGGCGCTGCGGTGGATACTAAGATATTAACCGTCAAGTAATGGATATGTTTATTTAAGTTTTTCAACTTTTATATATATTTTTTTAAGTTTATTGATAGTTAAAATTAAATATGTATGTATAGAGTATACAGGGTGACTGGTGACAAATTTTAGATACTGAAGGAGAGCACTCTATACTCGATTCTGGTCATAGTTATGTAATAAAAATTGGTACTTAATTTTTCACTAGAATTGCCTTTAAATAAAAAAAGTTCTGTGGGTCGCTGCCAACGCTAGTGTAAACATGCGTTGCGCAATCAATTGTTTAACTTTCGGTTAAGTTTACTCAGTAAATAATAAATATTTATTATTTATTATATTTTCCACCTTCTGTATGATCTCAAACTATCACGTCGTCGAATTTCAAAAGTGACCCACCAGTCACCCTGTGTATCTTAAGGATATTTGTCCGATACCTATAATTTAAATTCCTTAAGAAATTTTATTTGGGCTAGATAATGTGGTGTTAAGACAGTATGCGTGGTCGGGTGTTTGTATTTTTCTCTTTTTTCAGGAATATAAATCTCCGAGCGGCCCTCATCCACGTCATAGGAGATTTAATTCAGAGCTGCGGGGTGTTGCTCGCTTCCATACTTATTAAGTTTTATGTAAGTATTGTTTATTCTATAAGTTGTAGCAAATATGTTTTGAAATATACATACATAACGTCACGCCTGTATCCCTTATGGGGTAGGCAGAACACCAGACCATCTGATGTCACGTTTGACAAATTTGAAGGTATTATAAAGATGGAAAGAGACTATTGTAGTGACAGGGGGTCAGCATATCGCCCACGAAAACGCCTTTAAAACCTCTGTCCCTTAACTGGCTTTTACAGTATGCCCGGGAAGAGAAGCAGCTGGCATATTCTACATTTTTCTTTCGCTCCCAGTCCAGCATGGAAGCAACCTCTAGTTTTGAAATGTATTACTAAAAATAGCGATTCATAAGTACCTACCTAATGTAATAACTCCTTATAAAACTGTCAACCTAGGAGTCACCAGTGTAATTTTCAAGAAGAATATCCCGCTAAACAAAATAGTGCGTAAGTTAGGGCTGCCGACTTTTTTTCTAGAAATAAGGTATATTTGAGTCTGAAAAGAATACCAAACAGTATTTTAAAAAAAAATGAACAGTATTCAATTTATTTAATGTTTTAAACACATTTTTAGAGCTTCTTGCACAAATTATTAATTCAAGTCTAGCATATAAAGCGTTTAGCTTTTAATGCTGAAAACAGTATTTTGTATAGTTTATTTTTGTTCAACAGTAATCAGTATAATGTTAAAAACCATAGGCAATCCTAACGTAAGTATCATAATAACAGAACACACGAATCGATTAAGTTCTGTGATGGCGCTGCTGAGTCGTGTTTAATTGTGTAGCGACATCTAGTGACGCGCCATAGAACGACGACGACACGACGAAACTCCTACATCGCGCTATTAAAGTTTATATAGCGACTAGCATATATACGACATCCCGACATCAATCGTCGGGCCGTGGGCCATCCCTTTTCTGGGGATTGGGAACGAACACCTTGTTCCCAAAATTGTATGCTACGGTACCCCTAGTACCGCTGGTAATTTATTAACTTAATTAATTAGAATCTAGAGCAGGAGTCCTCTAAAAATCTTAATTAAGCTAGATAGACAACCACTTTGGCGATGGGGTAACACTGTCTGCCTCAGACGCCAGTGGTCGCGGGTTCGATTCCCGCACGGCACAAGAAAAAATGTTCCGGGTCTGGGCATTTATCTATACAAGGAATTCTTTTTGATATCCGATAACTTTGAGGTTTTGTTCCTTACTAAAAAATAATACTTTTTGCCAAAGAATATTTGGTTCAAAAGTGCATACTTTCCAAGATATCATCAATCTTCATATAATGAGTTCATAAATTATCACCCTTGTAAAATTTCTTTAACATTCATTCAATAGACGCGTGTCACTGAAGCCATACAATAAACAACAAAAACGTTTTAAACGTTGAGAAACGTTACATACAATGTACAATGCAAAACGTTGTGAACTGTACCTGTGCATAGCGATAAAAGAGATAGAAAATTCCACGTTGTCATATTTTGCATAAAGGTGTTTTACATAAGATGTTTTTACTTAATTGAACTATTTTGTATGAAAAATAAAAAGAAAAATTTACATTGAAAAAGAAAAATTATTCACATGTTATTTGATTCTATTACATGGTCCCATTGATGCCCTAGAGTTATGGGAAATTAAAAGGAAAACCTTGTGTATGTGTTTATATGCCAGGTTCCCTCCTATTTCGCTACATGGTACCCCATATCACAAGCTCTGATTACTTTGGGGCCATGTAGTTGGTGTGATTGTCTGGGGATTATATTTTTACTTATTTTTTACTTATATAATAGTGATTGTTAGAAATATCATGTATTTATTGATCTCATTCACTCCCATAGCCTGATGCTAAGATAGTGGATCCAATCTGCACGTTCGTGTTCAGTTTTCTTGTGCTGCTGACTTCAGTCGGTGTCGTGAGGGATGCCCTCTCCATGCTCATGCAAGGAGTACCCAAAAATTTCAGGTGAGTTTCAAAATCAACGACAATTAGAGAAACTTGACTTTTTGATATGCAGGGCACCTCAAGGAAAAGTACCTTAATTATCGTAGATGGATATTTTTTTAAATATTAATAATTCTGCATTAAAAGATTTCCTATGAACTACTTGCTTCGTCCGGAATCGAAACAACTTTAATATGAAAAAAAAAAAAAACAATTTTTGTGACGTCAATCGAAAGAATATAAAAATAATTTATTCATCTAAAGTAAGTATTTTAAAATAAAGGAACGACGTGAAATTAAGCATTTTAATTAAATTTAAACCATACATGAAACTGCTGAAGTCAAAAAAGTGGAAATGCATGTGAAATATTAAAATGCAGAATTACTAATATTTATTTAATCTTTAATTTGTCTTCAACCACTTTTAACTACAATCATTAAATTAATAGTCATGCAGTTGTATTATACTATATTATTTTAGTACAAAAATAGAAGAGGCATGAGAGCTGTTTTCACGTTAATTTAAGAACTATAGGTAATTTACGGAATTACAATTATTTTTAAACGTATTATTGCGATTGTTAAAATATGTTGTAGCAGCCAAGCTAAATACAGGGTTAATTTTAATTAGCGCATTACCTCTTAAAGGCAGGCCCTCCACATACATCCCAACAACATTTGTTCTACGAATTTTAAAAATTCATAATAAAAAAAAAACTCCCATTCAAAAAATATTTATTGTCTCTAAACTGGCGTTACTCTATTTCCACTTATTCCACGCACCTTGCATCACGCCACGAAAAATTTGTTTGTTTTTCTTTTTGGTTATTATTTATCAAGATTTGTAAAAAGTCGTAGAACAAATGTTGTTGGGATTGATGTGGACAGGCTGCCACTAAATTTAAATAAACCCTTAATAAACTTTTTAAAGTTATTAGTAGTCAAATGATATTATTATATAAGCCTGTTTTTATCTCAGTGAGACCAATATTTTTCGAGTTATGTCGTTTTTTGTAAACGCACAAAAAAAATTAACACAAACATCAAAAGTAAACGTAGAAGGGTTTGGGACATTTGTGTATAAAAAAAGTTTTATTGAACGTTCCTCGAATATCATCAGTTCATAACCGGTACCTATACACGGCTTATAATAAATTTGGGTAGCTTGGTAGAAATCACTTATCGATAAAGCCATCCTGTGTATCTTGAGATTATTTCCTTGTAACCTTATTGCTTTGGATTTGTTGTTTTGCACTATCGAACCAACTGAATCATGACCCACCATAAGCTCATTTTGGCAAACCATCCAAATGTTAGTAGGTTGAAATTCGCTTGAAGGGTTTTCTTGGTGACGAACTTGTTATCATTTCATTCGACACTGACATTTACGGAGTACCTACAGTTACGCGATAGACCTTACGAGTTTGACCGTTTCAAACGAATTTTTAGCTAAGTGGGTCATGATTTAGTTAGTTCGATAGTACATTGAGATTATTTCCTTGTTATTTTTTTGGATCTTGTTGTTTGTCCAATAATAATAAATATATTTAACTTACAGATATCGCGAGCTAGTGACATCTCTATCCGCTCTAAGCGGAGTCCGCCATGTTCACTCAGTCCATGTGTGGTCCCTGGCCACACACCATACAGTGCTCACCGCGCATATTGCTATAGGTAAGTCAATACAAAATAGATTTTATTATTTTTGTATTGCATTAGAGTTTAAGTTAGAGTTAAGTTAAGTTGGAGTTAGAGTTAAATAACACATGTTCAGGAATATCTTTATCTTGGCCAATTAGTGTCATTCCAGGCCAGACAAGATAAAGAGATCGATAGACGAATCGAAAACGCGTGGAAAAGCTATTGGGCTTTGAAATCCTTTATGAAGGGAAACCTTCCGTTAGTACATAAAAGGAAATTGATGGACATGTGTATACTCCCCGTTCTCACATATGGTGCACAAACCTGGTCTTTGACAGAAAATCAAAAGTCCAAGCTCAGGGTTTGCCAGAGAGCAGTGGAGCGTAGTATATTGGGAGTAAAATTAACTGACCGTGTAATAAACACCACGCTGCGCTCCAATATCAATATCACGGATGTCGCCCTGAAAGCTGCCAGGCTTAAATGGGATTGGGCAGGTCATGTTTGTCGAATGTCAGAAGATCTTTGGGCTAAAACAACAACCGCGTGGCATCCTGACACCAAACGACGTCGCGGACGACCACGCCGTCGGTGGAAAGATGATCTGGACGCATTTAGCCCAAACTGGCCCGCGGAAACAGCTGATCGCCTAAGGTGGAAAGAGAAAAGGGAGCCTTTGCCCAATTTTGGGACACCCAGGGCTAGTAATAATAATAATAATTAGAGTTTGAATATCTTCCATGCTAGACTGGAAGCAAAGGAAAGGACACTGACATTTACTGAGTACTGAATTCGTACAGTATCTTAAATGTCTTAAGTGCATTATACGCGATAGACCTTACAAGTTTTAAACGAATTATCAGCGAAATTCGTCATGATTCAGTACGTTCGATATTATATGATAAACCAAATCACAAGCTTTCTTTGAGCCATTCTAGTGTGATTTTGATTTATTGGAGATTATATGTATTTATTTCCCCACCCCCCAGACGAGCTCACAGACCCCGAAGCGGTCCTACAGTCGTGCCAGCAATTGGCCCGAAGTGAGTTCCCGGTGAACTCCGCCACCTTCCAAGTGGAACGGTTTTCCCCGGAAATGATGCGCTGTGGCGACTGTCATACGCCGGGGACGGCTGCGTGACAGATCAGTGTGCTGTCTGATCGGTGCACTTGGTGAGTTACTGTGTTTCTTCATACTTATATGCTATTGTCTTTTATAATTGATGAATCAGGCGTTACTTTGCGGAAATCCATGACATTGCTAATTCCAAGCACTCGTGATGCAGGATTTTCGTGCGTTGGTTCACCGCCTTTTCTACCTCAAGAAGCAAGGAATGCACCCTTGTGGTGTGGTTTGACGACCACTTTGGCGATGGGGTAAACCTGTCTGCCTCAGACGCCAGTGGTCGCGGGTTCGATTCCCGTACGGAACAAGAAAAAAATGTTCCGTGTCTGGGTGTTTATCTATTTATATTCTAGGTTCCCCCCTAGTTCGCTACATGGTATCCCATAACACAAGCTATGCTTACTTTGGGGCCATGTAGTTGGTGTAATTGTCTGGGGATTTTATTTATTTATTTATTATAGTTTAAAGAGTGTGTGTTCGTTGCATTCCTTGCTTCTTGAGGTAGGGAAGGCGGTGAACCAACGCACGAAAATCCTGCACCACTAGTGCTTTGGAGTCGCGGAATTTGCAATTTAACTCAGTTATAGCAGAGACTAGTAAAGTAAACAGACCTACAAGTAATTCCCGTATTCTGAGATTTTACTTTCAAAACTAAGGCAATAGAATTGAATGCATTTCAAAAATATTTTCCCTTAAAAACAAATTGAATAGTCACTTTTAAATAAATACAAAAGTGGACTCTTTAGTGTGAAGCTCCAATAATTCAAATATGCGTTGTGAAAACCATAATGATAACACCATTATTGATCACATATTTGTTCCATTTATAATTACGAACGTTTGGGAATCCGAATTGTTATGCTTAGAGCCCTAAAAAGGTCTCTTGGCATTTTCCCCTGGTATAAAAAGGTTCAAAAGAATGCATCTAGTTAGTATTTCGATTTATAAATAGGTAGGAAAGTAACAATATCTGCGTCGATAGACTTTGTGCATCTAACCTTGCAGCTATAGGATCTTCGTGGAAGTAGGTACAGTTTATTAGCTAGCTACGCAAATTATGTGTTATGAATAATACGTAATTTTATGCCTTGTTCAGCGCCATCTGTTAAAAGAATGATGTTTCTTTTGTATACTATTTTCATACGCCATCTGCCAAAAAACATATGAAACTGATCCATTTATGTGTAAATTCCATGTAAAATAACGTCGCCGAATCTTATTTTATGAGTAAAATTTATTTATTTTATATTTTTAAAAAGTACCTCAACATATTTGTTGATTTTAAAAGAAATTAATTATGATTTCATGGTTTCAATCGTCTGTAAGAGAGTTTCCAGGCTATCTGCCAGCGCCATCTACAAATAACACGGGATTTTGAGCTTTTTCCGTGACATTCCGTCATTGTTTATATGGTGATTGTCAGCCTATTTACTCGTCTAGTCTCTGGTTATAGTAATCAATTTTTATTTTTACTATTAGTGTCAACTAATTACCGGAATAATACCTTTGTTTGGCGAGCGTGTAACAATGTTAATAAATTAATAAAAGAATTTGATCTCGATTTGTTTAATAAATAATAAGTGTCAACACTTAGTATTTTTTTTTTCAAATAAATCGGAGTATCTAAGTATTTCTAAAATTAACTTTGTTTATCATAGCAAATGTATTAGTTATTAAGGAGTAGTTTGAAGTGTTATCTGTATTGCGTGTAGAACTGGATATTCGCTAAACATTTTGTTATTTATCGGTGAGGACAGTACACAGCTGATATTTATTGATGGGAAATGCAAACCGATTCGAAGACACCGATGCCGCTGATGAAATCGATTATTTAGAATGATATTGATATTGTGATATCGATTTTCTAACAAACATACATACGCGCGGACTGAATCTAGCGACGACCAATCTGGAACTTTGGTCGGGGTTTGGACACGCGAAGTACATGCATTTGCGTAATGTTTGTAGATGTATGTCTGTGGTTATAACATTAATATTAAGTAAGGACTGGACGTTTGCCTTCCAAATTACCTATTGGAAAGTCTATGGTGTTGAACGTCCATCTACAAGATTTATATCCGACACTCAGGAACAACGGAAACTGGTAGTTTATTCCTAATCCTCGGCGACCAGTATCAATAAGAAACTGTCAAAGCGCTTAGCTCGAGTTTTTAGAATATCCACTATGTAGGGATGGAAGTTCTGTCTGCGTCTGTTAATGCGATAATTTAGTTCGTTCAAAAATGCCCTTATGGGCTATTATATATGGCTATATAAGGCTATTCAGAGCCCACCCTACTCAGATAAAAATGAAAAACAATTTTTCGCTGAACTCCCGCCGTCTCTTCGATGTTGTTCGGAATTTGTTATACCATGATTTTATTAGTTGTAACACCGACATACATCTATACAGGGTTGATTTTTAGTCACCAGCCAAATTTAAATGTTAGTTTCTTTGATACGATATAAATATACTTGCATTTTTATTTTAGCATCGCTCAGTACAAAAAAGGAGAAATATGGAACCACAAACTGAATAAAACAGTCGCCGTTAATGGACATAGCTACTACGACGCAGCATTTCTTTGATAATACTAGATGTTTTTAGTAGCGCATAGTCATCTTTATTTTGACGGTAATTTAGTGTGACCATGTTAATATGTTAGCGGATATATTTATTTCTTTGTTAAAAAATAAATACTTTTTAGCAAAAATAGTTTCTATTAATGATACTTATTGTGTAAAAAAAATTTGGCTGATGACTACAAATCAACCCTGCAGTGCAATTACAGAACTTTATCGAATCGTACATTAACGAATGTTTACGAATGCTCGTATAGTATGGAGTCGGTTGAAAGTTTTGAGTAACATTGTAATTTTTTATTTTACAGATATTTATGAGTACAACATATTTACAAACATTCAAAATTAACAAGGCACACATTTATTTAAGCTGGCCGTGCGGCAATGGATAGATTTAATTTTTTTCTTAAAAGCCGTCTCCATACTATACGAACATTCGTTAACAAACGATTCGATAAAGTTCTGTGCTCGCACTGCTGTATAGACAACACAAATGCATGTACTTCGCGTGTCCGAACCGCGACCAAGCGTCAACTCAACTCATACTCAAATAGGTATAGGTATCATTCTTAATAATCGATTTTATCGGCGGCATCGGTGTCTTTGAATCGGTTTGTATTTAATATCACAAAACATCAGCTGTGACGTCACAGTAGGTGTTAAAAAGTCGGCACGCTTGGTTTCAATACAAATCGTTACACTTGCGTCATCTATGTAGATGTATGTCTGTGGTTGTAACATTTCTAGCTCTGCAATATTCTCTAAAGTCATATAACTTCTGTGTTCGAAGCACATTATCTAAATGTTAAATCAAAGACGACCACTTTGACGATGGGGTAGACCTGCCTGCCTCAGACGCCAGTGGTTGCGGGTTCGATTCCCTTACGGAACAAGAAAAAAAAATGTTCCGTGTCTAGGTGTTAATCTAAGTATTTATGTATTTATATTCTATGTTCCTCCCTAGTTCACTACATGGTATCCCATAACACAAGCTCTGCTTACTTTAGGGCCATATAGTTAGTGTGATTGTCTGGGGATTTTATTTTATTTTTTTATTATGGTAAAAACTGTACTTATTTATGGACGATGGCAAGTCACCGAAAGTGAAAGAAATGAAAAAAAATACTCTAAATGTATACACATGCACGAGACTATCTATCTAATTTTTATTTTTTTATTTTACAGAATCAATCAAACAAAGAAAATATCCAAAAAGTGTTAGAAAAATAAAAGATAAATGGTGCGAAGATATCACGGTAAAGTTTCAGTGCAATGTTAATAAATAGACTGCATTATATATGTAATTGAATAGTATTATTGATGATAATAAATTTCTAATTCATTGGTAGAATGTAAATAAGGATTTTCGAAGGGGATTCAAGGAGTTACTGGCAAATAGATTTTTCAGTACATTGAAAGTTTAACATGACGCGGACGATACTAACTTAACGATACTTCTAAATCTTTAGCATCTGTGCTAGCTTTCGTTTTTAAAACAAAAAAATCCTTAAAATGATTACAGCATTAAAAAGGCGAATAAAAACTGTTAAATATTTTAAATAAACTTTAGATAAGTCTTTTATTTATACAGCATAAGATTTCTTTAGATTTAGAAGAGTCAAGTTTCAATCAGTTATCAATCAAAAATACTATAATGATTGATAATTATTTTCCAATAACTCTTTGAGTAGCTTTCAAAAACGGAGCTTAAATTCGCATAACAAAAGACCATGGTGTATTAAAAATTAAAATTAAATAAAAAAAATGTAGCCAAATAATAAGTAAGCTAGTGCCAACGGTTTTTATTGTGTATATTTTTGAAATGTTGCATATTATTTAGGTATTTATAAATTTATATTATTATAGAACGCACACAAACGTTATGCTATTGGGCGAAAATTGTTCGTAGTTCGACAATTTATTGTTAATTAGACGTTTGTCGTATTAGTAAGATTCACAAAAGTAAAAAAAAAAAACATATTTTGACGTACTTATATTTCGTAGCGAGTAACAAGATTTTTGTGGAAGTCACATGGTCTTAAAACGGTTTATAACCGTGGTACCAAATCGTTCTAAAGGGTCATTCAACTATCTATATATATAACTTAGTAAAATGTCCGTGTTTAACTTTTTATGCCTGTGACTTCGTTTCTCTTAAAATCGTTGTAAAATTGACTTCTTAAAGTATAGAATATTAAAATCATCCAATCAAATAACCATATTAGTATTATTCGCTTACAAAATACATTAAAACATGTTGTAGTTGTTGGTATTCAGGTTCAAAAGTTGTAAATGTAAGAAATTGTTGTTGAATTACTAGATTAAAGCTCATTGCGTAACTTAATATATAGTAATTAGTATAAATTAAAACCATTAATGAAATTATGAGATCTATTTTAAGTTGTTTCAATTTGATTGAAGCATTTGGTTTTTATCATATGCAAACAAGTACACACTTAAAGTACAGATTTAGTTAATTTATCGTTTTTTTTCGAACCATAACTATTATAAAAATGACATGATAATGTAACTCACTTTTGGCTCTGTGATCATTTTAGTTGTAATAGTGTAGTGGCAATATTATTTTGCTTCTATGCAATTCTAGAAAGTGAAATTATTTATGCTCAAATAGTTTTAGTAAAGGTAAGTGTTATATTTGTAAATAAGGAACCATATTGTTTTTGTAACCAGGCATTTAGTAGGTACAAAATCTTAATATTACTAGAATGGTACCTACTTATTATTATCTAGTTATGAGTCAAAAAATAAATAGAAAACGGCAAAATGGTTGACCAATATCTATCTTTTTTTTGGAGCAGTCTCTTTTTATAAAAGATAAAAAAATCGTGTAGAATACAAACTATTGACTTCGATCTTTTATTTTAAAGTCGACTTACCTGTTAAATCTGTATTGTCACAACTATAAATTTCGTTTATTAATACGTACCTACTAACTTTTCATAAATTGACGACCACTTTGGCGATGGGTTGAACCTATCTGGCTCAGACGCCAGTGGTTGCGGGTTCGATTCCCGCACGGAGCAAGAAAAAAAATGTTCTCGGATTTTATTTTTTATGAATTATACGTGAGACAAGTAAACATTTTAATCGTTTGTCATAATTTGTTTGTTAATTCTGAAAGAATAATGGAGAAGATCTGTGGTTGGATAAGCCACGATAAAATGAATATTTCAAAACCTTGTGATTTTAATTTGCAGTCCAAAGAAAATATTAACCAAGTTATTTTTAGGGTATTGCTCAAAATTGAAACTAAAGTATTTCTAGAACTTAAGTGATACTTTGATTATAATGATGTAGTCTTTGAGCCCGAAATGGTATTGAAAGTATCCCGAGCCCTTTTTTTGTCCACAAATATTATTAAATGCATTAAAAATATTGTAAGTGTCAGTTCGTTGCTGTCATGGGTAAACTTATTTCGGGACCAGTGTAATCCGATAAATAATAATAAATAAACACCAATATTATTTTTTCAATTTAAATACGTTAGGTTGACATTGACGCATGAAAATTATTTGATTGTCAGGCTGATAAAAAGTACGCGCCTTAGTGTTATGAATGCTAATTAAGATTTTTTTATAACTCAATGTCCGGTCTACGTCGCGCACCACTTGAAGTGTTAATTCCACTTTAACCTTAACTCTTAATACCGTGTCTATTCCATCACATGATACTGGCACTAATAGCTTGTCGCCTTCTATCGATTTGTCCAAATTGTCAAGAATTGATTGATTGATTGAAGATTTTTAACTAGTTCTCTAAGGAGATTTGACAGCGGATTTATGCTTTAGGCTGCGCTTCCACTGACGCGGAGCGGAGTTTAGCGGCGCCTGAATAGACCAATCACTTTACTCGAAATCTCCGCTGCGCTAGAAACAGAACGAGCATAGTGATTGGCTTCCGCTCAGCTCCGCGTCAGTGGAAACGCAGCCTTAGTCATTGGCAACGTTTAAGATTTTAGAATATGACACGGTAATTTTCAAAACCATGTCAACAATATTACACTAACAAGTCGTCGTCAATTAGTCTCTTGTTCTATTCGATGAGTTGAAATAGCAAACCTTACTTACATTAAATAAAATCTTTTTACATTTGCGATCGTTTTCAGTAAGATAAACTTGACAAGTTGGTAAAGATTGTTACTTTGTATTCTTGTATGATAAGTAAATCCTAGTGTATTGATATAGTCCGTTCAGAAACTGATGTACTTACTTGAAAAGCCTTTGCGATGAAATGTCAGAATTTTATAGTCAACTTAAATTATGAACTTGTAGATATAACCTATTTTTAAGCAAACTTGTTTTTTTTTAAATACAATAATGAGGATTATGTAAATAGAATAATGTGTACATGTTGTTTCTTTGTTTTTGTTTAATTATTTTATTTTAATAATTTATTTTATGCCACGAGTGTATGATCGCCGTCCTGTTGTATAGTTTGTTTCAAACAGATGTTGTATAATAGCTGTTAAGTGAAGAAGATATTGATAATTATTAAAATGATATTGCTGAATTTTTACTGTTTTATTTCCTATACTTACATACCTATAAAGGTTTTAAAGGCGTTTTTGTGGGCGATAGGCTGACCTCCTGCCACTACAATAGTCTCTCTCCATCTTTATAATACCTCCAAATTTGTCAAACGTGACATCAGATGGTCTTGTAACCTCTGGTGTTCTGCCTACCCCATAAGGGATACAGGCGTGACGTTATGTATGTATGTATGTATCTACATACTTTTGGAACTTCGAGATGTAGAAAAATATCTATCTACAATATCTATCTACATCACAAATTTGTGTATCCTGTCAAAAGCGAATCAAATGTCACTTGAGTAGGGTTTTTTTTTTTTTTATATAAGTGACTAAACCCGCGTTTGACCTCAATTTCACCTGATGGTAAGTGACGATGAGGTCGAAGATGAAAGCACACGGGTTGAGGAAGGAACTGGCTCTTTATACAATATTGCCGGAACACATTACCGCCGGAGCGGTAACATTCGGCGGCAGACTTTATATAAAGGGTGGTCGCTAGCCAGGCGGACCCAGAAGGGATCCTACCACCAAGCAAGGTATCGAATATCATACTTACATATGCTTGCGAATCGTGTATAAAGATTTTGGTTATATTATTTATTTATTTACACTTCAGTTTATAGTAGGTACTATCGAACTAACTGGACCATGTTCAAAAAAAATGCAAAAAGTTTTATTCATCTTAGGAATTTCACAAAACACTTGATGAAGTCAGTCATCACATACTTCGGCTTTAACTAGTTGTTGATAGTTGTTAAATAAGATATTACAGTAGACCAAGAGACAAAAAAAGCCGGAGGAAAAAAACTCTTGGCACTCTTTTTCAGTCAGAATTATCAAAGTAATACAAATAGGTACAGTACAAATTGACCGTGACATGAAAAAAATACAAACACAAGACAGCTAATTGTGAGAGCCAATGTCATGCCACAACCAAATTGCTTACATAGCAGACGCAATGAGCTATGGATGCACAATACGAACATGACAAACTGGGACCAGAGTATTTGAACAAAAATGGAATAAAATAGTCATAGTATCATTAGCAATAGTATCATGACCCTCAACAATCTCATTTTGGCAAACCGTCTAAATGCTGGTAGGTCGAAATCCGCTTGAAGATAGGTATCCTTGGTGACGAACTTGTTATCATTTCATTCGACACTGACATTTACTGAGTACAGAATTCGTACAGTATCTAAAAAGTCATAAGCATGGAATTAATAGGTACTACGTACAACTGGAAGGCTTACTGTGCGTCTAAGCACGTGCCGAGTGAGAGGTCATAAATCTTGGTTTGTCCCTTTCTAACTAGTGTAACCATTCTTACCTGTATACATTGGACATTTAGATAATCGCTCAATGCCTACGAATAAATTTAATAATAATAAATGACGTGCGTACTTAAGGCAAATCAGCCAGTGTGATGTGTGGTTTCAATAAGGTTCGAAGAAAACAATCCACAGCTGTACAGCGCACAGTTTATTTTAAGCCACAAAGTTTGTATAGAGGAGAAAATATAAATTTACTGAGTCTAGATACTATTAGAAGTGCACTAATGAAAGCAGGAGAAAGTTCTTATCACTTAAGGATCCTAGGGCGTGGATCCATCTCAACGGTACGGCGGCCCCGTATGCCGTGTCTGTTTACCGGCGCCGTTGCCGGTAAACAGCGCGGCACCGCACTGTGCCATGGCACCCACCCGCACTGTGCCATGGCACCCACCGCCGTGCACAGCACCGTACGGCACGGCGCCGTACCGTATAGATGGATCCACGCCCACACGCATGTACCTACTCATAGGTTCACGCAGCAGCGGCCGGCGCTCGGGCATCCAATTCGGAAACAAAGGATGTGTGGTAAATAAAACAAAATTAAATAGTACCAATATTTATTATTTATCTTTGAAATTATAATAATAATAGGATTCACTAAGCCCGTTATGGTTCTGTATGGCTTTAAACTATGAATTCTTGCTCCATATTTGCCAGGTCGTACCCCAATCTGTCTTACTGAGTATACCACGGCCTCCCCCACAATTCTTGCTCCCACAATATCACACATTTGTTATACAGGGTTGTTTTGTAGGCACCTACCAAATTTAAATATTACGTACTTTGATATAATACGAATAATCTGCATTTTTACTTTAGTATCGCTCAGTAGAAAAAAGTAAAAATATGGCACCTCAATTTGTTTCACGAATAGTCGTCGTTGATGAAGGCACTATGATTACGTTTAATAATATTACGAGGACGTAGTACAGTAGAATCTTGATAACTCGAATGTCAAGGGAAACCAAAAAATAATCGAGATAGCAAGTTTTCGACTTAACAAGAATTTCGACTTAAAAAGGCACAATTTCATAGAACATTTATTACGACAAATTACATTAGGTAACATAAAATGAGAGAGAGAAACATAACATCAGCTGTGTTTCTTAGAAATTCGAAAGTTTATTGAATGTATTCATTCCTTGCACGTGTGCAAAACAAAAACAATAGATAAGAGGCCCCGAGCCCCGAACATTCCCAAAAAGTTGGGAATCATCTCGAAGGTACGGCGGTACTTCGGCCCTGCACAGCTTCTTAACTTATACACAGCACAAGTGCGATCATGCATGGAGTACTGCAGTCATCTTTGGGATGGTTCTGCCAAATATCAACTAGAAGCGCTGGACTCCGTTGACCGAAGAGCCCGTAAATTAATTAACGACGGTGACCTTACAACCAAAAAACTGCAGACCTTAGAGCATCGTCGTAAGGTTGCGTGTCTAACCGTGTACTACAGGATACATTTTGGTGAGTGCGCCAGTGCTCTGTTTGAACAAATTGAACCCTCACCCTTTTACCATCGGACTACTAGACGCAGACAGAACTTCCATCCGTATGTGGTAGATATTCCGAAAAGTCGAACTAAGCGCTTTGACAGTTCCTTTTTGATACGGGTCGCCAAGGTTTGGAATGAACTGCCTGCGTCTATTTTCCCTGACCAGTATAGTCCTAGTACTTTTAAGCGTCGAGTGAATAGGTTTCTCATGGATGGACGTGTACCACCTTAGTCTTCATGTTCACTTAACATCAGGTGGCATGGAAGACAAACGTCCTATCCATAATTCATAAAAAAAAAAAAAAAAAATCCTTTTTGATTTTATTGCCACGAGTTTTGAGCTCCGGGAATCCCGAGTAAGAAATCATCATATTTTATGAACTTCGACTTACTGAGGTAGGTATTATTATTATTTATTGTACTACAAGACGTTTTTTCGCGCGACAAAACATGTTAACGATATTAGATTGCAAGGTCACACTTTGAGTTCAGTAGTTATGCATACCTACAGGCAATAAAAAAAGTTACCTACATAAGTTACGTACAATCTTTTCCTTCATACTTTTACGGGCTTAGGACCGGCAAATTGCAAAAGGTTTTAGCGATTTAATGAGAAAAATTTAACATAATACTTTTAAGTGAATGCAAAAAAGATACAAAGAACAAGCATTTTGCAGTTCGGCGTATTTAAAAAGATTGAATCAACTTATGTACATTAATTAAAGCTCTAATCAACATTATTTACAGAATTATTACGATTGAGTTTCAAATTCAATACTTAAGTAAGTGTTCAAAATGATTACCATGTTTCTCCAGGCAGAGTCTAGCACGTTTTAATACAGTTTCTTTAATTTTGTTAAGCACTGCAGTGTCACTTTTCACTTTTTCAAATGCACTCACTATTTGGGTTTTTAACTCAGAGAGGCTTTGAGATTCGTTCTGATAAACAAGTCAAGGGTTTTGCGGGCTCTCGCGAACGCAACTGCAATACGCAGACTGCGCGTGCACTTCCGTCGAGGATGCGCGAGCGACTGAAGGTCTTTCTTGGCAACAGACAAGTGTTTCCGGATTTGCGACGGCGCCGCCGGCCGGTTTCGTTCACGTCCGGTCATGTCGGTACCATACCTACTCGATGTAATGGCACTTATTTTCAAGAAGATACGATTGTTTTTTGAGAATTTGGAAGTCTGTGATGTAATTCATTCGGCCAAACACGTTGCACCTCTGCGCGTAGTCTTTATAGTTCATAGTATTGATTCATAAAATAGTATGACCACGTTGTGCTTAACATTATAGTGAATAATATGAATTTCGGTGAAAAAAAATTACTACTTATTTTTGGCAGAAATGGTTTCTATTAATGATACTTATTACGTAAAAAAAATTTGGTAGATGTTGTCAAATGAACCCTGTATATGGACGACATTAAGTTATATGCCACAAACATTACCGATTTATTTAGACTCGTAGATATAACCCAAATATTCTCTGATGATATAAAAATGCATTGCATTTTTTCTTTAACTCCAAATCCGAAGGCAATCTGGAATTGTAAAAAAAAAAATTTTTACTATAGTATTTATTTAGTTTGTTTAGGTGTGTAGATAGATTTTCGCAAAAGATCAGTAATAAGCCTACAGACCAATAAAATTATTGAAAAACTACATTTATTACTTTATTAGAGAAGAAATCAGGGGACTACGAAACGTTAATTTAGGGTATTTTTAATACAGATCATTTAACGTTTGATATACTTATAATGCAGAGAGAGTTGTAAATAGTGAATTTCTTTGTTAAGTATTTAGTGATATAACAAGCTTAAATCCAGTACATAATTTAACAATGAAAATGTTGTCACCCTAGTTCCTATTTATGTCTAACTTACCTGTGAAAAGATAATCCACAGCCAGGATAAGATTCTTTTCCACACCCACTCACAGCACATATATTGTTCACCATTTTTACAATACAATTAACCAATATAAATCCAATATAAAGCACTTTTTGAAACCCAGAAAGGCAAACAAGTCAATACGACAACAAAAAGAACGCCATATTGTTTTATTGTGTTGCCTTACGTAAGAGTAATAAAACTCTACCAAAATATTGAAATGTCTCGTCGTGAAATAAAAAAGATTTATCTACACCTACAAACTATTGCATTTTTAATTCGTATAATTACAAACATGCCGCATGTATTATTCATATACAAAATGTCATTATTTTCTGCGAAAGAACTTTTCTGGAATATACTACCTTTATACCAATAATATTTTACATGGCAATTGTGCGAAAGGGACACACCAAGAAAAAGTAAGTTTCACTTGAGCTCACTTCATTGAGTAGATATTGGTTATTTAAAAAAAAACTTTACTTGCATGGACTTATGGTTCATTTTGTTATGTTGAAAGTTTGCGAGTAATCCTTCCAGTTGTACGTAGTACCTATGTACGTAGTACTTATTAATTCCATGGTCATAAGTGCATTATACGCGATAGGCCTCACAAGTTTGACAGTTTCAAACAGGGACTGTATAAATTTTTTAAATAGTACTAGTAAAATTTCAGTACCCTTATTAGTGACCTGCTATAACCGTACAAGTTATTAAAATCTAAATTAATTATATCAGTACGCAAATAATGTATACCGGATTCATTTCTGTAGATGTTTTAAGTAGATAAATATTTTAACTTATTTAATTTCTGTACCGATAGGTCAGCATAAAATGTACCTACGCTTCATAGGCTTCAACTAAACTATCGAACATTCAACAGTTATTTAAAAATAAAAATTTAATATCAATATTAATATAAATATCGGAAAATGTCAGTTAACTGAAAAAAAAATCAGTTATGCTACAATAATAAAAAAGGTACAAGAATTATTTCAGTATGAATTCCCTTACTGTTATTTTTAAATACACCTAATTTAACGGTATGACGTCATACAGAAAAAAATTGTACAGAAATTCATACCGGTATACAGTCCTTGGTTTCAAACGAATTTTCAGCAAAATGGGTCATGTGTCGTTGGTACGTACGATGGTACTGTATACAGAAAATGGAAAAAAAAAACTGTGTTCAGTAAATACAACTAGGCGATCTAATCGCTGAAAAGCAGACAAACATGATTAGGTATTTAAAAGACTTTCTGTAACGCCAAGGTAAACTATAATCGAAGTTATCCAGGAACAGTAAGAAAAAGAAAATACATACATACATACATAACTTCACGCCTGTATCCTGTAGGTTATAAGAGTAACTGATGTCACGTTTGACTAATGAGGTATTATAATGATTGCGAGAGGCTATTGCAGTGACAGGGGGTCAGCCTATCGCCCACAAAAATGCCAACAAAACCTCTGTCCCTTAACCGACTTTTACAGTATGCCTGGTGTTTGGGGTGAGGTATGGGGATGCACTGATTTGGAGTTAAAGTTAAAGATGGAGTAAAGTTAATTATCACTATATTCAAAGTTCTGCAATGTTTATCTTAAAACTAGTTAATTGTTAAGTTATATAGTTCAGTTATGTTAATGAGTAACGCACGATCGGTATGACGACGCGATAAATACGCACTGAGCTATAATTAGGTTAAATTTAAGTTACTGACGTCAAAACCGCACGCGTGCAATAAGAGTGTTTGGTAGCACTGCACCGAACATCTTGCGGAGGGCAAAGATGACAAACTATAAAAAATCTATTTAATGAAGTAAAAAGTTAAGGTTAATTTAGTTTTAAGTTCGCACTGTGTCTTATCACTCACTATCACTAAAAGCTATTTTTCTTAATACTACAGGTGTTGTTCCCCTATCTTTATAATACACTGCACTTTCAGTTTGATTGTTTACGAACACTGTATCACTACTATATGTAATCGTATCACAACACTGTTTCGGCGAGCGCGCCGCCGCCACCGGCTTCCTGGCGGCAGCAGCGACGCGCTGAGTGGGCCCCGAAGGCCCGGCGAGCTCGGCCGGCGGCACGGGCACCGCGGGCGGTGCAGCGGGCCCGGCGGCGGCGCCTGCGGCTGGAGGGGCAGGCGCACTCCGCCGCAGCCGGCGCCAGGCGACGACGACCCCCACAACGCTTGCGACCCCCAACATGCTGTATATCAGCGCGTAGTGGTGCACATCATGGGTAGTGATGATATTTAAAGATTGTTGCTGTTCTTTCATCGTCTTGATTCGTTCATCTATTTCATCAAACCATCGTGCGTTTGATGATGATGAATTTGTTTTTGGAGATGTTTCCGCCGTGATGTTTATTATGTTGTTGATAGGTGCTAAGAACGAGGTGACGTAGGTATCCTTGTCTTCAAAATGACTCTCGAAATATCGATGAGTATAAATTGTAAAGTTGTCCGTTTTAATTTCACAATCCTCGTTTAAGTTTATGATGTTCGTTCCCGTCAGCTGATATGCCGTAACGCGATCGTTGCATAATGCCTTGACCTTGCATACGTCACAACAGCAAAATAAATAACGATTAAATTTATGTAAACTTATCCATTTGTCTTGGCACGCGACTATGGGTGTAATTTTACATTCATTTGATACTGTTAGGCAAAAATCATTGTCGGTTTTAAGTTTATTTATAGGTCTTTTTAATTGACAAAGGTAGGTAAATGTATCGCGTTGAAGGCAATGTTCTATCTCTGTTTTTGTCATTGGAACGTAAGAGTCCTTGTGCAGGTTTATGGCAACATAGTCTTCAATTGGAGTAACTGCTGATGTGCCTCTCTCACTCTTGAAAGGAATAGGTATGAGACTATACAGGTTGAAAATGTCTCTCATAATCAAAGGCACCTTTATTTCAAAAATTACGTATTGTTTAGTCATCCTGACTTTGATGTTTAGCAAGTGGTAAATACTTTTCATGTTGAGATGAATATTATCTATAGGTATAGTTAAATCCTTAGAAAGTTGTGTAGAAATAATGCCAAGTTGATTTCTTAATTGTTGAGGGTTTAATATGTGAGCGTTAAGTTTTCCATTGTATATATCTGTCAAGGTATCGAGCAGGTTATCTTGAATATGTTTCAAATGAGTAAGAATATTCGTAGCCGCCATCGCCGACATGACAAACTCCGACATAAACGCCTCTTGGTTTATCTGGTGCGCCAAAGTGTTGGAGGCCTTTTCTAAGTTTTGAAGATGTTGACTCACTATGTCGCTTTGATTTTGAATGTTCGCTTCAATCCGTTTCAATAAGTTGTTTTCGGCTTCAATTATTGACGTTTGATTTTTCATAAGCAAAGCCAAGTGTTTTTCATTGTTTTGTACAAGGTCGATATCTTTCTTGTACTGTTCTGCGAAGCGGTCGTCAAGCACTCCAAATAGGCTATTCGCAAGATACCCGACACCATTGATAATGCCGCGCCGGCGCCTTCTGTATGGCACGCGCGATGTTAGGTGTTTGTTTAATAACACTTCATTGTTTACATTTAGTTCATTATGTTAGGTTTCGTTATTTTTAATCTGTTATCAATCACTTCATGTTCATTTTATTTCAATCTGTTTAATGTCACATCACTAAACCCTTCTACTAGTTTTCGGAACTAGCGCTAGGCTCCCATTGGCTGAGTGTTTTGGCGGTCGATGATTGGCCCTCGGGCACCTGTTTTCGCTGGGCCAATCAGAGACTTCGCTCCGTCAGGACCGCGGCTCGGAAGCGTAGGAGAAGTCCGGAGCATTCATTCCGGCTCGAGGCATCATTGAAGAAAGTTGTAAAAGTTATCAAGTTCAATTATTTTTGTAAAACTATTTCCTAAGTAAAAGTCACTATAGTGTAATGCAGAATAAATATATTGTATTGTCAAGAATTGTTTAACTTGAGTATCCTGACTGCAGACCCTAAGAAGCGAAGAATAGTCGAGTGATCTTACAGTTCAGAAGCGGGTAAAACAACCAAAATGTAAGTACACGCTCAAACCAGTTATTTTTTTTCAAAATGGCGATAATATTTGTTCAGTTTACTGATGGGTATTTTCCATCACACTGCTCTTGTTATTAGAGCACTGTGCCAGGGTGATCGAAATGTAATTATTATCGTTCATTTTTAAGACTACCTTCTTTTACAATTGTTTGAAAGAATGAACGTTTTCTTGGAATTTCGATGGCAAAAACAAGTTTTAGTATTCATTTAATTTTAGTAACTTAGTCTGTCGGCGTGATTGTATTTTAAAGACTACCTACTTACATAATAGTGAATGTTACTTAGAAGTCAATAGTTAGAAAGAATGAATGTGATATTTATAAATTCTTAAAGAAAATAAGTTTTATTGTCTTAATTTTGCATTAATTTTATTAATAAAATTTAGTGCATTACTTTCCAAGTAATATCGCGTAGGTAATTCTATTTTTATTTGGCTGAAAGTATGCAATCAATCATCCATTACTTATAGAGAATATATTTGAATTTACTTATATATGAAATAACGTATCATTTTGACGGTAATTACGCACTGAACACATAAAATTATTTATCAGTTATAGTATAGATTTTTAGCAGACTTCTAAAAGGAGGAAGTATTCAATTCGTGTCTATATTTCATATACTTAAAGAATTTCAATATTTCTAATTTATTTCTCGAGTATA
This sequence comes from Stenoptilia bipunctidactyla, assembly GCA_944452665.1. Lineage (NCBI taxonomy): Eukaryota > Metazoa > Arthropoda > Insecta > Lepidoptera > Pterophoridae > Stenoptilia > Stenoptilia bipunctidactyla. The sequence continues at coordinate 9,145,672 of OX101741.1, read as the reverse complement.
TTTATGCTTAATAATGCAAGATATCAAGTAAATAATTTAGAGCTAGATAGTGTTCATGTGATGTGATAAATTCCTTGTTTTTGAATATAGTAAATATATTGATTAATATATTAGTATGCTTATTAAGTATTAATAATAAATATTATAAATACAAACTATAGGTAATGAACAAATAATGAGTATATGTAATTGTGTATATGTATGTAGATACTTTTATATAAATGTAATATTCTATGGTTATTTATGATCAAATTCTCCATTTATCAGGTCTCCTGGAAGATATTTCTAAAGAAATTAACTGTATATTTGTACAATTAATTCTTTTTCTGAGTCTCTATAATGTTTATACACATAAGTGTGTATATTAATATAAAAAAGGGGATCTCACTGTAAACACCTTGAAATGATTTACAGCAAAACCTATACCTTTACTAGGTTCTAATGTATTCGTTTTATGCGAGATTACAGAGCATGTCGCAGACACCTGACGGACGGAGGCTTTCGACTCCGAGCCGTAGACAAGACTCCTTGGCTATGCGGAACCGGAGCAGCCGTGTACGCAGTCGAAGCCCCAGCCATCGTCGTTCAGATACGGACGTCGGGCTAGAACGTCAGCGGCTTCAAATGTTGGAGGCAGAAGTAAGGCGGGAACGGGAACGCGTTCGGGTCGCCGAAAACCAGCACAACGAGAGCCGAGGCAGCCGTCATCGTAGCACCTCGTGGGCGCAGCGGCGTCGGGTTGACGTGCAACGGCCTGAGCGACGAGACCAGCGCAACGAGAGCCGAGGCAGCCGTCATCGCAGCACCTCGTCGGCGCAGCAGCGTCGGGATGACGTGCAACGGCCTGAGCGACGAGACCAGCGCAACGAGAGCCGAGGCAGCCGTCATCGCAGCACCTCGTCGGCGCAGCAGCGTCGGGTTGACGTGCAACGGCCTGAGCGACGAGACCAGCACAACGAGAGCCGAGGCAGCCGTCATCGTAGCACCTCGTGGGCGCAGCGGCGTCGGGTTGACGTGCAACGGCCTGAGCGACGAGACCAGCGCAACGAGAGCCGAGGCAGCCGTCATCGCAGCACCTCGTCCGCGCAGCAGCGTCGGGTTGACGTGCAACGGCCTGAGCGACGAGACCAGCGCAACGAGAGCCGAGGCAGCCGTCATCGCAGCACCTCGTCGGCGCAGCGGCGTCGGGATGACGTGCAACGGCCTGAGCGACGAGACCAGCGCAACGAGAGCCGAGGCAGCCGTCATCGCAAAACCTCGTCGGCGCAGCGGCGTCGGGATGACGTGCAACGGCCTGAGCGACGAGACCAGCACAACGAGAGCCGAGGCAGCCGTCATCGCAGCACCTCGTCGGCGCAGTGGCGTCGGGATGACGTGCAACGGCCTGAGCGACGAGACCAGCGCTCGCTGTCGCAGTGTAGCCACGAACCACGAACTGAAAGGTCACGTAGCCCGTCTATATCTAAGAGATATTTAGTTAATATTTTAAAAAACTTTAAGGATAGTTTGGAATTACCGTCTGTACATCAGAGCGTACCGCCTTCAGTGCCGAGACTTGATTACAATAATATTCTGCCTAACTTTGACCCCGCTACTAAAAGCCAGCGGATGGATATGTGGTTAAAGAAGGTGAACGAGTGCGCTTTGGTGTACGGATGGGACGAACGAACCACTACTCACTTTGCTATGCAAAGATTACAAGGTCTGGCCAAGACGTGGTATGAAAGTTTGAATACCATCTTGTTTACTTGGCCAGAGTGGCAAGAAAAGTTACTAAGCGCATTTCCGTGCGAACACAACTATGGTCAGACCTTGGAAAACATGATAAAAAGAAAAAGTATTTATAGTGAATCTATAGAAGTTTATTTTTATGAGAAGCTTAGTCTTATAAATCAGTGTGAAATTGTAGGCACCCGTGCCGTAGAATGTATTATACACGGGATTACAGACAAAACACTTAAATCGGGAGCTCTGGCACTTCGTTGCACGCATCCTGATCAATTGCTCAAATATTTCATTAGTAATGTGAATTACAACCTTCCCAATACTGACCGTTTTCAGACTAGGGGTAGGGCTTTTGGAAATAACCATGCAGGTGGCTCTAAGTCCTCAGTCAAACCTAGTTACTCCACTGGTTGTTTTAATTGTAAAGAAAAGGGACATAGTTTTTTGCACTGCACTAAGCCGTTAATAAAATGCACGTATTGCAACAAGGTTGGACACACAGCGGAGAAGTGTTTTAATAAAATCGAGAACAAAGCCACAAATGCTAATGCTGCAGTGCAGAAAACTATGAGGATCGATTTCATTAATGACACAAATGAGTGCTTGAGAACCACGAGTCCTGGTTCAAAATTTATAAAAGAAGTGATGGTCAACGATTTAAAATTCAAGGCGTTCATAGATTTTGGCAGCGACGTCACACTAATTAGAGAGTCTACAGTTAAGGAGTTGGGTGTAACACATGACAATACCCCAACATTCATGAAAGGATTCGGGAATAATGTAGTTCAATCGCTGGGTAATTTGACTCTGACCATGATCGTTGATGGGGTAGAAGCTAGTGTTCTTTGCAAGGTAGTTAGTGACCACTTGTTAGAGGTACCTGTGCTCTTGGGACAGACATTCACGGAGCAGTCGCATATACTTGTATATAAGGATAAAAATTGTTTGAATTTCTTTAATATTGAGAGTGAACTACCTTGTAATGAGCTTACCGATGATACTTTGTTGAAATTCTCTCCGACAAGCGATATGTACATTTATGGTACAGTGACAGTTAAGGTTACAACTATACCAGCATTTGATGGTTATGTTTTACTGAAAGATCAGGTTTCAGGGCGGCCTAATGAGCAGTATTTCATTGTTGGGGGCCTTTATCGTTCAGTTAAGGGGTGTATTTGTGTGTTGGTCATACCATGTTTAAATTTTTGTCGAATTTCGTCTAAGTTTGTATTTTTGCGTGCTGAACGAGTTGACGTTGTAAAGAGGGTTTCTGATGCAGTACACAGGGAATCAAGAAGCATCCATAGAATCGATGAAAGTCAGGTGCATGTCGGTGATAATGTTTCCGAAGAAGATAGGCAAGCTCTATTAGTCATGCTTAGGAAATATGAGCATTGTTTTGCAACCTCATTGAATAATCTGGGGTGCACAAAGGTCACAGAAATGAACATAGAGCTTAATTGTGGGAAGCCTGTCGTTTATCGTCCATACAGGTTATCGCATCATGAGCGGGAGAAAGTGCGGACCATGGTCGATGAAATGTTAGATGCCGGCGTTATCAGGGAGTCCGTTTTTGATTACGCTAGCCCTATTTTACTAGTGCGAAAGAAGGATGGTTCATCTAGGTTATGTGTCGATTATCGTATGCTGAACTCCGTGACTGTTAAGGAGAGGTACCCAATGCCCATTATCGAGGATGAGATAGCTCGTCTTGCTGGGCAGTCATGTTTCATCATCCTCGACCTTGCTTCTGGTTATTATCAAGTGCCAATTTCGGAGAAGAGCAGACATCTGACATCCTTTGTTACGCCGGACGGCCAATACGAATTCAACCGTATGCCGTTTGGCCTAGCAAATGCTCCGGCCGTATTTCAGCGTATGATGAATACAATTTTAGGTTCTGCTCGGTTTAGTAAGGCTACAGCGTATATTGATGACGTTCTAATCTTTGGAAGAGACCCTACACAATGCTTAGAACGTCTTGATGAAATATTGCAAATGTTGGAAAGAGACAACCTTACTTTGAATTTGTCGAAGTGCCAGTTTTTACAGGACAATGTGGACTACTTGGGCTACGAGATTAGTGCAAATGGCATTAGACCAGGCGAAAAGAAGATACGTAGCGTGATCGATTTTCCACGACCAGTAAACGTACATAATGTCAGGCAATTTTTAGGCCTTTCGAGCTATTTTCGTAAGTTCATTGAGAATTTTGCACAGATTTCATTTCCCTTAAGTAAGTTGCTAAAAAAAGATGTAACTTGGGAATGGAATGATGAGCAAGATAGGGCATTCGAGGCGCTAAAGAACATTTTAAGTAAAAGGCCAGTGTTAGCTATATATGATCCTTCCGCTGAATTAGAATTGCACACTGATGCGAGCAGATTGGGAATCGGAGGAATTCTTTTACAGCGATCGCAAGCTTGTGAAGGCCTACATCCAGTAGCGTATTATAGCCGACAGACGTCGCCCGAAGAGAAAAACTTCCATTCTTACGAGTTAGAAACGCTTGCGGTGGTTTGTTCTCTCCGTAAGTTTAGGGTTTATCTCCTAGGGAGAGAGTTTAAAATAGTCACTGATTGCAGCGCTTTGCGCTCAACGTTCTCAAAGCGGGATTTAATACCAAGGATAGCGCGGTGTTGGCTGACATTGCAAGAATTTGATTGCAGCGTCGAATACAGGCCTGGAGTTAAGATGAGTCACGTCGATGCGTTATCTCGGAACCCGGTCGAACCTTCCGAAGTTATCGATGATCAGTTTTTTCCATCGATAATGACTATCAGCAGTGAGGATTGGCTGCAAACACTTCAACTTGGAGATTCAGAATTACGTAGAATAATAGATATCTTAGAAAGTGGACTAGATGAAAAGGGCCTTCAGTACATAAAACAAAATTATATTATTAAAGATAACAGGCTATTTCGCTATTTAGAGGGTGACTTGGAGAAGCTTAGATGGGTGGTCCCGAAGGGAGCAAGGTGGCAAGTCTGTAAATTGAACCATGATGACATTGGACATTTTGGAATAGAAAAGACGTTGGATAGGATAAAAAACAAATATTGGTTCCCTAAAATGTCCAAGTTCGTTAAGAGTATGTAGGAGCCTGCATAGAGTGTGCATATAGCAAAAATAATACGAATACTCGTGAAGGATTGTTACACCCTATAACAAAGGTGGAGGTTCCTTTCCACACTCTCCATATAGATCATCTTGGACCCTTCATAAAATCCAACAGAGGATTCACTCACTTAATTGTGATAGTGGATGCGTTTACAAAATTCTGTTTTCTTAGGTCTGTGAGAAATACCAATACCCAAAATGTAATTAGGGCCCTAGAAGATGTTTTCAGTACATTTAGGAACCCTGATCGTCTTATAAGCGATCGAGGTAGCTGTTTCACCTCCCATACATTCAAGCGATTTTGTTTGGATAAGGGGATAAAGCATGTCTTAAACACGGTAGCGAGCCCTAGATCAAATGGTCAAGTTGAACGGTATAATCGCACGATTCTCGATTCTCTTAAAACACTGAGCGTTATGCATAGTGAAAAGCAATGGGACAATCATATAGGTAAAATACAATGGGGACTTAACAACACTATTCATAAAACTATAGGGCGGACTCCTTCTGAGGTCATGTTTGGAGCCTGTATGAATAGGGAGACCAATCCTATGCTTAATGAAGTAATAGTTTCCACCCGTTGTGATGATGAATTATTACACATTCGTGACCAAGTTAAGGCCAGGATCGAAGCCGAGCAGAGCAAACAAAAAGATAGTTATGATAGAGGCAGGAAACCTGCTCGTATTTATGCTGAAGGTGAACTTGTAAAAATAATAAAGACAAGCTTTAATAATAATGGCCAAAGCAAGAAACTTATGCCATCGTTCATAGGACCATACCGAGTTAGCAAAGTTTTAGGTAGGGACCGCTATGTCGTAGCACCGATACCAGGAATAGAAGGTACAATCAATAAACACCCAACAACAGTTGCGGCGGACCGCATGAAACCTTGGATTCATGTGACCGCTCTAGAGGTTAATGATAACGAAGGTTATAGCTCTGAAAGCGATCATGATGAAACAGATAGCATTCGAGGATAGAATGTAACTTGTTCACATTTAATATGATATTAATTTAGAGTTTATTATGAACAGAATTTTCTATTGTTACGGAACAAGCACGCGAGAATCGATTGGTTCGCGGCTTGATCCAACTAGTGTCAAAGTCCTACGGCTGCCTACTGAGCATTAATCGATCGGCTCTTTCAGGCGTCGCTAGGTATCCTGATTAATTGATTGTTCAGGAGATTTAGGGCACCCTGATTAATCGATCGTTCAGGGGTTTAATTAGTTCACGATATAATCGATCGATCGTGATACTAATCGAAGATAATTTAATATGTATGCATATTTTTACTAAATTTAGTTTGATGTAAAAGGTTGACTGCTGATTTATTTAGTACAAACAAATTGTTGTAATTAATGTTGCATTTATATGAATAGGTACTTCTAATTAATTATGTAATATTTTGTCATGTCATTAAATTAACGTATTTGGTTTCAAACTATTGTAAGTTATAATTGTAATACTTAACTATTAATATATCATACTTATACATCTAATTATTGTAATACTTAAGTAAAATTAATCTTGTAAGTTGTCAAGAACCGAATGTTAGGTTACCACCTGGTGCCGTGTGCAGGGTCGCACACGGTGTCAGGACGGACGATTGTTAGGTTTCGTTATTTTTAATCTGTTATCAATCACTTCATGTTCATTTTATTTCAATCTGTTTAATGTCACATCACTAAACCCTTCTACTAGTTTTCGGAACTAGCGCTAGGCTCCCATTGGCTGAGTGTTTTGGCGGTCGATGATTGGCCCTCGGGCACCTGTTTTCGCTGGGCCAATCAGAGACTTCGCTCCGTCAGGACCGCGGTTCGGAAGCGTAGGAGAAGTCCGGAGCATTCATTCCGGCTCGAGGCATCATTGAAGAAAGTTGTAAAAGTTATCAAGTTCAATTATTTTTGTAAAACTATTTCCTAAGTAAAAGTCACTATAGTGTAATGCAGAATAAATATATTGTATTGTCAAGAATTGTTTAACTTGAGTATCCTGACTGCAGACCCTAAGAAGCGAAGAATAGTCGAGTGATCTTACAATTATACAAATGATTAATTTGTAACATGATCAGTTCGCAGTTTGATTGGAGTGTTATTGTTCGGCAAACTCTTTCTAAATGTTCGTAATAATTGCTATAGGTTGTCATATTGAAATAGGTAAAAACATGGGCAGTAAATTGTTGAACAACCAAGAGGATGTACTAAATTATTGTATGCCTAGAGCTTCGCCAGAATGTATAATTGAAAAGGCTCTGAAGGGCAGGTACAGTCCTGATACAACTTTAATATTATTATTTGGGAGAAGGGGAAATGTGAGACAAAGTCAATTATTAATATATTTAGATAAGTTACAGGCCCTTACGGTAAAAAAAATTGTTTTGTTTACATTTCCTTACATAGGAGGAGCCGCCAGAGAGAATAGAATAAGATATAAATTGAATTTATTATTGCATGGCTACATGGGGTCTAATAACATATGTTTAAGTGAAACCTCAAGCATGTTGATTAATGTCATTGACATTAACTCAATTTGTAATTTTAAATTTAACTTGACAAAAGATATATATAATATATCTACTTATTTTTTAAAACAGATAGCACAAGTGCTATTAAACTTTTTATTTTTTAAACCAGCTAAGTATTTAGCTACTGATTCTGCTTTTATTGAGCAGTCTTGTATATTGACATGTCATAGTGAAACATGTTGTTCCACTACGCTGACAAGTTTGGGTTGTCCAAATTCTTTAAATTAGTAAATAAGACAACAGATGCTAAAGCATCTAGCAATATTTCAAGTGCTTTATATAATAAAAATTGTTTAAACCTGGTACATCAAAATATACAAGGCATCTCAGAGAAAGTCTTTGAAATTGAATTGTTTTTGAATGCCGAACATATAGACATTCTTTGTATAACTGAACATTTTTTGTTAGACCACCAGTTAATTGTAAATTTTTCTCAGCACCAAGTTGCTAGTTCGTTCAATAGACAGACAGCAATACATGGGGGCTCTTTAATAATATTAAATAAATCTTTAAAATTTAGAGAACGTACCGACATAGTGAGCCTATCTATTGAACAAACTATTGAAATATCCTGTGTAGAATTGACAAACTGCATAATTGTTTGTATATATAGACCCCCTAAATCACACTATGATAGTTTTGAACTTGTTTTAGAACAAGTATTGGATAAATTATGTAATAAAACTAAGAAAATATTTGTTTGCGGGGACTTTAATGTTAATTTATTAGAAAATTCATCATTGAGTAAAAAACTAATAAATTTGTTTAAATGTAATAATCTTAGTAACCTGTTCCTAGAACCAACTAGAATAACAAGGACCAGTGCAACTTGCCTAGATAATGTGTTTTCTAATGTTACTCCGGTAAGTTCATCAGTTATAAATAAACTAAGTTCTGATCACAGCGGTCAGTTGGTTACTTTTAAATACTCAAAGAAAATACAGGTTAATAAGAATATAATGGTTGTTCCGGTCAATAAAAAGCGTTTGGAGAGATTTAGATGTAGTATTATTAAAAATATGCCCCATATAGCCCACTCCAACAATGTAAATTTACAATACAGTAATTTAAGTAGTATAATAAATAAACAACATGAGAGTGTATTTATTCCGAAAAAAGTCTCTCCAAACAATTGTAAATCCTTCAGTGATTGGGCTACCACAGGTATACATATAAGTAGAAAGCACCTATATGATCTCTATCATGAGAAATCATATAACAAAAGTGAAAGTTTTTGCAACTACGTTAGAATTTACTCAAAATTATTTAAAAGAGTATGTGCCGCAGCCAAATCTATATATCTAAGTAATAAGATAAAAAATAGCTCTAATAAGACTAAAACAACATGGAACATAATAAATAAGGAAACTGGAAAAGTTAAGGATCGCAATAGTGAGTTTAAACTTGTAATTGACAATAAAACCATTAATGTAGATGAAAATGTTGCGACAGCATTCGAAAATTGTTTTGCTGACATTCCAGTTTCAACTACTAAATTGTTAAATTCTTCACCTGTGGTGGCTGAATCATTGCTGAAAAATCATGTAAGTGAGTGCAAGGAGTCTTTCAAGTTCCAACCCATAGACACCGGGGACATTTTTAAAACATTTAAGACAATTGATGTTAAAAAGACAACTGATTTGTGGGGCATATCTGTTGAAATCTTAAGTTCTATCATAGATGTAATAGCTCCTTGCCTTGTTGAAATATTTAACAACTGTATTATAAGTGGGGAGTTTCCTGATTTAATGAAGCATAGTAAGGTTATTCCTTTATTTAAATCGGGTAGCTCTACGGACCCTACTAATTTTAGACCAATTTCGATTTTACCAACATGTAGCAAAATTTATGAAAAAATTATTCTCAACCAGCTATTAGCTCACTTCACAAAAAACAATTTACTTCATAACAAACAATTTGGATTCACAAGGGGTCGTTCGACAACTGATGCTGGTGTTGAACTGTTTGAAGTAATAGCTGGTGCCTGGGAGGGGTCACAGGATGCTCTAGGTGTATTTTGTGACCTATCCAAGGCATTTGACTGTGTTCAGCATGACACTCTCATCAGGAAACTCCACCACTATGGCATCAAAGGCACTGACCTCAAACTTTTGAATTCTTACCTGAGTGATAGAATCCAGAAGGTTGAGGTTAACCGGAAAAGGTCAGCTGGGTCGGTTGTGAGAATGGGAGTGCCTCAAGGTTCAATTCTGGGCCCATTTTTATTTTTAGTCTATATAAATGATCTACCCTATATGGTAGGCAATAATCACGATATTGTATTGTTTGCTGATGACACATCATTAATTTTTAAAATGATAAGGCAGAAAACCAACTACGACGATGTAAACAATGCTCTCTCTAATGTAGTACAGTGGTTTAATGTAAATAATCTAGCTTTCAATGATAAAAAAACTAAATGTATAAAATTCTCCGCACCAAATGTAAAACAAGTTGAGTCTGATCTGCGGCTTAATGGGAACAGGTTGAATCTAGTAGATAACACTGTTTTTCTTGGAATTACCTTAGATTCTAAATTGCAATGGGGCGCCCATATCTCACAGCTAGCGAGTAGACTTAGTTCTGCAGCGTTCGCGGTAAAGAAAATTCGCTCATTGACTGATGTTAATACGGCGAAGCTGGTTTATTTTAGTTATTTTCATAGTATAATGTCCTACGGCATCCTACTTTGGGGCAATGCCGCAGACATTGACACGATATTTACACTGCAGAAAAGGGCTATTCGTGGAATGTATAAACTTGGAAGTAGAGAATCTCTAAGAGAAAAGTTTAAAGAGATTGGTATCTTGACCTTTGCATCACAATATATATATGAAAACATTATGTATATTTATAAGAATAGTAGTAAATTTAAAACTATGAAAGATAAGCATGATAAAAATTATTCTGTAATGACAAGGAACGACCATAAATTAGCGTTTCCCAAATTAAGGCTGGCTAAAAGCACCAAATCATTTATGGGAATGTCAATACGCATTTATAATAAAATACCACAGTCAATTCAATCTCTAACGTTTAATAAATTTAAAAGAACTATCAAAGAAACATTATGCAAAAAAGGCTACTATAAACTCCAAGATTATTTAGATGACAAAAGAGCGTGGGATTGATGTCTCCACAGGTTATTTCCAAATATTAAACATTAATCACTATGTAAGCAGCTTGGCTGCGACATGATATTGGCAAGCACGAATAGCTGTCTTCTGTTTGTTTGTTCATGTCATAGCAGAGCTGTATTTCTGCCAAATTGTACCTATAATAAGCACTTTTTACAAAAGAGTGCCGAGAGTTTTTTTTCCGCCGGCTTTTTTCCTCTCGGTCTACCTAGGGTTCTACTTTCATTTCGTTTTTTTAAAGCCGAAGAAGAAGTAGTAGTAGACATCACCAAGACATTGGTGGATAATGGGCGATCATTATCTTTATAAGCTTCTCGACGGAGGCCTTCCCCTGGATTCTTCATGTCGTCCGGACCCGCGCCGCCCTCATCCAGCATTTGACGTTCGTAAAGTGTATAAAATTACCTACTACGAATAAAAAAGTTTTCATTTTCATTTTCATTTTCATTTTCATGCTTTGCCAATATGGATTTAAGTTGTAGTACGCAATTATTTTCCACTCATCTCTGATTAAATGCAGGTTAGCTATGTTATCAAAAAGTATTTTTTGGTTTTGATTTAACTGAGTTGAGTTGAATGCTTCTCCACCAGTAATTAATGTTGTGAAATACATAAACAATAAAGCCATCGACAAAAAACTTCGTTTTGGTTTTGCTCCAGGGTTTTCCTTTTTCGTTTCAGTATCTGAATGAGCTTGGTTTTCGAGAGGTAACACGGATAATTTCACGACAGGTCTCTTTAATATGCCATTTTTTGTTTTAAGGGAAACCACACGTACATGTCCATCGTTTCCAGGATGTAATTCGATCACTCTGCCCAATGCCCACTTGCCCGGAGGAAGGTTATCTTCATGTATAGTAACTAAGTCTCCTATTTTAAGATTTGGTTGAGATTGTTGCCATTTAGGTCGTACAGTTATTTGGCTTAGATATTCAGCTTTCCAGCGTTGCCACGTATCGTTTGTTATTTTTTCAATTAAGTGCCACCTAGTACGAGCGTCCTCCTTAGTTTGAATAACGGTGTGTCCTGATCTCCCAGTTAAAAAATGCGCAGGTGTTAAAAAATCAATGTCTTCTATGTCTTCAGATATTGCACATAATGGCCTTGAGTTCAGACACGACTCCAGCTGAGCCAATATGGTAGCGTACTCCTCAAAGGTAAGCTTCTGCGCTCCGACTACTCGCCTTAGATGATGTTTAAGGCTGCGAACGGCTCGCTCCCAGAGCCCACCAGCGCTCGGCCACGCCGGGGCATTAAAATGCCACTCAATTTTCATCTCTGTTATCTCTGCTAGGAAACTGTCGTTAAAAGTCGATTGTATTTGTTGGAACTCCTCTTGTAGCGCTCTGTTGGCTCCAACAAAATTCGTACCGTTGTCACTGTATAAATGTTGAGGAGCTCCTCGTCGTGCTGTCATTCTTCTCAAAGCTGCGATGAATGCTGAGCTCGACAAGTCGGTAACTAGCTCGAAATGTACGGCTTTTGTAACCATACAAACGAAAATTGCTATGTAGCCCTTCAAAGTTTTCGAGCCTCGTCCTTTGTTGGCTTTGATCTCGACCATACCCGTATAGTCCACTCCGGTATGATGGAATGGTTTCGCTGGGTTACTTCGAGCTTCGGGTAAGTCTCCCATTTGTTGATATAGCCTTTTTCCTTCTTGTTTTCTACAGGTTATACAATTTCTCAACTCCTTTTTCACTGCGTTGTTTCCGCCGGTGATCCAGTACTCCTGCCTAAGCATAGCCAGAGTCAGCCGCGGTCCACCGTGGAAGGTAAGTTCGTGAGCTTGGTTAATTAATAAGGATGCCAAACGAGAGTCCTTAGGAATAATTTTCGGATATTTCATTTCCATGTTTAAGTTTGCGTTAGAGAGTCTGCCACCCACTCGTAAAATACCTTCTTGGTCAAGAAATGGATTTAAATTAAGTAGCTTTGACTTATGATGCATTTTTTTGTTTTCAAGTAAATTATTAATATCCGTTCCAAATTCATTTCTTTGACTATGTTTTATTATTGCGAATTTTGCAGTTCGTAACTCATGCAACGTGATATAGTTAGGTAATTGCTTACGTTGCCGTGTCAATGCCCGATGAACCCATGCTATTATTCTTAGTATTTTATTAAATGAACTATGTTTGTTGAGTAATATATCGATAAAATGTTGTTCGTTGTTTGTTTGTTGAAAGCAATTAATAGCACAAAGTTTCCGTTCTTGGTCTGTTTTATATAATTCCGTTAAGTTCAACTTGGGATTAAAATTTATTAAAAATTCAGGTCCGTTCCACCACAACGGATGATCTAATAGTTGCTGAATATACAAGCCTCGACTCGCGGGATCGGCTGGGTTTTCTTTAGTCCCTACATATCTCCAACAGTTTGCAGGCATGATCTCTGTTATTTTTAATACCCTATTAGCTACAAACGGTTTCCAGCGTCCTGGTTCACCTTGCAGCCATCCTAACACAATTTTTGAGTCTGTCCATCCATATGTTTCAGTTTTATGACTAGAATAAGCTGCTTTTATTTTATGAATAAGTTGTGATAATAAGTGAGCTCCACATAGCTCTAGTTTCGGGAGTGTTAACTTATTTTTTAAAGGAGTGACTTTAGTTTTCGATGCAATTAAAACTACTTGCGACTTTCCTTTTATTCTAGCATAAACCACACACGCATATGCTTCTATGGATGCGTCAGAAAACCCATGAAGTTCTATGACGTCATGTTCATTACATAATAGCCATCTTTGAATTTGGAACTTATTAAGTAACTGTAAATCGTTTTGTACGTGATTCCACTCGGTATATATTCCATTTGGTACGGTTTCATCCCATTTCACATTTAATTTCCATACTTTGTGATATAAAATTTTTAGTTTAGTTACTAATGGTGCTAGCCAGCCTAGAGGGTCAAAAATTTTGGATATCTCGGAGAGGAGGATACGTTTAGTTAATTTTGAATGTTTTGTGTTTTCGTATTTAAATGTAAATACATCAGTTGCAGGATTCCAACAGAGACCGAGAGTTTTTGATGTGTTTTCACTTTTAAAATTAAAGACTAGATTGTTTTTCTGTTCGACGGAAAGATCTTTTAATAGTTCCGCGTTGTTTGAGGACCACTTTCGTAAGGTAAAACCTCCTGATTGTAACAGTTGGTTGAGGTCCTTAATAATACGTTTTCCCTCTTCAAGGTTGTAGGCACCGTGGACTAAATCGTCCATGAAGAATGACTCTTCTACTATCTGCGCAGCTGCTGGAAAGTTATTCCGTTCATCAGCTGCCAGGCGTCTCAGGGTCATCATCGCTAAGAAGGGAGCCGCCCTCATTCCATAAGTCACCGTCGTTAGCTCAAATGACTGAATTGGATGTAGAGGTGACTCTCTCCACACTATTCTCTGTAAGGGACAGTCCGCTTTATTCAGCTTCACATTTCTGAACATCTTCTCGATGTCAGCTGTCATAGCATACGGATACTGTCTCCACCTTAACAACAAAGATTGTAAGTCCTGCTGAAGGTTAGGGCCGGTAAACATCAACTCATTTAAAGATAATCCTGAAGATGTCTTACAGGATGCGTTAAAAACAACCCTGTATTTGGTTGTAGTAGACTCGGCGCGCTCGACGCCGTGATGAGGCAGATAACACTCGGGTGTCGTATTTCCGCTCACAGGTATCATGTGGTTTAGGTACTCGTATTCCTTCATAAAACTCTTATAGGCCTCGGCTAATTGAGATTTTCTGTTAAATCTTTGTTCTTGATGTTTGAACTGAGCTATGGCTTTTGGTTTAGAAAGTCCTAACTTATCCTGAAAGTCAGGTTTCATGGGTAGCCTTACTTCATATCGTCCATCCTCGTGACGTATTGTCGTTTCGTGGTAGTAGTTAATACACTCAATCTCTTCCGAAGTTAAGTTCTCTACTTCCGTAATGCTCTCTACTTCCCAGAAGTTCTGTAGGTCTTCCAGGTTGTTAACAATGACGTTACATTGAAAAGATCTCGCACTACCGCAAAGTAACCATCCCAACTTAGTTTGTTGTGCTATAGGTATCGTTACGTCATCCGATTTGATAATTCCATTTAATATAATGTTAGAATAAATATCGGCTCCAAACAATATATCTATAGACCTGCTTACGTAAAATTCGGGATCGGCTAAGTCAATGTTTTGTAGGAGCGGCCAAGAAGGTTTCGGAAAGGATTTGTTTGGCAAATTTTTCACGAGATTGTTCATAATTATAACATCGGAATTAAAAGTATAGTTTTCATACAAAGAAACGCAGTTTATATTTAATTTTCCTTTGCAGTTATTCTCCTGTTGGCCTACTCCGAAAATAGTTCCTTGGCACTTTTGTCTTTTTAAACCTAATGTTTGAGCCGCGCGTTCTGTTATTATAGATATTTGCGAGCCTTGATCGATCAAAGCTCGCATACAAACGTAGGTTCCGTTAGCGCTAAGTACGTTAAGTTGCGCTGTAGCTAATAATATCTCAGCATAGTCCTCCTGAGAAACGTTACTAGAGCTACTAGACGCGCGATCATCCGAAGTTCGTACAGGTTGGGTTCCAGATGTCGATGGCATTTCTCGGACAGTTCTCTGTTCCAGGGCATCATGGATCAGTGTATGGTGTTTAAAAGTACATTTATGGCAAGTTTTAGTTGAATGGCATGGTTTCCCATTGTGTGAAAATAAGCAATTTTTACACAATTTATACTTATTAACAAAGTTCAACTTTTTGTCATTAGGCATTTGTAAAAATGTTTTGCAATTATAAACGCCATGTTAATTTTTGCAAATTGGGCAATTTATGTTAGAGACATGAAATGATTTCACAATTCTATTATTTGCTTTTTGCGTGGATTGTTGAAAATTAATTGATGATTTTTTCAAATAATTAGGTTTTTGATTTGTGACGAAATCTTGCTTTCGATGAAATGATGTTTCTAATGTAGTAAATTTGCTTTCTAAGAAATCAAGAAATTCTTGTAAGTTTGGCAATTCGCGCTTATTTTTCAAGGAGTCTAAATATTTCGAGTAGGTATCATAGTCTAACTTTTGGCACAAGATATAAACCAAAATAGGATCCCATGTCGACGTGTCTAACCCTAGATTTTTGATGGAGTTCAACGTTTCGTTAGTTACGTCATGCATCTTCTTTATTTGCGTTGTAGAATTTGATTGTATGTTAGGAAGACCGAATAAAATGTTCATATGCGAAGTGAATATGAACCTCTTATTATCAAAGCGATTGTTTAGTATTTCCCAACAAGTAGAGTAGTTCTCAGACGATATTGATAGATGTTTCACGAGTCTTTCAGCTTCACCTTTTAATTTAGACTTCAAAAATTGCATTTTCTGCGCGTTAGAAAGCATGCTATTATTATGAATGGCTTCTGTGAATAAATCTTTGAAGGAAGTCCAATCGTTGTAGTTGCCATGAAACATAGGAATATCTAATTGCGGAGTTGACTTTTCTCTATGGGATTCTGACCACATCTTTTTATTAATCAGTTTCTTTAGTTTTTGATACTGCTGCTCACATCTGTTGTATTCATTTTCATAGGACAAGTTTTCCCCGTTTAGCTCACAGTCGATTTCCCAATGGATATTGTCTATTTTCGACCACCGATTTTCAATAGTTTTCAATGCATCTTGAAATTCCCATGCATCTGTCAATGTCTCGATGTCGATGGTGGCTACAGTTTTCGTAAATGCTCGAAAGTTAGCTTCCTGTTTTCGTAGGGACTCGTCAAGTTTGCTAAAGTTACCCTTACTTGTTTCTCGGCTCATGTGCTCTCCCGAGAAGTGCGGAAGTCGCGCTGGCGGTTTCTCAACGGTTTCTTCGCCCTTTTCGTACTCAGGAGTCGAAGTTGAAGCCTGTTGTAGTTTATTGTATCCCTCATTAATAAGTTTCTTGAAGGTCACGTAATTTTCTTTCACCCTATCATAGCACCTATCAACAAAATATGAGTCCCCGGGACTCAATGACGTAATAAGTCGATCATGGTTGAATTGGAACTCGTTCCAGTTTTCTTCCAATTTATTTAAATGTCGTTTGAAATAGTCTGAGTTGGCTTTTCTCTCAGCTCCATCCTTACGAAAGTTTCTTAAGTTTTTCGCAATCTCTTCGGCAATAACGTACTGCGACTCCAAAGTAGACATGCTCGCTTGTTATTTGTTAAAAATGATATTTTCAGGATAGAAAATGGATAGATCTTACTTGATCGATAGTTATTTCAGATTTCAGCAAACTGCAATAGTTTCACTGCAATCCTCACACTTCACTTGTTTTGCACTAGTTCACGACCTCACCCGCCCCGACACGAAAGAACGACACGCGTAAGATCCTTGAACGGCTCGAAGGACCAATGTTTGGGGTGAGGTATGGGGATGCACTGATTTGGAGTTAAAGTTAAAGATGGAGTAAAGTTAATTATCACTATATTCAAAGTTCTGCAATGTTTATCTTAAAACTAGTTAATTGTTAAGTTATATAGTTCAGTTATGTTAATGAGTAACGCACGATCGGTATGACGACGCGATAAATACGCACTGAGCTATAATTAGGTTAAATTTAAGTTACTGACGTCAAAACCGCACGCGTGCAATAAGAGTGTTTGGTAGCACTGCACCGAACACCTGGGAAGAGAAGCAGCTCACACATTCTATGTTTTTCACTGTCCATGCTGGACTGGGAGTGAAAGAAAATGTGTTTTTCAAGTTTTGGTTGTCATTAGCTAAAGTTTACGTAAGGGTATTTTTTGTATTGCTGTACTAATAATCGTAATCTCTTATTTGCTGGATACAGTAAGGGCTTGGATCCGTCGCGGGAGACGCCACGCACACGTACTATAATAACAGCTTTTGACATGATATGGATGAAGAAAAAACAAAATAAAAAAAAAAATTGGGCAAATGCATACTTTTCTATAATGAACCATGATGAAGAAAATTTTAAGAGGAAATACGAAGCGCTGAGCACGACGCCCTGGCACGCTGCAGCGCCGCGTCGTTTACCGGAAACGAGAATGAAACAGATGGATCCACGCCATAAGCCCTTTCTCCCTTTCCCTTTCTCTATCTTTCAGGCAATTTTTAAACATATAAGAGCTACTTATTTGACGACCGGCTGGTGTAGCGGTAACATACATTGCCTTCTATGCCAGAGGTCCTGGGTCCTGGTCCTGGAGTGTCAGAAATATTTATTATTATTTATTAGATATTAAATATTTATTTATTTATTATTTATTTAGATATTGCTGAAATGTTTTTCGAGCGATGACTAAACATTTGACTTGTTTCTTTGCTGATGGTCAGTGTCGATTCACCTTCAGAATCAGTTATTAGTTCATCTGTATCCTACCAACCCTCTACAGCATCAAATACAGAATAACATTAATAATAAAGTAGTCATAATACCAGTCGTTATTTCCACAACAGGTGTAGTTTCCAAGCAGATACACCGATCACTTAAAGAATTAGAATTACCATCCCACTCAACTTTAATAAAGATGTAAAAATTTGTTATTCTCAACACCTGTAGATTGGTCCGCAAATTTTTGAGCAATTCCGAAGATCCCTCACAACAATTTTTAGTACCTAACTACTCAAGGTGCACACTTGGCTTAGGCCCGTGTGTACTTTAACTCCGGCGCCTAATTAGTACCGAGGACACTTAATGTTTTAAATATAATAATAATCTTGCCCTGATACCCGACCGACTGGTCCGATCATCGGGTCTTTTCCGCCGAAAGGCGTGTAGTCAGTAAATTACGGAGGCGCTTGATCTAATTCGCCGCGGTAAACATTTTCCTGCCCAGCTCGGTGACTTGTAGTTTCCATGATAACGTGCGGTTCAAGATAATTCCTAAGTTTTTTACAGTCCCGCTGTATGGTATGGAGATACCGTTAAACACTACTAGAGGAATTGAGCTCCAGTTGACCCGAGAAATCAGTTTGTTACTTCTAATAATAATTGATTGCGTCTTAAGAGGGTTTACTGTGAGACCATGGTTACCAGTCTGATATCCGTTTTAAGTCAGAGTTATGTTGCAGAATAGTGTTTGGTAAATTCTCGAGACTGTTTTGTGTGTAAATTTTAAGATCGTCTGCATATATCGATCTTAAAATTTACACAATTTTCTGCGGTAAGAAGAAGACATACTGAGAGTTAACGAAGTGATGAATAGAGCAAACAGGAGAGGAGACAACACGCCATCTTGCGGCACACCGGTTTTAATATCACACCAATCAGAGAATTCCGACTCAGTAGATATACGTTGCCGGCGCCCATGCAAGTAAGAATGAAACCAGTTAATAGTCGATGGAGATATGTTAAACGAACGAAGTATTTGTATTTTAAGTATGTCAAAATCTACTGTATTGAAGGCATTACTGAAATCCAACAGTGTAAGAACAGTAAGTTTCTTTTCCTCCATGCCCATACGAATATCTTCTGTGATATTAAGCTGTGCAGTAGTCGTACTATGCCCAGGACGGAAGCCAGATTGCAGGGTGTTCAGTAGCTTGTGTTCTTGCAAGAAAGTAAAGCTGCTGATGAACGAGTCCTTTGGAAAGGAAAGGTAGGATGGAATTAATCGGAAAATAAGGATTCGTTTTTTTAGGGAGAGATCTACTGATACAGAAATGTTTAAAGTAGGTATAGCCGTGGTCGTATGCCACCTATTGTATCAAAACGGATTCATTATAACAATAAAATCAATTAAAAGGGGCATACGATCACGGCTATCCCTTTAAACATATCTCTATGTGACGTATAAAAATTCATAAAAATGTCAGCGGAGACTACTTTCTTGTTTCGTACTTTTTAGAGCGTATTTTCAGTAGTCGGATTTTAGTTTTTAGGCTTTTTTTTCGCGTCTTAGACAGTATTTTATCGGCTTCAATTTATTGAGTGCGCGAGTGCTCTTTTTGACCAAATAGAACTTACTCATTATTATCACCGGACTAAGAGACGCAGACAGAACTTTTATCCCTATCTTAGTGTATTTACCAAAAAGTCGAACAAAACGCTTCGATAGTTCCTTTTCGGTACGGTGTGGAACGATCTGCCTGCGTCTGTTTTTCCTGACCATAGGTAAATTTAAGTGTCGAGTGAAAAGATTTCTTGTTAATGTACGTGTACCACCATAGTCTTCATGTGCACTTTTCGTCAGGTAGCATGGAAGACAACGAAAATAATCACAAATTATTTCTTACAACAATTAAAAAATCAACATTACAGGACTACAATATGTCAAATTAGGGAACTTGAAACAGTTACTAACATATAAGTTGTTTTTTCTACGTTTCACATTAAGTAAGCATCTACGTTTTACATTATAGAGACCAAAAATTAGGCAGTGTAATGCGAACTCAGAAGAACAAACATATATAATAATAAAAAGGCTTTATTTCCAGTAATCTTAACCCTTAGCTGTAGTCGCTTAATTTTGTAACGTTACTGGAGTCGAGGGTAAAAAGTGACCCCTATTTTTTTCAATTTATTGCATTAAAACTACAAGTATATTTAAAAAAAATATTTTTATTTATTAATCAACATCTTGTCAACTAAATATTATTAAACTTTCTATAAACTTATTATCACAAATAATATTGTTTTATTTTATTTATCTTTACTCTAGTTTTAGTTAATTAAACTATAGGTATGAACTTTACGCACTCCTATTTATAAAAAAATATAAA
The DNA here is from genome assembly GCA_944452665.1 of Stenoptilia bipunctidactyla. Lineage (NCBI taxonomy): Eukaryota > Metazoa > Arthropoda > Insecta > Lepidoptera > Pterophoridae > Stenoptilia > Stenoptilia bipunctidactyla. Next base: position 9,125,457 of record OX101741.1, on the reverse strand, counting down.
AAATAGCACAAAATCAGATAATCAAATCAATTTCTTATATAAATTTAAAAATAAAAATAAGGAACTTCTTTTTAGATCAACTAAAAATAAAAAAAAACGACAATCTAAATCAAAACACTTAAAAAAAAATATACTTCATACCATACCTACTCTAAAAAGCTTATTTTATTCACGCAAAACAGTGAATAAAAATGCCTTTTATTCACTGTTTTGGTGTTTGAATTTGGAACACAAAAATATATCCGATATCCATTTCAATGCTTACACAAACTCCTTGCGCTAAGATTCGAAATTCAAACTCTTTGGTGCAAATAAATTCTCGAGATTTGATTGGTCGATATTTGCGACAAGGAGTTTGGCATTAGATTAAAAACTGTTTTGTGTTCTTTGCTGCCATTATAGAATATTGTTTCACAAGTTGACCACTCTAATGATAATAATAAGAAAATTACGCTTAATTTCAGTCATTGCTCTAATTTTAATGTCCTTTTCAATTAATGTAACATTTCTTATTTCTTGATTAAATTTCTATTGTCGCTTAAATTATTTCTTTTTCTCGTAGTCATGGTATAAAGTATAGTATGCAACTCCTGAATAAAGTACGAATTTATATCGAGGGCCATGTATCACTCGCATCGCTCAGGATTCTAACAGTTGAATCACTCGCTGCGCTCGTGATTCAATGACCTTAAATCACTCGCTACGCTCGTGATTAAATCGTTAGAATCCTTCACTTGCTCGTGACTCTTCTGCGGCCCTCGCTTTAAATCCGTCTTTTATTCACTAGTTGCATAATATACTATTTTAGCTCTGTAAGTCTAACATTTGATACACGTTACGTTTTTGGTGATATGGCTTTTACATATAAATAATAAACACTTGCTACACTTTTGAGTACATTTCACGTCCTTTTTACGATCGTATAAATAGCATCTGCCTCTCTTGCGACTTGTTTGGGAGTCATCAGTTGCTATATTTTCATCCTCATCCTTTTTGCTTTCCTTCAAAAAATTTTGTTTTCTTGTTCTTAGGTCTAACGAAAAATTTGAACTTTCCTTCATTCTTTCTTGTACAAATGGTTTGACTAACTCAATTCCTATGGTTTTTATGTATTTTCTTCTCTTCAGACGCTTCTCTAAATTTGCTGCTGTGCACAAGATGTGACCATTTGCCATCGAAATGTTCATAATAGCCGAAAATATATCTTTGGAGTATTAGACCACTTGAATCGGTTCTTACCTACATAAAAACTAGAAGATCTTGATATTTCTACATGATCTTCCTGACTGCTTGAAGTCGAACAGTCAATATTCTCGTCTATCTCTAGTTCGTCTGCTTCGGAACAAGTAAGATCTTCCGCCTCCTCACAATCACTGATGTTTTCATCGACACTAGCAAGAAATGTGGTTTCAAGAGCACATTCGGACCCCGAACTGTTGGCCCCATCCTCTAACAGTTGGTAATTTGATTATCATCCATAACTTTAACAATTCCTTGAAAAAAAAACAATACAACCTTTATATGAATTTACAATAATACAACCATTACCGGAGTCAGGGGTAAAATATGACCCCAAGCGCATACGTACCTCCGCTTCTAAAAAAGTTCAAGTGACGCGCGTCCGTCACCCGCCGCACCGAACGTCGTAATGAGATTACCTTGATGCGTAGGATCACACGACGAAGGCAAAGTTATTAAGTCAAGTATGTTTCGATGTGGTATTTTTTTACCCCCGACTCCAGTTAAAGGTTAAAACTAATAATTAACAGAGACTTCCCAGTGGGTAGTCGAATGACACTCGTAGTGGGAATGACTCGCTACTTCCTTTGAGGACATTATTACAACTTACAGATAATGTACTTATTTACTAATTAGGTTAGTAGGGTTAGTTTTTATATTTATGATGTTACAGTTTGCCTCATAGTGTGTGTGTTTGTGTGTGAGTGGGTGTGTTTGTGAACAGTTATCCTAGCAGCCTCTCAACCTCATCATATGTGAGTGAGCCCAACCATTTAACTAAAGTCAATTTACAGGACTGAATAGTCATTGGATATAGTTTTAGAGTTTTATATGGAAGTGAATTAAAAAATCTATTTGATATAGGACGACAAAATAATTATGTCTCTTTCTCGCACGAATATTCTTGCGTATGAAAATCTGTGTTTTCGGATAAACACTCTGTTTGTCAGTACCGTCGTCAATATTTTCAATGTACTTTTGCTGCCGAATGACGCCATTTTAGTATCCCGTGTTGTTTACTTGTGGAAGTGCCGTCGAGAGATTTTTGTTATCGATATCGATTACGATCACGGTCATGATGCGCGCGGTGTTATTTGGTCACCGGTTAGCCTGTATATGGATATATGAACCGAAAGTTATGTCAATAATTAGTTGTTTAGTTCAGTCGTTATCAGTAAAATTTCAGCCTAGTATATTTGATAATTAATGAGATAATACGATTAAAGTCATTCGGAAGTGAATGACTATGTTAACCCGACCAAGGTTGTTACAAAACAGCGAAAACTTTTATTGGTTTCTCCGGCAGGTTTAAGAAACAACTTATAGATAATTATCGACATTAAAAAAATATCGACACATCCATCCCTAATCCGCCATGTTTGTTACCCGATTTGTTTACGTAGGTATACAACAAAAGTACATGCTTAGGGCAGTTCCATAGGTTTGTTCTTCAGAGAATGCGAAACAAAGCCAATAAGTTCAAAGAAATAAAACACAAAAATAACTACCTACATATTTTATTTTATTATTCATTTTGAAGGCAAGTTACAATCAATGCTTATACTTAAAACAATTATCACCGAATTCAACACACACATCTTACACTACACCAACTATTGTCAAATATGGCTACAGTTTGTACAGTACGATATCACATTTGCGAAAATAAATATAGATGTTAAAGCTAATTCTGTCATTAGAAGTGTCATGTTAACATTGAGTTGACAAGAGATTACAAATAGATTCTCAATATCGGGAGATTACAATTTATTTACCAGTACCGGTAGATTACATGTAGTTTACCGGTACCGGTAGATAGCAAGTTATTTACCGGTACCGGAAAAGAACAGTATTTTTATAATGATTCTTAAGACATGTCTATATTTTTTTAACTATATCATCTTATGGTCATGTTGTGTTGTACAATTTGTTGAAAATATCGAATTTTCCTTAGTTTTATTTTTTGACTTAACCTTTGAGGTCTAGAACGGAACTGGCTTTCTGAACACTGCCAGTATTTAGCTAATATTTCAATATTACAGCGTAAAAACCTCATATTTTCGATTTTTCCAGGTGATCCTTACAATAAATAACCTCTATATTATTGCATTTATTAACCTTTAAATATTATTATACCATTACATTTCTAAACTATTTTATTATAGGCATTGATTTTATTAGTGTGTTTTAAATATTTTCAAGTTAGGGCCGATGCTGAGTCACGCGTGTATTCATACCGTACGCGCGCGTACGACACGGATATACTTAAAAACATAAACCTGAATTATGAACAATCAACAAAATAAAAAAACCAATACCACGGTACAGACATCTGACCTTTTTTAGCAAAACTTTATATAAATATAAGTCGTAAAAACAGTACAAGAGGCCGAAATAGAAGTCTGCTTGACGTAAACTGTAAACCAACTTTTTTATGCTAGTGATTGAATCTTCACTTACAAATGCCCTTAATCAATTATTTATGTGTATATCTTATAATACAGTACTTAAAACGAATATTTAACAGTGTCACCTAAGATAAAGCTGTAATATAAGCAGATCGCTCAATATGTATGATTACTTTACGTTTACTATAAGTTAGGACCGCCGTCCAAGGGTAGGTTGTGCAAAAAACATTATTAGGAAAATTTATTAAACTCAAATGTTTGTAAATTTACTTAACATGGTTAATTTTAATTAGCGCATCACGTTTCGCAGGCAACCTCTCCACATCAATCCCATCAACATTCGTTCTACGACTTTTTACAAATCTTGATAAATAACACAAAAATAAAAAATAAAAAAGCATTTTCTCGTAACTCTAAATTTTTTAAGTGCCTATTATTATTATAAAGCGATATTTTACTGCGCAAGGTGCGTGGCATACCTACGCTCAGAGTCAATAGAGTTACACCTATAAACCGAGGCTATACATATTTTTTGTATACTTAACTAAAATTTTAAAAACTATTAATTTTAACAAGTTGTAGAACAAATGTCGGGATTGAAATGGAGAAGCAGCCTGCGAGAGGTGATGCGCTAATTCAAATTAAATCTGTGTAGACCGTTACATTTTAAATAGTAAGAAAAAAGTTTTAACAATTGGTTAATATAATAATCATTAATAGTAATATCAATTTATAAGCGTAAAATTCTTAAAGCGTTCTAAAATCATACGAATGAACAGAATTTGACAACGTTTTATTATTGTCGAAAAAAAATAGAAAGAAAGTGTTTGAATTGTGAAGATTTTAAAGTTTATAAATAAAGACAAGTTCACGCCTCATCACCAAAAACAGTAAATTAAATATCACTTCGGTGGGCAAGAATATGTTTAAATTTAATAACTACTTAAATTAAATAAAAGTATGTTATTATTTGCACCAAATAAAATAGAGATACAGGGAGCGTGTCTTTTTAATGGGGAGTTTTCTGACAGCTCATTAAAAAAACAAAACTGTACAAAATTGGTACAAAAGGCTTCGATAGATGGCGCTTTACAAAAGGCGAAGGCGAAGAATTTATTCCACATTGCGTTTTTAAAAGTAAAATAAATTTATTGACGTCTGCATCAGAAATTGAACGTATAAATAACCATAGATGGTAGATACCACTTACCTACATTATAGTTTACAGACTTAACCCCTTCGGCTTTTTAAAAGTGCCATCTATAGAGGTTTGTTGAACTAATTTTTATGAGCTGTCAGAAAACTCCCCATTATCGGTGGAACAGTTCAAAGGCGTCCTAATTTTTTATATACTAATTACTAACTTGTAACAATCGCATACTCATAAGTGCCAAGGCTGCGTCATGCGTTCGAACGCGTGTTTCATACAAAACAGAAACATCCGTACCATACGGACGTTTGGAATGCGCCAAACGCCGCGTATGATACGCGCGTTCGGTACGGACGTGGCCGCGTGCCAATTCAGTCGGCAACGCTCCATGGAACGTGTCACAGGCGCGTATGAAAATGAGTTTAGATACGGAGCGACTGAATTTTAAAACAATTCGATTCCACAACTAGACTAACTGGATGTCTTTTTTAATTTTTGAACGACGTTTAGTCAAATAGCAAGAAATTATATTCCATTGACACGACTGTACAAGCACAATTATGAAATTGTACTAGCGTCCGTATCATACGGACGTACGGTACGCGCGTTCGAACGCGGAACGCAGCGTTGCCAACTTTGACAGTTGATAATCTATACTAATATATAAAGCTGAAGAGTTTGTTTGTTTGAAAGCGCTAATCTCAGAAACTACAAGTGGGATTTGAAAAATTCTTTTTGCATTTGATAGCCCAACTCTTGAGGAAGGTTATCGGCTATATTTTTTCCCAAAATTCCCACGGGATCAAAAGTTATGCGGGTAAAACCGCGCGCGGTGGCTAGTCTATTATAATAATCTATTACAATAAAACACGACAAATATTGTGTATCATTGTCAAATAAAAAAGCATGTTTTGTTTATTATTATTTTTATCTCTTTTAATTGTTTGATTACTGTGCTTCAAGCAAAAGTTAAATCATTATAAGATCAAAGGCACCAAAAAGTAATAGGCATTTTGAACTTTAGGCGTTTTCTTGTGTGTAAAGTTGCTGATTATGGAATCAACATTTAAAACTACTTAAGTCATGTATTCTCAACCTTAACGCCTATACCTTGGCAAATAATTCAACGCAGTAAACTGACAGTTCGAAATTTCAAAATAAAAAATAATGATACCAGTTAAAAATTTCGTAGTGTAAGTACTGAATAAGAATGATTGGGAATGAAAGAGTCTTTGTCATTTCGTTTTGCATAAAATTTTAAAGTTACGTATAAATAATTGATTTTGAGGTGTGTATTTTATCTTCGAAGTAACTTTAATGGAAACCATTAATTTCCAAACATACCCAGTGCTTTAAAACGGTACGGTTACAGTAGAAGTAAAATCGACTTGATAACGACCTTATTTTTAAACTCCTGTAGTTGTTAAAAATTAAATTTCAAGAAGAGTTACCCTTTGCTAACAGAGTCATACAAATATAATTATTTTGTGAGCCAAAATACATTCCATACATTAGAAGACCACTTTGGTGATGGGGTAAACCATTCTGCCTCAGACGCTAGTGGCTGCGGGATCGAGTCCTGCAGGGAACAAGAAAAAAATGTTCCGTGTCTTGGTGTTTATCTATTTATGTATTTATATTCTAGGTTCCCCCTTAGTTCGCTACATGGTATCCCATAACACAAGCTATGCTTACTTTGGGGCCATGTAGTTGGTGTGATTGTCTGGGGATTTTATATTTATCTATACTAATATATAAAGCTAAAGAGTTTGTTTTTTTGTTTGTTTGTTTGAACGCGCTAATCTCAGAAACTACAAATGGGATTTGAAAAATTCTTTTTGCGTTTGATAGCCCAACTCTTGAGGAAGGTTATAGGCTATACTTTATCCCGAAATTCCCACGGGTTCAAAAGTTACGCGGGTAAAGCTGCGCGCGGTGGCTAGTATTATTATGAAAATATATCTACGTTCATTCACTTGAACCACATCACTATTTTTTGCTTCCCTAAAGTGGGCACACTGGAACTGTCATTTTACTGCATTAAATTACTTGCCAAGGTATAAACGGTACTCTTAAAGTTGCCCAAAAACCGTTCTTATGAAAGATTTAGACTCATGAAAGTCATTTTCAATACACTCTAAATACACAGAACAACCGAACAATTGACCTAGAAACTTAACTTACGAATTACTCTAAGACAACATCAAATTGTGCACGAAATATATTAAACAATAACTATTTATAAGCGTTTTATTTGTATTGATAAAGATTTTTTTTTAAATATAATATCTTAAGCCTTAAATAAAACAGTTTGTGACTTATAACTACATTTTTATACACAGGAGACTTAAAGCAAAAAATATCTATTTTTTACAAAGTGACTACTTTCATATATCTCTTTCGTTAGCCACGAATGCTCCTAAAAAATACTGAAAAAAAAGTTATTAAGCATTTAAATAAAAAAGTATTAATGCAGATCTGACATTTGCTTTTAACTTGACGTTACATACCATTATGACAAGAGACTTTTGTGACAATCTACAGTTTGACAGTTATGCTTATTATCAATAATTTCTATCTCTTTCCTTGTGTACTTCGTCACATTAGACGTTAGTTCATAACTAACAAAATATTCAATTTAATAAATTGAAACTTTAAAACTTAAAGCTAAAAAACATCACAAACATAAAAATATTCCGCATTTTTATAAATAATCGTGCAAGAAATTGTCGCTATAATTAAGAATTAAATAAATTAGGAAGTCAATTCAACTATATCTATATTTTTTATTTATCTAAAGATAAAATGTAACATGCTCACTAAAGGCATTGTGAGCTTTCTTTAAATGTAATTATAATTTATTAATACTAGTTTTCAATAGTTAACAATTCTAGAATGCTGAAGATATAATTTGTATCCTACAATAAATATTTTTTATTATAATTAAATTTATATATTATGTTGGTTATATGCATATTTTTACATCTATCATCTTTTCAAGCTTAAATATTTAAATGAGACAATACGTTTCTTGTTTTAAATATACATTTAAATTTACAGTGAATTATGTTATTTTGAGATAAAATTATTTAAGACTTACTGTATATTATTCAATATCAATTATTATTATACAAAAATATTTGATTAATATATTGCTTTGATATTATACTATGTTGCTTTATGTGCATTTTTTTTGTGTTTCCTATTATAATACTTGCATAGCTGAGTATTTCCTATTAATTTTCGTCCTATGAGTAATTGAATAAGAGCAGTTCATTGGTCAATATTTAACGCCTTTCTATTGGTTAATGCGACTGAAGGTCAAGCTCATTGACCAATGGACAAACGCGACCAATTTTCTTTAAGAATAAGTTTCATTTAACGAACTCTAGTGTCATGGTTATTGTTAATTTACTTATTTTTCAAGTGATATGATAAACTACATTGCAATCACTTACGACATCAGCGAATCGAATTTCCACACATATTTTTTTAACACTTATATCATAGAATATTATAACGTTTATATCTAACCAGTTAAATATTATGTTCATATTGCAAGCTATTTGAGATAAATTTGGTGGTATTGAGAGTAAAAAATATTGGATTGAATGCATTGAGACGCACACTATAGACTTCGCCATATTTTTATAATTATTTTTGCATTTAAGTTATTATTAAACAACATGATTCATTTTGACCGATATTTTTAAAATGAACCTACGTTTGTTTGATATCTTAAACTAATAGCACTATACTTTAAATAAATCAAAAATAATATATATTATTTATTCCATAAGCGACGAATCTAGGAAGTTTTATTATATTATTGTAACCTACAGTTTTAACGTTTTTATTCTCATACCTACCTTAATTTCAAATGATTGCAAACATTTTCTTTTCCGAGCCTTGCTTCAAATTCAACAAATGCTAACAAAACGAACTTTGACATTAGACATACTTAAAATTAGAGAATGTACTATGCGATTCAAATGAGAATAGGACTGTGAATTACCTCTATCTGTCAAATGTCACTTGAAAATTACGGTCAGTAAAAAAATATTTTTTCAGTAAAATAACTATTTAATAATAAATAAATATTTCTGACACTCACACAACATTATCTAGCCCAAATTAGGTTTCTTAAAGAACTTGTGTTATGGATACTAGATAACTGATATACTTAAGAAATACATAAACATACATATTTAATAAATACATATTTTTGTTAGAATAAACTTAAATAAACATATAAACATCCATGACTTGACGACTAATATCTGTGTTCATCACACAAATATCCGCCGCCGCCGGGATTCGAACCCAGGACCTCTGGCATAGAAGGCAATGTATGTTACCGCTACACCAGCCGGTCGTCCAACTATTTATTTTACTTATTTTGTTTATCAGATTATTATAGCGAATAGATATAAATACTTTATTTTATTATTTAATTCGTTTTTAAACTTTATTTACACACAACAGTAAAGAAGATGGAAACCATGCCAATATTATACGACACCAATGACTCCTCAGATAAGGAATTTTCATCCTTAAGAGCCCATACTACTCCAGCTAGAATCTGAATTTCGCCCCCACCTCCCCCCCGGCCGTGAAGCACCCCGCAACGCGCGTCGGAGCTATCTTACTCACTCGCGTTTTGTTTTCTCCAACTCTGCCTTTTCCGTATCTTATTTCTTTCATTTCCTATTTTGAAATAAAACACACCACAAATTTATTTATGGAAAACACGATATTTACGTGTTGTTGTAGCGGCGGCGGCAAGCGTGAAAGCGACACAGGTTCCTCGTACGAATGCCGGAGCGCAACTGAATCCTTGAGCGGGCGCAGGTCACCCGTCGTGCCAAACACATTATTTTAGATTTAAGATTTATAATAAAAAAAATAATAAAATTATTTTAAAATCAGATCATATAGTACACGTATTGTCATACCTTGAAACTAAATACCAAGTTACATTAGTGTAGGTTAAGTACTAATTAAGTAATAAGGTTTCTTTGTTAATTTTAGAGGTAAGTTTGTGATTTTTTTCTATCGAGATTTTTTTCATTAATCGTGTTTTCAAAACATATGGTTCTTAGTTCATACTCTTAACTTTGCTATATATTTTTTCTAAAATTATTAGTTCAGTACTCTGATAGATATTTGAGATCAAAATTTGGATTCGGAGCGTGTTTGAGGTAGTGTAGGCCCTTAAGTGAAATGGCAGAAATTGTTCTAATCAATCTAAATTAAATAATATTGTTTTGCTGACTCTACCTAACCGGTTCAAATTGACAACTATGACGTAACAATATGGCGCTAGGCCAGACCTAATCTCATTTGATACGCATTGTAATGTCCAATACGGCTACACTCAATACCTTCTTTTATAATACTTTCTGTTATACCTAATTCATTTTTATTGAGAATAACGTTTTCTTGTGACTAGACTATTCATTGATAAGTATACTCTAACTTTTCTCTACTTGTGCTTTTCAGTTAATTATAAATATGTATACAACGTGTAACAAAATGGAGAGATAAAACTTAAGGAATCGCTTATATACCATACGTAGAATATACAGTTAAAGAATTAGCATGATCAGTGCTGGTATAGACTTACATACAAATTTATTTAATTATTTAACAGCAAAATATTTTGACAGCCCTAGTCAACCTAATAAGCTAAAACAAGACTTGAGCCGCAGTCAGTGACCTTATGACCTTTCCCGCACCGGCTGAACTTTGTAGTATCTGTCTTAGTTACCCATCACTTTATTTTTACGCAATCTGTTATCGAATAGATTTCATCAAAAGCTAACACCTGTTTTTAGGGTTGACACTTAGATATTTTGATCTAAGCTTTGAACTTGTTTTTTGGCCGAACCGTGAGGATAACAAATTTATGTTACTGTTACTTATAAACTACATCACTAAACATACAATTCCCTTAAGTATTATCTCTTCATTATATTACACGTTGTATATCTTATTAAAGCAATGAGTAATTTATGAATAGATTTGGCAAGATTGCCGGCTAATACCTGAGAGGTTGTGAGTTCGACACATTATGTTATATTTGCAGATATATGATATCATATATGTTATTCTATGCAAAGTAAATCTAAAGCGGCCCAGATTAAAATAAAAAACTGATTTACTAAACGTCGTGGTTAATAAACGAAATTCAAGTCCACTTGTTTTGCCAAATATCCTAGAGTTTAAATGATTACAAGCAAAATTATGCAGTGTATCTACGACATAAGATTCAAATTAATATGTTTAACAGTTTTAGAGAGACTTGTCTTACATATATTGGTAGGGAATGCCAACAGTCAACTCTACTTATTAATTAGCATCCGTATTTATTCCTACTTAAGGTCGACTATCCCATATCAACTATGTATATACTTCCCTTTTCTTGAAATTGATGCATTTGCGAACTTATTTCTTGATATTCAAACTTCAACCAAACGTTTAATTCTTGTATATTGTATTTTCAACCTTAGCTCCTTGACAATAAAGTTACTTTCCATCTGGCGACTTGGCTTGTCCTACGGCGACGCCGGCGAGTCTTTCACAAACGGCTTCTAGTTGTGCGTCTAACATAAGAGACGCTATTTGATCGTCTGTTAGCATTTCCACACTGAAAAATTATACAAAAATAGATTAAATTTAGTTTATCAGAAACGAAAATAGTCGATTAATTTTTATTAGCATTGAGAACTTCAATTGTACTATTTATTTTAAGACTGTATAATTTATATCCAGCGCGGCGAACCTTGATTCCTATGACACTGTCAGTAATTTCCAAAACACAACCTTGTAGTGCCGTCACCGTTACATTAGAATCGTATTGGAGGCGTCTAAAAATAGCATTATTTTGCGTAGCTATATTCCAATAAAATGATATTCCGTTGGAATTATAACAATTCATAACATTTACAAGAAATTAACTCAATTACACTTTACGTTTACGTTCTGCAAAAGTTACTTCGTAGGGTATTTTTAAATCTTACCCTACGAAGTAAGCTTTGCAGAACGTAAACGTAAAGTGTAATTGAGTTTATTTCTTGTAAATGATATGAATTGTTATACTGTCAGTGTCATAGGGATCAAGGTTCGCCGCGCCGGCTATAAAAACAAATTTATTAGCAATAAAGTATTAACCATCGGTTAAGAGAAGTATGCTTAAAGTTTTTATGTAACTTTTAAATGAATCCATTATGGCGTTTCGTAGCAATATTCGTTTGAAACTGTGAGTCATATTATGTATCCATTGATTTATATTCGATGATAGATTTATTCAAACTTTTGGCTTTATAATAATCATTGTAAAGTGGCTTCATTGTCTCATTCATGTTGTCATGTTCATTGTTGGATGTCAGAAGACTACTGTATACAAGTTTACAGCACCCGGGATCGACTGCCCTACGAAGCACGGAAGTCGTCATGAGAAATGAATGGTCGGCGGTCACCCATTCTTGTACCGACCGCACAGAGCATTGCTTAACCTACGATATACAGGGCACGGCATTGACAATCAAAGCATTTTATTGTATTTCAAGAGTTTGGCTTGATATGAGTGATAGACAATCATTCGCCATTTGATCACAAAACGCTGTCGTCTTGTGAAAGTCCTACGCATATCTGTTGTAAACTGCACATATTTGCTGTGTTTATATAATTTCCTGCAAACTCAGAAGTAGCGTCAAGTGAACTTTAGTTTATCATTTATGTAACTGAATTGTTGTGATGCTTCATAGACTTCTTGATTCACATATTTCGATGAATCAATATTTATAAAACAGTTCCGTTACTGACTGAGTGACTGAGGTACTGAGGTACTGAGTGACTAACAGACAACGTGCAGCCGTAACTACTGGGCGTAGAGAGCTGAAATTTGGAACATGCATTCTTTAGGGGATGTAGGGGTGCACTAAGGAAGGAATTCCCGAAATTCCCACGGGGACGGGAAATATAGGACTTTTTAGTTTGCATGAAAAATCTTATTCCTTGAGTGCATGGGTGTGATACTTGGTAAAAAGGTTCTTTCAGTGGGTGTCTGGTTGTATAGTTTCTGAAATTTCCACGAGAAGGGTATTTAAGCGCATACGAAGTTGCGGGATAAAGCTAGTAACTTTATAATTATCAAACATGCTAGCAAGTGTTGGTTTTTGATTATTAGTTAGTGGTTCGTTAGTTCGTTATACTTGTAATGTAAAATTAGCACCCTTTTTTTCACAAATGAAAAACAATATTTATAAACAATAATAATAAAAAACCACTATAGTACATAGTCCACCCAAAAAACCTCAAGCACATAAGCGCCGCCAAGCGGCAAAAATGCTTGCATTCCAAACTCCCTATAATATTGATGTGTCCTATCTGTACGTGTACATAACACTTTCTACAAACAGGGGCCATTGCGCCACGACGACTTCGATAATACTTTTTAATAGTTTTGGAGTCATATTTATTTTATGTGCTTTCTTTGAATACAGCCTACATTGCAACTATCGAACCAATTTAATCATGACCCACCATAAACTCATTTTGGTAAACCGTCTAAATGCTAGTAGGTCGAAATTCGCTTGAAGATAGGTTTCTTTGGTGACGAACTTGTTATCATTAAATTCGACACTTACTGGGAACAGTATTCGTACAGTGTCTAAAATATCCTTAATGCAATGAACGCGATAGACCTTACAAGTTTGACAGTTTCAAAAGAATTATCAGCAAAATGGGTCATTGTTCAGTTGGTTCATATAGTACCTATTAATAATGGCCGGTGTGTGTCATCATGTGCTGTGTATTTACGTGGCTAGACCGCCAATGTGAAGGTATCGTTTAATGGAGTCGTCATGTAATTGTAAGCATGGCTCGGAACCGGTTTTAAGAAAATAGCGGTTTATTTCGGTTTTGCTCCGAGCTATTATTATGAACGCGAGCGTTTCGAAAACTTTATGGAAACCTTAATAAACCGGTTTATTCGACGAGCGACGAGGTCCCGGCTAGCTGGTCGGGGCCATTATATATTTTACTTTTCAACGGTAAGACCAGCGTATAAATTCAGATTAAACCGTTTTTTTGGTTCTAAACCGGTAGATCCAAAAAAACTTTATGTCCCCTACAAACCGGTTTAAAAATAACGGTTTCACGAACAAAACCGAAATATAAAGGTTTTACGCCAAGTACAAGATATAACGGTTCAGAAATATAACCGGTATGCGAGCTTTGATTGTATATATTGTGTTAAATGATATGTTTGCCGTATTGTGAATAGCATACCTGGCTAGACTGTCGGTATCGGAGCTGCGGTCGTCGGGCGGGGAGCGGCGAGGGGTGCGGGGCGCGGAGAGGGACCCGCGCCGCTCGCCGAACAGAGATAACCCTACGAAAGTAGCCGAGTTAATCATTCATACATCCATACATAAAGTTCAAGAGTTTGGTTGAACGCGCTAATCTCAGATATTACTCGTCCGATTTGAAAAATTCTTTTTATGTTAATAGTCCATTTATCAAGGACTAGCCACCGCGCGCGGTTTTACCATCGTAACTTTAGATCCCGTGGGAATTTCGGGATAAAATATAGCCTATAACCTTCCTCAAGAGTTGGGCTATCAAATGCGAAAAGAATTTTTCAAATCCCATTTGTAGTTTCTGAGATTAGCTCGTTCAAACAAACAAACAAACTCTTCAGCTTTATATATTAGTATAGAGTATAGATATATACCCTATACAGGGTGACGGGTGGCAAATTTTGAGATACTGAAGGAGAGCACTCTGTACTCGATTCCGATCATAATTATGTAATAAAAGTAGGTACTTAATTTTCAAAAGTGACCCAACAGTCACCCTGTATAGGCTTTATTGTAACCCGGAATTCCCACGGGAACGGGAGTAATGCAGGTGGAACTGCGGGCATCGTCTAGTCGTTCATACATCCATTACTTCAGGCCTGTATCCCTTATGAAGTAGGCAGAACACCAGAGGTTATAGTACCATCTGATGTCACGTTTGTCGAATTTGGAGGTAATAATTCACACATCCACATACAGGACCTTGTTAAAGTAGTGTAAAATATTTCAAGGGCAGGTTAAGAATGATGTTTGGGTTTAATTAACGATAAAATAAAGTAATAAAAATCTTTTCAGTGAATAAAATTTAACTTTAATCTGTAATTTACGACTACATAGCAAGAAATAAAAACGTTTAAGACATAATTTGAAAATTACCTAAACAAACAATGATCTTGCGTGGCACGGTAAATTACCTACGCAAGGTTATATATATTTTCTTTTTTAAGTAAACCCTCACTTCACTCTTAACCTACTCTTAAAATATTATACTCACACTATTTTAGCAGAACGCGTAAATGCATACAGCGCTTTAAGAGTTCTAATCCTAGGCACATAGCTTGTGGTGCACGTTGACAAGACATACCGAAACATATTCTTTTTATAAACTTGCGGTGCAATATTGGGGTGTACGATATAAGAGTTCCTGGATTCAAAAGACAAAAATTCAAATTTCAGAAACGAACTTTTCCAAACAGATTTGTGTCTGAACTCTGAATGCGCGGACTCCATGACACAAGCTCATACACGCTTATTTAGGATAGTCAGTTCGAGTAGTTCAAATTCATATTATACAGGGTGAATGGTGGTGGTGCTTCCATGCTGGTCAGTTAAGGGATAGAGGTTTTAAAGGCGTTTTTGTGGGCGATAGGCTGACCCCCTGTCACTACAATAGTCTCTCTCCGTCTTTATAATGCCTCCAAATTTGTCAAACGTGACATCACATGGTCTGTAACCTCTGGTGTTCTGCCTACCCCATAAGGGATACAAGCGTGACGTTATGAATGAATGACTTTGTCACTTGTGGGTCACTTTTGAAATACAAGGACATGATAGTTTGAGATCATACAAGGAGAAAAAAAAATATTAATTATTTACTTGACGACCAGCTGGTGTAGTGGTAACATACATTGCCTTCTATGCTAGAGGTCCTGGGTTGGAATCCCGGCGGCGGCGGATATTTGTGTGATGAACACAGATATTAGCCGTCAAGTCATGGATGTTTATATGTTTATTTAAGTTTATTTTAATAAAAAATATGTATTTCTTCAATATGTATGTTTATATATTTCGTAAGTATATAAGTTATCTAGTATCCATAACACAAGTTCTTTAAGAAACTTAATTTGGGCTAGATAATGTTGTGTGAGTGTCAGAAATATTTATTTATTTATTTTATTACTGTGTAAACATTACCGAGAGTTAAAGAATTGGTAACGCAACACATGGTTACACTAGTGTTGGCAACGATCCGCGTGCCAGGTCACGTGCCGCGATTGACTCAGGCGTAAGTAAAGTAAATTGTCACAAAACTTTATTTATTTATAGGCATTCTAATGAAAAATTATGTACCTACTTTTATTACATAATTATGATCAGAATCGAGTACAGAGTGCTCTCCTTCAATATATAAAATTTGTCACCAGTCACCCTGTATAAGGATTTATATTCTAAGTTCCCCTTAGTTGCTTCCATGCTAGACTGGGAGCGAAAAAAAAACATCGAATGTGCCAGCTGCTTCTTTTCCCGGGCAAACTGTAAAAGTCAGTTAAGGGACGGAGGATTTATTGGCGTTTTTGCGGGCGACAGGCTGACCCCCTGTCACTGCTATAGTCTCTCTCCATCATAATAGTACCTCCAAATTTGTCAAACGTGACATCAGATTCTTTTTAAAGACTCTGGTGTTCTGCCTACCTCATTAGGGATACAGGCGTGAAGTTATGTATGTATGTAAGTTCCCCTTAGTTCGCTACATGGTATCCCATATCACAAGCTTTGCTTTGTCCGGGCCATGTAATTGATGTCACTGTCTGGGTATATTATTATGTTATCCAAAGCTTTTCGGCGGAACGGATCCTGCAATCTGACCAGTCGATTTATTATTATTATCAAACATAAGTAATCGAAACTTACCTTGAAACATTTCTTTAACCTTCTCCCCCGTATCATGCAATATAGCGTCCAAACTCTGTCGTCTCCCTTTCTCCAGCTCAGCGCGTATACATGCGTTTCTTTCTACCGCGCGAATGATCCGACGGGGCGAAGCGGCCGATACTTTTGATTCGAGGGGCGAAGGGGGCGAAAGCTTTTCAGGGGTCGAACGGGGTCTGAGAGAGCATTTCTCGAAGCTAACCTGTGGAGAAATGAAATAACAAAATATGTAAGTAGGTTAGTGAATTAAAGTAAGTAGAACTTATTCGTTAACAGTAGAAAAAGTGCAAGTCGGACTTAAGTACGGAAGGTTCCGTTTCATCTGACTAATACTATAAATGTGAAAGTTTTGATGTATGGATGTTTGTTTCTCAATCACGGCAAAACGGCTCAACGGATTTGGATGAAATTTTGCATGCTTGCTAATATTATAAATGTGAATGTTTGGATGTATGGATGTATGGATGTTTGTTCCTCAATCACGGCATTCAAAATTGCGCGGGTAAAACCGCGCGAAACAGATAGTTACTAATATGTATATAAAGCTTAAGAGTTTTTTTGCAGTATGTACATACACATACTGTAAAAGTCAGTTAAGGGACAGAGGTTTTAAAGGCGTTTTTGTGGGCGATAGGCTGACCCCCTGTTACTACAATAGTCTCTCTCCATCTTTATTATACCTCCCAATTTGTCAAACGTGACATCAGATGGTCTTGTTACCTCTGATGTTCTGCTTACCCCATAAGGGATATAGGCCTGACGTTATGTATGTATGTATTTGTATGTGTGTTTGGTTGAATGAACCAATCTCAGAAACGACGGGTCGGATTTGAAAAATTATTTTTGCTTTGAATAGTCCATTTATTGAGGAAGGCTATAAGCTATAGTTTATCCCAGAGTTCCCACGGGAACGAAAAAAAATGAAGGCTAGTCATCAATGAAAAAGGCGAAAAATCCGTCTGTCATACTGATGTTAAAGCGGCAACAGATATACATCATCTGTGAAGAATTTCAACTGTCTGACTATCCCAGTCCATGAGATATAGTCTGGCGAGAGAGTTTACTTTTTATCCGGTCCTATGTATGTATGTTCATCTGGTCCCTCATAACTTCTAAAGCAGATATTATAGGCTACATGACGTCGCGTTAAAATTACTACAGCGCCCTCTGGGGGACTTAAAGTAAAAAAAAACTTGTCGGTTTCGTGTGGGGTATCAAATGAAAGAGCTTTGTTAGCACAGTTCAAATTCAAATACATATGTAAATACTGTCACTCCAAAATAAGTGAAAAAAAAGATTAAAAAATAAAAACCGACTACTAAAAACACGCTCTAAAAAGTACGAAATAAGAAAATAGTCAAAAATCAAAGTATGTCTGTATGTAAATGAACAATGTGATTGATAAAAATTACCCGACCAGGATTAGAACCTGGGCCCTCTCGTTTGCCGGAAGAGTGCTCTTCCACTGAGCTATCGGGGCCTGGCGGTACGCCTCGAAATTACTTACCACATTTTTTTTGTTTTTACGTTATATTGCTAACGTAGCTCCATCTTATGGTATAGCTTTGCAGCTAAGACCACCCGAGACCAATTTCTTTACAGAAATTGTGAATCCCAGTTAAAGTGAAGCATTGCAATATTTTAATAATGTTTTTTAAGTTTTTGAATTTAAATTTTCGGGCGGGTAATTTTTATTTATCACATTTTTCATTTATTTAAGAATAAAGGAGCATTTTAAATGCAAAAACTTAAAAAAAACATTATGTCTGTATGATCATTTGTGTATACTTACGTATACAATAACAATATTTGTGTTTACAATCATGTCAATGGTAAGTTACTTATCAAGTAAGTTAATGCCCATCTTTGTACTATTCACGATTTAATTTAATTTGTGATCTTAGTGACAAGGCCACCTATTTTCCCACTGTCTTTTCTTTTTCATTCATCATGGTTTACAATAAAAAATAAATAAATAAAGCTCACCTCCTCCGGGCTACTATAATCCAAATCAATTTCAGTCCACGTATCATTATCGTGCAGCGAGCGCGGCCGCTCGCACGCGTGCCGTAACCATTCGCGAACGTTCGCCTCGCTGCTCGCCTCGCACAGTTCGTCGAGCTTCTCGCTCGTGCTCGTGTTAGTGTCGCTCGCTGTGTCTGTTAGTGTGGAGCGGTCTATGTCTGAAGATTAGAAGAAAACCTGATTTAGTACATAAAATCTGAATAAGAATAGATTCTCGTAAGTAGAGAGTCTTAAAGCCGAAGAAGTGTTTATATAATCTCATTCGGTAATATTCTAATTATGAAATGAAATACAGACTTTTATTGGCATATTTTATTTACATACTTCTATAAGAAAATTAAAAAAGTAAATTAAAGCATTATTCTCTTAACAAAACAATGCTTTAAAACAATTTTTTAATTATCAAAGTACAATGTGTCCCGACCAAGGAGGTTTCAATTCAATTTAAGCATGCGTGCTGGATCCGAGCCATAAACCAATAACAGGCGTTTTCCATTTTGACGCTATTTCGTACATACGAATTTGAGTAATATTTTGTTGAATAAAACTTTAGTAGCAAAAATGTCTAGCAATACCGATGATACTAAATAACCATACCATGAGATTAAATAAAGTAGTGTATGCAACTGCATATAATTAGGTATTAAAACATGAGTGTAGTTTTTTGAAACGAGCCGCAGGCGAGCCTCTATTATCACAGTTGCATAAACTACTAATAATGAATAAAACTATTTGAATTTTGATTATTTAAACATGCCGAGACTTAAAAACTCTTGCGGCGTAGGGGCTTAGAATAGCCCTACTGCTCCTGGATAATCGTAAAAGACGACTTATCTAAGTGGCCACCGCTTGGTTGTAGGACCCCTTCAGGGTCCGCCTGGCTAAAAAAACCTATATATAATCTACAGCCAAATATCACCGCTCCTGCGCCCGTGAGCTATCTTCGACCCCGAGTGTAGGTACTTACCATCAGGTGCAATTGAAGCCAAAAGTGAGATAAAAGAAATGCTATTTGTTAAGACAATACTTATTAAAAAGAAATGGTTATCGGAAGTTAACGATACTATGTTTCGTCACGCCTGTATCCCTTATGGGGTAGGCAGAATACCAGAAGTTACAAGACCATCTGATGTCACGTTTGACAAATTTGGAGGTATTATAAAGATGGAGAGAGACTATTGTAGTGACAGGGGGTCAGCCTATCGCCCACAAAAACGCCTTTAGAACCTCTGTCCCTTAACTGACTTTTACAGTATGCCCGGGAAGAGAAGCAGTAGGCTCATTCTATGTTTTTCTTTCGCTCCCTTTTCATCCATGTTAGCATGGATGATGGACTGGGAGCGAAAGAAAAACTATGTTTAATTTGGACACTTAATTTGTAAAACGTATAATACCATTTCGATATTATCTAAAAAAAAAACGATTAAAAAGTGTATTTGTGGTTGTCTGGAAAAAAAATGCTTGCTGACAATAAGACTGGTAGCCAATTGTGCAATTCCTTTTAGATTTTTTTTTCTATGGTATGCAATGAAGTGTAAACAAATAAACATTTACTAGATAATTTAATAAAATATTGCCACCCCAACCCATTAATTTGGGTAACAATTCAGTTTAATAAGACGCAATAAACAGCCAACAGCTTCCACTTCAACCACTTCTATTTGGATGGAGACCCTGAAAAATTCTGTACTTGACAACCCTAATAAAGCTCTGCCCGCTCTTCTATTTTGTATTAACATAAAATCAATTTACTTCGAACAATGGAGCGGACATTAATATTACAGTAGAATTATAATTTAAAAGAAAAAAAAAAACGTTTTTTTCTATTTCAACTAAATGTAATTAAAATTGACCATGCTTTGCTTAATGTGTTATCGGATAGGTATATTAATTTCCTTGTAAAATATACATACCTTTTTTTTTTTTAAATTGTGTCTTTTAATGATACTTATTACGTAAAAAAAAATTGGCCGATGACTACAAATCAACCCTGTACTGATGGACTAAATTTATAGGTACTTATCATCTGAGAAGCATATTGAATGAATCTAAAATTACGGTACAGATATCAACAGTAATTCAACTCGGCCGCATTTTTGAAATAAATGCCTACAGCGCCGAGGTCCGTTTACATGTGATAGGGCTGCCCGCCTTCAGCATTTAAATTACATTTGCCTACTTTGTATTTACTTCCATTTAGTTTTGTGACTGCACGTATACTTTTTTTTGTATAAACAAATAAAATACTTACGTATAAAAAGCTGTATAATTCAATTTTAAAGTATAGACAATCCGCATATTAACGTAAAGCTCAATCAACAATTGTTTCGGCATGCAGACAATCGCGACTGGCCGCATGCCGAGATCGATCCGCGTAGGTATAGCTGCGTTTCGTCCGTTGGTATTAAGTTGAATTACTGTAGATATCTATACTTTGGTTTCGGTATCTGGTATTTTGAATCGTGGAAGCTCAAGACAACACTCTAAAGTGTGTATTTTTTAAATTGAAATATAATATTCCTTTTTGTTATGATTTTGTTGTGTACATTTTATATTCTTTCAATAAGGACGGGTCGATTTCAAAATTGAATAAAACAGGCTGTGTATGAGATATTAAGGAAATTATTCTTTTATTTGTAAGACCCATTCATGGCACTTTGATTGGAATATGACATAACTCTAATGTCCGCCGCAGCTTCGCACGGATCCGAGAAGTCCAATTTTCAATGACTTTGCTGCATAAGTTCTACTGAATCTAAGTAATGGCCTAAGTTATGCTGACATTCAGGTTATTAATTTGTGGCTTATTAGTATACCCCTTTGACTTCAAAACCCCCTACAGGAAAAGATCAAGTTGCCCGATCTTGGTAGCCGATTTACGTCACCTCTGCATGAAATAACCCTGCTTTCAAATCGTTCATGCAGACTGTACAGTGTGTGCCGTTTTGCCGGAACCACATGTCATCCAAGACCATATCGTTCAATTTAGGCTTAAAAAATATTAAAATGGAATATTAAGCTGTCGTTGTTTTTTTTTTTTTTTTTTTTTTATTAATTCCTGACACTCACACAACATTATCTAGCCCAAATTAAGTTTCTTAAAGAACTTGTGTTATGGACACTAGATAACTGATATACTTAAGAAATATATAAACATACATATTGAATAAATACATATTTTTTATTAGAATAAACTTAAATCCATGACTTGACGTCTGATATCTGTGTTCATCACACAAATATCCGCCGCCGCCGGGTTCGAACCTAGAACTTCTGGCATAGAAGGCAATTTATGTTACCGCTACACCAGCCGGTCGTCTAACCGGTTAGACGACCGGCTGGTTACTAATAAAGGTGAAATTTTGCTAACGTAACTTTAAGAGTCGCTGTAGACGGCGGGGTTTTCGATTATATGGGGTATTTTTGTTACTGAAATAATGTTCAGATACTGCTCCTAAAGTTTTATTAGTGCATGCCGAACAGACATTGTACAGGGTGACTGGCAAATTTTAGATACTGAAATAGAGCACTCTGTACTCTATTCTGATCATAACTCCTACCAACTCAACTACATATAGTATTTATTATCAGAACGCAAGAGGCCTCCGCACAAAAGCCAATACTTTTCTATGTAATATATTACAAACTGATTATGATTTAATATGTTTATCAGAAACATGGCTAACTCCAGATTTCTTTGATGCAGAATATTTTCTTTGTCATTATGATGTTTATCGACGGGATAGACCATCAGCAGAGGAGGGGGGGTGCGTCGCGGGGGGGTGGTGTCTTGGTGGCGGCGCGGCGCGGCATGAGCGTGCGGCGCCGGGACGAGTGGTGCTCCGCGCCGAGTGCCGAGGAGCTATGGCTGAGCATGCAGCTCGCGCCGCCGCCGGCACCGAACGCCGCCCGCCCCCGTCCCGCCCGCGCCGAGCGCACTACGCCACCGGCTCAGCTTCACATAGCATGCTGCTATTTCGCACATAACAATAACCATCTCGCATCACTGAAAACTTTTTTCGACAGCGCTTCAGACTTAATACTGAGAAACCCTAATGATAAGTTTATTATTTTGGGTGATTTTAATGTAACTTATGCTGATTGGTACCTTGATACCTATGGGAATCTTCAACTTAGCACTAATAATGACAATAAAGCTGTCTGTCTTGCAAACTTTATATCTTTTACCAACTTGTCGCAGTTTAATAACTGTGCTAATGTGAAAGGTCGTATGTTGGATTTAGTTATGAGTAATGTCTCTTGTGAGGTTATTGCCTGTGAACATCCGCTGATACCTGAGGACATACATCATAAATCTCTTTGTATCGCATTTAATTTAACTCAACCTTTATCATTAAAGGAAAACAAACGAATAAAATATATTTTCCATGCAGGTAACTTTGATAAAATAAAGGATGAGTTGAATAAAATTAATTGGAGTGGTGTTTTTTCTGAAACAAGCACGAATGAGTCAGTGAAGTATTTTTATGATGTTTTACACAACTTAATAGAAACTAATATACCTAAAAAGCTAGTTAACCCTCAAACAAACCATCCATGTTGGTATTCGCGTGCTCTTATTAAATTAATCCGAGAAAAGTCGAAGATACACACTATGTGGAAAAAGTACCATAACCCACGCGACTATCAAGAATTTAAGCTTTTGCGTGCTAGAGTAAAGAAACTAGAAACTGATTGTTACAGAAATTATATTAGATTTGCAGAAGATAAAATTAACCTATGTCCTCGATACTTTTGGAGTTACGTAAAATCCAAATCAAAGGTTAACGAAATGCCATCTTCTATGACTTATGAAAACGTTACCACTACCGACTGTGAAAAGATTACTGACATGTTCAACAACTACTTTTATTCGGTGTTTGTTTCGGAAAACACAACTAGCTCCATTAGTGACTCATCACACATCTCGAGTAAACAAAATAATAATAATAGCATCCCGTTGCCAACTTTAACTATTTCCCATAATGAAGTTTTCAATGCCCTCAAAGGCGTTGATGTTAACAAAAGCGCGGGTATAGATGAAGTTCATCCTCTAGTAATATCGAAATTAGCAGGGGAACTTTCTCTGCCACTTACCATAATTTTTAATAAATCTCTTGCTGAAGGATGTGTCCCGGATATTTGGAAGCAAGCGTTAGTGACACCTGTGTTTAAGGGAGGTGATAAACATGACGTGCGACAATACCGACCCATATCTAAACTTTGTGTACTAGGTAAAGACACAAAGACTAAAAGGCTTATTTCTCCTTACCAACACGGATTTTTCAGTGGTCGAAGTGTGGATACCAACCTGATAACCTTCACAGATGCTATTTTAAATGCCCTTGACTCTGGTCATCAGGTGGATGTCGTGTATACTGATTTTTCTAAAGCATTCGACAAAATAAATCATCACATTCTTTTACAAAAAATTGCTGAAGTCGGTATACACGGCGATCTCCTACGATGGATAAAATCCTATATTTCCAACCGCAGCCAAGCGGTTGCACTTAAGGGTTACAGAGCCAAATTGCTTAAAATCCCTTCAGGAATCCCCCAGGGCTCTCATCTGGGCCCTTATCTCTTTACTCTGTATATAAACGATGTCCAGCACTGTTTCGAAAATTCACAACATTTATTATATGCCGATGACACAAAAATTTATAAAATTATAACTTCTGTTGATGACTGCCATTCATTGCAAGTATCTTAATAAATTTGAGGATTATTGTCAGCATAATCGATTATTTTTAAATACAGATAAATGCAACATTATGACATTCACACGTAAACATAAATCTATAACTTATAATTATAAATTCTCAGGCAATATGATAAAGCGAGTATTGATCATTCGTGACTTAGGTGTAATCATGGATTCTAAACTTAATTTTAATAATCATATAGATGGCATTGTTGCACGTGCATTTAAGCAGCTTGGTTTCATTAATCGCATAGGAAAATCTTTTAAACACACGTTTACATTAAAAACATTATTTAATGCCTATGTTCGAAGCATCTTAGAATTTGGTTGTTTGGTTTGGAGTCCACAATATGCTGTCCACATTGACCGAATCGAGAAAGTCCAGAAGAGATTTCTTAAATCCTTGGACTACCGAGCTGGTATACATTTTCATGATTATAACACAAGTGCCTCTAGACACCAAATTTGCTCATTACAGAATCGGCGTACTTTCTTGGATTCTATGTTTTTGTATAAAATCCTTACTACTAACTAGAAACTGATTGTTACAGAAATTATATTAGATTTGCAGAAGATAAAATTAACCTATGTCCTCGATACTTTTGGAGTTACGTAAAATCCAAATCAAAGGTTAACGAAATGCCATCTTCTATGACTTATGAAAACGTTACCACTACCGACTGTGAAAAGATTACTGACATGTTCAACAACTACTTTTATTCGGTGTTTGTTTCGGAAAACACAACTAGCTCCATTAGTGACTCATCACACATCTCGAGTAAACAAAATAATAATAATAGCATCCCGTTGCCAACTTTAACTATTTCCCATAATGAAGTTTTCAATGCCCTCAAAGGCGTTGATGTTAACAAAAGCGCGGGTATAGATGAAGTTCATCCTCTAGTAATATCGAAATTAGCAGGGGAACTTTCTCTGCCACTTACCATAATTTTTAATAAATCTCTTGCTGAAGGATGTGTCCCGGATATTTGGAAGCAAGCGTTAGTGACACCTGTGTTTAAGGGAGGTGATAAACATGACGTGCGACAATACCGACCCATATCTAAACTTTGTGTACTAGGTAAAGACACAAAGACTAAAAGGCTTATTTCTCCTTACCAACACGGATTTTTCAGTGGTCGAAGTGTGGATACCAACCTGATAACCTTCACAGATGCTATTTTAAATGCCCTTGACTCTGGTCATCAGGTGGATGTCGTGTATACTGATTTTTCTAAAGCATTCGACAAAATAAATCATCACATTCTTTTACAAAAAATTGCTGAAGTCGGTATACACGGCGATCTCCTACGATGGATAAAATCCTATATTTCCAACCGCAGCCAAGCGGTTGCACTTAAGGGTTACAGAGCCAAATTGCTTAAAATCCCTTCAGGAATCCCCCAGGGCTCTCATCTGGGCCCTTATCTCTTTACTCTGTATATAAACGATGTCCAGCACTGTTTCGAAAATTCACAACATTTATTATATGCCGATGACACAAAAATTTATAAAATTATAACTTCTGTTGATGACTGCCATTCATTGCAAGTATCTTAATAAATTTGAGGATTATTGTCAGCATAATCGATTATTTTTAAATACAGATAAATGCAACATTATGACATTCACACGTAAACATAAATCTATAACTTATAATTATAAATTCTCAGGCAATATGATAAAGCGAGTATTGATCATTCGTGACTTAGGTGTAATCATGGATTCTAAACTTAATTTTAATAATCATATAGATGGCATTGTTGCACGTGCATTTAAGCAGCTTGGTTTCATTAATCGCATAGGAAAATCTTTTAAACACACGTTTACATTAAAAACATTATTTAATGCCTATGTTCGAAGCATCTTAGAATTTGGTTGTTTGGTTTGGAGTCCACAATATGCTGTCCACATTGACCGAATCGAGAAAGTCCAGAAGAGATTTCTTAAATCCTTGGACTACCGAGCTGGTATACATTTTCATGATTATAACACAAGTGCCTCTAGACACCAAATTTGCTCATTACAGAATCGGCGTACTTTCTTGGATTCTATGTTTTTGTATAAAATCCTTAATAATAAAATTGATTGTGTTCCACTTTTGAACAGAATTTGCTTTAATGTTCCCCGTCTTTCATCGCGTTCTAAAAATACATTTTATATTCCTCACTATCATACAAATTACACAAAAAATTCATACCTTAGGCGTTCTCTTGATTTTTATAACAAACGATTGACTAATATTGACATATTTTGCTGTAGTTTAAGTAGATACAGGAGACTAGTGACTGAGGCATTAAATTCTTAAATAAAGTTCCTAAAGATAGTTATAAAAGGTTATGTAACTTTAGATTAAGCGTTATATTATAAATATGTATATGGACATAAAATTTTTGTATATATAAACTAGCTGCTGCCCGCGACGTCGTCTGCGTGAACGCTATGCGGCACCAAACGCACCTACGATTATAACACTGCTAGCGTGATAATATGTAGCCTATATGTTGACCCGACTTCTTAACTATCTTCTTGCCAAATTTGAAGTAAATCCATGCAGTACTTTTTGAGTTTATCCCGGAAAGACAAACAGACAAACAGACAAAAATTCTAAAAACTATATTTTTTGTTTCTGTTTCGATTGTAGATCATACCCCAAGTATTCTTTTAAAAAAATATTCAATGTACAGTTTTGACTTTCCTATCATTTTATTATATGTATAGATAGTGGCTTTTTGAAAAGTGTTCTGTGGGATAATGAACTATATTCTTAGTGAACTCAATACTTTTTAAATATGTTGTATTAATATAATGGTACTATAGGTCTATTTGTGCATTAAATTGTGTAATATTAATTGTAAAAGACTGTTTGTTACCTGAAGAAATAAATAAAAAAAAATAAAAAATAATTATGTAATAGAAGTAGGTACTTAACTTTTCACTAGAATTCCCTATGCATAAATAAAGTGTTTTTTCGCATCACTCACAATTCTGTAAGCCGCTGCATCAAAAGTAGCGTAACGCGGGACCGATAGGCGGTTATTCTATGAAATATTGTATAAAGATTTTAAATATCAGAAAGACTTTTATTATTCACTGTTTTAGTTCTTATTTTATGAATACAAATATCGTTTATTAGGTTGGTGGCGGGGGGGGGTAAAGCAGGATCTCGGGATCCTTCTACTTTCTCAAGAAAAACAATTGTGTAGAATCAAAATATTGTCTGACGGACAACCCGCGTCATTTTCTTATAATTTTAAAGCATTAACAGACGATCGAACTTGGTCCGGGTCGGACAGCGGACTTGGTCTGGCGTACCAAATCCGCTGGTCGCAACAGACGGCCGGATCTCGCACTAACCGCGTGGCTTGCACACAGTTCAGACGTCATGCCTCCGACGTTATCCAATATTACAAAATTAACTCTCATATTCTCTATTTTTTTTTACATAATTTGCAGTGATACTTTTATCAAATCTTGAATAACAATTCCGAAGAATCTCAAGAGCCTGATTACGAGCATCTCTGTTGCAATAAAATTCATGTGATGTATCCCACAAGCATGGAAAGTCTTTATATAGTGCCAAAACATCGACAAGAACTTCGCGTTCTGTTAAAATTTCCGCCATAGTGCGAACATGCGCTGACGCACGTGCTACCTCCAGAAGGTTTCTATAGCGACTGCCGTGAGTTTGTCCGGTCCGAGCGTACAGACGCACGGATTTGGTACGGAGCAGACCAAGTTCGACGGGCAAACCATCGGACCATCGAACACGAAATAATAATAATAATGTTCGGCAGACAACTCTCCAGACGAACGGATATGGTACGGAGCGTACCGAATCCGCTGTACGGCCCGTACCAAATTCGATCGTCTGTTAATGCTTTTACTTTTAATCTTTGAAATGTAATTCTTACATTTGCCGTTGGTTTGCGCTTATAAACTCTTTATTTACAAAATGGAAGTCGCACACAAACCTTACGGCAGTAAGCCGCGGGCCGCCGCCGCCGCAAAAGTAGTATGTGCGCTAGTGTAACCATGCGTTGCGTGATTAATTCTTTAACTTTCGGTTAAGTTTAATCAGTAAATGATTAATATATTGTTTCTTCATGTATGATCTCGAACTTTCACGTCCTCGAATATCGAAAGTGACCTTCTAGTCACCCTGTATATGATAGCAGCCATATAAAGGCTAGCCTATCGCTAATCTATCGCCACTAAGGGGAAGTTAGATTACCCGTCTTACATGAAACTTTTCTTTGTTAAGTTAATTATAAGAAAAATTGCTTCGACATTCATAGATCGTTTAATTTATAAATAAAAATAAAATACCCAGACAACCACACCAACTACATGGCCTCAAAGTAAGCAAAGCTTGTGATATGAGATATCGTGTAGTGAACTAGAATATAAAATACATATACAGATAAATTTTCCACTATCAATCATACGCCTGACATGTCAGTCGCTCGTGACCAGAGGGTCTGCAAAGACACCGAAACGTCGAGTTAAAATGTAAAATAGAAATTATACGCGATTAATCCGGTTAAAAAGTAGTTTTATTTATATAATGTAGGTATCAATACGGTGAATTGGACGTTGATGACCTAATACCTCAGCCAAGGCTTTGACTAGGATTTAAAAATGTTTGTGAAGTCGGTTTTTTTAATGCTCAGCATTCTTTATAATAAATAAATGAGCAGTACACAGTCTTCAAGCTGGTTATTCACCCACTCTATCGACAAAATAAACTGATCCGTTTCTAGTGGAACATAAAATCGATTATTTAGCTCATGAATAATTCAATACCATCAGTTTTATCGTCTTACATAAATCCACGATAAACTCAAGCAGTACATAAACTACGTTAAGAGTGCTATAAACATTAAGTATTTACCATTACTGTCAGTTATCACGTTTTGTGGACCACTTTGGCGACGGGGTAAACCTATCTGCCTCAGACGCCAGTGGTTGCGGGTTCGATTCCCGCACGGAACAAGAAAAAATGTTCCGTGTCTGGGTGTTTATTTGTTTATGTATTTATATTCTAGGTACCCCCCCTAGTTCGCTACAAGGTATCCCATAACACAAGCTATGCTTACTTTGGGGCCATGTAATTGGTGTGATTGTCTGGGGATTTTATTATTATTATGCATACTTATTATTATCAAGAGAATAACCTAATACCGGGTTTTATCACGAGTACAACACTCATAATTTAAATGTTTAATTATGATACATATAAATGAATGTCTTAAGTTAATAAATAAATAAATGTAGTATCGAACCAACTGAATAATGACCCAATTTGCTCATAATTCGTTTGAAACTGTCAAACTTGTAAGGTCTATCGCGTATAATGCACTTAGGACATTTTAGATACTGTACGAATTCTGTACTCAGTAAATGTGAGTGTCGAATGTAATGATAACAAGTTCGTCACCAAGGATACCTATCTTCAAGCGAATTTCGACCTACTAGCATTTAGACGGTTTGCCAAAATGAGATTGTTGTGGGGCATGATACAGTTGGATCGATGGACCTAATGACGACCGGCTGGTGCTGGCCGGTAATGTGCAAACATTGCTTTCTATGCCAGAGGTCCTAAGTTCGAATCATAAATGTTTATATGCGTATATGAGCCCACTGCAGGGCATGAGTCTCTCCCCTGGCT
Source organism: Stenoptilia bipunctidactyla (assembly GCA_944452665.1). Lineage (NCBI taxonomy): Eukaryota > Metazoa > Arthropoda > Insecta > Lepidoptera > Pterophoridae > Stenoptilia > Stenoptilia bipunctidactyla. The sequence continues at coordinate 9,095,246 of OX101741.1, read as the reverse complement.
GATGAGGAGGTATAGGCCATAATCCACCAAGCTGGCCCAGTGCTGGGTGGTGGATGCCAGAATTTTTAGGGCGCCTAGATAGCTTCTGACAAACCCTCACGACTACTGTATACAAGTATACAGCACCCGGGACCGACTGCTTAACGTGCCCTCCGAAGCACGGAAGTCTTCGTGAGATATGAATGGTCGGCGGTCACCCATCCAAGTACCGACCGCGCCGAACGTTGCTTAACCTGTGATATCGTATGATACACACAGTAACCACGGCGCCACGACGACTTCGTATTTATTCTAATACAACAAAATTGATATTCGATATGTATGTTCATACAAGGTGTTCCTGTTGATTTCCCATAACTCTAGGGCATTAATGGGACCATGTAATAGAATCAAATAACATGTGAATATTTTTTTTTTTTGTTTTTATGTTTTATACAACATAATTCAATTAAGTCAAAACATCTTATGTAGAACGCCTTTATGCGAAGTATTTTCTATCCCTTTTCTATCGCTATGCACAGATATAGTTAACAACGTTTTGCGTTGTACATTGTATGCAACGTTCCTCAACGTTTAAAATGTTTTTGTTGGTTATTGTATGGCTTCAGTGACACGCGTCTATTGAATGAATGTTAAAGAGATTTTAGAAGGGTGATAATTTATGAACTCATTATATTAAGATTGATGATATCTTGGAAAGTATGCACTTTTGAACAACATATTCTTTGGCAAAAAGTATTATTTTTTAGTAAGGAACCAAACCTCAAAGTTTTGGGATATCAAAAAGAATTGTATATTTCTTAAGTTTACTATTCGTTTATTTATTATTTATTTTCGTTTATATTGAAAAGTGTTTCTTTTTATCGGATTTTATCGCATATTTTCGGTATCTTTGCAGATCACATACGACAAGTGACTGAGATGGAAGACGTCAGGGAATCATCACCTCCGTCGATATTTTAGTTACTTAGCGTTCAGGATTATCAAATGATCAACGAATGCAGAGCATTTAAAGAACTCCACGTCAGAGCTAGACTAAATTGTTTACTAATAAAAAAAAAGAATCATCAAAATCGGTTCACCCAGTCAAAAGTTAAGAGGTAACAAACATTAAAAAAAAAAACATGCAGACGAATTGAGTACCTCCTCCTTTTTTGAAGTCGGTTGAAAAGAGTTGTGTAGTTACTGTCTCCGAGTCATAATATCATTAGATAATGATAAACGTAGTTACATCTTTACATCAGATATCCTCATCTTTGGTCAAGAAGACATATACAAGTGTAGACAATATAAACTTATCAGGTATTAAGCTATTTATAAGTCGTATGAAGTTAGCAAAAATTAGGTTTTCGTTCTAAGATATTACATGCTATTCTATCGGCTACAGCTGCGTCTATCTCTATTCTGGGTGAAATATAATAGCATGTGAATAGCAGCGCTTACGAGTTACATACGAAGATTTTCAACACACTTGTGAGTAAAAGACAGACATACGTGGTCATAAAATTTATTTGAAGCAGCTGTTAGCTGCTGCGCGTCAGTAGCCCTGTCCCATTACACGTACACACTCTATTGTTGCTTGGAGGCGCTGCGCGTGCCGCTGCTGCACGCGCGCGCCTGCAGCAGGCGCGGCCCGCACAGCATATATTTAATGTATAACCCGGATCAATAAAATATGCTCTGTTTACTCGCATGTAATTTGCACTAAGGTACAATTCAACTTTGTAGGATTCATTATATTATGCACTAAATTCAATAGAATAAGGCTCACTTTACGAGCAAATGTGTTGAAAAGAAATAAATAAAACAAATGTAGTCAGTGACAAAATTACAAAGTTGGCATTAAATATAAACGCATTAACTCAGCATTTCACCCCACTGTACAGATTCGTGTCGATCTTTCAGCAGCACAAGATTCAATATAGTCTCGATGAAAATTTTTGTGTGAATTTAAGAAATACTATTTTTATTAACATTAATTTATATTAAAAAAACAATGCTTACCCCCATTCTGCCTAGTAGACTGCCGTCTGCTCCTATACTTGTGTATCTCATCCGATATCCTCTCCAAGTTCCGAAGAGCCGAGGAGTACTGCTGCTTGGCGTCAGTCACCTGTTCCTCAAGGGTCTGAATCTTGGCTTTTTGGGCTTCTAAGGCGGCGTTTATTCGGGCCTTTTCTTCGAAGTACGGCCTGGTGGGGGAAAGAGATGAGTGGGGCGACAGAGAAAGATATATGGATAAGTAAAATTGCTTCTACACGGCATTTATACGGGGTTTTATATGATGTATTTCTTATTTCCCTTCGATGTCATTATAAACGAACTGTATTAAGCAAAGCATGGTCACTCTAAAATAATAAATGAATACCATTAAAATAAAGATGACTACGCGCTACTACAAAACATCTTGTAGTACTACGTCGTAGTATTATTAAAGGTAATTAACAAAATGCCGCGTCGTAGTATCTGACTATTCGTAAAAAAGTTTGTGGTACCAAAATTTTTTTTTTCTACTGATACTAAAATATATATGCAGATATATTGTTGTTACAAAGAAAATAATATTTAATTATGGCTGGTGGCTAATAGCTCTGTATAGGATCAATTTTATAATATTATGTGTATACTTTTTTTTCTTCATCCATGCTGCACTGGGCGCGAAGGAAAAACATGTGCCAGCTGCTTCTCCTCCCGGGCATACTGTTAAAGCCAGTTAAGGGACAGAGGTTTATCGGAGGTTTTTTGTGGGCGATACGCTGACCCCCTGTCAATGCAATAGCACATTTATAACCTCTAGTGTTGTGCCTACCCGTAGGGATACAGGCGTGAAGTTATGTATATATCTATGTATGTTTTTTATTTTTATTGTGGCGGTTCAAAAGTAGTCTTAGCAAGCTTTTGTTATAGACACTTGATATTTGTATAAACGAGATAATTGTAAAATATCTGCTTGGACTCGAACCAAGCACCTTTAACGCAGGCAAATGGAGAAAGCCTCAGTAGCACAACTTGTCTTCTTTTAAGACTAGAAATTAAATAGTTTTTCGGCCACGAACAATCAATATTTTAGGCTCATTAGAGTACCTACTTTTCGCGTTTTCCCTACAAGTTGTAATTTATGGTTTGGCAGGGAATCCTTTTACACACTCACACACGAAGTGACACTCACGCAGACAGGTTTACCCACCTTGGGTATGGGCGATGGGGTAATGGGCGATGGGGTAAACCTATCTGCCTCAGACGCCACGGAACAAGACAAAAAATGTCCGGGTCTAGGTGTTTATCTATATATGTATTTTATATTCTAGGTTCCCCCTAGTTCGCTACATGGTATCTCATAACACAAGCTTCGTTTTCTTTGAGGCCATGTAGTTGGTGTGATTGTCTGGGGATTTTTTTTAAAGTAACCCACGGACGAAATAAAATTTGTAAAGCTGATTAAAAACGCAATAAATATTAAAAAACAAATTGATTGAATCAGGCGTTACTTTGCGGAAATCCATGACAACTACTATAAAAAGTTATTTTGCTAATTCCGCGACTTGTACTTGCACTAGTGATGCAGGATTTTCATGCGTAGGTTCACCGCCCTCCCTCCCTCAAGCAAGAGCAAGACATGCAATGAAAACACACCTGGAAACCCACCCACACCACACCTGGAAATACCGGAAATACCTGAAAATACCTGGAAGTGTCGGTGATAGCTTGTGGTGTGGGTGGGTTTCCAGGTGTGTTTTCATTGCATGTCTTGCTCTTGCTTGAGGGAGGGAGGGCGGTGAACCTACGCATGAAAATCCTGCATCACTAGTGCAAGTACAACTCGCGGAATTAGCAAAATAACTTTTTATAGTAGTTAAAAAACAAATACTTAAATATAGTTATTTACTACAAGGGCACTCGCAATCGAAAGGCTAATTATTACAAGTACGATTTCTACTTAACAGGAGTCGCAGGTTCGATACCGTTAGGTAGGTATGAGGGCAAAAAAATGCGCAGTTGCTAGTTTTAGATAAAAAAAAGTACACATCTTGAACAATAATAATAGATTATTATTTGTATTTTATTCTATTGCTTTTTCTTCGAGTATGTAGGTAAGCAAAAATGACTGAATTAAAAGTTTCATAAGATTATTAGAATAATAAATGTACCTAGGTACTATTTACAATTTTAGATTTGACGACCGGCTGGTGTAGTGGTAACATACATTGCCTTCTATACCAGAGGTCCTGGGTTCAAATCCCGGCGGCGGCGGATATCGGTGTTATGAACACAGATATTAGCCGTCAAGTCATGGATGTTTATATGTTTATTTAAGTTCATTCCAATAAAAAATATGTATTTATTCAATACATATGTTTATATATTTCTTAAGTATATCAATTATCTAGTATCCATAACACAAGTTCTTTAAGAAACTTAATTTGGGCTAGATAATTCTGTGTGAGTGTCAGAATTATTTATTTATTTATTTTATTTATTAAAGATTACCAAGCCAAACTTGAGAAACTCTGTTTAATTATACCATTAACAGATTAAACGCCTCGCTGAAAAATATGTTTTAAATTGTCTTCACCAAAAAGGTTTCATATCACTAGTCCTTCGTTTGCGAGCACCCTAAAAACAAGCGAACATGCATAAAAAATAAAGAAAATATAAATACCAAACGTGCTACAGGCGTCTGCGCAGGCCTGCAAAGAAAGTGCCTCTAAATAAGCAAGATAGTGCAACTAGTAGCGGTTACTAGAATACTAAACTTAAAGGAAAATTACTTAATTAGTTACAGCAGAAAGATTTTAAATGCAGAAATTGAAAAAAAGAAAAAAAAACGGTGTTTTAAGAAGTTTATCATCTAATAAGGTTTCATTATGAAATATTATATTTGCGCTGGAGCATGGCGCGGGTGACAGTTTCAGTAACGTATAGTTATTACTTAGTATTTCAGCTGTACCATATTCATAATATACAGGGTTGTATTTTAGTCACCAGCCAAATTTTAATGTAATTTTCTTTTTTACGGTGTAAATGTACCCGCGTTTATTTTAGTAATGCTGAGTAGAAAAAAATAAAGATATGGCACCACAAACTGTTTTAAAATTAGTCGCTGTTGATGAACACAGCTACTACGACGCGGCATTTTACTGTTAATACTACGACGTAGTAATACAAGATGTTTTGTAGTAGCGCGTAGTGTTCTTCATTTTAATGGTATTCATTCATTTTATATTTTAGCGAATATATTAATTTCCTTGTAAAGAAATACATACCTTTATTTGCAAAAAAAAAACGTTTTTATAAATGATACTTATTATGTAAAAAAAAAATTGTGACAAAAAAGCAACACTGTATATTAAATCATTAATAACTGTCGTAAATTAATTCAAACCCAACCAGCATTCTAGAATGAACTCTAACTAAGTGGTTCTGACAGATTTAGCCTCATTTAGAACACTGTCACGCGCACCGTGCTACAGCGCAAATATAATAAGACGTAGAAATTAAATACAGACAAAAAGAAAAAAAACTGTGATTCAAGAAGTTTTCATATGGTATTTGATAAGTCCGTATCAGTTGTTTGTAATTAGCATTCCAAATACGGTTCGCATCAAACATTAATAAGCAATAAAGGCTTACTGATAAAGCGGATGACGAGCTAAGGGAAATAGAATACGTTTTGTTGTTTTTTATAAATAAATAAACTACGTTATCTGGGATGCCAACTATTTGGACACGAATTAAGTTTGCATAAGCTTGAAGTTCTAATTCAAGAATTTAAATATAGTCTAAGATCCGGCTGCAGGAAAAGTGCGTTCATCGGTTTTTTGCAGAAAACCGAATTTTTATGTATATCTATAATTAGGAGAATATATATTTATCAAAATATATATAATTATAAATTTTTAGATATTTATCTTCTATGCTGGACTGGGAGCGAAAGAAAAACATAGAATGTGCCAGCTGCTTCTCTTCCCGGGCATACTGTAAAAGTCAGTTAAGGGACCGAGGTGTTATGGTAGGCTTTTTTGTGGATGAGACTATTGCAGTGACCCCCTGTCACTGCAATAGTCTCACTCCACTATTATAATACCTCCAAATTTGTCAAACGTGACACCAGATGGTTTTATAACCTCTGATGTTCTGCCTACCCCATAAGGGATACAGGCGTGAAGTTACGTACGTACGTACGTATATTTATCAAGTTGACTATCAAAATTTGGCCGCCAGTATTTTTAATTAAATTATTTTTAATTGATTTTTGGCATAAAATATCGTTCACTTGTTTTTCAAATAAAATAACGTTTACATCACGGCAATTTATATAAAGATTCAAAAAAAATCATGGTTGCCGTTGCGCACTTGGCCGCACCACTTCGCAGCCGGGTGTAAGCAGGTATGTTTTCGATACATTTATACGTTCATAACGTTTATTCATTAATAAACGTTATGAATCAAATTAAAGCTATTTTTTTCTATTTATTATCATATAAGGTTGCCTAGTTAAATCTACAGCAAAAAACCGATGAACGCACCAAACCTGCAATCGGATCTCGTACTAATATTATCAATATTATCGACGACCACTTTGGCGTTGGGGTAAACTTATCTGCTTCAGACGCTAGTGGTTGCGGGTTCGATCCCCGCACGGAACCAGAAAAAGAAAATGTTCCGTGTCTGGGTGTTTATCTATTTATGTATTTATATTCTAGGTTCCCCCCTAGTTCGCTATATGGTATCCCATAACACAAGCTATGCTTACTTTGGGGCCATGTAGTTGGTGTGATTGTCTGGGGATTTAATTTAATTTTAATTTAATGATACGTGTTAGTTTGTAAAAGTTTGCCGCTTGAGGACCAACGCTGCGTCACGGATGTAGCTACGCGCGTATCACACGGACGTACGACACTCGCCACGCGCGCATTGGACGTGGTTAGCTCCCGCGTGTTATACTCAAAATAGTCAAAAAAACAAAATTCTTTATTACTGTTACAATTTGCGGTTACACGATTTGGAAATCTCCGGTTAAGTTCTATTCAGATTACAAATCTATAAAGAAAATAGACGTGTGGCACTCGGAGACTGCCGCGGTAAAGCTATTGCATAGCATTTTTTTATCAACTTATGCAATTATAATTATTTATTTATTTTATTAATGCCGTAATGTTTGATCTTATATGAAGTTCCACAAGTTCCTAGTAGATGGCGCTGATTGTTTATTAAAGCCCGCATGTAAAGTTATGAAATCAAAGTATCACCGCTGTGCCGGTCGGAGTGGGGGGTGTTAGGTTTTTTCGTTACGGAATTTCTGGATTCGGTCCCCACGCTCAAGGCCCGCGATAGAAGCTATGCAATAGCTTAAAAACATTTAAGTACTAAATAATTAAACAAACTAACAAATATTAAAAGTGAGGGTAGACATTGTTTTTTATTAAAATAATAATTGTGGTTTTAACAAATTCTTTCAAGATTTTGAATGAATACCCAAAATGAACGTAGTTACAAAAATAGTTAGTACAAGCCCGCAGATCGTTTTTTGGTTTTAATCCAAATATTAAGAGGTTAAGTAGGTATTCCATTGACACGACTGTACAAGAACACTTATGATATTTTACTAGAGAAATCGCGTCAAACGTGCCGTACGTCCGTGCCTATTTCTATATTTTTCTTCTCGTTTTCAAAAACCGAAAAAGTCTTTTATTTTAAATAATGAAAATTGAAAAATTAAGACAAGATTAAGGAAAATTAGTTTAGTGTTCACATATTTTACATTTCCATTAATATTAATAAAATAATTGAAGATAAATAGATCGATAGACTAAAGTTTATATTAAAAATTAATTACGAAAGACTACAAATAAATAGGTAGCCGATAAAGCGAAAAACACAATTAAATGCAAGTAAGTATGTCATATAATTATTGCCGATCGTTTTATTGTTTTTTAAACAGATTTAGTTACGAAAGTGGCTGTTGCAAGACAGTTTCTTGAGAATAGCTACCTAATTGTTATTAACACTTATATTATTAAAAGAAAAAAGTTTTTGATAGAAAAACTTTAGAATACTGAACCGATTTTGATAACCATTTTATCATTATAGAAAGCTGAATTATCCAGTACATTTACCTTCCTCAATAAATGTGTTATTGAATACTAAAATGTTTTTTTTTTTTTATTTAATAATCTGAGATAAGCTCTTTTAAACAATCAAACATGGAGACTTTAATCTACATACTCGTTAAATCAACTTAAAAATCAATAAAAATGACCGACAACATTATGAACAAGTAAGTATGCAAGTAAGCGCACACTATGCCGGGCCGCATCGCAGCGCAACAATCTACGTGCGAGCCTCTCATATATTTTATATGCGAAGCGACCTTTTGCGATGAATCTCAACTTTGGCAACGATCTAAAGTTCTTATTTGACATGCACGTTATAATCTCGCTCACTTAAGATTGCTCTCAGAGTTGAGATCATAATAAAGCTGGTTTCAATATTCAATACAATAGTCGAGTAGATAGCTAACTCAATCTTGTTTTTGGTTGTCATGGCAACGCACATACTTCAAGGTTTTTGATTAAAACCTGAACTTATTCACAGAGCAAATATACAGGGTGACTGGTGACAAATTTTGGATATTGGAGGAGAGCACTCTGTACTCGATACTGCAGTGCGAGCACAGAACTTTATCGATTCGTGTTTTCACGAAAGTTCGTATAGTATGGAGTAGGTTTATAAGCAACAATTGAAAACTAGCCACTGCCTCAAGTTTAAATAAATATGTGCCTTGCTAATTAAAAATAAATGTAAAATAGATAAATTAAAATTTGCCACCGACTCCATTCTATACGAACAATCGTAAACATACGAGTCAACAAAGTTCTGTGCTCGCACTGCTGATCATAATTATGTAATAAAAGTAGGTATTTAATTTGTGATCAAAATTCTCTAAAATAAATAGAGACATTACTACACTTTTCCCGACGCGCTGCCTCAGTCAACACGCACACAGCAGTGTTCCCGCCACACGCACACCACCACCCGCTAAGTATCTATTGCATTACGTTTATGTAACCATGCGTTGCGTAATGAATTATTTAACTTTCGGTTTAGTTTACTTTTAAGTAAACTTAACTGAAACCGATTTAGTTTCAAGAATGGTTGCCCTTTGCACGCCGAACCATAAAAACAGAAATATTTTGTGGGCCAAAATATATTTCTACCATACATTACGATAGTATTATTCAAAAATAATCATTCACTTAAACCACATCACTTTTTTTTTGTTCCCTAAAGTGGGCACACTGGAACTGTCAATTTACTGCATTGAATTATTTGCCAGGGTATAGGACGTTTCTTTAAAAACACCGAGACGTCGATTTTAAACGCAATAAATGAATATACGCTATAAAATCCTGTAAAAAAGCATTTTATTTAAACTGTACAGGGTGACTGGTGGGTTACTTTTGAAATTCGAGGACGTGATAGTTTGAGATCATATAAGAGAGAAAAAATATATTAATTGTTTACTGAGTAAACCTAACCGAAAGTTGAAGAATTTATTACGCAACGCATGGTTACACTAGCATTGGCAGCGATGCGCATGCCAGCGGGGCTAGCATGCTACCGTCGACAACGATAAATCGGGCCTTTTATCGATATTTTCTTAGAATATGGTATTTAATGTATGTAATTTATTAAGACTGTGACATATTTGGTTCTGTGGTCTTAATCATGGTATCAAATCGAGTAATTCTATCTATTATGGTGCGCATATTAGCTTACATAATGGGCTAAAATAACAAAATAATATATATCTTGTCGATTCGACTATTTATCGATTTTTGCATGCTAGCCCTGCTGGTCACGCGATTGACTCAGGAGTAAGTAAATTAAATAGTAACAAAACTTTATTTATTTATAGGGAATTCTAGTGAAAAATTAAGTACCTACCTACTTTTATTACATAATTATGATCAGAATCTAGTACAGAGTGCTCTCCTGAAGTATCTAAAATTTGTCACCAGTCACTCTGTATAATATTATTTTACTATTTTTATAGCTATGTGAATTAGTCCAACTCGGCACGTGTCATATGCGATCATAAGACGCTTGTATTCTTCTGAACCTTATTTTGAGGAGTATACATTTATTGATACATACATAAATATATTAAGCTCTTAATATTAAATTGAATATTGAAACTCACTGTTGATAAGACTATTTAAAACTCTGTGCATTACTTAAACAAACTTAAATGGTCACATACCGGGACTTGGCGATTTGTCTTTTTAAGGAGTTCTGCAATTGTTGTACTAGAGTTGTCGCCGCTCGATGTGTAGCGGCCTTATTCCGTTGTATCACCGTAGCGGACGCGCGGTCAGCCTCTGCCTTTAAATATACATATTAAGGTAGGTAGGTGGTTATTTAAATAGTATATTTAGACTACTTAATAAAATAGTCATGAAGACTTTGTTTTTTTAACCGACTTCCAAAAGTAGGAGGTTCTCAATTCGTGTGTATGTTTTTTTTGTGTCTTTGTTATACGATTTTTAGGACAATTATGAATTGATTTTAAATATTCTTGTTTCATATGATAGAGGATATTTGAGAGGTGGTCCCATATAAATTTTCTCGAAATCGAATGAGAACTTCATGAAATAATTAAAAAATTTGAAAAAATGTATATGAATATGGAGAATATTTACATTGACGAACTTAGGTATACTTCAGCCAAAGTTTTTTAAGTCAATTATTTTTAATGCTCTGCATTCGTTGATTACAGTTTTTTTTACTTTATTTTTTGTTTGAAAGAGGTAGGTAATCCCTGGAACTACCCGAAATAAAAGATATTTTATTTTTGATTACCCAAGCACTTTCTAGTCCCGCGGGATGAAAAGTATCCTATATGTTATTCCAGATAACAATCTATATATGTACTAAAGATTAATGTTCATAGCTGACCTGTCAGATTTTTGACAACTCATGATATTAAAACAACATATAGTGCAAATAATGCTCATGTTCGGTTAATTTCAAATCATTTACTTACATTAGAAACCGCAGCAAGGATTTTAATATTTTACCCTCTCACGTTACTCAATAGACTACTAGTATCATCCACTTGAAATGAAAATCCCGATATCGTTTCTAATAAATTAAATCAAGTCTGCACCAATAGTTTAAAACAGGCAGCATTTCAATGACAATATCATCTTTATACATTCACATACCTAACAAAAAGTAGTTTGACAGGTCAGAGACTGTATGGACCGTGAGTGAACATTATATGGGTAACACAAAACGGCGTTAGTTCATAATTTTTACTGTCATTTGTTGAAATATTTTTAATGTTAGTATTACATTAATACAAACTTATAAAAATATTTTAACTACAAGACAATACATAAATAGTTCAGATGACTAAATAAGTAGTACAACTTCTATGACCAAACAAAATCTAACCAAACAAAGCTGGACGAAATCTGCCATATTTCTTTTGAAAAACCCGAACACCTACTTGGTTAACCCTCTGCGTGGCGTGGTTAAGCATCTCCTGCCAGGCGGGGTCCAGGGTGACCCCTCCGCCGCCCTCCTCCGCCAGTCTAGCGAGGCCCTGTTCAGCCAGGTACACCATCTCCCGAGCCGCGGCGTGAGCACTGTTGGCCTTGTCGAACGAAATCGTCGCCAGCTGAAGCTCTTGCGATGTCTATGGAATAGAAAATCTTACTGAAAAAATTTGCCAAATATAATCACCCGACCAGCAGGGCTAGCATGCAAACATCAATAGATAGTCGAATCGCCAAGATAAATATTATCTTGTTATTTTATCCTATCATGTAAACTAATATGCGCACCATAATAGATAGAATTATTCGATTTGATACCATGATTACGACCACAGAACCAAATCTAATATATAAAATTCTCGTGTCACAGTTTTCGTTGCCATACTCCTCCGAAACGGCTTGACCGATTTTGATGAAATTTTTTGTGCTTATCCGGTATCTATGAGAATCGGCCAATATCTATTTTCTTTCTTTCTTATATGGCAAAACAACGTTTGCCGGGTCAGCTAGTATGTCATAATCTTAATAAATTACATACACTAAATACTATATTCTAAGAAAATATCGATAAAAGGCCCGATTTATCGTTGGCGACGGTTGCATGCTAGCCCGGCAGGACTCCCGCTTGCCGGACGGATGCACTTCAAACGCAGTTACCGAGCCGTGGCGACACGCCATCGATCTGTTTTTTCGTTATAGTGCTAACGCAGCTCCATCTAATGGTGGATAGCTTTGCAGCTAAGCCACCTGAGACCAATTTCTTTTCAGAAATTGTAAATCTCAGTTAAAGTGCAGCATTGCAATGTTCAATAATTAAGAGTAATTGAGCATTATTACACGCTAATCTAAGGGCGGTAGGGCTATTCCAATATGACGACCGACTGGTGTAGTGGTAATATACATTGCCTTCTATGCCAGAGGTCCTGGGTTCGAATCCCGGCGGCGGCGGATATCGGTGTGATGAACACAGATATTAGTCGTCAAGTCATGGATGTTTATATGTTTATTTAAGTTTATTCTAATAAAAAATATGTATTTATTCAATATGTATGTTTATTTATTTCTTAAGTATATCAGTTATCTAGTATCCATAACACAAGTTCTTTAAGAAACTTAATTTGGGCTAGATAATGTTGTGTGAGTGTCAGAAATATTTATAATAATACGACCCTACGCTGGCAATACTAGTGGCGCAGAATTTTCGTATGTTGTTGAACCGTCCGCTCTCTCTTAAGGGCACGTTTAACACAGGCGGCGCGTGCTTAAACGCACGGGGCTTCACGCGTTTTCTTTACATCATCGGCTTTACTCTGAACCAGCGGATAGTTCCATAATAAAGCCGGCGACGTAGTAAGAAACCGCCCGGTGCAACTTAGGGCGGTATTTATAAACCGTTTTCAACTCTAAAGGTGAACTTAAGAGGGTGAATTCCATATTTTTAGTGGAACTTAAGAGCGGTTTCGAGTTGAGAGCGTCTTATTAATACGGGCCTTATAGAAGCAAGCAGTACAACTGGCCTAACAAGCCATCACCGATACGTGTTTCACGTCAAACAGATGCATCCTCAGACCAAAACTGCGTTACATGGACGTCAGGCACGGTTTATGGACGACGGGCACGGTTTAATATAAACCTTTCCAGTTGCGTGTCCCCGCGCGGGCGTTTTTATATGGAACCGCATACGCGTTAGACGGACGCTCGCGTGTCCACGCGCCGGTAAACGCGCGCAGCCCCGCGCGGGCTTCCGGTGAACACACGCGTCGAATAAGCCTGCACGATATACGACTTGCGCACAATTCTCTTAGTAATAGTCATATGTATGTAACTCCTAGTAATAGTATAAATAATGTAACAGTATAGTATCTATATAAGTTTTATGCTTGGTGGTAGGATCCCTTCTGGGTCCGCCTGGCTAGCCACCACCCTTTATATAAAGTCTGCCGCCAAATGTTACCGCTCCGGCGGTAATGTGTTCCGGCAATATAGTATAAAGAGCCAGTTCCTTCCTATGCTTCCATTTCCGTGTGCTTCCATCTTCGACCTCATCGTCACTTACCATCAGGTGAGATTGAGGTCAAACGCGGGTTTAGTCACTTATAAAAAAAAAAAAAAAAAAGTATGTGTAATAGAATAATGTAAGTAGTATATTATTACTGTAAATAGAAGATAAGTTTAGGATACAAGGGGACTGACATATTAAGTTTCTAAACAAAAGTCACTCAACCAAAAATAGAAAGGAAAAAAAATAAAAAAACACTAGAGGATGTTCAAGGCCATCATCAAAAAGGTACATGTTGGACCGCTTTGAGGGTCCGTCTAACAACCATCCTTCAAATAACATCTGCCACTAAATATAAGTCCCAACTCTATTTTATAAAGAGCCAGCTCTTCCTTAAGCGTATGCTGTCATAGCTCTAATGGCCTGAACTGTGACCGACTGGTCAGATTGTTCCACCAAAATGCATGCAGTTTTAAGAATATGTAATAATAAATAAAACACTTTTTAACTAGATTTATCGCGTATATTTACATTTTAAATTTTGACTCGACGTTTCAGTGTCTTTGCAGACCCCGTGACCCGTGATCCGGTTAAAAAGTGTTTTATTTAATAGTATGAATCGCAAAAACTTAAGACAATATTATGTAATAATAAATTCATTTATCTCAGACAATATTTACAATGTGGCCTTAACAATTGAAAACAAAGGCCCGTGGCATAAATACCTTACAGTCTAACATACACATGAGATCAATACTTACTAGAATACTACATAAAAAAAACTACAAGGTACACTAATTTCAAAACATCTCCTTAAACCCATGTCTTATTTCAACTTCAATGTTCCTCACTATCAGGTGAGATCACATGCAAAAGAGGATTATCCCTAATAATAAGAAACCAAGCATTAAATCTAACATATTTTAAATATATCTGGGTCTGTACACATCTGATTAATTAGTCAAGTAGGTACCTACTCAAATTTCACTAACTCAAAACACAAAAACATCTACTTGCAGTTATGGTTTCAAAGAATATTGAAATATACAGAAAATAAACAACACTTTAAATAGCTCCTTCCTAGAAATGTTTCATAATGGCTGTAAGAAAAGTTTATAGGTTTATATTTACATAATAAAATTTACTTACAAGGTTTGCTCTAAATCTGGCTTCATAATAGGGCCTGGCTTTATGCACGCTAGTACCCAACTTTTTTGTCAATTGTTGAATTTTAATATGCCCTTCAGCTAGGAGTCTCCGGAACACTAGACGGGCTTCATCTAAGTCAACTTCTAGTCTGTTTATTTCATCTGTGGCTGTGTTCAAACGTTCTAATTCGATCTGGGGGAGGAATATAATTTATCTATACTTAATACAAATTTACTCTGCAAATTTAATAAGAACGCATGATGACAGCTACAACAGGTCCCTTAATTTTCGTTAATAATTTAACACATAAATCAAAAATTTTGCCGTCACAATCAACCCGTATCCTATCGTAATATCCTCATTAGATTTGTTATGTACAGAGAAAATATTGATTACCTGAACCCTTGGATCTAAAGCTTCAGAACATTCGGCAGCGCTATCGTTCATCTTATTTACTCATATATATACATTTTTCACATCAACTTAATTAATTGCATGAGTATAAATAATTAGAAACAATAAATGTAGTGGCGAGCTAGCACAGCAGTAGATTTCGACTTTCGTTCGTTCTTGTATGTATTCCTTCCTTCTTTCCTTCCTATTGGATTGACTGACATTTATTTACAAAATTTTACTCCTCGCACGCAACTGACATTGACTGTATTGTCATTTAATGATTGAGCAGATGCAGTTTAGAAATAAGACTAACAGATTGATCTGAACAAAACTACTACCAAAGTATTTATACAGAGTGATTCGCAATTAGTGGCGGAGCCGTTAAGGAGCAATGATTAAGGAGTGATAGTATAGGCTCATTCCAGTCGAAATTATTATGGAACCTACTGTCCTAAAGTTAATCCTTTCCTTTACAAAAAAAAAATCTTGAAATATTAATAAAAGTTCCATCTGGGCCCTATTTCATAAAACTCAAATTGACTAACAATTGTATGTAGACAATTCATTGTAAAATTACAAAAATGCGTTTCATAAAACCCTGACAATTCATCCAAAATTGTCACATATGCGTTTCATAAAACAATTGTAGCGACAGGCGGTCTACTGACAAATGTCATACAAATCGCTATGAATTGTCGTTTATGAAACGCCTGTCATGTGTAAAATTAAAATTACCAAGAATTGTAGAATTTTCCTGACAATCCGACAGGCAAGCGAGGACCTGTCGACGACTTACAATTGCAAAAAACGAAGAAAAATTATAATAATTGATGCAAAAAATTTGACTATCAAAATTCTTTATTAATAATATCTTTGTACCCAAACAAAAGCGAAATTGATAAAAAAAATACCAATCTTTAACATTTCTTAATATGTCTAGATTTGGAGTAGGATTTTTTTTGTAAAAATCCTTAAGTAGTTATATCTTGGAAAGGATTAACTTTAGAACAGTGGGTTCTGTGATAACTGATAATTTCGACTGGAATTAGCCTATATTATTAATCCTTAATAATAATTGTTTTATTTATTTTCTGTTACAAAGTTACAATCTGTATTTCTATGCAATAAAGTATATTGAATTGAATGTGCGTACAGAATATTAATCAGACTCCGATTCGCTTGAGGAGGTAGTTTGTTCATCATCATCTTCGCCTACATGTATAATTATTTTATTATCAATAACAGTTTCAATCCTAATATCTCGGTCAAAATGTTCCATAATCAGGTTTTTAGTCTTTCAACAACCTTTGTTATCTTATAGTCCATTATTTTCAAATTCTTAAAAAGAAAAACGAAACGTATTATTTCATAAAGTATACCTGTTTAAGAACAGATTACGATACTGTTATTATTAGCACAGCACTACAAATATAAAGCTTTGACATAACCTTGTAATAGCGCAGTATAGATTTTGAAAAATATTGTTTACCAAGTTATTTGACACTCAGTTTGGCACAAAATTATAAAATTCATTAATTATTGATATAATAATGTTGTTTTAATGCTCATCAATTGTTAAAACGGTTAACAACCAGCAAAAATATTTTTTATCGTAACTGCAACGCCATTACAAAGTTACGTCGTCAGTTCAATCGCGATGTGTCAGGAACGCATTCTCTGAACGGCCGAACTATAGTATCACATAAGCATTACTTTGTTACGCCGATTGCCGTAGTTTATTTAAACAATATAAAGTATTTCAGAAAGAAAGAGTCTCCTGTGTGATTCATTGGTGTCCACAATGTTTAGGTACTTATTCTAGTACGATCTTAATGACGTTCATGTGGTCATTAAGTAATTAGAAAATCTTCAAATATATTCGTGATTCCAGTACTGTACAGAAATGACGTTTAGGTTAACGAGTACCGGCTGCACTTAGCTGAGAATAAACGATTACCTAGTTTAATTAAATCTTGCCAACGTCACTGAGAATAAAGTAATGAACTCTCATACATGTCACTGTCAGTCAGTCTTGGCAAATATCAAATATAGAGAAAACAAGTTGAATCATACAAGCTGTTTGGCTATAAAAATCTAAAATGGTGAAATTATTGTATTTATTTGACGTTTTAATAGTTGTGGGGATGTGTTTTGAAAATGGTTTCATTTATACTTGCAGGCAACCGAAGTTGAAGAAACTATAAAGCGAATTCAGGCTCATAAAGGGGTAGTTGGCGTGGTCATCGTTAATCATGAAGGTTTGTTCAATAATTCCCTTAGTAACGTCTACTAGAGTTCCATTTTATGTTATCAATAATATTCATAGAACGCTAGACGGTGCAAAGAAACTTGTGTGTGATATTCCTTGAGTATAACATATATTTTCTATTCAATTTCTAGGTATCCCCATAAAAAGCTCATTGGATAATGCCACATCTGTTTTGTACTCCGGCCTAATAGGGCAGTTGACAGAAAAGGCAAGGAATGTTGTCCGTGAAATGGTAATAATTTGAATTATTTAATGTTGATATGTAGAGAGCATAGGTATTCAAGAATACCTGAAAAGATATTAGCATGATTCCTTACCTACAGGTCCATATAGATCAAATCTTGTCATTAAATGGCTGGTCAACATTATTTAAAAGATTATACACAAAAATATTTAGGTAAAAGACTCCCATATTGCTTTTCATGTTCCCCTATATCTTTCTTTCTCCATCCAAACAGGATCCATTTTCATAGTATAAGTTTACTAACCAAAAATAAGTGCCTTAAATATCCTTTAACACCTTAACTGCGGTGCTATATTTTGCGTACTTTCATCAAGTGCTATAGGAGGCCTTCAATGTATTATTTTACCATTGCAGTTTGGGACTTTTTAAGCTTCCATGGAAATAGTTACTTCAAATCATTATTTTTCTGTGAAATTAAAAAATTTCAGAATGAAACTTGGATTAATGTATTACAGAGGTAATCCTACATCCTATTTTAAATCTTATGGGCTATGCACCAGCGCAAAACACAACTTTTTGAACATTACATGGGAGAACATGCGGGAGGTCTACAGGCCCCCTACCGCAGTGAATGTGTTAATCCTGAGTAGCACAAATATAAATAAATAAATAAAAATAAAATAAATATGGCACAAAAAACCTTTTAATCATTCATGTGACATGTTCGGTTCCGATGGGTGCTTTAGAAGCATGTTGTGGGTAATATGACCATTTTTGAGTGCTTCAGCAATTTGTATAGATCTCGGGTGAAAGTTAAACAGATAAACATATTAAACATGTGGGCATTATTTGTACTAACCATACCTATTTATTACATGTTGTAATGACTTGAACTTTTAAATGTTTTTGAATAGAATGTTATTAGATTTCATTTAAAAAAAATTGTGGTCTGTAATGAAAAGTTTTAATTTAAGTTTTAAATTTTTTTTAAATGAAATGCTCAACATCAACCCTTGTTACCTTTAATTATTAACCTATATAAGGGACACAGGTTTGAAGTTATATATGTATGTATGTAATTATCAACCTTGATGTTGGATGCACTAACACAAAAATACAAGCTTAGCATATTCTGCCTTCATATAAAGTCAACTAAAATTATCAGTTACCTACCTGACAATTAAGATAATAATAAATATACTATATTCTTTATTTCAGGACTCAACCAATGAGTTAACATTTCTCCGAGTGCGAAGTAAACGTCATGAGATTCTCATAGCACCAGATCGTGAATTTATTTTGATAGTAATACAAAATACTGCAGAGAATTAATGTAATTTTAAGGATACACATATTTAAGTCATTATTATTATTATTAGTTGTTTTGGGGCTATATGAGCAGTCTTGTCCGCTCGTCACACTGCGACCTAAAAGATATATTGTGTGAGTCCCAATTTATAACTCGACGCACACTCCAATGGAGACCAGGAAATTTTGGATTTTCCTTACGGCGATGCTCCTAATCTATTTAAGTCATAGTTGCAATGATTCTAATTTATATTTTTTTGTATTTATGTTTTGTCTTACAAGCTCGGGAATCTGGCATAATGTGGATGTAGTTGATGTTTTTTTGGATCCAAACGCCTTTGTATCTAATTTATGACATTTGAACTATATTATTACATTAATAAAATCAGCAAAAAATAAATTATCTGCAGAGACTGATACATGCTTGTGAGATGTAACAATTTTAAATGTATTTTTATTTAGATGCTAAGCTTGTAAAATTTTTTTATTAAAATATTCACTATTTGCATGTACAGAATCTAGGGAGAATTGTATAGAATCTTTGAGCTGCCCTGGGGTAAAAAATAAGGATACTGTTGATTCACCAGTATCAGATCCGCTTTAATTTATTGCGCAAATCTCTAGAACAATACCTAAGGTAGTCTTCATCCTCAGGAAATCTAATGTGTTTGATTTCATACAAAATTTTAATACAACTTCATGTGTCTAAGCAAATATATTTTTGGTTATGTAAATCTAACTTTTCTTAGATGTTTGACTACTGGCACTACTGTAACATAATGTAACGCATAATTGATGAAATAAAAACATTTGAATTATTAATCACATAAATATTTTATTCATTAAAATACACAAGTAGATAAATACACATCGATGGTAAAAAGCGAACCTGCTGTAACCCACAAAATGCAAGATGCTTAAAAGAGCCCAAAAACTTTTAAAATTTTCGAAAAACAATCATATGTAGGCCGCTTAACAACAAAATTTCATCCGCTCCACCGTGATATCATTACTATCTACCAAGCAGGTACATACTGTAAATTCGACAAAACTCATTAATCCACAACTAACGCATCAAGATCGCGCAGTAGGTACACAATAGTCTAACAGACAAGGATTACCTGCATCCTTCAAGTACTAAACGCACGCCACTCACAATCGTGGCCACACTGAGACCCAAAATGAAGCCCGATTTTACACCTACGCCTACGAATGCACTGAGGATGTAACAATCTGAGCGACTTGTATACCACCGATCCAAACAAACAAACCACAGCAAAAATTTCTAGTTTTATCCCGCTTAATAAATCGTGACGCAAAACGAGAATTTAATTCCTCAAAATAATAATAACGAAATTCATAACCAATTCTCACAGCACAAATTATCATAGTCCGTACGTAAAATAATCTTGAAAGTTTTTCAATAGGTCCGCAGAATAAACTCACTCGTAACTCACAGTTGTTACAACGGTGAATAGACGATAAGTTAAAACAATAGAAAATATCAAATCCGAACAAAACGAACAATTTTATCTAGACTACCT
Organism: Stenoptilia bipunctidactyla; assembly: GCA_944452665.1. Taxonomy (NCBI): domain Eukaryota; kingdom Metazoa; phylum Arthropoda; class Insecta; order Lepidoptera; family Pterophoridae; genus Stenoptilia; species Stenoptilia bipunctidactyla. Next base: position 9,074,833 of record OX101741.1, on the reverse strand, counting down.
CGCACGAAACAAAATGGTAAGAAAACAATTGCAACGTAATTCACCGTATTCTAATCGTAGGTACTTATTTTTACAAAAATATAAAGAACCTCAATTAATTTGAAATCAAATCCGACCCTAGAAGATTTTTTTACTAACACCATATTGTGATTCTTATTTCAAAATAGTTAAAATATATTTTAACATAAATTTTAACAAGATAATTCGAAACAAAAATCAGCTTTAAACCTGGGCTGATCCGATAAACCATTTGCTATTCAACAAACCGTACGTTATTTTAAACAATTTTACTTTGCCACAGCAGCGCAAGTCATAACAAAACTACCGCAAAATATATTGATTAATCTTATTTTGATGCCATGTTTCAAAAACTCGCACGCAATAGAAACGAATCCATTGAAACGCGTAATGAAAATAACAACATTAACGTATTGGATCTTTTTAAGTCACAATAATTTATCGCGAATTTTATCCACAGCAAGTTAAGAACATTTTTACACAAACACACTATTACGGCTTACAAGACGTTAAATAGTTCTCCATTTTTTTTTACTGATATTATGAGGGACGCATTGTTTTAATCGGGATTCGCAGATTCGCCCTTCTTCCAGAACTTTGGATTGTTGCTAATATTGCATACACGGACATATCCAACTCCATCATTAAGCATAATTACTAGTTTGGCCTGGAAACTTCCTTTTCTTGAAAATAAATCTTCTCGGGTTACCGCCAATATAATTTCTCTTCATCTTGAAGCGTAGGTTTAAATAAATGAAAAATTTTCAGATTACTATAATTTAATGTGATACTCAATTACAGAAACACTAATAAGAGCACGAATAAATGACGAGCCCACACATTTATATGTTTCTCCCCTCTCCTCAACTTTCGCACCTCTCCTCTCCTCACCTCGCCTCGCCTCGCCTCACCACATCTCGGCTCACCTCTCATCGCAACAAACGCCATCTATCCACTACTTCCGTTACAGCATTATACGCGATAGACCTTACAAATTTGACAGTTTCAAACGAATTATTATCAAAATTCAGTTGGTTTGATGTACCTACGCTGCATGAAGGGATTGCGAGCGAGCGAGTTTCGAGAAGGTAAGATTAAAAAATGAAAGACATACAACTTTATATAACAACATTTATTTACTTTCGACGCTTACATAAATATCAAAATATATGTTTGTTACACTTAAAACTAGTTGAATACGAATTTTAGAATCTTAATTTAAGTTACCATTCATAAACACTTTATATTTAGAATTTATAAGATCTAATGAAACTGCCTTATAAACCTGAATAAATATTTTTTCTATCTATTATAATATAAGAAAGATTTTACTCGAAGATTTATAATTTAGACACTACACTTATTCGGACGTTTTCAAAATAACATTGTCAGTCATGGTATATTCTTTTATTATTTCGTATTATACATTAGTATGACCCAGTGACGTTAAAATTAAAATTTCAGAAAAAAGTATTGTGCTGATAGAAGATGGATATATTATTGAGCTTTAAATTGTCATCGTCACAAAATTATTATTTCACTTTTTCCAAATAAAAATAAAAATAGATATCTATTAAGCTAGTTAGGGGTATTAAAAACCCAGATAGTCGCAGTGTACAGTCAGCTTCATTCACGCATCCTCCTAAATTCACAAGTTTTTTTAATGAAAGTGCCAACAGCCTTATGTTTTATAAAAAAACCAAAAATATTAAGAGCTATTTGAAAAAAGCTACATTCTTATTATCACGGATATTTTTACGGTATTTTCAGGAGTTGACTGTACTCAATTTGGAAAATGACAATTCGTATGGAATCATAACACCCTAGGGTTGTGATTAGTTGTTGCTAGGATAAGTTTAGGGGGTTGTTTAGTTAGGGGTGGCGTCGGGGTGTCTTTCGAGTAACATGGCGACCCCTTGGCCTCCGGCAGCGCAGGCGGAAATCAAACCGATTTGTCCATCTTCTCGTACAAGGCGGTTAGCTGTGTGCATGGCTAGGCGAACCTGTAAGGAAAATAAACATAAACCTTTCTGACATTCACACATTTGACGACCACTTTGGCGATGGGGTAAACCTATCAGCCTCAGACGCCAGTGGTTGCGAGTTCGATTCCCGAACGGAACAAGAAAACCAAAATGTTCCGCGTCTGGGCGTTTACAGGGTTAATTTTAATAAGCGCATCACCTCTTGCAGACAGCCTCTCCACATCAATCCCAACAACATTTGTTCTACAACTATTTAAAATTTTAGTTTTCATACAAAAAATATTGATAGCCTCTGTTAATATTTTTTGTTTACTCTGAGCATAGGTATGCCATGACCCTTGCGCAGTAAAATATCGCTTCATATTCATAATAGGGACTTCTTACAAAATGTAGAGTAAGAAGCAAAAACATTTTTGTTTTTATTTTTCGTGTTATTTATCGAGATTTGTAAAAAGTCGTAGAACAAATGTTGTTGTGATTGATGTGGAGAGGCTGCCCGCAAGAAGTTATACGTATACGTATTTTATATTCTAGGTTCCCCGTTAGTTCGCTACGTGGTATCTTATAACACAAGCTATGCTTACTTTGAGACCATTTAGTTGGTGTCATTGTCTGGGGATTTTATTAAATTTATTATCCAGTCCAAATTAAGTTTCTTAAAGAACTTTTGTTATGGATACTATACTGATTAAGTATAAATTAGCGCGATAAAAAAGTTGATACTGAGTTAATAAAATTGTTTATTCAGAAATTATAAGTTAAACTATAAATTATTAGCTGTATATCAATTACGTAAATTTCATTAAAAAAATCATCGTAAATTGATACATTCAAAGAAAGGGAACGTTCAGTTGATAGTGATTGACTCTACTGAATCGACATTGAATCGATGAATATGAGCGGCCATCTTGTAATCGTAAGTCTGAACACATTTTTTTCACCAAATGATTCGAAATTTCAAAGCAATCGAATGGAAGATCAAAGAATTTCATTACGGCAACGTCACTAAGATTGTCAATTCTGAACAGTCATGCATATCATTTGAAAACATGTTAATTTTTTTTAGATTATTAATGTTAAACAAAATGTATATAAACCGATTTATGTCTATAGGTATAGACAATCTATCTAATATATAAAACTCTCGTGTCACGGTTTTCGTTGCCATACTTCTCCGAAACGGCTTGACCGATTTTGATGAAATTTTTTGTGCTTACCCGGTATCTATGAGAATCGGCCAACATCTATTTTTTTTTTATATGGCAAAACAACGTATAGTAAATCAGCTAGTATATTATAAATTTTATTAGAGACGAACTTGATTATAGGCTATACTTACTCCGGTGGCGGCAAACGGATGTCCAATAGAAAGGGAACCGCCCCATCTATTCCATTTAGCCAGGTCTGGGGCTCCAACCTGAATTATAAAGATAACATTAACATTAAATAAATTTTCATTAAATAACTGGAAAAATATGCCAAATAAAATCGTCACCTGACCAGGACTCAACCTGGAACCTCTCGTTTGCCGGACCAGTGCTTTTCCACTGAGCTACCGGGGTCTGGCGACAAGTCATCGAAATTACTTCGCATACTATTGTTTTTACGTTATATTGCTAGCTTTGATTTTATTAAGCATATTTTTCAGTTATTTAAGAATAATTGAGCATTATTAAATACAAAAACTTTAAAATATTTTTAAATTTTCATTTATAATAGGAAGCGAAAGAGGTATGTCTGGATAGTAGCAATTGGTGTTCCCTTGTTATTTTGATCTGTCTACCTCAAAGGGAGACACGCGGGAAGTTATGTATGTATGTATGAATATTTCTGAAATTCACACAACATTAAGACATATATAAACATATCTATAAAATCTGTTTATAATATTAAAATAACCGTTTTTTACTACATGCATATGAATATTTTTACAATTTTGTTCTGTCTGTTAATCCGGCTAATCTCTGATATGGCTGGACCGATTTTTCCGGGACTTTTATTGGCATGTAGCTGATGTAATAAGGAGTTACTTAGGCTATGTTTATTTAAAAAAAATCTTTTATTTTTTTTACTTTAAGTGTCCGAAGGAGCGCCTCAATGGGTATTACAAAATAACTAACTGTATATGGAATAAGTAGACACGTCGCGGGTACAGCTGTTGTCAATAAAAATATAGCTTAATTTGGTATAAGTAAAAATAAAATGGAAATAAGTAGGTATCCTTCTAAAAGAAGAAAGAAAGAAGAAGAAAGTAATCATTTATTTGCTGAATATGGTCGGTAGTTACATGGTAAGTTAACATTATAGTGCAGCATACTCAACCGTGCAACCGTGCAAATTTTTTCTATGTCCAAAATCAATTACTCACCCATCAACATTAATATTGAAAAAAGAAAAATATAAATAGCATTAAAATTATAAGGTCATAACAAACATAATATAACAAACAAAATGTATAAGGTACGTATGTCAAAGTAGTACAATAAAATCGCAAATGTCAGTTTAAAAAGTCATTCACGCTATAACATTTTTCGACCAAATAATGAAATAAAATAATTCCTTTTTAAAATTTCTCAATGTCATATTTTTTTTAAAACTTGGCCGTTTATTATAGCCATACAATACACAATATAGGTTCGGAATAGGTTTTGGAATATAGGTTCAGTTTTTGGGCAGGTATGTAAAGTTTATTCTTGTGCCTTACTTTACCTAAACAGTTAAAAAAAAACTAAAACATTAAAGAATCGACTGTTCAGCGGAACGAAGTAAGCTTAACGGCAAATATCCACTAACCTCACGGGATTCGAAGGCAACGTATATTAATATTAAACTAGCCGATCGTCATGTTATAATTTTTTTATACTTACCTTAGGTATAAAAAAATTAATAACTTACTTTCCCTTGACGCTTCAGGTATGTTTGTCCGAACCAGTCTGAATCCATCGCCTTCAAATTTGCGATAATTTGACCCTGCGAACATATAAATAAATATATATTTGGAAACATTCAAATAACATAATCCAGTAAGGTATGCGCTCATATAGTAAGTGTATATTCAGCATCAAAAGTTGAAACACATTGAAACTTTCAAAGTAGTTGGCGCCTTCAACACATTTACACATTGCTCTTGTGTGTTGTCTGTGAATGAGCGCGTGGCGTGACGTCGTACTGTATGCGAATCCTGAAAATTGTGCCCGTCTCTCTCGCACGCGGTTTAGCTTATGAGTGTGAAGGGGATAGATATTGTTTTACATTTTCTACTGTTTATAAATACAGCGTGATCTTGTGTGATTATTTATTTGCAGTAAACGCAAAAATCTTAAGCTGGGTCTCCGCTTGAGCAGCCTCGTCCTGAGCTTGCCGCGGCATGAGGAAAGTTAATGCGTCTCCACTTGAGCTCACAAAATACCGTATTGAGGGGCAAGTCTCGACCCGAGCCACAATTTTCTCAGTTTCTATTTCAGTACACATGTGAGTAATGTAAGTGTGAGTAGGTATAAAATAAACGAACAGAAATAAACAACTCAATTTTCAAAACTCATGTTTTTTTTACCTGATGAGACTTTGTTTCTGCCGAGATTTTTCTCTCCGAAAATATCCACAAAGAGAAGTCATTTTCTTTCTTAATTCGGGAATGGGCAGTAATTTGCCAAGAGTCCTCTTTTACTTGGTTATTATAATGATTCGATGAAGTTTGATCCTACAAGTTTCTGTGGTTTTCATAAAACTTCATTAATTGTACCTATACACTTCTCTCTATCTAATTTTTCTATCTTGCAGCGTGCCGAGCATACGCGCAACCGTCTCCAATGAACGCACGCCTCATAGTGAGGCGCCTTTGAGCACGAACTTCTACCGACAAGATTTGGTTCGCTGCGCGGCAGCACTTTTTGCTTCGAGTCGCAGCAAGCCTCGACTGGCGGCAACGTATCCATTAGAACTGCCTCGGGTCGAGGTGCCCGCTCGGCCCGAGGCTGCCTCTAGTGGATACGAAGCTTACAGAATTGTGTTTATTTCGTAGTTGACAGCATATGTCATCGACCGTATTTGTCAATAATAAATATATAAACAATGCCTAATTGCGCTCTAAAATAGTTTGTAAATCGATCGCACCTGCACGATATAAATGCAAGATTAAAGCAATAATCGTAATAATATTATAACTAGTTAATGTAATATTAAATGTTTAATTGTATTTATTTATTAACAACGCGCCTCTAAAACCTAACTCTAGTCAACACTTAAATAATTAGAGTCGCATTTTGAATCAAAATCATTTATTTTTGAACATTCTGTATAGCGAAATTGCATATTTGTGAGTACTGTGAAGGCGCCAGCTTCAGTTAACCGGCCAGTATAGTTGTAATAATAAGACATAGAAGTAAGTCAATATTAGTCATTATGAAGGCACAATATGGTGAAAAGCGACTTTGAAGAGTTCAATGTGTTCATCAACTTTTGATGCTGACCGTACCTACCATCAACAAATATGTTAACTATACTTTTAGCAATAAATTGATTTGATTTGTTTAAGTATCCTTGTGACAAAGCCACCCTGATTGTCAAATTGTACGGCGCATTTTGAATGTTTGTTTTTTTTTTGTTTGATTTTAATGTAATGTAATTTTTTGATGGGATCGAAAAAGTGCGATCCAACGGAAATAAATCTAATTTTTTTGCAAAATAAAATATGGCGTTTCACTAAAGCCAAAGTTTTTAAAAACGATTTAAAAACGTTAATGAAGTTGGCTTTTATAACGCTCTGCATTCGTTTATTGTGTATTTTTATACAGGATTGTTTTTTAGTCACGGGCCAAATTGTTTTTTACATAATAAAGCATTTATAGGAACGATTTTTACAAAAAAGAGCTATGTATTTTTATGCACGGAAATTAATATTTCGCTTACATATTCAAAAAAGCATGACACTCTAAATAATAATTAATACCATTAAAATAAATACGACTACGCGCTACTACAAAACATCTTGTAGTGCTACGTCGTAGTATTATTAATGAAATGCCGCGTCGTAGTAGCTATGTTCATCAACAGCGACTATTTGTTAAAAGTTTGTGCTGCCATATCTTTCTTTTTTTTGTAATAAAATAAATAAATAAAATAAATAAATATCCAGGTACGTTTATATTGTACCAAAGAAAACAACATTTAAAGAACAGTGGAATAGGGCAAAACATGATTTTAGTTGCTGTCATTTTGTAGCGTTATTCGGATGTCATTCCTGAGTAACTCAGTACAAAAAATACTCGTAGACGAACGTTACACGAAAAGATATTGCATTTTGAATATTATATGTTTTGTATGTCTTTGGCACTTGCAATTAAATTTTTGGACGAATTTTTTTTATTTTAAAACCGCTTCACACGTTAAACCTATGAGTTGAAAATTCGTAGAAGAATAAGTTATTAAGTTTCTTAAAGAACTTGTGTTATGGATACTAGATAACTGATGTACCTACTTAAGAAATATATAAACATACATATTGAATAAATACATATTTTTTATTAGAATAAATTTAAATAAACATAAAAACATCCATGACTTGACGGCTAATATCTGTGTTCATCACACAAATATCCGCCGCCGCCGCCGGGATTCGTACCCAGGACCTCTGGCATAGAAGGCAATGTATGTTACCACTTTACCAGCCGGTCGTCAAATTTATGTCCGTTTGCTTAAAATGTTGCGAGAATGTTATTTTTTTTATATGTCCTTATTAAAAGTGTTTGATTTATTTTATTAACTTTAATTTTTGACATTCCGTTGTGAAGTTCTAGAAAACTTTTCTTATAATTTTTTTTTCTTATCGTATTATTATTATTTTTCTTTTGTTTTTGTTTCATATTTATTTTCTTTTGACATATGTTAATATTGTATTTGATTTTTTTTTATTATAATGACAAATTGTGACTTTCTTTAACTGCAATTGGTATTATATCGTTTTAAGTTAAAGTAAATAAATAAAATGTGTACTTACAGCGAAGGCTTCGTGGATCTCCCAGGTATCAATGTCGCTGACCTTCAGACCAGCTTTGTCCAGAATTTTCGGGATGCTGTATGCGGGACCCAAGAGCAGTTGGTCAACGGGGTCCTGATGACAAAATATGTAATAATATAAGATTTTGTTAAAGAGAAACATTGGTATTGGCAAAGAAACCTTGTTTTCAACTGACTTCAAAAAAACAAGGAGGTTCTTAATTCGTCTGTATGTTTTTTGTTTGTTACCTCATAACTTTTGACTGGGTGAACCGATTTTGACGATTCTTGTACCATGTGATAGAGGATCCCATATAAATTTCATCGAAATCGATTGAGTACTTCATGAAAAAAAAAATTGAATTCGGACATCATTTACCTTGACGACCTTATACTTTAGCCAAAGTTTTGACGTGAAGTCGGTTTTTTAATGCTTTTTTAAATTTGTTGATTATTCTATGACAGGCTGGTGTAGCGGTAAAATACATTGCCTTCTATGCCAGAGGTCCTGGTTTCGAATCCCGGCGGCGACGGCCCTTATATATGTTTATTTCAGTTTATTCTAATAAAAAATATGTATTTATTCAATATGTATGTGTATATATTTCTTAAGTATATCAGTTATCTAGTATCCATAACACAAGTTCTTTAAGAAACTTAATTTGGGCTAGATAATGTTGTGTGAGTGTCAAAAACATTTATTTATTATTCTTTAATTTGCAAAGTATTTATTAAAACATTGAAAAAAATCTTTTGGATTGCTTTTTTATTTGCTTTTGATAAAATTACTTAATTATCCTTAATTATTCTACAATAGTAAAGAGTAAATACCTGAGCGACGTATGTGAAGTCCCTGAGGTAGGCTTTAGGTTTGAATCCCAGTTGCTTCGCCTTAGCTTCCGACATGACCAGGCAAGCTGAAGCTCCATCGGTCTGAGAAGAAATATTCGAAAATATGAAATAACATGTGAAACATTTAACATCCAACGTATAGAGAAAAAAAACGGAGGAGGTACAGAAGTTGACGCGTATACCTATTATTAAAGATTTTTTTATCATAGACTCGTTTCAATAACCAAATACCAAAGAGTTAAAGAAACAGTAAAGATAGAAATTCCTATACGATATCTGTCACGAATCTGTCACTCACGCTTAAAATAGGACAGGACTTTTTATCTTTACTTTTACTTGAACTCTTCTGTAAAAGTAAACCTTAAAGTAATAAAAAATTTATAAATTAAAATAAAAAATTTTAAAAACATTTTTAAACGTTGCAATGCTTCACTTTAACTGCGATTCACAATTTCTGTAAAGAAATTTGTCTGGGGTGGTCTTAGCTGCTTTATTAGATGGAGCTACGTTAGCAATATAACGTAAAAATAAAAATGTGGTAAGTATTTTCGAGACGTACCGCCAGGCCCCGGTTGCTCAGTGGAAGAGCACTCGACCGGCAAACGAGGGGTCCCAGGTTCGAGTCATGGCCGGGTAATTTTTATTTATCACATTTTTTCGGTTATTTAAGAATAATTGAGCATTATAAATGCAAAACTTTACAAACATTACTCTTCTGTAAGTTTTTAAACCGGCCATAAGTGCGCGTTTGACCCCAATTTCACCTGATGGTAAGTGAAGGCCTTGAAAAAAAACTGGCTCTACAACTTGTAACATAATGAAGAGATAATACTTAAGGGGATTGTATGTTTTGTGATGTAGTTTATAAGTAACAGTAACATAAATTTGTTATTTTTACGGTTCGGCCGAAAAACAAGTTCAATGTTTAGATCAAAATATCTAAGTGTTAAACCCTAAAAACAGGTGTTAGCTTTTGATGAAATCTATTCGATAACAGATTGCGTAAAATAAAGTGATGGGTAACTAAGACAGATACTACAAAGTTCAGCCGGTGCGGGAAAGGTCATAAGGTCACTGACTGCGGCAGAAGTCTTGTTTTAGCTTATTAGGTTGACTAGGGTTGTCAAAATATTTAGTTGTAAAATAGTTAAATAAATTTGTATGAAAGTCTATACCAGCACTAATCATGCTAATTCTTTTACTTTATATTCTACGTATGGTATAGAAGCTAACCCTTAAGTTTTATCTCTCCATTTTGTTACACGTTGTATACTTTGACAAAAGAAAAATACCACCATAAAATTTAAAAATGATAAAATTATGAACGTGTTTTTATTTACATGAAGATGAGGTCGAAGAAAGCACACGGGCCTTAAAAAGAAGTGGCTCTTTATACTTTGACAAAAGAATAATACACCAAAAAAAAAAAAAAAAAAATCAAAAAGTTATTAGAGTGTTTTTATTGCACCTTTTTAAATCAGTTCTTAAACTAATGTGAGTATACGTAAATAATTTTGAGTCGCCGCCAAACGAATAAATAAAGATATGTTAATTTCTTAAAATTTTAAGGTAAGTAAGTTAGTCTTCATTGATGTTTGAAGCTATTTCAATATTTCAATTATTTGGGTATACTTACCTGAAGAGCTTAGTGAAATAAAAAAATAAATAACGCATAACTTTTTCTACTGTGCAGTTTTTGCGTCGGTTTTTTTTTGTAATCAGGGAAATTTGTCAATAATGACTAGATATCGGATAATATGCATTTGCATGTTTGCATATGCAAATGCATATAATTAAATTTTTATAGGGTTATTGCATATATTGGAACTTTTTCATTGAAATGAAATGAAAATTTTATTCATCATAAGACCATCGAATGGCCGCTTAATGACGTCACAATTTTGTACTTCGGCTTTAACAAGGTGTTGATAGTTATTGAATAAGATATTACAGTAGACCAAGAGACAAAAAAAGCCGGCGGAAAAAAACTCTTGGCACTCTTTTTCAGTCAGGATTATACGAATTAATACAAATACTTAGTGCACCTATTTGTTACAGTACAAATTGATCATGACATGAAAAAAAACAAACGTAAGACAGCTAATTGTGAGAGCCAATGTCATGCCACAACCAAATTGCTTACATAGTAGGTGCAATGAGCTATGGATGCCAACACGAACATGACAAACTGGGATCAGAGTATTTAAACAAGAATGGAATAAATCATCAGCAAAACGACGACGGTACGATTGATAGTGCTTATTTCAATAGTTAGATATACGTGTTGGCATTTTGCACTTATACAGTGTGGAAAAAAAATAGTGGCCCTGGAGGGAAACTGCCTTACATTCTATAGTTAGCTTATTTTACTTTAAGGAAACATTCCTTTATTTTTAAAAAGAAACAAAACTGCATTCAAAGATTTTCATAAATTTGCTTGTAACACCCGGGACTCGAACCAGTAAAAATAAAAAAAAAATAAAGATTCGTTATTTTACTATACTAATCGATAGGATAATTGTTCAGGATAAAATTTCTCTAACAAACATTTGGTCTTACACTCGTCTGTCGTACAAGATATCAATGAAAACTACACAACTACACTACACAAGTTTACATACATTACCTAGTACGGTTCACTTTCAACAAGTAAAAGACGCGTTATAATTCTCTTATCTCTCTAACATTCAAAGAATGAAGTTCAATTAATTCGTATGAAGTACAAGCTTGCTAATTTATTTATTTCTAAGTACCTTGTTGAAGAATTCTACAAGAAAATCGTTTAATGGTAATAATATCTCTATGCACTTCTTACACGATACAAGGCGTTTTGAAGAAAAGTTTAAAAATGCGTTTGAATTTGTTTGCAATGCGGGACAGCAATTTTAAAATTGGAACGAAAATTTCGAAATTTTTTATTGATTTTATTTAGTATTACTTCCAGTAATTGTGTGATCATGACGTATCAAGAACAATTCGACTTATTAGAAGCTTTCTTTGCAAGCAACAAGAACTGCGATTTAGCTCTATCGCGAGAGGTATCCAGATAGACAAATACAATCAAGAAAAGCTTTGTCGCGAATGGTGAAAAATTTTGTCAATATTGGAAGTTTCAAAAAACGTTTAGGACGCTCACAGCAACAAAATCCAGACTTTTCCGATTTTGATTTCAATATTTTGACATATTTTGAGTGTTACCCGAAAGCTTCTAGTAGAGAAGCTGCTCAAGAGATAGGCACCAGCCATACTCGGGTACTTAATGTTTTGAAAAAATACAAATACAAATGTTATCGTGATGGGCGATTGGTGCAGAAACTACATCCCGGAGATAGTCAAAGAAGATTAGAGTTCTGTCAGAATAATCAAACAGAAATAGCATAGTAAAAAAAAGAATCTTTATTTTTTTTATTTTTAGCTGGTTTGAGTCCCGCGGGAGTTACAAGCGAATTTTAGAAACTCTTTGAATGCAGTTTTGTTTCTTTTTAAAAATAAAGGAATGTTTCCTTAAAGTAAAATAAGCTAACTATAGGATTTAAGGTAGTTTCCCTCCAGGGCCACTATTTTTTTTCCACACTGTATAGTCGACACGTACGCCTCGCACACACTTGCAGCGGTTTCCGTCTCTTTTTCTCTAGTCCCCGACCGACCGGACAAATTGTCGGGTTCTCCTAAGTTTTAAGATATCCAATAATAATAACTAATAAATATGAATAATTTTTAATAATAATGTAAATAAACGTAAATACTAGTTGCATATTTGCATACATATTGTAAATTAGTTTTGTGCAGTGCATATAATCCGATGTCTAAATGACTACAGTAGAATCCGTTTATTATGACTCCGCTTATATTGAACAACCGGTCATTATGACGTGTTTACACAGTGAAGTTTGGTTTTCATATAAATTATATAACTAAGTCGGATATAATGACTTCACCTTTAGTGACGTATCGCTTATTGTGACCCTTTTTATCAAATTTTGTCCGCTTATAGTGACCGACCGTATTATGTCTTAAACCTTTGGCACTGTTCGGGAGAGTCACGTTATACTCAAAGACTTTCGGCGCGTGAAAGGTTTTTTTGCTTTGAGCCTCAGAGCGTAGATTTACTTATTGAGTCTACTTATTAATATCTACTTTGATTTATCTCTATTTTATTCCTCTCTATTAAAATAAATCACATACTAACTTAAACAGCTTATTTATTCTTGCAGTACCTATGCTTTGTATGACGTCCATTTAGTATGACTTGTTTCTTATTTCCCTTCGATGTCATTATAAACGGATTCCACTGTATTACTTTCTAAAATAAAATAAAAAGTTTATTTCTAACAGATATCTTACCAAGAATGAGGAGTTGGCAGCAGTGACTGTGCCATGGGGCTTGACAAACGCTGGCTTCAGCTTGGCCAACTGTTCTGGAGTCGAGACACGGATACCATTATCCCTGTCTACCACACCGTCCTTGCCTTCCACTGCGGGGAGAAAAATAATTTGATGAAATAAGGTCAAAAAAGTTTCATTTTAAGTAGGTAAATAATTAATGTAATTAATAATTAATTAATATGTAATTTAATTTTTGGGAGAGGCCTACGTCCAGCAGTGAAATGAAATAAAATTACAATCCCCAGAAATACACACCAACTACATGGTCCTAAAGTATCTAAGCATAGCTTGCGATATGAGACAGGCGCGGTCGCAGACTGAAATTTTGGGGGGGTCACATCTGAATTTTGGGGGGGGTCACAACTATTTTTTTTTTAAATCAGAAGTATCTTTTTTTTAGCTTCTTTTCTAATAAGATGTTCATCTTTTCATGATTTTGGGGGGGGTCATGTCCCCTGTGACCGCGCCTGATATGAGATACCATGTAGCCAACTAGGGGAACCCAGAATTTTTCTTTATGATCTTAAACAATCACGTCCTCGAAGTTCGAAAGTGACCCACCAGTAAGCCTGTATATATGATCTCAGAAATTATTTTCTTCATAATGCCTGCATACATACATATGAATTTCTTAGTTACACTATCCTTGTTTTTATAAGTCTTAAGGCCATAAAGAGTATTTACTATAATTTGAAGTAGGTGCTACATACTTTCTTGAGTACCCGTTACAAAACATACCCAATTATGACTCGATAATACAAATAATAGGGAATCGACGCACTCAACCAATATGATTGTTTTTTGAAATTTTTAAGCAATGTTTTATAATTTAATTTATTCATCCCACTACATACCTTTGACAGGCAGCAGATCTGTCAAGTATCCCTTATCCCTGGCTTCAGCGGCGAAGGTATGCGATCTAAGGGCATACTCGTCTTGTTCAGCGCGAGTGGCACCGAAAGCAGCGGCCAAGCGATCAGCACTGTGGCCCATTGTCTCTCCGGATGAAAACTCAGCTACTGCTGGCAGCTAAAATTTTGACAATTTATGTTTATATATTTTTATTGGATACAAGATTCGAGTTTGACCCCTGATGGTTTGTTGGATTGTTTTTTTGTTAAGTATATTTGTCAAGTTTATTCAGTACGCTTATATTAAAGCGTATACAGGGGGCCCAGGGTTGAACATTGGAAAATCCAGGTGGAATATTGAACATATGGAAATGGGAGGTAGGTAGAGTGATGACTCAGCCTCAAAGATTTATCCTAGGTCCAAAGAACTGTATTCAAGATTTTTTTTACTTTCGGAATTTTGTCACTTTCATTCGTTTTCACGACAACAACTTTATTATTAAGATATTTTTGCAGATTCTACTACTTGTAACAGATATGCGTAAAATAATCAACGAATGCAGAGCATTAAAAAAACCGACTTCACGTCAATACTTTGGCAGACTTATAATGTCATCCACGTAAACATTCTCCGAAATCTTCCATATTATTGTTTCAAAACTTTGAAATTTTCAATGAAGTACTCAACCGATTTCGATGAAAATTACATGGGACCAACTATGAAGTATCCTCTATCATATGAAACGAAAAAAAGAAAAATAAATTTTCAAAATCGATTTATAAATGTCCGAAATATCGTGTAACAAAGACACAAAAAAAAACATAAAGACGAATTGAGAACCTCCTCCTTTTTTGGAAGTCGGTTGAAAATAAAATATCGATCTTTGAACATAAAAAAAATAGTTCATTTTTAAAGTTCTTTGAATATCTATGAAATCTTTGATTTATTTAGAATCAGCAGATAACCCCACCTACCTCCCATTTTCGTATGTTCAATGTTTCAGTGAACACTCTGTATAAATGAGTGACTTTTCGGTGCTTAGTTACCTCAAATCAACAATTCTATAACATTTTAGTTCTTTCAAGTCCACTCTGGTCCTATATAATCCACTTTTGTAGGTATATTATAAAGTGACATTAACTTTTTAGTTAAATATTTACCTCAGGAGCCAGATAGTCCGGTCGGATGGTAGCTAACAGCGACAAACGCTGAGCTGGGGTCTTAGCCCGGTTCAACCTCAATAACAGCGACCTCATCTTACGCGAGTGTCGGATTGGGACATCCGACATGAACTCTACACCACCAGCGACGATGATTTCGTAGGCTCCCGCCGCAATCATACCAATACCTGGAAACAAAACAAGATTTGATATGAGTGGGTTTTGCTTGGTCGTAGGAGTTCTTTAGGGCGCACGCACACTATGCCGGGTCGCATCGCAGCGCAAAAAGCCGCGTGCGAGCCCCTCATACATTTTATACGAAGTATCGCACAATAAAGGGCGCAGCACATCGAACGATACGCCGCTGATTCGTCACAGTGTTCTATAGCAAGGGGACTGGTCAAGGCAAGTCGAAAAACAAGCTCGTCTAGATGTAAACTGTGCTCAATCGACATATTACCCACCGAGTGTCAAGAGAAACGCGACTTTAGGTAAACGACTTAAAGCTTCAATTCGTAAATTTTTACAGTACAGTAAACGCAACGTCCCGGCA
Source organism: Stenoptilia bipunctidactyla (assembly GCA_944452665.1). Classification (NCBI taxonomy): domain Eukaryota; kingdom Metazoa; phylum Arthropoda; class Insecta; order Lepidoptera; family Pterophoridae; genus Stenoptilia; species Stenoptilia bipunctidactyla. The sequence continues at coordinate 9,059,033 of OX101741.1, read as the reverse complement.
AAGCGAGCTCGTACCTTTAAAGTGCGTCTGATTAACGACATCAATATTAAAATCTGTGGCGAAGTATCACTCTAGTGGTGATGTGTTCTGACAATGTTTTGTGAAGAGCCAATTAATGTCTAAACCAGCGTTTTGTCAGTTTTAACCTCATTTTCACTTACAATCAGATGAGATTAAGATCAAATCAATTAATAGAAAATACGATCTCAAACAAAATCTATTTGAAAAGCATTTATTTTCTTTTAACAGCAAGTTATTGTCTATGAATATCAGTTTTATGGTGATATTGTTAGCTCTCGTTCCTGATTGGCTAAACAATGGATAGTAACAATACTCAGGGACCGGAAAACCCCTTTATTTGATTAAGCCTATTGATAGGGTAACCCTATCAAAATCTTACCATATGGAAGTGTAACCCTATTGATATGGTAAGCCTATCGACGTGGTAACACTTTGAATAAAGTTAACTACTTTCGGATGCGCTTACCCTGTGATAGGGTTAGCCTATTTCTATCTCTTTCCGCGCATGCTGTTGAATTCGGAAGTATAATTCGAAGTGCGAGATTGAATAGATGGTAATATTTTTGATAATTTGATATTCTTAGAGATTAAATTTGCCTGCAGGTTTTAAAACCCTATTGAATCGGTAAACTTCAATAGGGTTTTCGATAGGCTTACTGCTTACATGAAGCTAACTCTATTGATATGGTAAGCCTTAAATTAGGGTAAGTCTTCGATACGGTTACCAAATTGATAGGGTTTTTAAAACAAGTCTATGAAAAACCCAATCAAAAACCTCTTTAAGGGTAAGCGGTTCCGGTCCCTGACAATACTGTCTCAACAGTCAGTAGTCCAAAAAGTTCTTACCAACTGTGTTTTATAGTGTTTAATGTGGTTATACATATGTGTGATCACAATATCTGTAAGTACATCAATGGACGTCAAGGTATAAGAAAATCTACATATGACAAAATCCAGTCGAAAGTATTGTTTTTTTAATTCATTTTTATTGGTTACTATGTCTGCGTTTAACTTCAATCTCACCTGATGTGTTAAGTGATGAGGTTAAAAAAAAACACAGGTATTTGGAAAAGCTGTTCAGTGGCAAACTTTAAACAAAGGGGTGGTCACTAACTGAAGTGTGAAGTGGCCTTCCACAATTATCCAGGGTTAGGTCAACTCTAGGACAATAACAATAATTCTTACCAGTAGTAATGGCCTGGTTGGCAGATATACATGCCATGGTGACTGTGTGTGCTGGAGTCTTGTCACTAAACCCAGCGGCTAGTGCAGCTTCACGACCTATGTTTGATGTCTTCACTTCCTGGATGACTGTGCCATAGATTATGTAATCAATGATTTCCTTATCAATCCCTGTTTTTTGCAGCAGGCCACTGGAAAGAAGAAAGGTTTATGTAGGTTTTTATTTTCTTTATAAGCTTTTTTTTCTTACAGCTTGGTTGTTTATGAAGGAAAAAGAAGAATGTTAGTTGCCAGACAAAACAAACATTAACCTAAAAAATAAATAGATGTAATCCTAATTTCCTTTTATTGGTATCACAATAGAAAAAAAGACGTGTGGCACTCGGAGACTGCCGCGGTAAAGCTATTGCATAGCATTTTTTATCAACTTATGCAATTATAATTATTTATTTATTTTATTAATGCTAGTAGTGTTTGTTTGATCTAATATGAAGTTCCTAGTAGATGGCGCTGATTTTTTATTAAAGCCCGCATGTATAGTTATGAATGAATCAATCAATCATTTATTTGCATAAAATATGGTACAGATTTAGGACTTAAAATTAAAAAAAAATACGTCATACATATTTTACCTTTTTAGGGCATGCAAAAATAATTACTTCTAAACAAACATAATATTTATAATTAAGTGAGTAGGTATACAATTTAATATCATTGAAATATCATCTATTACTAAGATCTAAGAATTCTTTTACACTGTAAAAAGTTTTTTCAAGTAACCATTTATAAATACAAGATTTGAATTCCATACATGGCAATAATTTGTATTCTTTAGGTACAGCATTAAATATTTTTACACACATGGCATAACACTGCCTGTGGTGAAGTTCTAGCCGAGGTATTGTATACTACACGATCTCCATGTCATTTTGGTCGAGATACAACCTTTGCCTGGGTAAAGTAATGACTATTATTTTTAACAAATACGGCTGCTTCAAAAATATACATGCAAGGCAATGTCAGCATTTTACTTAACTTAAACAACGGCTTACACAATTCAGGGTTTTTTTTTCCGAAAATTGCTCTAATGCATTTCTTCTGTGGAGATTTTTTTTGTTTTTAGTAGTGAGGACTCCGGTTCCACTCGTAGACAATCCTTGTTACTCTCCTTCAATTGTGATGATAGAGAGTACGATGGTGATGGTGGCAATGATTGTAATTTCTCTACGTTTTCATTGTGTGTATTAGCCAGTGTATGCCGACGACAATTTTTTGTCTTTTTGTTTTGTTTCATAGAGTTTTTAATTTCAAGCGTTTTGGTGCACATATTTTTGAGTAAGTGCACTTGTCGAGATATTGACTAACTTCTTTTTTTAAGCCAATGTTTTCAATTATAATATTCTCCATTTTCATGTACATGCTTTCTAACTGCCTCTGTAAATTAATTATTTCATGTTTCAAGTCTCCAGTTTGGTCCGCACTTATATCAGTCGATAAATTAAAACTTTTTGAAGCTGTGTCAAGATCAATGGTGTCTAGAGACAAATTGTGATTCAGGGATTCACATGAATGTGTGTGCGTGATGATAGGAGACTTGGCTGCCGGAGGTTTTAAAGCCTTTTTCCTCCTAGTAGTGACGGTACTTATCTGGCTATTTGATGTACCCGGCTTATTTTCAGCTTTATCTTTTTTTTCTTGGATTGGAGCACTTCCGTATACATTTAATGCACTGCCATTTTTTTTGTGCTCAGCTGTTAAGGTATTATAAAACCTTTGGGTCGAAATATTTTCGCATTCTTTGTGATAAATTAATTTACAATTTGTACATGTCAGGTTTTCATTATTCAATATATTCTTTTTACATTTGTCAAATTTTTTAATGTCGTTTTTTGGTGTCATTATTTCTGTTTAACTTAGTCAATCAATCAATTTGTTTGTAACTGCCTTTTCTTTTATTTAATCCTCTTAAAACAAGGTAAGCTTCCAATATAAAAAACTTAAAAAAAATGTATTTATAATTTTAAAAGGAGAAAAGAAAAACATAAAAAAGAATTCATGTCAATGCGATTATCAGGGCTTGATCTCGTAACTCTTGATCGGGAACCTTTTGACGTTACCACTCGACCACTCATCGATTTACTCACTCATCGATTAAAGGATTTGTTGGTACAGCAGCAAAATCAGCTTTTTTTTCGTTACGGAATTTCTGGATTCTGTTTCCACACTCAAGGCCCGCGATAGAAGCTATGCAATAGCTTAAAAAGTCAGAAGTTTTTTATTCACTTAAGTTAGGTACATAGAGAAGCAGTACCAGCAGAAGTGTGCTTCTCTCACATCACAATGATAATGACCACTTTGGCGATGGGGTAAACCTATCTGCCACAGACGCCAGTGGTTGCGGGTTCAAATTCCCGCACAGAACAAGAAAAAAAAAGGTTCAAGGTCTGGGCGTTTAACTGTATATGTATTTTCTATTCGAGGTTCCCCCTAGTTGGCTACATGGTATCTCATAACACAAGCTTTGCTTACGTTGAGGCCATGTTGTTGGAGTGATTGTATGGGGATTTTATTTATTTATTTATTAATGACCATATCTTGACTGGGCAATAAAACAATAATCAGGCTTAAGCTATTGCTTTCAAAAATATTTATGTTATTTTTCAGCTCAACTACCTACTTTACAACTAAAACTTTTATAGCATCTTTTTCCTTTCATGTATTAATGTAATCCACTTTATATTATAGCTTAAATATTGCTATAATCACATATTTTAAAGAATTTGAAGGTCTTTTAGTACTTGTACAGGTGTCAATCAGAATGATTTTACAATGACTGGAAGTAAGTGAACTATGTTTCAAGTGAAAAACCAATAATAATCATTAACAATATTGAACATATAACATGATATATCTTAAATATATGAACAGTTTTTTGATTGAGGGAATTTATGTAATTTAATATTCTAGAAAATATTCTGCTAATAATTCACAAGTATTGTTACCAAAAATGGTCACTCCATTGGGAATCAAACCTATATCATGTCAAGCTGCAAGGTAATCCTACTCTGAACCATTGCACAGCAGAAACATTTGAAACATTAAATGCATACTTTATTTATGAATAACGGAACTTACAGTAAAGCATGTCTGGCAAGTTCATGAGGCATCATCTTTTGATAGTCCGTGAAGGACAAGAGGAAGGGTGTTCGGACTCCATCTACCAGAACAATATTCTTGCCTGTTGGGTCTTTAAGACCTTTTTTCTGTTGGAGTGCTAAACCTACACTAAAAGCCCGGCGGGCTGTATCTGTAACAAAAAATAATATGAAAACCTGATTAGTATTGACTTGTAGTTGAACTATTATGGTAAATATTTTTGTCAATATCATTAAGCTTCTAGTTTTAAAACATAAATTACTTACAAATAACAGGCAAGGGAGATAGCTTAGATAAAACCATGTTTATGTTGTTTTATCTAATGCTAGAAGTCAAATGATTTCAATGCAAGCAAAATATGTGGAAGTTATGACACAATTAATTATATGCACTTTCAGTTCAAAGTACAGAATTTATTGGAAAACATCCAGTAGGTACTTAAAACTCTTTCGGAAAATTTCATATCTACCATTTCATAAATTTAATTGTATCATTGCCAATGCCAATCAGTGGGTTCAAAGTTTATAATAGATTTATAGTTCTAAAATTATGTTTCAGACCATTTAATCTTTTGATTAATAATTTTTATTGTTGATAATGAATTAAAAACTTTGCTCTTCATGCAATTAAAATAATAAAAAAGTTTACAAAAAAGTTAACTTACCGTACTTTACAGCGGTGTTGGTATAAGAAATTTTCATTAAAGTTTTCGCTAATTGTGACGCCATGATTGCTGATTATCCTACCAATTAACTCTAAACACTAGCTGAGTTTCTGTAACGAAAAATAAAACTAAATAATACGCTGTAAATACAAAATAAAAGTTACGGAAACTCAAAAAAGTTGGACTCTGACCTGTCAGAATCAGACAGAATCCACGCACGCACACAGACAACGGTAAAGAAGTGTCAAACAAAACCAAAACTGTTAAACTGTCAGGCAATCAATGTTGAATTTTATGCTGATTGATTGAGTGGCACCTACTGTAGATTGAAACAGTTTTATATTTTAATAGTAAGTAAATAAATAGTTTCACTTATGTACTATTATTTTGGAAGATCACTATTTAAACATTTTTTCTTACTCGAATATTTTGTTTCGAAATGCTAGTTGCCGCATTATTTTACCTACAAACTAAACGCATTAAATTAAATTGAAAAGTGAGGGTATTTCAATATTCTTAAATTAACGTGGCAGAGCAAAGACGGGAAGTAGGAATAAGCTCGTTCACTTGCCTTAAGCAACTAAATTCTATAATTTTGATTTGGAAATTATACAATAAAAAAGTGGCACATGAGAAGCCCTGCACGATTTTACTAGGTAAGTACTTAACTATTATTCCTGTTATAACACGTAGGTATTGAAGGTCTTTTCAATAATTGAATCTTGATCATAGAACCCTACGTGGTCTTTTAAAACAATAGATATTTCAGGTAATATATGGAAAGGAAATCTATTCATCCTTCAGTTAACCTTAACACAATTGTTACATCGGTATCCTAGAAGTTTCTAGGTTAATTTAATATCAGTTTTAATTTTTAACACACCTTCATACTCCTTCATACATATCAACTAATCCCAACGAAAATATGAATCTTGGTTTGTGATTGCAAATGCAAAAGAGATTTGTAATTTTATATCGTAGGTAGGTACAGTTTGATGTCTTTACAAAATTTCTCTTTGTCTTACAAATGTCGTGTCTTTGTACTACCTACCTGCTATGTATATTTATAGTACCTAATTAATATTTTATTGAAAAAATATTCAGAAAAATTGTTCAATACTAGGCACGTCACATTTGAGATATGATTATATTTCTTACAAGTCCGCAAGAATATCGGCATAAAAAAGTTTCAATCCAAATCCCTTGAGCTGTTCTGTCGTAATTGAGGAGCAAACATCCAGCCTTTACATTTATAACATAGGTAGTTAGGTAAGAAGTAAGATAGCTTAAACATAATGCCTAGCTTCGTAATGTTAGGTACAGGGTATCCAAAACTGTATTTTGGAGAAAAATATCCTAGATTGGACTAATCTTCCCCATTCGACTACAATAAACCGTTTTTATTTGGACTGATAGTTTTTCCAATAATTCAAGTAAGCATGCGCGCGCGCGCGACCTTTCACGTATCCAGATAACGCGTGCCTTATAGTCAGCTGGAGGTATTTACATAATAGATATAGAAAAATAAACAATAGATAAAATAAGGAAAGTAAAAATTTGGAATCAAGCATTTTACAAAAAATAAATAAATCAACTCAAATGTTTCGTTGTTCCTTTAATGTAAATCTAAGGTTATGTACAAAATAACCTTAAATAAGTTCGATTTTCACGTGCGCACTCAAAATCACAACAACACAATGAAAATATAGAAAAATATTTAGGCCCCCGCGTTATATGGGTAGGTGATAAGTGGCGTGCGCGCGCTTTCCTTGAAATGTTTAAAATTTTCTATGGAAAAACTATAAGTCCAAATAAAAAAACGGCTTTTTGTAGTCGAATGGGGAAGACTGGGTTAGTCTTCCTATCTAAGATATTTTTCTCTAGTACTTTTTTGGACACCCGGTATAGTTAGATATATGTCACGTGAAAATATATTTTCGAATACATGAGTTATTTTAATTATTATAGACCAGCACAGTGTGCCTCTTATGCTTAGTTCTGAAACTTTCAAACAATTCCCAAAACTAAATGGAAGTAAACACAAATTAGGCTACATAAAATGCTGGATGCAGACAGCCCTATGCATGTTTACGTACCGCGCGGCTGTAGGCATTTATTTCAAAAATACCGCCGAGTTACAATACTGTATAGATAACATTACCGTGCTTGGGTTTTAGTTTTGGGTAAATACAAAGTAAATTTAAATAATCTTGAATTAGTGCGCAGTAGGTACGTATTTACTTAATTATAAAATAAAAAAATGTAGATAGATAGTATTTTTGCTAGTTTTGATAGAAGCCATTTCGGCGCCCGGGCTTTAAAAATTCAAATTTTTACCAACCAGCTACTAGGTCAGCTTGGGGGATTACCTTTCCTTTTACATGTACCTCCTCGTCATCCAGCGGAGAGACCCATAGACCTGCAGTAGGGTCATTATCTACAAAGATTTTTAATGGGAATAAGATGAGAAATTTTGTCCTCTGTCTTATCTAATGGAAAGGATTGGTGAAGACATCTTGCCATGAGCTAGCCAATTTGACTCTACTATCACAAGACCCAGAACAACTTGTGTTGCTAGATGTAGTAACTATTTCGTGTGTGAGTTTGATGTTTTCGTTGCACTTTTATAGAGGGAGGGAGGGAGGTCGTTGCACTAACTAAAATCTTGCAACACTATTCAGCAGTGTTTTTGAATCACGGAATTAGCAAGATAATCATAGGTCATGGAAGCAATAACTTCCATATGCTGGACTGGGAGCGAAATGCTTCCATGCTGGACTGGGAGCGAAAGAAAAACTTAGAATGTGCCAGCTGCTTCTCTTCCCGAGCATACTGTAAAAGTCAGTTAAGGGACAGAGGTTTACTTGGCGTTTTTGTGGGCGATAGGTTGACTCCCTGTCACTACAATAGCCTCTCTCTATCTTTATAATACCTCCAAATTTGTCAAACGTTACATCAGATGGTCTTATAACCTCTGGTGTTCTGCCTACCCCATAAGGGATATAGGCGTGACGTTATGTATGTATGTATGTCATAGGTCATGGGTTTATGGATATAAATTTACTATTTTTTCTTCCAGAATGTACAACGTTTTTAGCTTTGTAATTTTCCTATCATGTTTCCTGTTCCTCAACTGCCAATTCATGGACGAGATGCAGTCTTTCGACAAGGATTGCCTGGGGGAAAATAAGTTCCAGTGTATGTCTGGTGGGTGTACGGAATGGGAGAGTTGGTGTGATGGTAACATGGACTGCGATGATGGCTCTGATGAAAATTTCTGCCGTAAGTTCCTTTGGCTATATTTATCTGATTTAGTTTTTGTTCATAGCAATTTATTTTGTTTAAGTTGTTAAAGGTTAAAGCTTAAGACTGCCGGCGTATAAATATTGTCATACGAAAAAAAATACACTTTTAATCGGATCTTATTGAATTTAATTAAATGTTCCATTTAAACTCCAAATTTCGATGTCTTTAGACACCATGGTTATGAATGATTGTAAAAACCACCTCAGGTTGGCAGTTAAATAAAAGTTTTAAGGCATTTCAAATGTAAGTAAAACAAAATTACTCGCGATTAAATCTGTTAAAAACCACTTTGATTAAATACACTTTTTATCTAAATAGTCAGTTGCTATCATCTATAGGAATGCCATATTTCGTTTAAATCTGTTCTTTAGTTAAATCATGTAGGATTGACTTTTTGACGACACTTTGGCGATGGGGTAACACTGTCTGCCTCAGACGCCAATGGTATAAGAAAAAAAATGTTCCGGGTCTGGGTGTTTATCTAAATATGTAGGTATTTATATTCTAGGTTCCCCCCTAGTTAGCTATATGGTATCCTATATCATAAGCTCTGCTTGGTTTAGGGCTCTGTATTTGGTATGATTGCCTGGGGATTTTATTTTTTATTTCTTTGAATAAAATCCAAACAGTTTAATTATTTTGACGGTGAATAAACTTGCGCTTGACCTCATTACGTATTGCATCTTTTTTCCTAACGTAGAGGTGGAAGGACGCACACATGTATAAGAAGTCGACGCACCATTGTTGAAGCGGTGAAATTTGCCTGCAGAATTTAAAGGGCCCATCCCTTGGTTTGTTGCTAGCCACCCCATAAAAGGTCTTAAGGCGACAAATTTAAAAATGCATCGACTTTCATTGCATATCTACTATGAGAATATGACAAGAGAGTGGATCTGAAATTTTGATATGTGTAAATTCAAATATTTCTCTTTATGTTTTTGTTTGCTCAAAAACATGATTTAATGACTAGTTCTTTTTTTCGAAAACACGTCTAAAAAAATCCTTTTTCTTAAATTTTTCTTAATCTTCGAACTTTGGTTGATCAAATTTTAGATACTTAGCAATTATCATTAAGTATTTTTTTATCGATTTTGAAAAGATTTCAATATCTGAGGGGTGTCGATAGTCGCGATTTCTATACGCGATCTTATGTTGGGGTGTTAAGGTGCTTTCATTTCAATGTGCCGTCTTAACGCTGGGATTAGTCGTCTATTCTACGACACACTTATCGAAGCGCGCTAGGGCTCAGCGTCAAAAAGTCTTTTGCTTTTATAAAATTACTTAACCCTTAAAAACATACGAGCTATTTAAAGCTTTGATAACTATATTTTCTTTTTGATACAGTAAGCCACAAGCCAGACACGGTACTATGCAATGCGACGCATCAGTTCATGTGCGCAGACTCGTCGCATTGCATCCCGCACGAGTGGGTTTGCAACAACGAGACCGACTGTACCGACGGCAGTGATGAGGCTGGCTGTACCGGGCTGGTGATTCCTTTAAATGTGAGTTTATTTATTTAAGTTTCTATGTAAGTATGCTATGTTGTACAGAAGGACGCAGGTCAAGCGTTCCAAATCTGTAAAAAAATTGTTATTGAATCTGTACTCTATGCCCTGGACATTAAGTTAAAATTTGGTTGGGGAAATTTGACAACGTTTGATCTACGGCCTTCTGTACAACGTTCTTACTTCCTTCCATATATAAAAAATGGTCTGTACAACTTTTATGTCCCAGTAGTTCAATTTTAGGAACTAGCCTAAGTGATGATGGTAAAGCTAAACGTGGCTTGCTAGCCTTGTAGCCTACTACGGTAGCATAGAATTTTCTTAGAACGAATTTGTAATTATTATTGTAATTGATTTTATTTTAATAGTAGATAAATAATAAAAAAATATATGTATAACACGGTCACATTATCTAAGCACCTGGCGTCAATGACGTCATTTTTGCGCGCTGGTATGGTTGACAAAAAAAATGCTTTGCTAGAATTGTGAATGAACTACTTTTTATTTTGCTTTACAACAATGGAATTAATTATTTTTGTTCAGTGTGTTTTTTGAATGTAAATGCATTTTAAATGAATAATTTGTGAAGGCCTGTTTTCAATTGTCGAATTAAAGTTAAAGTGACTCAGCGGAACAAAAGTTGTTTTATGATGTTTTATAATTGTATGAAATAGATTAATAAAGTTGTTTTACAATGTTTTATAATTGTAACAATAAACTTGAGACGACCTTAAAGCTGTCGAATATTACTGTATTCATTAGATAAATTTTATCTGACCGTTCAAAAATCTGGCCTGAATGAATTAAATAAAACAATAAATCGTGTTAAACAAATAAATTATTTTTAATGAGTTAAAACATTATTTAATAGTCACTGTCACTATAAACGAATAGAGGCGAATAATCGGGGCGCGTATCGAAAACAAAGATGCTGATCATACTGAGCAAGAAGGGCGAGCACGTGGAAATGCAAGGGGTAGAGGGAGGGGCTCCGCATTCCAGCGAAGTGCACAGATAATGTGACCGAGTAGTATATTCGTCTTCCATGCTGGTCTTCTCTTCCTGGGCATACCTACTGAAAAAGTCAGTTAAGGATTGGAGATTTTTTCGTGCGCGATAGGCTGACCCCCTGTCACTGCAACAGTCTCTATCTATCATTATAATGCCTCCTAATTTGTCAAAAGTGACATCATATGGTTCTTATAATCTCTGGTGATCTGCCTACCCCATAGGATACCAAGGGATATAGGCTTGGAGTTATGTATGTATGTATACTATTCACCTCAACCTCACCTGATGATAAGTGAAGAGGAGGTCGAAGATAAAAGCACACGGCTTAGGAAAGAACTGGCTATTCATGAAATATTTCCAGAACACATCACCGCCGGAGCCGTTATATTTGGCGGCAGATTCTATATGAAGGGTGGTCGCTAGCCAGTCGGACCCTGAAGGGATCCTACCACCAAGCAGGGCAGTCGGATTAGTTAAATTCTACGCTTCGCTTATCCAGGGGCAGTAGGGCTATTCTAAGCCGACCCAAGACGGCTATTTAAAAGGAGGATAACATAATATTGTCTTAAGTTTTCACGATTCATACTATTAAATAATAGTATATTATGTAACAAGCGAGCTAAGTTGCTAATTACAGTCGAGTTAATAATGAGCCGAGAACACACTTGTGAGTAAAAGACAGACATACGTGGTCATAAAATCTCTTTGTTGTTTCTGAAAATATTTTATAGTTGTCTTTGTTAGTTCCACTTAACGCACTAGATGGCGTTGATTGTCTTTTAAATCGCGCATAAAATGAAATAAATAAAATTATGTATACTTGTCTTAAGGTTGTTAACTTGTTCTGGATTGGCCGCGACCGCCTATAGAGCTTTCTCCCTCTGCACGGACCTCTCACCGATCGTGCACCTGCGCCATTCCGCCCGAGCGGAACAGCGCGCTCAGTGACTGCCTTCTCACGATCAGTCGTCCTGGTTAGGGGGCTAGTCCCGCCCTTGGTACCTGCCCGGTCTGCCAGCAGCGGCAAGCCCCGGGTAAGGGCCTCGGGCCGACCAGTGCTCCCCGACTAAGGGTCGCAGAGAGGCAGTCGCACTCCGCGAACTTCGCCCGGCATTGCCATGCCGAGCCAACCGCCACTGCGGAAGCCGACCGCTCCTGCACCACTTCCCGCCGCGCGCCGCCAACCGGCCGCCACTCACGAGAAGAAGTCGCAGTCGAAGAGGTCGCCCGCTGCCGAGCCCACCACCAGCAAGTCATCAAGTCCGTGACGCCGCCGGCCATTAAACCGTCCCGAACACCGGCGAGAACGCCGCCGCCCGTGTCGGTGGCCCCGTCGACCGCCGAGGTTGGCGATACCACTAAAGCGGCAACGGTAGTGGTGGTATCGCCGCCTCTAGCGTCAGCCCTGCCGCCGACAGGGGCGCCTGCAGTCTCGCCGCGCCGGGACGATTTACCGGAACCTTTTTCCGCTCCGGCGACGCTGCCGACAAAACACGACATCAAGGATGGCCTAATGTCGCTGATGCTGAAAAATGGAATGAGCATCGACGATGTTATAAAAGAACTCACCATTATGGAACAGCCTGTGACGACGCCGGCGGCCACCTTGCCGCTGCGCTCGCCACCGCCCAAAACGCCGCCCAGACAGCAAATCCCGAAATTCACCATGCCGCCGCGTCACCAAGACAGCGCCGCGATCAAACCGCACGCCGCCGCAAGGCACCAGCGCGGCGCCCCGCTCCGGACTAGATTACGCCGCGGTAGCGGCCTCACCGCCAACACCGCCGCCCGCAAAGCGGCCCGCGCCAGCGCAGCCGCGTGGTGAAGCGCCGGTAATGCGGCCTGCGGCGCACGCTCCGGCTACCCAGCCGGCAGCCAGCGCCGCCGCCGCTTTGCCGACGCCGCCCACGCAGCCGAAGTTAAAATACCCGCCGCTGATAGTCGAGCACCTCCCTAACTGGCAGACTCACATCCGGAGTTGCGGGACGAGCTCGGCCGTCCAGCCACCGTGCGCCCGTATGGTCGAGGCATGCGGTTCCTGCCTGGCGACGATGTGGAGTACCGCATCGTCTAACGGTACCTCGCGAAGCTGGAGGAGACTGAGAAAATCAGCTGGTTTTCTTACTCCCTTCCAGCTGAGCGAACCGTTAAGGTAGCGACCCGCGGCCTCCCTGCAGACACACCGCCTGAAGACATCAAGGAAGAGCTCCAGTGGCTCTCCTTCCAGGCAGAGTACGTGCGGCCCATCCGCGCTCGTTCAGGGCGCCCGGGCTGCATCTACTACGCCCAGATTGCCCGTACCAAGGACTTCGCGCGGATCTACGCTGTGTCGGAGCTCCTCCTCATGCCGGGCATCAAGGTTGAAGCCTGGCGTGGCAGGAGGGGCCCGCCACAGTGTCACCGTTGCCAGAAATTCCGGCACTCGTCCCACCACTGCCACAGGCCTATTGCTTGTGTGCGGTGCGGGGGCGAGCACCACGCCGCAGAGTGCCCGCGCCCGCGTGAGGAGCCCAGCAAGTGCGCTAATTGCGGGGAGTCACACCCCGCAAGTAGCGCAGCGTGCCGCGTCTTCCAACGCGAGGCACGCAACAGGAAGGCGGGCACTGTCGCCCAAACTCGAGATGTCCCAGCCGCCCCGGGCCAGGCGAGCCTTATGGCTCCCGCCAACCTGGCGACGGCCGCCCCGAAGAAGAAGAGGAGAAGGCGCCGCAAGCCGAAATCCGCCGCAGGCGTTGATACGGCTGCGGCCCCTACCGGAACGGACGACCCAGCCGGCGCCGCCGAACAGGCCGCACCGACTGCACGGCGCCGCGAGCCAACCTCCGCCCAAACTGAGACGGCCGCGGCCCCCACCAAAACTGACGACCCCGCCAGCGCCGCCATAAAGAACTGCCTTGCACGCTCTGCAGGTCTCTCTGAAGAAGGGCATTCTTCAGTTGGAGGCAGTAGCCCGCCATCTGACCCCCTAGCTTCCCACGCAGATCGCCCGTCGGCCGCCTGTCTTGCGATAGACCGCCGGCGGGCTTGATCGCGGGTGAAACTAGGCCACCACCGACGCCACGCCATCGGCCACCCAAAGACCGCCTCTATTTTTAGGGCTGCGCTGCTGCCTCCCGAAAGGGGCCATCGCCCCGAGCGGACTCCACCGTTTCCCCCTCGGGGGGGGCGAGTGACGACTTACGACGTTAACTTGTTCTCAAACATAGAGTAACTTTTAATAGATGAGATTCTCAAATAAAGAAAGTGGTTTCCTATAATATACATACCGTATTATTTAAAGGAGGATAACTTTGAGGTGGTCTTTGTGGAGCAGTCTCCGGCTGATTATGTTAATGACGATATAAGTTACAGGATAACAAATTTTTCAACACACTTGCTCGTAAAGTGAGCCTTATTCTATTGACTTTAGAACTAAAAACTGGGCTATAAGTCACGCGCATAATATATTATACCCAAGTGCATAATATAATGAATCCTACAAAGTTGAATTGTACCTTAGTGCAAATTACATGCGAGTAAACAGAGCATATTTTATTGATCCGGGTTATACATTAAATATATGAGCGCGCGCGTCCAGGCGGCGCGCGGACAGGCGGCGCGCGTGCAGCAGCAGCGGCCCGCGCAGCGCCTCCAAGCAACAATAGCGTGTGTACGTGTAATGGGCAGGGCTACTGACGCGCAGCAGCTGTTAGCTGCTTCAAATAAATTTTATGACCACGCATGTCTGTCTTTTACTCACAAGTGTGTTGAAAAACTTCGTATGTAACTCGTGAGCGTTGCTAATTACAGTCTCGGCTCATTATTAAGCCCTCGCCTGCGGCTCGGGCTCAAATCACAGCCTCGACTGTAATTAGCTACTTAGCTCACTTGTTACATAATGTACTAAAAGGTTATATGTTAATAGTAATAAAATCTCTTTTCAGTCCACCTGCAAAGGTTTCAAGTGCGCAGGCGAAGACAAGTGCATATCAAAAGTGTGGGTGTGTGACAAGAAGGAAGACTGTGCTGATGGCAGTGATGAGACTCTTGAGAACTGCCGTGAGACTCTTTTCTTTATTTTTAATTTGTTTAGGAAATAAGTTAGAAATAAGGAATAAAGTTTTTAGTTTTAGAGAATTTTATGGTCTTAAAAGGTTTTGCAAAGTTAACTAAAGTCGATGTTTGATCCTAATTTCATTTAAAAAATAAAGTTTCTCCCAAAGTTTCGCGTGCGTCCGGCTGTCTGGACACTTTCTCGCAGAGAGACTGCTTATCTGCTTATCTAGGTGGCTAAGACATCGTTTGTGCCGACGATCTGTAAAGGTTTCATCGTTTGTGACGCTAAAGTTTCCTCAAAAAATCGAAATAACTTTGGCTAGCCCGCCAGAATTTCGCATTTTCCAGCATTCTAGATCTCAGTCCCCAGAGTGTTTTGAGGATCCAGCTGGTATATAAATAAATAAAATATAAAGGTATGTGACGCGATACGTGACTGCAACTAAAGTGGTTTTATCAAGTAAAACGCTATAATTTTCGAGTAAACACAAAAACAAGTGGCCAGCCAGCCGGACGTTTCTGGCTGAGCCACTTTGTTTTTTCCTTATATCTCAGTAAATATGGCAATTAGAACGAGTGTTAAGTCTAAAAGAAATGTGCCGCGATATCTGACAGACCTCATATAGTTTAAAACATACCTGACGCATGTGTTTAGGAGGTATTTCATAAAAGGTTTTGATGACATATGCCACCCATTCCAGCGCTTGCAGACGGTCTAGAATGCTGGATTCTTATCAATGCCGGTATGTGCCGGCGACGAAGACAAAAAATCGTCGTATGTGACAGCTCTAAATACTACCAAACAAAAAATATAAGCGATTGTTTATTCTAACTACCGACCATCAATAAATACTCGAATCAGTTTTTCGGGGACTGAAAACTGCTCGCGTCCGCAAGGTTTAGCCCTCGATGCCTTGTACGTGGTCCCTGGGTGGTGCTAAACGAGCAATAAAATCTGGTTGTAGGCTTCGTCCGTGGCTTGTCACCACCCACTAGACAAAACCATGCCGCCAAGTAACCTAGTTGCGTTCCGGCATGATGTCTAGTGTAGCCATTGAGGAGGATAGGTCTGAGTAATCGTGCTGCATCGGAGAACAGTTTTCAACTCGTAGGATAATGACTCACCGGGTAACTCGTTTTGGAGGGTAGCGGGATCCGAAGCACGGTGCACCGCTGGCCGACCGCAGGTAGTAGGGGGCCCAAGTAGCATGCCAGCCACATGCGAAAGGCTGCCCCGCCACCTCGCGAAAAATCCCGGGAGGCTCCATCGTGCCGGTTGGCGACCGGTTTGAGAGGACCCGATGGCGACCTCGGGGGGGTTCGGGCGTCCCCACAGTCTCCAGGCGAGTTCCCCAATGGTGCGTTGTTTCCTACGAGTTGCTTGGTTCCATTTGCAGCGCTTCACTCAACTTCTATTCTCCTCCCTATTCACTCCACTACCAATTCACAATGAAAGGTCCTAAAAAGAGTACGGTTCAACAGCGGTTGCACTTCCTCTCCCTTAAAGTGCACTTCTGTAACATCCGAGGAGTGCACTCCAATCTGAATGATGTCCACCACCATCTTGAGACGGAGAGGCCACACCTACTCTTTCTAACGGAGACACAGATCTGCGATCCGTCAGACTCGGCATACCTTGGTTACCCAGGCTATATCCTGGAGTCTCTTTTCCGCCCGCACGCCGGGGTGTGCATGTATGCCAGTGACGCGATCTGTTATCAGCGTCTCCGTTACTTGGAAGTGCCGGACCTTTCAGTCATGTGGGTTCACATAGATACTGGCCTAGACCTAGTGGTTTACGCCTGTATCTATCGTTCACATAGCGGAGATCGGGAGACAACGAGGCTTATGGAATACCTTGGCAATACAGCAGATAAGATTCAGCAACGTTTTCCCACGGCGCAGTTGGTGTTTCTGGGGGATTTTAATGCTCACCATGGGCAGTGATTATACCCGTATCAGGACACTGACCATGCTGGCAGAGAGGCCTTTAAGTTTTCGCTGACTTATGGTCTCTCACAGCTTGTTAACGAGCCTACGCGCATCCCCGACGTTGCTGGCCACACTGCGTATTGCTTGGACCTTCTGCTGACAACCGATCCTGACAGATTCTCGGTGTCCGTCACTGCACCTTTAGGGACATCCGATCACTGTATGGTGAAATCTGTATGTAAAGGCTCCAGGCGAGTATGGCGTTACAAGTCAGCAGATTGGGATGAAATGCGACATTTCTTCGCATCTTATCCATGGCGGCAAACTTGTTTTACATCAACCGATCCATCGTGCTGCGCTGATGCTGTCTCAAGTGTGATAGTTCAAGCAATGGAGTACTTCATTCCCCACGCTGATCTATCCCTTGAAACCAAAGCTCGCCCATGGTTTAATACTGCTTGCCTAGCCGCTGAAAAGCGAAAGCGGGAAGCATACAAAGCCTGGGCAAATGCTCGCAGAAGCAAAGCCCTGGATTCGCATGAACTTAAGAAAAGATACAATGCTGCCGCCAAGTCCTGCAAAAAGGTTATCAAAAGAGCTCGTTTTGCCCACATAGGCCGTATCGGAGACAGAATAGCAGCATACCCTTCGGGAAGTAAAGCTTTCTGGTCCCTTGCCAAGTCGGTCGAAACGAACTTTTGTCGCCCGTCGCTGCCACCACTGAGGAAACCCGATGGTTCTCTGGCCCATACTTCTAAGGAGAAAGCAGATTTATTTGCTAGTATCTTCGCAGAAAATTCTCGTCTAGATTGCCAAGGAAAAATCCCACCCCAATTACCTCAGTTCGGATCTACAATGGGTACCGTTCACATTCGCCAAAAGGAGGTTCTTAAATGCTTGCTGCACCTAGACGAGAACAAAGCTAGTGGTCCAGACGGTATTCCTGCAGTGGTCTTAAAACGCTGCGCAGCTGAGTTGTCTCCCGTTTTGACGCGTCTTTATCGACTTTCATTGGAATCCGGTAAGGTTCCCAAGTCCTGGAAGCTTGCTAACGTACAACCAGTACCAAAGAAGGGAAGCCGTGCCGATCCTGTCAACTACCGACCAATTTCAATCACTTCCATACTTTGCAAAGTCATGGAACGTGTATTGAACAATCGACTCCTGGCATACCTCGAGGCCAACGAGCTCCTAAGCGATAGCCAATATGGTTTCCGCAACGGGCGCTCGACCGGCGATCTTCTCGTGTATGCCACTCACTTATGGAGCGAGGCCTTGGAGGGTCATGGTGAAGCAATAGCTGTATCCTTAGACATTTCCAAGGCCTTTGACAGGGTCTGGCATGATGGTCTCTTAAGTAAGCTTCCAGCTTATGGCATACCGATTGGGCTCTGCGACTGGATATCTGATTTTCTGAGGGAACGGTCAATTCGAGTAGTCTTAGATGGCTTCTCCTCCGACCAAATGGCAATTAATGCCGGGGTACCTCAGGGATCTGTTCTCTCTGCAACATTATTCTTGCTGCACATTAATGACCTTTTGACACCGGGCATTATTAGTTATGCTGATGACAGCACTGTTGTAGAGAGATACGTATCCAATGCGCGAGCGAGCCCCCGTGAAATCCAAAGTTTAAGAAAGTCAATGATTGAGCACGTTGATTTGACCTTACGGAAAGTATCCGATTGGGGTGAGTCGAATTTGGTCAAATTCAACGCGTCCAAAACTCAGGCGTGTCTATTCTCCGCAAAAAAGAGCACCTTCACATTAACGCCCACTTTCCAAAATGTATCTGTCCCCATCACTGACCATCTAGGGCTTTTAGGCGTAACTATAACATCTAGTTTAAACTTCGGTCAACAAATTGTGTCCATGGCTCAAGTAGCTTCGAAAAAGTTGGGAATCATCTCGAAGGTACGGCGGTACTTCAGCCCTGCACAGCTTCTTAACTTATATACAGCTCAAGTGCGATCATGCATGGAGTACTGCAGTCATCTTTGGGATGGTTCAGCCAAATATCAACTAGAAGCGCTGGACTCCGTTGACCGAAGAGCCCGTAAATTAATTAACAACGTCTACCTTACGGCCAAAAAACTACAGACCCTAGAGCATCGTCGTAAGGTTGCCTGTTTAACCGTGTACTACAGGATACATTTTGGTGAGTGCGCGAGTGCTCTGTTTGAGCAAATTGAACCGTCTGTCTGCATGCCGAAACAATTTTCCTTTTCAATTCACAAAGTATTTTATTTATTTAGGTAAAAAAAAATATATATTTACAGTAACAAAATTAAATGGAAGTAAACAAAAAGTAGGAAAATGTCATTTAAATGCTGAAGGCAGACAACCCTATCGCATGTGAACGTACCGAAGCGCTGTAGGCATTTAGACCGGGAGCTGAGTAGAGTTGAGTGTGCAAAATATGAGGACCGCATTCTTTAAATAGTTTTGAACTCAGAAAAGCTTGCAGATTAGGATTCTGAATGTTGCCAGGAGATTTATTGGTCCGATTTTTTTGTACCCCACCCCCTTGGATATTGAGCAATAATTGGACGGGACAAATGCTTTACAACAATTTTAATTGTTGTTTTATTGAAAATATCCAATTGTTTTTTATGATTCAAGATACTTATAGCTACTCAATAGAAATAAAAAGCAATAACATTAAAAATGAAACAAGAATTGTTGCAAAAAAGCAATTTTAATAAGTATTACAACGGCCGAGGTGAAATACCTTCTGTAGCTAGTATTACCGTGCATAAGCTAACAGACGTAGCTCTTTACCTTAACATTTGTATTGAAATTGCCAAGAAGATGAAGTCCTGTTCTTTAAAATGAATCCCTCCCCAGGTCACGCCATGGTTTCTCACCTGATCCACGATGGAGAATACTGCGATGAGCTTCACAAACTACCTGAGAGAAGCTATCGTTGCGTGGACTCCTCCTACTGCCTCCCTCAGGAGTACATGTGTGATGGACTGGTGGATTGTAGAGATGGCAGTGATGAGGGAGAGATCTGCTATAACTGTGAGTGCAAGGGTTTTGTGTGTTTTTTTTACATAAAATAGGTAATTACTTATTTATTTATTGACAGGTAATTTCTAAAGCGCAAAAAATACATATACAGGGTGACTGGTGACAAATTTTAGATACTGAAGGAGAGCACCCTGTGTTCGATACTGATCATAATTATGTAATAAAAGTAGGTACTTCATTTTTCACTAGAATTCCCCATAGATAAATACTACTATGTTACTACTTACTATTTACTTTTACTTTACTTTACATACAACTGAGTCAATCGCGGCACGTGACCTGGTACGTGGAAATGCATGGTACGCTAGCGTAACCATGCATTTCGCAATCAAGTCTTTAAGTTTCGGTTAAGTTTACTCAGTAAATAATAGATTTTTGTTTATTATATTTTTTCTCTATATATGCATGATATCAAAGTATCACGTCCTTGAATTTCAAAAGTGACCCACAAGTCACCCTGTATTTATATAAATTATATTTATTATTCATACAGCCAAAAACAGAAAAAAATTTGATGCCATGTCTTTGTTTTTTTTTTGTACTAAGTAATACTAAAATAAATATGCAGGTACATTTATATCGTATCAAAGATAATAAAATTATGATTTGGCTGATGACTAAAAACAAACCAGCGGTGCGAGCAGAGAACTTTATCGACTCGTATGTTTACGAATGTTCGTATAGTATGGAGACGGTTTGTAAGCAATAATTGAGATCTATCCATTGCCGCACGGCCAGCTTAAATAAATGTGTGCTTTGTTAATTTTGAATGTTTATAAACTTGTCGTACTAATTACGAAGCCCTCAGCCGGAGGATGCAAAAAAAACCGAGTTTAATTTAAACTTATTTAATTATAAGTATTACAAAGTTTATTAAGGTTACAATTATAATATTAATACTAGAAGACGACTGATTGTTCGAAGTGTGAACCAAAAAGTATTCCTTCGAAGTCCGGTCTGCCGGTGGTCAGGTCCAACATGGGCGGTCTGCTCACTGGTTGCGCCACTGCTTCCCCCAATTGTAAGAAATAAGTTTCACACCTGTGGCCACCCAAGTCGTTGCATCATTGCTTGTCGCTTACAATTAATATGGTAGGCTTCATCATGATCATCACAACTCTTTGTAATGAGCCCCCTGCAGGGCATGAGTCTCTCCCCTGGGTGAAGAGGAGGTATGGTAGGCTTGACGATTAATAATTGATTTAGTTTGTATGGGATGTGTAAAGGGTTGGAATATAACATACTTTTAATGTAAAATAAACAATTACAATGTTACTAAAAACTTGCAACCGACTCCATACTATACGAACATTCGTAAACATACGAGTTGACAAAGTTCTCTGCTCGCACCGCTGTATACACTGAAACCCAAGTTAGTTTAGAAAAGTGGTTTTCCTAAAAAGGCCTGTAATTCGAACCAAGGCCCTCTCGCACCGCAGCTGCGACCACTGCGCCACGGAGTATAATAATTATGTAACAGCCCGTTCACCGTTTTACTGGATACGTTTTAACAGATACGTTTTTTTTTCAACGATGGCGCATGGAGTTGTATGGGCGACTTCACATATGGCACAGTATTCAGTACTTATACGTATTTACGATACAAAAAAGGTATCCAGTAAAACGGATCATGTGTGAACCATTATTTTTAGTCAACGGATATTTTGGTAACAAGTATAGCCTTAGATAAATTACTGTATATGAAAATATTTTTTATTATTACTAAAACAATTTCAATTCTTTTCTGTCATTTAATTAATTTTATAATTTGACCATAAATGCGCATAAATGTTCACACACTTTCGTTTTTTTATACAAATATTGATAAAATTTTAGATTTTAGATCTAATCACATTACACTATTAGAATAGCCAAATATCGTATACCTATATGCTATATATTTGAAAGGGATTTGTCCTGATTCGCCGAACTTAAAATACCTAATAATTAAATTTTAAATAGGCCTTTGCTATGGCTATAAACTTTATAATCCCTTTTCTTCAACACTCATTTTCTCTGTCTTCTCCAGGGCACACCCAATGCTCCAACTTCAGCTGTCTTGCCAACAACTCCATGTGTTCCCCTGATCGCGGCGGCCCCACCTGTCTCTGCCTCTCCTCCGAGTCCCTCCTCCGATACAACTACACCACCCACAAATGTGATGACGTGGATGAGTGCTTGTCTGAACGGCCTCTTTGCTCCCAGAAGTGTCATTATGAGAATAAGCAGGTTCAGTGTTCGTGTGATGAGGGTTATGTCAGTGATGAGTTTCAACATCTTTGTTTTGCTAATGGTGAGTTTATTTTTATTTTCAACCGCCTTCCGAAAGGTTCTCAATTACGAACCGATTTTGAATATTCTTATTTCATATGATAGAAGATACTTTGGAGGTGGTCCCATATAAATTGCATCAAAATCGATTATACCTACTTCAGCCAGAGTTTTGACGTGAAATCCGGTGTTTTAATGCCTTGTCCCCACCTGTCTCTGCCTCTCCTCCGAGTCTCTCCTCCGATACAACTACACCACTCACAGATGTGACGACGTAGAGGAGTGCTTGTCTGAACGAACTCTTTGCTCGCAGTAGTGTCATTATGAGAATAAGCAGTTTCAGTGTTCGCGTGAGTGACGAGTTTGAACATCTTTGTGAGTTTATTTTTATGTTATTGTTTTTTTTTTACAGAATTTCACGACTTCTATGATTTGATTATTAAAAGAGCCTTCGATCGGATAATATATTTCGTCGGTGCAAAAAATTTGGATAAACGTTCGCTGATGAAAATTTTTGTTGGCTCATAGACAAACGACTGTCAGAGAATCGTACTAGTCTCAAATTTTCATAGTTTTTTTTGTTAGCATAGGTAGATATTTTATCGAAAATTACAAAAGCTATTCGTATAAAATGTGTAAGTAGGTATATGGGACCACCTCTAGTAGGTATCTTCTATCAAATAAAATATTCATACCTTATCAAAATTGACTGACCAAATTATCGCGTAACAAACATACTCGAATTGAGAATCTCCTCCTTTTTAAGCCGATATAATAGTCTTTACTGGGAGACGCAGCGTGGGCAGGCCCCCCGCAAGTTGGACAGACGATCTGGTCAAAGTCGCTGGTAAACGCTGTATGACGTCGGCGCGGGACTGAGCCTAGTAGAGAACCTTGTGGGCCGCCTATGTCCAGCAGCTTCGAAATGGGCTTTCAAATGACGACAGTCCACGGATAGCATTATTTTTATCGATTACATTATTTAATCAAAACAAGAGTGAATTAGAACTTAATCTTTTGAGAATGACATTGCAACTTAAAACAATTGCGACAAAAAACAGATCAGTTTAGGAATTTATAGAAAATAATTATGTAAACCTTCTCTTTAAACTTTAAACGTTCTCATATTTGTTAAAAAAAATATTAAATTTCAGGTCCAGAAGCAATGTTATTTTTCACGACGCTCAATGAAATAAAGTATTACAAGCTCAAATCTAATGTAACAGTCACCGTAGCTACGGGAGTCAAACAGGTTCGTGTCTATCTTTGTAAAGTTTATTTTTTGTCCTAAAACCCCCTGGTATGGTTGGTATTCATTCTCCTTTAAGCACTTGGTCCACAAAGCAAGTTTGTAAATTTTCCTATAAAAAGTTGCTGAGCAACTTTCGCGGTGGTTGCGGCTACCAGCTACTTTAAAAACACGGTCATATTTAACAGTTGCTAGACTTAGTCATCGATAATATAATAAAAAAATAATAAAATCCCCAGACAATCACACCAACTACATGGCCCCAAAGTAAGCATAGCTTGTGCTATGGGATGCCATGTAGCGAACTAGGGGGGAACCTAGAATATAAATACACATATACATAAACTCCCAGACCCGGAACTTTTTTTTTCTTGTTCAGAGCGGGAATCGAATACTCAACCACTGGCGTCTG
Organism: Stenoptilia bipunctidactyla; assembly: GCA_944452665.1. Classification (NCBI taxonomy): domain Eukaryota; kingdom Metazoa; phylum Arthropoda; class Insecta; order Lepidoptera; family Pterophoridae; genus Stenoptilia; species Stenoptilia bipunctidactyla. The sequence goes on along the minus strand of OX101741.1, from coordinate 9,035,253 downwards.
AGGCAGATTAGTTAACCCCATCGCCAAAGTGGTCGTCATAACGATTGCAGCAACTAGAAACTCGAAAGTCACGCGATAAATCCGGTTAAAAAGTGTTTTTATTTCTTTCATGCTGGACTGGCAGCAAAGGAAAAACGTAGAATGTGCCAGCTGCTTCTGTTGACGGGCATAAGGTAAAAGTCCGTTAAGGGGACAGGTTTTATTGGATGTTTTTTTGAACCCTCTCTTCATCATCATAATGCCTATAGACAGACGAGACATCAGATGGTTATCAGACTCTGGTGTTCTGGCTACCCCATGAGGAAACTTAAGAGAATATGAAACGGTAAATGTTCCGTTTCTAAATTTAATTTAAATATTATTTATTTGTTTTTCTAGGCACATGGAGTGACATACGATGGCAGTTATGTGTACTGGGTTGATCAAGGAAAAGGCTACCAGTCTATCTCCAGAGCTCATCTTGAAGACGTAGAGGGTACGAAGGAGGTAAGTTGTAATAGGGGATAGGTTAAAAAAAATAGTTGTGATAGGTGGCGTTCATTTCAGTCAAGTTCTTCGTGTTTCATGCTTTTGCCGGATGCAATTTATCTTGTACACAAAGCAATAACAAATATTTTATGATGAGAATTAGATGGCTTTCTTATTTTCTGATAATAAGTAGATAAAACATCGAGGTCTACGAATAATTTCTTTATCTATTAGTTAAGTATCGTGCATCTTTCAAGTATTTGACGATTGGCTGGTTAGAGGTTACATACATTGCATTCTATACCAGAGGTCCTGGATTCGAATCCCGGCGGCGGCGGATATTTGTGTGATGAACACAGATATTAGCCGTCAAGTCATGGATGTTTATATAAGTTTATTCTAATAAAAATATATATTTATTCAATATCTATGTTTATATATTTTTTAAGTACATCAGTTATCTAGTATCCATAACACAAGTTCTTTAAGAAACTTAATTTGGGCTAGATAATGTTGTGTGAGTGTCGGAAATATTTATTTATTTATTTGAGCTCATTTTTGTACTGATGATCGTCCACAACCAGACTCCTCCGTGCGCCCAATAACAAATCGTTTAACCGAGCCTAGGTCTGCCATTTGTTTCGTGTTTCACCAGAGTATAACTATTCTGATTTTGAATAGCATTAATTATGGAACTGATCAACTTTGAAGAATTATATGAAATAATATCTAAGTACTTATTTTACATAAGTATACTTATTTCCTAGAACACATTTATTTTTCTAGTACTTTATCCATCTGGCTAGGCAAACGTTAAGCTCCAAAAAATACGGCGTATTAGATAGGCAAATCAAGAAATGACAAAAATATTTCCAAGTGTGTTCCAAGGCAAATCGTCAAACGTTAAGCTGCGAACGTTATGGTGTGTATTAGATGGGCAAAAAATTAAGAAGTGCCGGTATTAATGTGCTGAGCCGAAAAAAATATGTATGGGACATACGCGTTTGACCTCAATCTCACCTGATGGTAAGTGAAGATGAGGTCGAAGATGACACACGGGCCTTCACACTGGCTAGGAAAGACCTTGACTCGCGACATAATTCATTTAATTATTTAGTTTTATTAATGTACAGTCACGTCTAGTAATATGTATATATTTTCATTGGAATTTGAACCTTATCACAACCGAATAAGTTGCGAAGTGTGTACATGTTAATGCATGTGACTGTACACTCAGAGATAAAAAACAGAGAGTTTCTTAAATAATAGATAATATAATTTTTACAAAGGTACAGCTTTTTTATTTCTAACAGTAATGCATTTGAATGGAACTGTTGCTGGTAGCAGTATCCTAAATTCTATTTCTTTATATTTCGTCTCTCTGTCTTTATTCATTTACGAGCTTTTTCCCGCAACTTCGTACGCGCATAACATGAAAGTCTTATTTTTCCCGACCCCGTGGAAATTTCGGGAATTTCTTCCATAATAAAACCAGACATACATTGAAGAACCTTTATACCAAGTATCACATCCGTGCACTCCAGGAATAAGATTTTATCATACAAACTAAAACATCATATATTTCCCGTTCCCGTGGGAATTTCGGGAATTCCTTTCATAACACAAACAGTCACTCATTGAAGAACCTTCATGCCAAGTATCATATCCGTGCACTCAAGGAATAAGATTTTTCATACAATCTAAAAAGTCCAATAATTCCCGTTCCCGTGAGAATTTTAGGAATTCCTTCCTTAGTGCTTCCCCACAACTTTTAAGGATTGTATGTTCCAAATTTCAGCTCTCTAAGGCCAGTAGTTTTGGCTGTGCGTTGTCTGTCAGTCACTCAGTCAGTAACGGAAGAGTTTTATATATTAAGATAAATTCATTTCAAAATGATAATGCTGGACTGGGAGCGAAAGAAAAACATAGAATGCGCCAGCTGCTTCTCTTCCCGGGCATAATGCAAAAGTCAGTTAAGGGACCGAGGTGGTATGGGAGGCTTTTTTGTGGGCGATAGGCTGACCCCTTGTCACTGCAGTAGTCTCTCTTCACTATTATAATGCCCCTAAATTGGTCAAACGTGACATCAGATGGTTTTACAACCACTGGTGTTCTGCCTACCCCATAAGGGATACAGGCGAGAAGTTCTGTATGTATGTAATGATAAATTAAATTTCCCCAGGTGCTAATAAGCCTCGGCATCGAAAACCCAAGCGACATTGTGACCGACCACCTCGGTGGAAACTTCTTCTTCAGCGACACAGAACGCGGGGCGATCTTCGTCTGCAAGAGAGACGGTTCAGCTTGCACTACCCTGGATGTGAGGCCGAAGAATCCTAGGTTTTTGACTGTGGACGTTTATAATGGGTGAGTACGTCGTAAGGTTGTAGGAATATATATTACCTACTCTGCACTGGTAGGGTTGGTCCACGGAGGAAATATATAGAGGAGCTGCCATATCCAGTTTTCTCTAGGGACTCAAGTGAAGATTACGGCGGGTTTTTTTGATGATCATATGCAAATGATCATCAAAAAAGTTCAGCTTAACTTTACTAGGTGGCTCTAGTTTTTTAACGAAATTTCATACTTTCCAAATCTATCAGAAAAAAACCGCGAAATAAAAGTATTTCTTCTTGACGCGAGATAGCGCAAAATTTTTTCGCGGTATAAAAATCACCTCGGCAACAAATAACAATCTGGAATTTTGGACATAAATAATTGGAAAGCAAACAATAAGTAAAAAATAATTATGAATGAAATTATCTTCGTGGTCCGTTAATTTGATTTGGATTGTCAATGTAATTCCTTCATAAAAGTAGAGAAAACTTAATTTTACATTGAGAAACAATGGAGGATTTTTTTTTTAATATCTACGCGTGTACATACTTCCCAGAAGTCAGCGTCAAACTGACACCAGGGCCTCTAGTGTGGGCTAGCTTGAAGTATTGAGGCTGCGACGTCACGACAACCCGTCTTTATCTTGTATCTTTATCTTGCTTCTTGTATGTGTTATTTTTATTGTGTTGTCTTGTTTGTAGTTGTGTGTTAAATAAATTTGTGAATTTGAATTTGAATTTTATATGTTTACTTAACTGTTTATGAAAAGCTTTATGTATTTATCTTTAAACAAAACCACCAGTAAAACTTCTTTTGCATTTAATCAGTAACCCCAACGTTGCTCAGCTAACTAATCAATCTATGGAGACTACTCACGTTTTTTCTTATTAAATGAGATTATTTTTATTGGGGAATATTTTAGTTCTGATACTTTTTTTATTTTAATAATCATTTACAAGAATCATACAAATTATCGTGCATTCAGTTCGTCCTTTAGTGCTGAAACATAAAGCTTACTGACGGCCTGAAATGGACTTAGGTATTTGAGATTTCAAAACTAATCTGTAGACTATCCCGCAATCCGGAATACAAATGAATTAATAAAATGCCATCCGGAATACTGACGACCACTTTGGCGTTGGGGTAAACCTATCTGCCTCAGACGCCAGTGGTTGCGGTTTCGACCCCCGCACGGAACCAGAAAAAAAAATGTTCCGTGTCTGGGTGTTTATCTATTTATTATTTATATTCTAGATTCCCCCCTAGTTCGCTATATGGTATCCCATAACACAAGCTATGCTTACTTTGGGGCCATGTAGTTGGTGTGATTGTCTGGGGATTTTATTTTATTTTTAAAATACATTTTATTTAAAAGCTGTGTTACTCTTATTTACTATTCAGTTATTTGTTTTTACTTAGTGTTAAGTGAAAACAATTTCATAACTGAATAGTAAATAAGAGTAACACAGCTTTTAAATAAAATGTATTTTAAAAATAAAATAAAATCCCCAGTGGTAGTTATTGATTCCATGGGAAACCTGAAAATCCGTAAAATTTTTCAACACGATTTGGTGGTTACGCGGAAATACTGCTGCGCTATATGGTTTTTTTTAAGGCGAGGATGCATCATTTTTACCCTTTTTTGAACGTTAATATACCCAGTAACGTATGTATACATGTTGCCTCAAAAAATATTTACAAAAATTAACCATATAACCAACCGCTGTGTAAAGATAGAAACATGATTTATGAAAATTGTCTCGATAAAAAAAGTCACAAACATAACACTAATTTACCATTCTAAACGGATATTGCTGCGAAATACCATAATAGATTCATATAAAAGTTAAAACATAAACCGATGTCTAAAGCAAAATAATGAAATAGTTATAATTTTTGAAAATAAACCTGTTAAACGTATTTTCGTCGGCAAAATTCGCTAGCGATAACCAAATTTTTTTTTTTTATATTGTAAGTATAGGACGTTTGTCTTCCATGCCACCTGATGGAAAGTGCGCATGAAGACTATGGTGTTACACGTCCATCCACGAGAAACCTATTCACTCGACACTTAAAAGTTCCAGGACTGTAGTGGTCAGGAAAAACAGACGCAGGCAGATTGTTCCACACCTTGTTTTGTTCGACTTCTTGGTAAAGCCACTACACATAGGGATGAAAGTTCTGTCTGCGTCTGGTAGTCCGGTGGTAAAAAGGGGTGGGTTCAATTTGGTCAAAAAGAGCACTCGCAAAATGTAGCCGATAAAATACTGTCAAACAAGCAACCTTACGGCGATGCTCCAGCGTCTGCAATTTTTTATTTGTATTTGTAAATATAATATTTATCTGGATATCGATATCGAAACGGGAAATATGAAAAAGCGCACCGCGCTACAAGAGGCACTTAAGCAGTCAAACTTTACATTAAATGTCACCTATCTCTTCTAGCATCCTCTACTGGGCCGACTGGAAGTACTCTCCTCTCATCCTCACAGCATCAGTCTCAGGTGGAGGCACCCACAAAACGCTGGTGGATAACCTCTCTACCTTCGCAACTGGACTGACTCTGGACGCGCCGAATGGAAGGTTGTACTTTGTGGACAAGAAGATCAAAGCTGTTAAACTTGATGATAAAAAAGTTTATGTAAGTATTCAGGTGGATTAAACGTTTGTTTTTTTAGGTTCATTCTCGTCATTATCTGAGGACATCTACTGCTAGTCTTCACGTTATTTTTGATCCTTCACTGCCCAAATCCACCGTTTATCAACGATTTAATCAAAAGATCAACAGTCCGCTTTGCGAGAGGTCTGCCTACTGTTAGCCTTAATTTAGGTTACTGCTGTAAAAAACTTATCTAGATATCTTTTGACTTATACAGGGCGACTGGTGGGTCACTTTTGAAATCACTTTTGGACGTGATAGTTTGAGATCATATATGAAGAGAAAATATATAATAAAAAAGAAATGCTAATTATTTATTGAGTAAACTTAACTGAAAGTTAAAAAAATTATTACGCACCACATGGTTATACTAGCGTTCTCAGCGATCTGTGTGCCAAGTCACGGGCCGCGATTGACTCAGGCGTAGGAAAATTAAATAGTAAGAGAACTTTATTTATGTATAGGGAATTCTAGTGAAAAATTAAGTACCTACTTTTATTGCATAATTATGACCAGAATCGAGTACCTACAGACAGAGTGCTCTCCTTGAGTATCTCAAATTTATCACCAGTCACCTTGTATTTACGCTCGGTCTTATGTGCGGGTAAACCTTGTGTAGGCACAGTGACACAAAAAACGTGAAGGATATACAAACTGTGAAAAGTTTATTTGTATTATATTATATTCTATAGAATAAATACTTTCGCTCATCATCATCATCATCACCTCTTTGTAATGAGCCCACTGCCGGGCATGTGTCTCTCCTCTGGGTGAAGAGGAGGTATAGGCCATAATCCACCAAGCTGGCCCAGTGCTGGGTGGTGGATGCCAGAATTTTAGGGCGCCCAGATGGCTTCTGACAAACCCTAACGACTACTGTATACAAGTATACAGCACCCGGGACCGACTGCTTAACGTGCCCTCCGAAGCACGGAAGACGTCGTGAGATATGAATGGTAGGCGGTCTCCCATCCAAGTACCGACCGCGCCGAACGTTGCTTAACCTGTGATATCGTATGATACACACAGTAACCACGGCGCCACGACGACTTCAATTGCCGGGGAGGTGTAGTGTGTGTCACACCTCCTCACTATTTATGTTTTCTTTAACTCAATATACTGTTAATTTCCATCATAACAAGTAGCGTCTTATTTGGCTCCCTCGTCCAACAGTACACTATAGAATAAATACTTACACTACTTACCTGTAATCACATATAGCTCCAAAATGGCTTAAATAAATAATGGAGACCATATATTGAAACTTATCCATCTGGTACAGTTTCTGAAACGAAGGATAGGCCTTAGTTCCATTGTATGGTCTTAATAGCAACACAAGCTTACTTTGGGTCCATGTACTTAGTTTAATAGACGACCACTTTGGCGAAGGGGTAAACCTATCTGCCTCAGACGCCAGTGGTTGCGGGTTCGATTCCCACCCGGAACAAGAAAAAAAAAATGTTCCGTGTCTGGGTGTTTATCTATACTTATATGTATTTATATTCTAGGTTCCCTCTAGTTCGCTACATGGTATCTCATAACACAAGCTTCGCTTACTTTGAGGCTATGTAGTTGGTGGGATTATCTGGGGATTTTATTATTATTTATTTATTATTTATTGTGTGGTAGATTAGAATTTTAAAGCTTAGGTACATGAGCAGTTACTCAGGCACAGATTGGCTTGAAAGCGTACCTACCTACTTAGCAAAGAGCTTGACACAAGCACATATTTACGTTTTCTCAGTAGAGATATCTCAATAAATCAATACTTTTATTCGTGCTTGTCGGGTAAGGTTTTAGAACCTCAGTTTACTTTCCACCAGACACTCCTGGAAGAGAACCACCACCCGTATTCCCTGACGGTGTTCGAGCACCTGGTCTACTTCAGCGACTGGACCACCAACTCCATCCAGACCTTGAATAAGATGCACGGGAAAACCGTCAGGAATGACCTCCTGACCCTGGATTCTCATGTTTCTGGTGAGTTTCATCATCAACACAACCCCTTTTTCAACCGACTTCAAGAAAAGGAGGAGGTTCTCAATTCGTTTGTATGTTTTTTTATGTTTGTTACCTCATAACTTTGACTGGGTGAACCGTTATATGGGAACAATTGTGATACTTCACAATTGATCCCATATAAATTTCATCGAAATCGATTGAGTATTTTATGTTTTTTTTTTAATATGTATGAATTCGGAGATTGTTTACCTTGACGATCTTATACAACGTGTAACAAATTGGAGAGATAAAATTAAAGGGTTAGCTTATATACCATATGTAGAATATACTGTGAAAGAACTTCTACAAAAATCTATTTAACTATTTGACATCAAAATATTTTGACAACCCTAGTCAACCTTATAAACTACAACAAGGCTTGCGCGTCAGTGAACTGTGTCGTCTAATTACAAACACCGCCAGATCCATTTTTAGCGTAAAAAAATATTTTTACTCTATGGTTTTGTCAATCTTGACCTATATGTGCCTACTATTTCTTTTACAAGCAAACTACGTCATATCCCATCAAAAATAACAAATTAAAATGACAATTTATTTCAAAAGCCGCCACATCCATGAAAAGATTATTTCAAATACCGTTATATCCGTTGCGACCAATCAGAGCAGCGCATTATTTCAAAACTGTCACAGCAATTAATGGCGTCTTCGTTAGCTGTGAGGTGATTTCGTGTTGTTAATTTTTATTGTTTTCTTTTATAAATAATGACTGATTTATCTCGGAATATCGAAAAAGTTCCTCCGGATAAGGCAAGGAAACGGTGTGTTGATAAAAATAACTGGAAAAGAGAAGTTCAGCGACGAAAATTGTGAGTATTCATTAAAGTTTTATCGTACGCGATTTATATACAGGCTGTTTGTGCACAAGAGACTTAGTGAATTGGCATCTGTTGTATAATTTAATATCATGCTATTTTTTATCAATAGTACCTACGCTCTAATCTACTGACTTAGTGATTCCACTACCTCAAAATGAAAAACTGAATTTTCTACAATTAATTTTACACTACAACAACTTAGTGCTGAAAATGCTTAACTTTATCACCTATATAAAAAAATATATAATTTATTAACGTTGATAAACTATCTCATCCTTATAGTAAAAGTCGTACGTTAGGTTTTAAAGTTTTGTTATTGAATACGTTTCGAGTGTGAGTAATTTTTGTATTATTTTGATTTTTTTAGATATGCACCAAAACAGCTGCCAAGGCTTCCGAGTTGTCGCCATGGAAGTATTAAAACTTTTAAATGTTCGACACTACAAATACAAGACGTTTCGAGGATGTATAGAAATTTTTACAAAATGTAAATGTATACTCTGCAAATACTCTGTAAATGTATACTCTGCAAAAATCAAGGACGTTGTTGCACTTTTGAAGAAACATTATGGAGAAGATTGGCGAAATATACCATCCCTACACTTTTACAAAAATTTTGAAGAAAGTAATGATAGTTTCATGCCTAATGACGATATGCCATGTGTCACCTTAGAAGAATCAGAAAATTTTGTCTAGGTTATAAGATATAATTTTTATCAATTCATAATTTTTTTAATAAATTTCTATTTCAAATATGATTTTTTTCAACAATTTCATTTATCTACCACCTAACATATGAAACTCATGGCTAAAAATAATACATAAACTTTTCCACCAGGCATTTTAGAACATCCTGTATAGATAATTCCTATGTTTTAAGTTAGTTACAAAACCAGCTAGATTCAACACTTCATTATCAAAAACCGCCAGATTTTGTAATGAATATCAAAATCCGTTATATCCTAGTTTTTCAAACAAAATTACACTTATTTCGTTATTTTAAACATATAAATATGAAATATATTATATCGTTATTTAATTTTTAAACTTCATGTTATTTTATGCTATTATTTTTATGAAGTTAGCCCTTATGACAGAAAATTTCATTCTGCTGTAAAATTGACCTATATGGATATGGCGGCATTTGAAACTAGACGACACAACTCATGACCTATATCTCTGCCCGGCTGAGTAGCGAGCGTTGCACTATCGCCGCCGCCGCGCCACCACCGTGAAGTACCCCGCTACCAACTGATGTTTACTAACTAACCTATCCATTTGTACATCGAATGACAGACTTTTCATTACTCTAGCTAACGAAAACAAATACTTAATACATCATGTATTTATAAGAATTAGTTACGGTGTTGTGCGGTGGTGGTGGCGCCTTAGGGTGGCGCTATATCGCACTTATTTCAATCGTCATACTAAAAATTCTGTAAAACAAACTAACAAAGAGCATCGAACTTGCTATTTCATTCATAGTCTATAAAAAAGGCAGTATTTCCGATTCATTAATAGTAGATTGTTAACCAAGGGCTGTATGAACAATTTATAGGAACAATTTGTGAAAGATATGGTCATATTGTTTTTAAGATTATTTATAGTTTGAATATGAGTTTGTGATGATAAGACTTGAGTTTGAGTGACTTGAGGCTCTTGCCGAAAAAAATTTACTTTCGCGCCTAGCTAGTCGACTACCTTTTTTATAAGCGCGTCAAATCGTGCTTACCAGTTTGTTGTTTAAATCGATTTCTAGTTGATATCGATTTCTAGTAACATACGATGTGACTGCGAAACAAATAGTTCGATATTTAAAATAAAATCTTCATATATTCTAATATAAATTGTTTCGATTCCGATGTGAATAAATAATCGATACCAAGTAAAAACAATTAACTTTTTAAAAGTATACTTCTAGCAGTATGAGTATGACAGTTCTTTTTTCAAATTCCAAAACTTATGCTGTAATGATATCATACACCCCGGCATTCAGGGAAGTAAGTGACTACTTACAGAGCAGGAGATATGTAAAATTAATTTAAAGCTTTGTTGTATGGTGGTAATATTTTTGTAAGTATGTGAGAATAAATAAACAAGAAAAATATCCTTTTCAGTGATGCATCATAGTTATTGGTTTAGAAAATCATAGTCAAAATGTTTTCTATTAAATTCTTAGAAAGTTTGAATGTAAGAGATAGAGAATATTTCTTCGTTTCTAATTAGAATTATTGGTAAGTTTGATTTTTGATTCCTCTTCAGTAGGTTTAAGTTGCGATTTTACGCCGTGCGAAAGAATTTTATTAAGAACTAGCTGCTGCCCGCGACGTCGTCTGCGTGAACGCTATGCAGCACCAAACGCACCTACGATTATAACACTGCTAGCGTGATAATATGTAGCCTATATGTTGACCCGACTTCTTAACTATCTTCATGCCAAATTTGAAGTAAATCCATGCAGTACTTTTTGAGTTTATCCCGGAAAGACAAACAGACAAACAGACAAAAGTTCTAAAAACTATATTTTTTGTTTCTGTTTCGATTGTAGATCATACCCCAAGTATTCTTTTAAAAAAATATTCAATGTACAGTTTTGACTTTCCTACCATTTTATTATATGTATAGATAATTACATGTTAATTTCTTTCGAATAGTATATTTCTGAAGAAATGTGACCAGTTTGATATCACATTTTATTAAGAGTAAATTACTGAATGTTTTGTTTTACGTAGCTCTTAAATTTATGAATACTTATGTTTAATAATATGGAAAGTATCTACGTATAAGAAAGATAATATGGAAAGTATCTACGTATAAGAAAGATAATATGGAAAGTATCTACGTATAAGAAAGATAATATGGAAAGTATCTACGTATAAGAAAGATAATATGGAAAGTATCTACGTATAAGAAAGATAATATGGAAAGTATCTACGTATAGTTTTTATTAGGAACCGTTTTGCCTTGAATACCTATTATGTCTTGGCTTTTTAATCAACTATTAGCGCAAACGGTATTAGGTATTCAGAAGTTCATGTTCTTACTGCGTCACGCCACAGAATAAGTAATAGTACCGGTACAGAAGAATCACTCCGCAAGAAGATCTAAATAAATTCGATTCTTGCTACGACGCAATACGGTGGAATTCAGCTCGCACAGCATTACATACCTGCAAATTTATATTTTTATACCTAGAAGTTTTGTCTCTTTCTATCGCATGCCTCTTATCTTTTCTTACGCTGTTAGGGTTGCTGCCTTGTGAAGAATAATGAATCTCCTTATTTGTAATTAAGTATCTACCGATGTAGGTATTACTGTTATTCTACCTTTGTAAAAAATATTATTTCAACTTACCTAAGTACAAAATGAAAAAAAAGTTACGACGAATAATTAGTAATAAGTACTACCTATGTTTTGTTTGCTAAATTGAACATAATCAAATCTAAACATAATCTAATTGAATTTGTTTCTTTTTATGTCCATTTTTAAATACTATTTGCGACCTCGATCATAGAATTACTGTGAGTGCTATTAGGTAGGTAGGTATCTACAACGTCCCGACGGGCGCGCGCGCGACACACGACCCATTCGAAATACGCCGGCGGAGCGCTTCGCTGTAGGTAAATAACGAATGTACCGCGCGGAGTGAGCCAAACCTGGTCACGCGTTCCACGCGGGTGATCACGACGCGTGGGCACGGACGTACGGCGCGCGCGTGGACACGAGTGACGGAGCGATGGCCCTTAATTATCTCAGGATATATTCTCACGGATAGTGAAAATTAACGATGTTATTCGGTTCGAACGTGCGAAACTATTATTTCTGTAGATTTATAATTTGGTACACCGTGATAAACGCAGTATATTTATTGGTGAAACTGTAGTTTTAAAAATATTCTGCTCATAGATACTATGGAAAAAAACCCGGGACGTTTTCGTCTAATTTAGTAGGCATAAAATTACACTTTGTTATTATTACTTTATTTTAACGCTTATTGTTATCGAATAGATTTCATCAAAAGCTAACAGCTGTTTTTAGGGTTGACACTTAGATATTTTGATCTAAACTTTGAACTTGTTTTACGGCAGAACCGTAAGGATAACTTTATGTTACTGTTACTTATAAACTACATCCGCAAACATACAATCACCTTAAGTATTATCTCTTCATTACGTTACACGTTGTAGGTACTTCAGGCAAAGTTTTGACGTGAAGTCGGTTTTTTAATTCTCTGCTTTCGATGATTATTTTATAAAGTAACATATATAATATATCATATTTATAAGCGACGTTTAAGATCTGAAAAAATACATATACTGTATAAAAATCAGCCGATTAGGTATCGAACCTGGGACTCCAGCTTGCCAGGCGGGCATTCTAACAATTGAGCTACCGAGCCCTGGCCAGGTGCCATCGAAATAACTTATATTAGTATATTCTTTTTACGTTTCTTGCTAAAGCCCTAGCCAGACTGTTGGAATCAAAACATCAAACCTTGCTAGTTTACAACAGTGAAGACGGCTGTTGACAACCAAATTACGCATGACCAAGGCGGGTTGTAAAGGGCGGTGTTTAGAAACACAGACATGCATCTACATAGACAACGCAAGTGTCACGATTGGTTTCAATACAAATTTTTACAACTTTTTGAGACCTATTGTGGCGTTACAGCTGATATTTATTACTGGGAAATACAAACAGATTCAGAGACACCGCTGCCACCGATGAAATCGATTATTAAGAACGATATCGATATTGTGGATTCGTTTTTCTAACAGACATACATACGCGCGGATTAAATCTAGAGATCACCAACCTTGACGCTTGGTCGGGGTTCGGACACGCAAAGTACATGCATTTGCGTTATCCATGTAGATGTATGTCTGTGTTTAGGACAGTGTGTACGCTTGTTATTGTATATTTTACTATAACTATAAATGTTTTGTATTCAATATCCTCAATTGAATACAAAACTGCCATCGCGAAGATGTTGCAAACGCGAGAGATCAAAGCGCACTGACGATTTGAGGCGTGGCCTAGCGTGACCTTGGCTTGTGTTCTTGTTTGTCTCCTTGTTTGCAACCACCGTTTGTAACAGTGTGGATGATTCGGAATTGGTTGTCAACAACTTGACCTTCCTTAACCTTGTTTGGAAGCATTGATTTTCAACGTGTTTTCAACAAACTGGCTGGGTTTAACGTCCGCGTCGCTCCATCTAGTGGTAAGGTCAGCATCAAAAGTTGATAAACACATTGAATTTTACCATATTGTGCCTAAATAACGACTCATACCTATTGCCTGCTTCAAAGTCTTATACAACTGAACATATAAGTTAGTCAATATTAGTCGTGATTGAGGCACAATATGGTGAAAAGCGACTGAAAATTTCAATGAGTTAATCAAGTTTTGATGCTGACTGTACCTATAGCTTTGCAGCAATCCACCCGAGATCAATTTCTTTGCAGAAATTATAATTCTCAGTTAAAGTGACACTTGCATTTATATTTACTTTTTCGCGCGATTTATCTACAGGTTTAACTTTAATTAGCGCATCACCTCTTGCAGGCAGCCTCTCCATATCAATCCCAACAACATTTGTTCTACAACTTTTCAAAATTAATATATACATACATAACGTCACGCCTGTATCCACTATGGGGTAGGCAGAACACCAGAAGTTACAAGACCAACCAATGTCACGTTTGACAAATTTGGAGGTATTATAAAGATGGAGAGAGACCACTGTAGTGACAGGGGGTCAGCCCATCGCCCACAAAAACGCTTTTAAAACCTCTGTCCCTTAACTGACTTTTGCAGTATGCCCAGGAAGAGAAGTAGCTGGTACATTCTACGTTTTTCTTTCGCTCTCAGTCCAGCATGGAAGCAAAAATTAATAATAAATAAATGTAAATTGTTTGTTTTTTTTTTGTGTTCTTTATCAAGATTTGTAAAAAGTCGTAGAACAAATGTAGTTGGGATTGATGTGGAGAAGCCGTCTGCAATAGGTGATGCGCTAATTAAAATTAATCCTGTATACAGCAAATTAATTAAAAAGATTAGTACTGATGCTTGACTATTATTTTGCGCTGACTTGTGTATCATCGTTCGAGTCTAGTAAAGATATTAGTTGAAATTTTGAATAAGTGCAGCGGTTGCCGCTATGTCGACATCCCGAAGAGGTAAATATTACATTATATTGCGGTTTTTGTTTTTGTTCTCTTGAATTCATAAAGTTTTCGTGGTCCGGGTCTCAGGAGGATATTTAAACATTATTTTTATAATAGGAGTTCAATCTGGAACTCTCGCTTGGCAGTATCTGCCAGGCAATTGGGAGTCGTAGGTTCGAGTCCTGGTCGGGTGATTTTATTCAGTACATTTCTTCAGAAACTTCAGATCTTTAAGAAGAATAGAGCATTATACTTCCATGCTGGACTGGGAGCGAAAGATAAACATAGAATGTGCCAGCTGCTTCTCTTCCCGGGCATACAGTAAAAGTCAGTTACGGGACAGAGGCTTTATTGGGGAGCGATAGGTTGACCCCCTGTCACTGCAATAGTCTCTGTCCATTATTATATCGTGACATCAGATGGTCTAATAACCACTGGTGTTCTGCCTACCCCATAAGGGATACAGGTGAAGCTATGTATGTATGTATTAAATGTAAAACCCATTAAAATATTGATGAGACGTTTGTCTTCCATGACACCTGATGGTTCATGAAGACCGAGGTGGTACAGTTACGTATAATAAGATGTATAGGTACACTTTGCATCTTATTCGGTGGTGATAAGGTTCAAACTCCAATGAAAATGTTTACATCTGTACACGTCCATCCACATGGACGTCCACAAAACAAGGTCATGAAAAATAGAGACAGGCAGTTCATATTAAACCCGTATCAAAACAAAATGTGAAAGCGCTTATTTCGACGTTTTGGAATATCCAGTTTAATTTAATTTGAGATATAAACATTTTTAATCTTGAAATTTTTGTCGCAGAGTTGCACTGAAATTTCAATTCCTTTTTGATCTGTGACTGTCACTGAAAATCAGTCCCTTGGGCACTGCAGCATATGTTGAGTGAAGGCCATTTTGGTTCATTGTTTATTTGTAAAGTGTATTTTTTGTTATAGAAATAATCCCCGTCTGCACTTAACTTTGATCCTAAGTTGATACTTAAGTCTGTAGCCTCAATTCTCGTCGTTGCACATCAGACTACAGACTTAAGTATTAACTTAGGATCAAAGTTTAGTGCAGACGCAGGGCCTAAGTAGAATTATTTTATTTTATATGTACCTACCAAATAAAAGTTTTCTTACTTACTTAATCGGGTTTGCATCTAAAGATAACAGAGAATGCTTTTGATGCAAACGCGATGAAAAAAAAAATCGTTTTTAAAGAACTATTTCAGCCATAACTAGATCGACTGAAAACTTGCAGGTCTTTTCATGTACCAGCCGGTCCTTCAACGCCAAGTGGCCCATAACCCGTGTGCGGACCACAATTGTTCACACATCTGTCTCGTGACGACGAATGTGACCGCGGCCTGCGTTTGTCCTACTGGCATGAGGCTCGGCACTGACGTAGCTACTTGCGAACGTAAGTATCTACACAGAATAAGTAATAGTACCATTGGTACAGAAGAATTACTCCGCAAGAAGATCTAAATAAATTCGAGTCTTGCTACGATGCGATACGGTGGAATTCAGCTCGCACAGCATTACGTGCCTGCAAATTTATATACCTAGAAGTTTTGTCTCTTTCTATCGCATGCCTCTTATCTTTTCTTACGCTGTTAGGGTTGCTGCCTAGTGAAGAATAATTAATCTCCTTATTTGTAATTAAGTATCTACCGATGTAGGTATTACTGTTATTCTACCTTTGTAAAAAATATTGTTTCAACTTACCTAAAGTACAAAATGAAAAAAAAGTTACGACGAATAATTAGTAATACTACCTATGTTTTGTTTGCTAAATTGAACATAATCAAATCTAAACATAATCTAATTGAATATTTGTTTCTTTTTATGTCCATTTTTAAATACTATTTGCGACCTCGATCATAGAATTACTGTGAATGCTATTAGGTAGGTAGGTATCTACAACGTCCCGACGACGGGCGCGCGCGTGACACTCGACCCATTCGAAATCCGCCGGCGGAGCGCTTCGCTGTAGGTAAATAACGGATGTACCGCGCGGAGTGAGCCAGGCCGGTATCTACTTTAATTTATGTCTATGCATCTATTAATCTAAGGGCCAATGCTACGTCACACGAGTCTACGCGTATATTCATACAAAACTGCTACGGACGTAGCTACGGAACTCGCTACACGCGCGTGTGACGTGTATACTTGGCTAGCTCCCGCGTTAACTACACGACCGTACATCGCGCATCGATTTTAATCGAAGTTTAGCAAAATAGTAAGAGATAAAACACTTTTTAACCGAATTTATCGCGTATATTTACATTTCAAATTTTAACTCGACGTTTCGGTGTCTTTGCAGACGCCGTGGTCAAGCGACTGAGGTGTCAAGCGTCGGATTGATGGATGCAAGAAGAAAAACAGATGGAGATGATGATGTTTAACTTTTTCCATCTATCAATCCGACGCTTGACACCTCAGTCGCCCGTGACCACGGACGTTAAAATTTAAAATGTAAATCATCATTATCATCATCACAACTCTTTGTAATGAACCCTCTGCAGGGTATGAGTCTCTCACCTGGGTGATGAGGAGGTTTAGTCTATAATCCACCAAGCTGGCTTAGTGCTGGGTGGTGGATGTCAGAATTTTCAGGGTGCCGATACGGCTTCTGATAAACCCTAACGACTACTGTATACAAGTATACAGCACCTGGGGCCCACTGCTTAACGTGCCCTCCGAAGCACGGAAGTCGCCGTGAGAAATTAATGGTCTTCGGTCACCCATCCAAGTACCGACCGCGCCCAACGTTGCTTAACTTGTGATATAGTATACACACAGAAACCACGGCGCCACGACGAAAATGTAAATATACGCCATAAATCCGGTTAAAAAGTGTTTTATTTTTAATAGTATGAATCGCGAAAACTTCAGACAATATTAAAATAGCAAGAGGTTAAGTATTCCATTGACACAACTGTACAAACACATTAATGAAAGTTTACAAGCGAAATTGCGTCACGCCGTACGCGCGTACGATACGGACGTGACGCAGCGTTGGCTCTAAGAACTCACGTACTTATAATTTTATTCACAGTTTTTAATCTGCGTAATAAAATAAGCGCTTCGTAAAAGGCGACTAATGCGAGTGACCCCCGCTTGGTGGTAGACTGGCTAGCGACCACCCTTCATGTAACATCTATCGCCAAATATCACCGCTTCTGTGGTGATGTGTTCCGGCAATATTTTATGAAGAGCCAGGTCTTTCCGAAACCCGTGTTCTGTGTCATCTTCTACCTCATCTTCACTTACTACTATGTAAGATTGAGATCAAACACGGGTGTAGTAACCGATAAAAAAGAAATTACACTCAAAATACACCATTACACACTTGTAATAATTTCCAAAGAGGGCAGTTTGTTGGCAAGTGTAAAGCACCTTTACATATATAATTTCGTTAATATAATATAATTACAAAACAGATGTATGTATTTTCAATTATCGATTACTTAATTAGCTTTTTATTTAATATTTAAAGAAAATATGATATTACATTACCTTCTTTCAAACAAAATCCTGAATTTATTTAATAGATAGGCTGTACTTTTTTTTGTAACGCATGTTATTATACTCTATTATATTATAACTTTCGAGTTCTCACACCATAATAGTTACGGGATTTTGGTCCTTTTTCGAAGTAAAGTTAAAAGTACTGGGAGGCGAAGTGTAGGCTGTCTCCCCAGTGAACGAAGGCCCCCCGTTAGGCGGACCGACGAGCTGGTCAAGCCGGTAAATGCTGGATGTGGATAGCAAAGGACCAAGTAGTGAGGAAAACCTTGGGAGAAGTCTTCGTCTAGCATTTATATAAATATTTCTGAAATTCCCACAACATTATCTAGCCCAAAGAAGATTAAGAAACATACAAACATACGTATCAAATATTAATAGTAAATAATTTAAATAAATAAATAAAAATTCCCAGATAATCACACTAAGTACATGGCCTCAAAGTAAGCAAAGCTTGTGTTATGTATGAGATACCATGTAGCGAAATAGAATATAAATTCATAGTATACAGATAAACGACCTGACCCAGAACATTTTTGTTCCGAGCGGGAATCGAATCCGCGACCTCACATGTGGCCTAGAAGCGTCTAGACCACTGCAGCGCGGAGACCGTCATATGATGAATGGTTTTCTTATATTTTTCCATGATTCTCTTATCAGACCTAGAAGAGTCCCACAAGCAGTACCTGATCATCGGCTCAGGGTCTACCTTCACCCGTCTTCCATACCAGACCCTGTCCAGTCTACACGCTGATGGTACCACCATGAGTATAGGACACGTGCAAGCTATGACCATGGACTATAACAGTAAGTTTTACAACGATATATATTTTCTTACGGAATTAATAGTTAAGTGAGTTCCTATCGAAGCAATTGAATCCTGACCCACCATAAGATCATTTTGGCAAGCCGTCTAAGTGCTAGTAGGTCGAAATTAATAAAGTTTTTAAATTTTTGCATTTGAAATGCTCAATTATTCTTAAATAAATGAAAAAATCACATATTTTCATTTACTTAAGAATAATTGAGCATTTTGAATGCAAAAATTTAAAAACATTATTAAACATTGCAATGCTTCACTTTAACTGGGATTCACAATTTCTGTAAAGAAATTGGTTTCGGGTGGTCTTGGCTGCAAAGCTATACCATTAGATGGAGCTACGTTAGCAAAATAAGGTAAAAACAAAAATGTGGTAGGTAGTTTCGAGGCGTACCGCCAGGCCCCGGTAGCTCAGTCCGGCAAACGACAGGTCCCAGGTTCGAGTCCTGGTCGGGTGATTTTTATTTATCACATTTTTTCATTTATTTAAGTCGAAATTATCTTGAAGATAGGTTTCCTTGGTTATGAACTTATCATTTCATTCGACACTGATATTTACTGCGTACACAATGTCCTAAGTGAATTATTTATACGCGATAGACCTTACAAGTTTGACAGTTTCAAATGAATTATCAGCACAGTGGGTCATGTTAGACGACCGGCTGGTATAGTGGTAACATATATTGCCTTCTATGCCAGAGGTCCTGGGTTCGAATCCCGGCGGCGGCGGATATTTGTGTGATAAACACTGATATTAGCCCTCAAGTTGTAATACGGTTTTTTGGTGGGTGTGGGCGCTAGGGTCCTTACAGGCCACTTGTCACCAGCTGAGATTGAACCCACGGCAGATAGAGGTGCCTGAGATAGTTGGTCGGCTAGCTCTTTCTCAGGTCGTGGGACCGTTTTGGCTCAGTGATGGGAGAGAGGACAAAATTTATGAATAATGAGCGCCAGTCCCTCTCCACATACAAACGAGAAGACAGATATACTAAGAAATCAAACAACGAATACAGAACACAGTTGTTTATTGAAAATTACATTCAGTCACTAAGTAGCATTTATTGAAAATCAATTATACTAGATTAACACTAGATAATGGTGAGAGGTTACATTATAGGCATAGTTATTCTAACGGTAAAAAGAAGGATGACGAGGGCATACCTTTGTTTCCTTTTGGGTTAGATGTTTGTTAGGGAATATGGACCTGCTTCCGATAAAAGTTTGAGAGCTCGGCAATGGCGTCGTCAGGCCAAGATTTTATGAACTTTTCCACAGAACATTCACGAAGACATTGTAGGCTGCAGATTCAGGAAACCATCCTTGTTCACAAAAAGGAAATACTGTAGAGGAACACTGTAGGTGAAGTTGAAAGTACTCCAGAGAATATTGTATTAGAAAACTATCACAGGAAACATTGTAGGCGTAATAGAAAACCCTGTAACAAAATAAATGTAATCAACACCCTATGTTACAGCTCAAAAACATGAAAACTAAGATAAATATGACCACGTGAGGGTCAGACACGATGAGACTTACCAACGAAGTGGGTTTCCTTTTTACTTTATAGTACCATGGGGAAGATGGCGACGGATCGCTCCTGGGGAAACGAGGGAAATGTTACCAATGCATAATGCATTAAATTAATGAAAAAGATAGCCCACTGGCTAATGAGGACCGAATTTCCTCACATAACGGGGTTACTCCGGCACTCCTCCTTGCTCCAATCTTGCGAGCCGAAAAAAAAGCCTAATGGCCGCGACCGATATCTATCGAACGCTCCCCAGTCTCGTTCACTCCCGCTCACTCAGGTGGAGAGATTCGGAACTAAAGCCCAAAAGGTGGCATAGATTATATAAAAAACTAACAATCAATAACAAGGGAACGAGGGCCCAAAAAAAAGTGTTACAGTACCCCTCTTCCTCCGGAAGAAAAATTTTAAATTGAGAAACGGAGTTTGAGATTGAAAATTTTTCTCTGCAAGTCCCCTTGCAAACTCACCAATACTCAACGAGACGGAAAACTAGTATATCCTATCTCTGGTTCAATGGCAAAAAGGAAAAAATAAACTACATTATGAGTTTAATAACAATGACAAGTTTGGTCGTGCAGACCAACTGACTATTAAACCAAAGATGCAATAAACAACTATTACAAAGGAAAAAAAAAACAGAACGCCTTATCTGTCATCAGCTATCAAAGGACAGGACTTACCTTCTAGACTGGGCACCTGCTCGTTCACAAGCTGATGGGAAAGCGAAAGAAAAAAAATATATAAATAGAATGACCAACTGTCATCTACTCATGTAAAACAAACAAAGAGACAGGATTTACCTCCTAAACCAGTACCTGCTCCACATGTATAGAGATAAAATGACCTTATCCGTCATCTACTCTTAACAGAAAAAAAAAACCTCTGCCAGTTCCGCAACATGATGGAAAAAAAAAAAAGGTGGAAAAACTTCAACAACGGAACTACGACATAACTTGTAGAACTAAACACTTAACATCAACACACACCTTCATATTCAACCCAAATCTATACCTACACCAACTTATCAGTTACCCATTATAACCTACACGACCTAAGCTAGACCATAAACAAAACCTATCCTAAACACAATCTTAATTCTAATTCCGGAAACAAAACTAATCCTAAACATAGTCTTAAATTCTAATGCTGGAAACAAAACAAATACCTGGTTTAATACCTTTTCAGATTCATGGCATAAACAACAAGTATATGAATATTTACATATCCACTTGGGATTTCCAAAAAAAAAACTGTTAAACAGGGTTATTTTATACAAACCATCCTCATGGGAATAAATTTATTCCTCTAGTGAGTAGGCACCTTGCTGACGAACGTGCCATCAAGCATATCAAGGATTTTAGAAAGGATGCCCTGTAAACACAAGGTACAGGGCTAGGATCCTGAGGATGAGCATTTCATACACTCAGGTATCAAACAAGAGTCAACTATGGACTAACGCACACTGTGGATGAGCACACAGGGCTTATACAAACCATGTCCATGAGAATAAGTCAATACCTCAGTGGAACAGGCACCTTGCAGGTGAACGAAGTCAACTAGCATACAAGGAAAAAAAAAGGAACCACACCAAGGGGCTCTAAAGCACGCCGTGTAAGAAAACACAGGGCCAGGGTACTGAGGAGGAACATAGCCATACAACTCAAGTACCATGTTTATCTCTATCTAAGAGATCTTTAATATGAAAATTACCTAGAGGTTTTCCCTCCAAGGTTTTTAAAGAATAAACCAGGGGTGACAACTTCTTGTCAACTACACACCGTTCATATTTAGGCGATAATTTAGCTGAGAAAAATTTAGGTGCACTAGAGAGAGGAAAACACCTTTTATAGATAATTTGACCAACTTCAAACTGTAAAGGTCTTTTTCTCAGATTATAAAATTGCTCATTTCTCCTGTAGGAACGGTGTAAATGGAACTGAACCTTCTCATATACATCTCTGAGTTTAGGCAATTCAGCAGCAAAAAGGTTCAGAGCTCACAACTACTGCAGAACCGTCCAAAGGGGAATGAGAACCGTATATAGAACCGTCCATGATTATCTCACGACCGTGATTCAGATAAAAAGGTGAATATTTAGTACTTTCGTGAACTGAAGAATTTAAAGCACATTGTATCTCATGGATGTTCTGATCCCATTTACGATGGTCAGAACGCACGTATGAGGCAATAGCCCTAACTATATCTCTATTAACACGTTCACATTGGTTGGTCTGGGGATGGTATCGAGGATTTGATTTATCTATAAGTTGTGTGAAAGTTTTGAAATTACCCCTATACGCTCGGTACCAGTCCAGGGCTGGTCCATCCAACAAATCAATAAAACCGTCAAAAACAACTTGGGTAGGGATTTGTCTGCTCAACCGTAACTCGTCAAGTCGATTGACAAAAGCGCGAACACAGGAACTACCATTAAATTTCAGGTTTAGAGAAAGCAAATTATATTTCACGGACGAATCCCGAATTATAGTCCGATGACCCCTACAACACTTAGTATCCTCAGCCTCTGATCCTGAGGAACTGTCAGAAGCCCCTTCATGCTTAGACAAACATTTGACCAAGGAAGCTCGTAAAGATAACAGGTCAGCGGAAGGTTTATCTATTCTCGCTATGCGTTCCAGCAGGTAATTTACCCTACCTATCCAACGAGAGTGCTTAGTCCGGTCACCTGAAGATAACAAGGAAAGGAGTTCACTTACCTTCGGGGTCAGAGCCTCGAGCTCGCTATCAGGATCTGCTACTACTACACCAGGTGAAAGCCTGATACTACCTCGCCGTGCCAAACTTATTGATTTTCTAAGGCATCTTCTTAGCTCATTACATGTATCATCAGGACTAGCTGGTATATTCCGGATATTAAGCTCATGGATTAGCTCATCCTTTAATAAAAAGTTCACGTCGCAACCGATCGACATTCTGAAATTGGTATAGAAACAGATGGTCAAACAAACAGAACCCAAAAAAAAAAAAACAAAGGTATTCCTTGGCCGAGTTAATTAAGTTAGGATGAGTATCAACTCTCCTTATATATGCAAATATAGTTTAATATTAGAGTTAATTTAATTTAGACCGGTATTTAAATTTACAGCATTAACAGTATTATGTAGTTATTTCAATTAACGATATCTCACACGCAGTGACAATACAAGCGCAGGGTTGTTATAACAATGGAAATCACACAAACTATTTTAACAAGTACCTTGCAGGTTTATAAGACTGCGGTATTTAGTTATCAAAAACTCTTAAATAAAGAACATAAAAGGTATGTCTAACAAGGGCATAAAAGAATTATACTTCCTATTTACCATTTAGTATTATAGTACAAAATTATCAAAAACAAGTTGCATACAGTTTTATAAGACTGTACACAAGTATCTTAACTTAACACTTCAAAGAGTATATTACAAATTCTAAACAAAATAAACATATAAACATGTCCTATAAGAACATAAAAAGTATAAAAGTTACTAATATGGCATCAAAGCTTTACATGAAATAAGTTCAAAAGTAATGATAGCTTTATAAGGCTACATTCAATTATATTTGTATGCCATACAAGTATATAAACAAAAGAATTATGACATTATCAAAGTTTAACAGAAAACCTCCAGGAGCGACCTACAGTTTTATTTTATAGACAGATTTTACCAAGCTACATCAGACTCCACAAACAAAAGTAAAAGAATTAATTCACCAATTAATAAGTAGTTAAGTATAACAAGTAGTATTATTGAATTGTTGAGAATATATTTGCAAATGCAGACTACAAGTTTATAAGATTGCAGTATCTAGTTACTTATGACTTCCCATTAAAGAACCTAAGAAAACAAAACAAATAAGTATTTTGTTATTTCAAAAAAAAACATTGACAAGTATTGGAGTCTGGTACTACTCTAATTTTGAACAAATAGTTAGTTTAAATAGCACCTACAATATTCCCTAGTTTATATATTTAAAATTTTAAGTTGAATTATAAAAACTCAGATAAACAATATCAGTGCTACTAACAACAGTGCACAAAACAACCAGATTATTAAGTAAATATTAACATCAAGACTTACCAGGTTAAACAATTAGTAATTATTTACTTATTTAGAAATTGTATTGCAATAACACCACATTAAAAGTTATTATTAAAACAAATTAAGTTTTCACTGACCTACTATGACAACAAACAATAAATTCCAACTTAAAGGATTTGTCCAATTAAAAATTGCCGAGGATAAAACCTATTTTAACATTTGATAAACAAATTAATGTTTTTACTTCAGGAAGAAAAAATTGCCCCCTTATACAAGTAGTATATAAGAGGTAGTAAAGTGGTATTTACTATTAATGCAAACTAAATGAATGACTTTAACAGAACATTCTTTTAAAAGTTATTGTTGTAAACAAGTCGCTTGGACATTAGAATAACAAAGTTACGATTATAAAATGATATATGGACTACAAGAGTGCCATCGATATAAGTAAATTACGATTAGATAAAGAATATAAAGAATTCTTTGGAATTATGAGACTTAGTTTATAAGTTTTACTATAAAATTCATTATAGAACAAAAGAAAGCTACTATAGACTTCCTAGGATATCTGTTCTCTCTGAGCCACACGTTGGGTACGCCACTGTAATACGGTTTTTTGGTGGGTGTGGGCGCTAGGGTCCTTACAGGCCACTTGTCACCAGCTGAGATTGAACCCACGGCAGATAGAGGTGCCTGAGATAGTTGGTCGGCTAGCTCTTTCTCAGGTCGTGGGACCGTTTTGGCTCAGTGATGGGAGAGAGGACAAAATTTATGAATAATGAGCGCCAGTCCCTCTCCACATACAAACGAGAAGACAGATATACTAAGAAATCAAACAACGAATACAGAACACAGTTGTTTATTGAAAATTACATTCAGTCACTAAGTAGCATTTATTGAAAATCAATTATACTAGATTAACACTAGATAATGGTGAGAGGTTACATTATAGGCATAGTTATTCTAACGGTAAAAAGAAGGATGACGAGGGCATACCTTTGTTTCCTTTTGGGTTAGATGTTTGTTAGGGAATATGGACCTGCTTCCGATAAAAGTTTGAGAGCTCGGCAATGGCGTCGTCAGGCCAAGATTTTATGAACTTTTCCACAGAACATTCACGAAGACATTGTAGGCTGCAGATTCAGGAAACCATCCTTGTTCACAAAAAGGAAATACTGTAGAGGAACACTGTAGGTGAAGTTGAAAGTACTCCAGAGAATATTGTATTAGAAAACTATCACAGGAAACATTGTAGGCGTAATAGAAAACCCTGTAACAAAATAAATGTAATCAACACCCTATGTTACAGCTCAAAAACATGAAAACTAAGATAAATATGACCACGTGAGGGTCAGACACGATGAGACTTACCAACGAAGTGGGTTTCCTTTTTACTTTATAGTACCATGGGGAAGATGGCGACGGATCGCTCCTGGGGAAACGAGGGAAATGTTACCAATGCATAATGCATTAAATTAATGAAAAAGATAGCCCACTGGCTAATGAGGACCGAATTTCCTCACATAACGGGGTTACTCCGGCACTCCTCCTTGCTCCAATCTTGCGAGCCGAAAAAAAAGCCTAATGGCCGCGACCGATATCTATCGAACGCTCCCCAGTCTCGTTCACTCCCGCTCACTCAGGTGGAGAGATTCGGAACTAAAGCCCAAAAGGTGGCATAGATTATATAAAAAACTAACAATCAATAACAAGGGAACGAGGGCCCAAAAAAAAGTGTTACAAAGTCATGGATGTTTATATGTTTATTTAAGTTTATTCTAATAAAAAATATGCATTTATTCAATATGTATGTTTATATATTTCTTAAGTATATGAGTTATCTAGTGTCCATAGCACAAGTTCTTTAAGAAACTTAATTTGGGCTAGATAATGTGTGAGTGTCAGAAATATTTATTTATTTATTTTATGTCATGATTCGGTTGGTTCGATAGTACATTACTAAATAGTTTCCGTGCCTTCCGAAAGGCACCTTTTGCAGTTGATTCCGAGTTTGACATTCACACAAAATTATCAAGCCCAAATTTAGATTCTCAAAGAATTTGTGTTATGGATAAACTCATAAACGTCAATGACTTAGCGGCAGATATCTGTGTTCATCTCACAAATATCCACCGCCATCGGGATTCATACTCAGGACCTATGGCATAGAAGGCAATGTGCCTATGTTACCACAAACCAGCCGGTCGTGAAACTATATACTTGTCGGAAAACAAACAAAACGAAAAGAAGCGTTACTCACAAAACACGATAGAACAGTTACTTAGTACCGAGTCTGTGGGCTTGGGTATAACCCTGGCTTAGTCACAACAAAATCTTTATTCGTGAGTCCGTTCCATCAGTTACTATGCCAACTCAATTAATACCGAGCTACTATCGACCGTCAGTCCGAGATACGTCAGCGTACCTAGCCGTCCTAACCGTATCTGTCTTGCCATCATCCTACTTCTAGATATACCCGCTGGCGCTGCAATCCAATGTTAAACAGTCATTCTTTGCATTTAGCACCCTCTACGACAGTGCTACCAACATACTTCCGTTACCATGAAGTCATACTAACATTTTAATGTCGCCAACTTATCGTTAGCTCCGATACAGCGTCCTCTATACCCAAGTATGTATTCTAGACTGCATCTGCGAACATAACACCAAAGAAAACTGTTGGTAACAACGCGTCATGTTCATTGACAAGCTCATATCATACATAAAGTTTTAGGGATGTAGCAAGACAATAAATGAAAATCGATTGATTTTTTTTATCTAACAAATTGTAAAATTATTTATTTAACCATAGCAAAAATATCAAGATATTTAATTTATTTTCGACATTTCAATATTTACTTCCAATGACTACCTAATCCATCTGTCAAAAACAATAAAAAATGGAAAGGTCTATACTAAACTATACAGTCGTGTATGTCAGAAGGATCCGGGATCGACTGCCGGGAACACCTGTGAATTCCATATTACACATAATAACTTATTAGATATTTTTTTACTGAAACTAGCAAAATACTTAATCAGTCTTCATTAACGTAAGTTTTATAGTAACAAAACTGTTACAAAAAGCAGAAAAAGAAGGAATTATCCATATTACCCGAATAGGTAAGATGGATTATTGGGTAGGGCAAAACGAACATAGAAAATAAAATTCAGTAAACAAAGCAGGAACTGCTCGAAACGATAAAATTATAGACATAATCATTATCCTAATATTTAAAAATAAAAACAAAACAAAAATACACTACATACAATCAAAATGAAAACCAATTATTTAAGGTGTTATCCCCTCCACGGAATAGTATATAATGTATCACTAATTATCTCGTAAATCAAAAATATAATTAGAGATCCTTCATAGTGTTTGAGTTATCAAGTACTTATTTTTACCCAACTGCGGCACGCAAAAGGGATATTTTCTGTAACCTGCGGTAACTTACCTTTTGACGCTTTGTGCGTGGTGAATTGATTTCTTTCAAAGGTTGTCTAGAGCCGCCAGGCTGTAATTCCATAATTAAAATCAACAACTAAGTACTCACAATAACAGCAAAAATCAAAAATAAAACTAACAAACGGAATAATAACAACAAAAAACCAAATAAATACGGAGACAAAAAATATGTATCACTTCAAAACGCAATACAAACAGGAATGAACTTGTTCAGAAAATGGCGGACCAAATGTTGACAACGCTATCGCATTGTAACCCAGTGACAGTCAGCTTGTTTCTGTTTTTTATCTCGTCTGGTTGGCCTTACTTTAGATAGTTATTTTTAAGAAATAGATTACCAAATATCGTATATTATTATTTATTTAGCTGGAAAGTAAAGGAACAAGTCCTTGTTATACAAATAATTAAGCAAACTCTATCTATAGTATTACTAATGTCTTCCGCAGACACCCTGTACATGTACGACACGAAGCGGCGGACGATCTCTTACATCACTTTGGATGAGTTCTCCATCGGAATCACTCATCTCCTTATTTACAATGGACTCCGAAATGTCGTCGATCTTGGTTATGGTAGGTGGATAAAATTACATAATTATCTTTTTTAGCTTCAACATGATTTCAGAAATTTCTCATATTCCATGTAGCGCAAATACAAGCAACAAAAAAGTTATTATTAAGAGTAATTTATTAGTAAGTATACCTGATACAAATTTTGTCAGATGTACAGTCAGCTACTAATATTGGCTAACTTATATGTTTTATTATTACAACTATACACAGAAGTTAATCAATATAAGTCGTTATATAGGCACAATATGGTGAAAAACGAATTTGAAAATTTCAATGTGTTAATCAAAGTTTGTAGCTGACTGTACCTAAGTAATAATGATTGACACTATTGAATCGACACCAAATCACTGAATGTGAGCGGATATCTTGTAATTGTTATTCTAAACACATTTCCTTTACCAACTGGTTAGTATTACTAGCAATAGAATTAAAAAAGGACATTAACTCCTATCTTAGGCTAGCTTATGGCTTATGGCATTAACCTCCTCGTCACCCAGGGGAGAGACTCATAACCTTCCAGTGGGCGAGTTGCAAAGAGTTGTGATGATGAAACTCCTATCTTGGTCTGCAGATTTCGCAACTCACAGCTTGTACTGGCTCGACGCTGGGTTCCGTGCCATCGGTGTGATGTATCTAAATACCATGGAACGAACCACTTTGTACCGGTTTGACGACGGGGAGACGCCCATTAGCTTCTGTGTGGTCCCTCAGTATGGGTAAGTACCTAAAGTCACAGTACATATTTCAAATATACGCATCTTTGAAATAAAGGTCTATAGCGCCGCGGTCCGATCACAAGTGATAGGGCTGCCCGCCTTCAGCATTTCAATTACATTTGCCTACTTTGTGTTTACTTCCATTTAGTTTTGAGACTAAAGCTCGTTCGCTAATATAAGTATTTAAAATCCCTTTTTTTAGAAAGTTGATAGTAGCGGTGCTGGAAAATGATGATAATAATGCAGTGCACCTAGACAGCATCGGACTAAACGGAGAGGGCAGGGAACACCTCATCATGAACAATCTTAAAGGTAATTAAAGTTATTATGAACATATTTTTATAGATCATTGGTCCACGCTGGACTGGGAGTGAAAGAAAAATATAGAATGAAGCAGCTGCTTCTCTTCCCGGGCATAATGTAAAAGGTAGATAAGGGACAGAGGTTTTATTGGTGTTTTTGTGGGCGATAGGCTGACTCCCTGTCACTGCAATAGTCTCGCTCCATCATTATAATACCTTCAAATTTGTAACTCGTGACATCAGATGGTTTTATAGCCTCTGGTGTTCTGCCTATCCCACTGTCCCTTAACAGATTTTCACAGTATGCCTGGGAAGACAAGCAGCTGGCATATTCTATGATATTCCTTTGCTCTTAGACCAGCATGGAAGCATTAATTTATCCAGCAATTCATTCAAGGAAAATATTTATCCTATTTATCTCGACGTGGTCACGAATGACATCCATCCAACGCAACCGCCTGGAAAAGATCGCTTTTAGTAATAAGACTACCCATTATAATCTGTTGTGTTCTGTTATTAATACTTTCTTTTCTATTTTTGATGAGGTGTGTTCTATTTTTGATAACTAATTTTTAGGTCCTCGCGTGACAGTCAGATACTCGCACACCGTAGATAAAGTATACGTAGCAGACGAGGGCTATGGGACTATAGATGTAATGCACCCTTCAGGTAATACTTAGAATATAAGTTATTATAATGTTTATAACATAATTAGTCCCATCAGATGAAAATTGAATCGATCCCGGCTGGGACCCGAACCCAGATCCCCATTTCGAGCGGGCACTCTTCCAACTGAGCCACCGGGTTTTCGTCGTTGACCATCGAAAATATTCTATACTATACAGGGTTGATTTGTAGCCACCGGCCAAATTTTTTTTTACACAATAAGTATCATTTAAAGAGACGACTTTTGGAAAAAATAAGTATTATTTTTTAACAAGGAAATTAATATATCCGCTAACATATTAAGCAAAGCTTGGTCACTCTAAATTACCATTAAAATAAAGATGACTACGCTTACGTCGTAGTATTATCAAGGAAATGCCGCGTCGTAGAAGCTATGTTCATAAACAGCGACAATTTTTTTTAAAGTTTGTGGTTCCATATTTCAACTTTTTTGTACTGAGCGACGCTAAAATAAATATGCAGGTACGTTTATATCGTATCAAAGAAACTAACATTTAAATTTGGCTGGTGACTAAAAATCAACCCTGTATATTGGAATTTTTCGTTATATGCTAACTTAGCTCTATTTTATGGTAATGCATTGCTGCTTTACCACCCGAGACTATAAAATAATATTGAACCATTATAAAATGCAAAATAAACTTTTAAAATATTCGTCCCATAAGATTTTGAATTCTTTAAATACTTTTATATATGTATAATTTGATTTAACTCGTCGTGGCGCCGTGGTGACTGTGCATATCAAACGATATCGCAGGTCAAGCGCGATCGGTGCGGCCTGTATTAGGATGGGTGACCGCCGACCATTCATTTCTCACGACGACTTCCGTGCTTCGGAGGGCACGTTAAGCAGTCGGTCCCGGGTGCTGTATACTTGTATACAGTAGTCGTTAGGGTTTGTCAGAAGCCATTTCGGCACCCTGAAATATCTGACATCCACCACCCAGCACTGGGCCAGCTTGGTGGATTACGGCCTAAACCTCCTCGTCACCCAAAGGAGAGACTCATAGCCCTGCAGTGGGCTCATTACACGGAGTTGTGATGATGATGATAATTTGATTGCCATTATTGCCATATTCATGATAACACAATACACGTCCACCAACTGTCCACCATCATATTCTAGTTTTCGCGAATTTGGTCCCTACACAATTCAAATATTTGTGTGAATATGTTTGTTTACATTAGTCATTAGTATTATGAAACTTAGCACAAGTATGCATATTACATCCGTCGCCAACACAAGCTGTATAAAAAATCACTTCAAAATTATCAAAGTATTTTGCCTAAATCGCAACAGCACAACCAGGTTTATAAACCACACTAAATCCCTTATTTCATCCCAGGATCAGGAAGAGAGAACTACCTAGCTCTACCATCCGCATCAGTGTCCACTATAGCCGTGGCCGAGTTTTACATCTTCTGGACAGACACCCGGAGCTCCAGGTTATACTGGTCAGACGTGCATGAAGCACACCCGAAGATACGGCAGGTTGAGATGTGTAAGTACCTACATATACAGGTTTAATTTTAATTCACCTTTCGCAGACCACTTCTCCTTATTAATCTGAGCAACATGTTTTACGACTTTTTAAAATTAGTAATTTTAAAGTTTTCCCACAAAAAAATGTTATAGTCTCTAAACTGGCGTTACTTTATTTACACTGACGCCACGCACATTGCATCACGCCACGCAAAAATTTGTTTGTTTTTTTTTTGTGTTCAAGATTTGTAAAAACTTGTAGAACAAATGTAGTTGGTATTGATGTGGAGAGGATGCCTACAAGAGGTGACGCGCAATTTTTTTTTTATCTGTATAAAATTTTGGGGTTTTTTTCTATTTACACATGCCAACCCCATCGTAACTTTACACATTTTTACACCTAATACCTACTAATACAATTTTTAATACTATAAACTAATAATAAAACTATTTTCTAATACTATATTATAAAATACTAATTTATACAACTATAAATATTTTTCTTATGGTGATAACAGACAAAAGGAACATACCTTATACAATTCTTCAGCAATTTTTGAGGTTGGGATGCTAAGACAGCTTTACGAACAACCCACATCCAACATATTTAGGTGATGCGCTAATTAAAATTAACCCTGTATACTTAAGTGTAAATCCTGTAGATACCGAAAAAGTATTGGATTAAAAGGTATCCTATGACTGACATAGCGACATGGTTTAGTAGTTTCTTTATTTATTTATAAGCGCACTCAAATAGTGTGTCGTCTCCGCTGCATCTAATTAGCATCCTATGTAGCCTCCTGTCAACAATGGACCTCCAGCGTTCACTGTTACTTAGAACAGAGTCTGGATATAGAATAGAGCTTGAGTATGACCGTATACAGGGCGTTCCAAGACTGGGACACCAAGGGAAAGTACCATAAATATCGCAGATAGATTATTTTGCTGAAAGAAGCCTTTTTTGTGAAGAACGATTTTTAAATATAAGTAATTTTGCACTTAAAGATTTCCTAAGAATTATTTGCTTCGTCTGGGAATCGAACCGACTTAAATATGAAAAAAACCACCCCCCATTTTTATGATGCCAATTGAAAGAATGGATCAAAAAATAACAATTCTTCTTAATTAACCTAGTATTTTAATAAAAAGGAACATGTAATAAATCATTTTAACCAAATCAAAAACACAAATGAAACTGTTGAAATCAAAAAAGTGGAAATGGACGTGAAACCTTTAATTGCAGAATTATTGCTATTTCAAATAAAGAATTCTTTCAGCAAAATCTACCATATTTAAGGTACTTTTCCTTGATGTCCCATATCTTGGGACAATCTGTAGGTATATCATTTAAGCCCAACTAAATCGGAAATCGCGATTAGCTTCATCAATAACTAACTACATACTTACAATTACAATGTTAAATCACTAGAAATCTTCTACAAACTCTCCAAAGAACCTCTTCTATGAACATGTTCTACAATTTTGATAAACTAACTAAAATTATATAAAATAAGAACTCAAAAAACTTTTATTCTGAAATGAAACAATGTACCTAAGTATCCACTTGTAACGATATTTCCATGTTCTCTCAATACATTAACCTAAAACTATTTTTCTTCCAGCGCTCTTCTCAAAAACCGCCCCTCTCTTTCTGACAACAACTCTATCCAAAATCATCGACACTACAGCTCTCCACTCCCATCCATGCCACAACCGTTCCACCTGCTCTTACATTTGCGTCCAATCTTCCCACGTCTATCCCACTGACAAGAACTATACACACAGCTATTCCTGTCTCTGCCCGCACGGACTAAAGAAGGGAGACAACGAATGCGCTGCCAGGGTCGTTTGCGGGAAGGATCAGATTTATTGCTATCATAGTAATGTTTGCTTTGAATCTCATGAACTTTGTGATGGGAAGAGGGATTGTCCGCGCGGGGAAGATGAAGCGGCTTGCGACAGTATGTATTTGGATATTTGCTTAAATATAACGACTGTATTAATTCGTATAATTTCTGACCGAAAAAGAGCGCCGAGAGCTTTTTTCCGCCGGCTTTTTTGTCTCTTGGTCTACTGTAATATCTTATTCAACAAGTGGTTAAAGCTGAAGTACCTAATATTGTCTTAAGTTTTTGCGATTCATACTATTAAATAAAACACTTTTTAACCGGATTTATCGCGTATATTTACATTTTAAATTTTGACTCGACGTTTCGGTGTCTTTGCAGACCCCGTGGTCACGAGCGACTGAGGTGTCAAGCGTCGGATTGATAGATTGAAAAAGTTATACATCATCATCTCCATCTGTTTCTCAGTCTTCGAGTGTAGCGTTCTGGATTGACACAAAACGAGCTGACA
This sequence comes from Stenoptilia bipunctidactyla, assembly GCA_944452665.1. Classification (NCBI taxonomy): domain Eukaryota; kingdom Metazoa; phylum Arthropoda; class Insecta; order Lepidoptera; family Pterophoridae; genus Stenoptilia; species Stenoptilia bipunctidactyla. The sequence continues at coordinate 9,001,265 of OX101741.1, read as the reverse complement.
GTATCTTGAGTTTCAGGTCGTGCAGCTTGCTGGATGTTAGATTTAATATTTTTCAGGATAGGGTCCCATGTCGGTGATAGTTTCCAACCATCTTCTCTATTGAAATTAGGGTGTTTTTTAATTTCAATCGCTTCTCTGATCATTCTAGGAATGTAATGCTTCTCTCTAGATAAAATTTTCACAGAGTCAAACCTTAAGTAGTGGTTGGGCTTGTCCATGGAATGCTCACAAACTGCAGACTTTGAAGCTCTTCGATTTTTAATATCAGCTATGTGTTCTTTTACGCGGGTTGATACGTTTCTTTTGGTTAGACCAATGTATGAGTTTTATCTTCAAATTGATGGTGTTGCTATGGGCTCCCCAGTGTCACCTGTAGTTGCTGACATCTACATGGAAGACTTTGAGGAGCGTGCTCTCCACATGGCACCCGTCGTGCCGAAGATCTACAAGAAGATTGACGATACATATACAATCTTACCTCAACATAAAGTAACTGCTTTTCTAAATCATCTTAATTCCCTTAATACTAAAATACAATTCACTATGGAATTAGAACAAGATTATAAGTTACCCATTCTTGATGTTTTAATTAAAAGAAATCCAAATGGTACACTCAGTCACACAGTTTATAGGAAACCCACCCATACTGACCGATATTTAAATGGGAAGTCCCACCACCACCCGAGCCAGTTACTCGCCGTAGGCTCCTCTTTGTTTCAGAGAGCACATGGAATCTGCGATCCTCAGCACATTGATGATGAACTGAAACATGTTGTCAAGGTGCTTCGTGAAAACGACCTCAAACCACCTCGTCGCCGCCGCAGTGACCACGTGAAGCCGCAGACAGTCGAACGCAAACCTGCATTTTTACCTTTTGTAAAGGGTGTCACGGATAAAATCTCAAACATTCTTAGGCGCGCTTCAATAAAAACAATATTTAAACCTAATTCAAAAATAAGTCAACATCTTCGCTCAGTTAAATGCAGCATCCCTTTACAAGACCCAGGTGTTTACAAGATTGACTGCGGCTGTGGGCTTTCCTACATTGGTCAAACCAAAAGAAACGTATCAACCCGCGTAAAAGAACACATAGCTGATATTAAAAATCGAAGAGCTTCAAAGTCTGCAGTTTGTGAGCATTCCATGGACAAGCCCAACCACTACTTAAGGTTTGACTCTGTGAAAATTTTATCTAGAGAGAAGCATTACATTCCTAGAATGATCAGAGAAGCGATTGAAATTAAAAAACACCCTAATTTCAATAGAGAAGATGGTTGGAAACTATCACCGACATGGGACCCTATCCTGAAAAATATTAAATCTAACATCCAGCAAGCTGCACGACCTGAAACTCAAGATACTGTCAGCTCGTTTTGTGTCAATCCAGAACGCTACACTCGAAGACTGAGAAACAGATGGAGATGATGATGTATAACTTTTTCAATCTATCAATCCGACGCTTGAAACCTCAGTCGCTCGTGACCACGGGGTCTGCAAAGACACCGAAACGTCGAGTCAAAATTTAAAATGTAAATATACGCGATAAATCCGGTTAAAAAGTGTTTTATTTAACTGAAGTACCTATATGAAAACGTCATCAAATGATCTGTATCGAGCTTATGATGAATAAAACCTTTTGTTTATCTTTTGAAGTTTGGCAATAAGTTAGCACGTTAACACTCAGACGCCAGTAGTCGCGAGTTCGATTCCCGCACAATGCAAATAGATCTGGTAGGTGGTAGGACCCCTTTAAGGTCCGACTGGCTAGCGACCACCCTTCATATAAATTCTGCTGCCAAATTTCACCGCTCCACTAGTGCTGTGTTTCGGCAATATTCTATTGGGATCCAGTCTTACCTAAGGTAAGATTGAAGTGGAATGCGGGTTTAATCTCCTATAGAAAAAAAGAAAGTTGAGTATCAATCTAATGTTATGGACATTCTGAAGATATTTTATTTAAAATTTTGGTTTTAGAAAACACTACTTATAACTTGACTGACTTTATATTTTTAATTGTCTCTCAGTATCAAGCCTCTGAGCGTGGGCTTTACAACAATGTCCGAGTATGTGTTCCATTAATTACCTTCCAGTTGTAAAGCTAAACTAATTCATACCAAGTAATTGTTGATCGTTAGCTTGAGATGCGCCCACACACCTAGCCATCTGAAACAAAGCTATGCCACTTGCTCTGAATCATGATATAAGGGCCAATGGAGCGTCACGAGTTTCTACGCGCGTACCGTACGTGTACGTCCGTATCGCACGCGCGTACGGCACGCGTGACGCAATTTCGCTAGTAGAATGTCATTTGTGTGCTTTACAGTCGTGTCAACGGAATACTTAACCTCTTGCTATTTGGCTAAACTTCCATTAAAATCGAAAAACGATGTACGAGCGTAGTACACGCGGGTGCTATCGTTGGCCTAAAAACGTAGCGCTACAATCAATTTATAAAATAATTTTCTATTGCATATAGTGACATATTATTTCAGATTGTAAATACAAACCTTCTCTTTATTTATTTTGCAGAACTTGAAAGTATAATATGTGGATTTAATGAAATGCTCTGCTGGGGTAAATGCATCGATAAATTTGATACGTGTAGAAAAGAAGATAATGCAACTACTGGTACGTAAGCTTCTGTTTCATTTATATTTTATTATAATAGCTTAAATGCTTGTACATCTATAAATAAAATAAATAAATACTCGTAACGTAGGTAGGTAGACTAGACTGAATTTCGTCCTGACACATTCGTTGCAGTTAATTATAGATTTTTCTTATCATTCAGACGCCCGTATAATCGCGCAAAGTATATTGTATAGATATGTTCTTGAAGTAGTAAGAAGAAACCTTTGGAATTACTACCTCGAAGGTTTCTATTTATACCAGTGTCTTTTGAAATTTCACCGAAATATCATACGCTTACCTAGACGCCAAGCCAGAGCAAGTTTCTTCCTGCATACAGGCCATCTAAAAGATCAACCACGTATAATTCAATATTACGAATATATTTTAAGGGTATTTCTCCGAAATTTCATTCTTTGACTGATTCATCTGGCCAAAACTATATTTAAATATTATCTCTGTTGCACATGTTTATATGAAAATATACATACCATATAACATATATTTACATGAGGGACTCGTTTTGTTATGGTAGTTCTTGAGATATCGATGTTTAAAAATTATATATCCAGCTGAATCAGAGTTTGTTGATTCTTGCTCAGCATCATTAAGTGCGTAGCAACCAAGACTACCAAATACTAAAAAGTATCTGAAAAAGTCATAAATATAAACACAGCCAAAGTGCTCAAATTGATCAGGCCATCCACCGTCCTCAAATATATCGGAGCACACAAACGCCAAAAAGTTCGTTACATGCAAGTAGCCGCTAAGATCGTAGCTACCAAACCGCCGTAAATATTATAGCAACCAAAGCGTTAAGAAATTGTTGTGGTAACTTTAAGAGAAAAATCAATAAAATTTCCTTTAACTACGAACTAAATAACGAAATCCTAATGCGTCGTAGCCTAGCTGAAGACTTGGGGGTCACCTTTGATGAAAAACTAGACTTTAGGGATCATTATAATTCTTTATGCAAGAGAGAAAAATGACGTCTCGGCTTTTTGGCTACTACGAGTCACTAGACATTTAAAAAAATCCAAGAGTTTGATTTACCTTTACTACAGTTTGGGAATAAGTACATTGGAATACGGAGCTATTGTATGGTCTCCTTTTTATGGAATACACACAAACCATATTGAAAGCATCCGAAAGATTTTTTTACGTGTCCTCTGATTTAGACAAGAACTTTATCGTAAACTAAGCTATTATAAGATCAGATTAGATCATTTTAATTTGACTTCTCTTGAAGGGAGACGAAAACTTAGTGAACTCATTTTTATACACAATATTATTAACTCGTTCATTGACTCCCCAACTATTCTGTCTTCCATTAATTTCAACACTGTTTACAGATCCCGTAGATCTCGCCATCCCAGTCTTTTCCCTGCAAACCTATCGTAATAACACGTCATACTACAATCCCGTTATTAGAATGTGTCGCCTTTACAATGAGACCGTCCGGGATCATCCGGAAATCGGCATCTTCTAACCTATTAAAATGCCCAAATGTCTTTCGAGGAAGTATAGCTGCTATTTTTAATTAAAGTTTTCTTTTTTCTTTTCCTTTTATTGTTTTTTTTTATATACAACGTGTAACAAAATGGAAAGATAAAACTTAAGGGTTAGCTTCTATACCATATGTAGAATATACAGTAAAAGAATTAGCATGATCAGTGCTGGTACAGACTTTCATACAAATTTATTTAATTCGACTTTATTACATGCGAAATATGGTTCAAGTTTTCAATATTTCTCATAAAATTTCAAATTACCTACGAGAAACTTACGTATGTATGTATTTACGAAAAAATATGTAATTCGTTGATTGTTATAATATAATTTGTGGCTAGATAGCGCTGTGTGAATAAATTTCCAAAAATTATTATTTTAAATAAATAAAAATAAATAATGAATAATAATTTATGAATAATAATTTTAACATGCTGAATCAAAACTAAAAATAAACGATGAATAATAGATACAAATGATCAAACTTGTAAATTGGTCTTAGATTCATTTTAATTTGTACCTAAATCATTTACTTTATTTCAAGTGCATATAGACATACGTACGAAGCAATGGAAATTCTCTGATAATGAAGTTTTATGTAGTAGAGCGATTTGTCTCTCATACAGAAGTCAGTGGGGCTAGCATGCTCACATCGATAAATGCTCGAATCGACAAGGAAATTTATCCTATTATGTAAGCTAATATGCACACCATAATAGATAGAGTTACTCGATTTGATACCATGATTAAGACCATAGAACCAAATATGTAATAATCTTAATAAATTACATACACTAAATACCATGTTCTAAGAAAGTATCGATAAAAGGCCCGATTTATCGTTGTCGACGGTAGCATGCTAGCCCCGCAGAATATGATGTCACTCTCGTCAGACATTAATTTATTATATGAGTTCGTTGCGGAGAAAAACTGAAAGCTTATTTCGCTCTCACTGTCGGAATTAGCTTTGGCTCAGCGGTTGTGGAGCTAGATTTTTCATTGTGTCGGCTTGAGTTCAAATCTTGCAATCTTCGAAATAGTAATATTTGTAATAATATTTTAGATATTGAGGGTAGTATGGAAATAGGTCTATAGTTCGTTATTAGGTCTTTATTACCAGATTTAAAGACAGGAACTACGAGGGCTTTTTTAAGACAAGAAGGAAAAATTCCTTCTGAGAGACATTTTTGAAATATAAAAGTTAAAGGATGGATGAAGAAATGCTTGAACTTTTTCAATAATTTGCTAGGTATGTTATCACAGCCGACAGCACAGTCATCCCTTAACCCCATTATTAGTTTTTCGACCTCTGCTGCGTCTGTATTTAATAATACAAAAGAATTCAAAGATGTGTTATTGTAGGTATTAATAGTTTCATGTGTGATGGAGAATTGTCGAATCTTTTCTGTTAAAGTCTTTCCGATATTATTGAAAAAGTCGTTAGCACTGTTTGCCGCCGATAGTGGGGAGGAATGGGATAGCAATAAACTCGAGGACGATTCAGTGTGTTTGGACGTATACGTGACTTTTTTTATGTATTTCCAAACTTTTTTACTGTCTTTTCCAGCTTTTGCTAGTTGATTTTTGTCATAGTCAGCTTTAACTTTTCTTAAAATACTATTACAAAAATTACGATAGCGCTTATAAGTTATTTGTAAAACTAAATTTCCCGGACAAGATTTGGCCCTCATGTGGAGTTTGTCCCTATTTTTCATGCAACGAATAAGCCCCGGCGTAATCCATGGTTTGATATTTAAATTTCTACTACTAACTTTTACTTTTGATGTGTTATTAATAATTGCTTGTTGAACAATATTTACTAAGTATGTCATGCTCGAGTCAGCGTCAGCAGAATTATAAACTGGGCTAAGGTCAGTGTTACATAAATCGTCCTCAAGTTTATGCATGTTTAATTTAGAAGTAAACCTTGCGTATTTTTTTTTAGTTACTTTTAGTCTAAGGGTTAGTAAAACAGCTTTGTGGTCCGTTACGGTGGAATTAGTAACTAGTACAGATGATAGCAACTGGGTTTTGACAAAGATATGATCCAGACAAGAGCCGCTACGATGTGTAGGCAGTGTGTGCGCAGGGTATAGCCCGTGAAATGCACATCGATTTAGGTACTCCTGTATCGACCAACTGTTATTCTCTGGTCGAATATCAATATTAATATCTCCAGCAAGCACAATATTTTTATAAGACGATAAATTTTGAAGTTGACTATCTAAAGATTCGAGAAAGTAATCCAGCTTCTTAAAAGAAGGGGATCTATACATCGCTAATATTGCAACTTTATTTTTGTTTTCATCGATTTTTATTACCAAACCGCTGCATTCCCTAACAATAGAGTCCTCGACTGTGATATTCAGGGTGTTTCGAGCGTAAACTACCACACCATCATTTTGGTTGTTAACTGTTTTACTGCTATACACATCGTAACCTGTTATCTGTGGAAGTTCATAATTATTGGAAAGCCAACATTCAGTTAGTACAATTAGATCGCAGTTAACATTTAGCCTATGAAGAAAAATATTAAAATTATCAAAGTTTTTATAGATACTCTTATATTTTGTGTTAGTATGGTTATCGAGTTGTCGCACATAGGTAGATACTGTTTGCAATCTTCAACATTACAAGGCGTTGCTTCCGAAACAGAGATACCTACTATCTAACTCGTTAATGATATGATGAGTCATGTATTATTAAAATATGAACAATTAAGAATTAAAATATAATAAAGATATAAAAATTTAAAACGAGTATAAAAAGAGAAATGAAAAATAAGGCAAAAATTAATTTACTAAAAACGGCGCTCTTAGGCGCCTTCATAATTAATTGAGTTTATGTACCTTTGTTCGGCAATTTTCTTGGCGGGGCAATCAGTTTCACCTGTTTTGTGATTATTAGGTTTATTGAAACGGGAACATGTTGCACACTTAGGTTCCTCTGCCTTTTTCTGGCATTCGTTTGATGAGTGGCCTAGAACTCCACAGTGTCCACAGGTACAAGTTTCTGCTCGGCATGACTTCGCTGCATGTCCATACTGCTGGCATTTAAAACACCTAGTAACTAAAGTAAAGTCCCTCACCGGACAGGACGACCAGTTAACAAAGACTCTTTCTTGAGAAATAAGGGCTTTTCTTATTAGGGCAGGAACTTCGATTACATAGTTACAGGTCTCTGCTTCATTCTTTCCAGACTTATGGCTAAGTTTAATGGAGGACAGGATTTTTTCACGGCTATCACTAAGTTTGTTCGACAGATTTTGCTCGTATATGCACTTAAAAACTTCTTGTTCCTGCATTGATGTGGGCACCCCAATTACGACAATTCTAGGGTTTCGCTTGCTTGGTTCATATACGGTAAGGCCACAGGATGACAGCTGGACTGACTGCTTCAGTTTTTCGACATCGCCTTTCGAGTCAGTGCTAATAATAACCCCACCATTTTTTGTTTTGCGGAGTCCTCTAACCTGCAGCTTCATTTCACCAGGGCTAATAATCTGCTGTACAAGTGATTTAGTGGCCTCGCTAGTCTTTAATTTGTCCTTGGGGTAAATTCCTACCGAGCTTACATTTGCAGGTTTAATGAAACTATTATTGGTCTTAATCATATCTGCGTAAGTAACTTTTGCCAAACTTGGTTTAGCGGACTCCAGGATTTCTTCTTTAAGGTCTTGAAATTGGTTAGACAGCTCTTGTTTTTCTTTAAGCGCTTGTATTAACGTGCGGCCTTGAAGTGCTTTCTGCTTGAGGGATTGGTATGTGATAGCCAGTTGGGATGCACCATGGCCAATCTTTCGACAGAGAGAGCTGATCCGAAGTTTTTGCTCGGTATACATTTTTCCTTCACCAGAAATTGCGCAAACTTCATTGAGGCAAGCTTCAATGGATGACATCCAATTTTGAATTTCGGGCGTTGAAATTACTTCCATGTCGTCTTCATCTGGTACTGGAGGTGGTTTTGAAGAGGGCGTTGGAGGTGGGCTGCGGCAAGTTTTACCACTTCGATTGAAGGGGCTGCTATCCATTTTTTTTGTATTTAATTAAAACGTATCATTTCAAAAACACAAATATTTGCATTAATTATTATCACAAAAGTTAATTTGCGCTGATTCAAATCTAGGTCGTGTACTGCTTTAATTTAAAATTGCATAAAATAAACTAAAAACACGTCCGATCCATTTGGCGATTGAATAATTCTTCGATAATATCGGCGTATTCTTCATTTGTAAACTCCATGTTTACAAAATAAGTATAATTACACGACAAGGAGCGCCTACGGCAGCTACAACTTAAATCGGTAATTTTTGGATGAGAAAGAGAGATTAACACAATGAACGTCTAGCCGCAATTGAAATTGAAACTAGAGTAAAGAACATAAGTTTTTGCTTAAAGTGTGAATTCTGAAAACAAACTCCCAACATTACTGTTTTGACAAGTAACGCTAGTAAAATTCCGCCACTTTCCCTTTTGTTTGACGCTGGCCAGTATTGCAGGTGGCGGTTTGTTTTCAGTCAAAATTCACACTTAAAAATTTTAGCTCTCTAGTTGCTTTAGGTAGCTTATTTCCAAAGATACGATAGCTACTGTCGTAAATAATAGCTTAAATGAAAGAGCAATTGTTAAGCATGTTTTTAAAATGATTTTAATAACCAAGAATATTTTAGTTTTTTTTTAATCCATCCTAAAAAAAACACTATAATATAATAAGAAAAAAAAAAAAATTTTTCTTTTTATTTTTTATTTTCAAATCCCTTCAGTTTTTTTTCTTGAGTCGCTGATGTTTCAAATTACAGTGATTGTATACAATAGACATTAGACAATCCAAAACAGAAAATTAAAAAATCTCCCTACAGTAACAGAAGTACTGTTAGAGATTTATTGTCAAATTTCGGAGTTTTCTTGGAAAAACCTTAAATCTTTTATTAAAAAACTATCACACTTCGTCTAAGACATGTATGGCTCAAAATGTTCTAAATGGTCTAGACTACTACCTCCTTTCAGCTTTGCATCCTGTTACCAAACACCCTGTATAAACGTACATAGATATAAACGTACCTGCATATTTATTTCAGTATCGCTCAGTACAAAAAAAAAATATGTCATCACAAGCTTTTTAACAAATAGTCGCTGTTGATGAATCTACTACGACGCGGCATTTAATTATTTTGTAGTAGCGCGTAGTCGTCTTTATTTTAATGGTATTCATTCAAAATTTAGAGTGACCATGCTTTGCTTGATATTTTAGCGAATATATTAATATCCATGTAAAAATGTACAAACCTTTTTTTTTGCAAAGATCATTTCTATGAATTATACTTATCTTTTAAAATTGTCCGGTGACCAAAAAGCAACTCTGTATACCTAAGAAGTACCTACTAAATAAATGTGTTTTTGCTATCTACAGTTAGACAGTTGCTTTTTTGGTACTTCTAAAGCGAATCACTTCTTTCAGAGGGGGTATGTTTGGACACAGAATTCAAGTGTCCCAACGAATCTCTATGCCTGGACCGCTCGCGACTGTGCGATATGCAGACAGACTGCCTAGATGGCTCTGACGAACGCGCTTGTGGTAACTTCTCCTGTCTACCTACAGAGTTCATGTAAGTTCAAATTGGGTTCTATTTGACATTGAATTCTATTATTTTAAATATACATATAATGTCCAGCGTTAGAGGCTTTAAATCAGATTTTGTTAGCAGCTTTTGAGTTTGAAGTTCCCTAATTTAACACAAGAGAGACCTAAAATTAGACAGCGTAATGTCGATTTGAGCTCATTGCGTTCTTAAAAACATACATACATACATAATATGGGATATCCTTTGGGATGGGCAGAGATAAGGGAATGCCAATTTCTACGATCCAGACATACCTCTTTCGCTTCCTCCACGTTCATTAATCTTTTCATACATGTAGGATTGAAAGGCTGTATAGATTAATTCTGTGTCGTTGTTCGAAAGATATGAGTGGACGAATGTGGAATGAGTGTAAGAAGGTGATGTAAAGTATGAAGTAAGAAAGGATCGAGTAGCACTCTCTGCTTTCCGCTGCGATTGAGTAAAGACGTGTGCCATTATAAATTTTCTTAAAGTTGTAAAGTAGATTTTTTGTCAAAATAAACACCGAAGTTTGTAAAATCTGATTTTATTTCTCGTCCTCCACATACATGATCCCTGGTTACGGGTACTTTTAACTAGAACTCTTAAAACGTATGTATGTAAATCATTGTTGTAAATTAGAGCCTTGAATGTCGCGTCTTCACTTTTAAGGCTTCCAAGGCTTGTAGCGGAGCATTTGTAGCTCACATTTCTATGATTGATGAAACTCAATGAAATTAATATTTTTTACCCTTGTAAATTTTTATTTCGCACCATTTCAAACTTTGAAACTTAAAACAATGAATCCTTTAAAGCTGAAAATTTCAAGTTTTGAAAGCCCTTTAGGCTTTAGACAACAAGGTTTTAAAGGTTAAGTTATGAAACTTTAAACTACTGACGGTAAAAACGTTGCCTAAGGATTTATTTCATCGTCTCATATTAACCCAATTTTTATAAGCCCAGTGCAGGGCTATGAGTCTCTCCACTGAGTGACGAGAAAGAATGTTTATGCCGTAATCAAGCCCAGAGCTGGTTGGTGGATGTCAGAAAACCTAGGGCGCTGCTTCTGCGAACCCAAACGACTACTATATACAAGTATGCAGCACTAGGGACCGACTGCGTAACGTGTTCTCCGAGGCACGCAAGTCGTCATGAGATATTAATGATGAATAAATAATTGAACTTCCATGCTGGACTGGGAGCGAAAGAAAAACATAGAATGTACCAGCTGCTTCTCTTCCCGGGCATACTGTAAAAGTTACTTAAGGGACAGAGGTTTTATTGACATTTTTGTGGGCGACAGGCTGACCCCCTGTCACTGCAATAGTTTCTCTCCATCATTATAATTCCTCCACACGTGTCAAACGTGACATCAGATGGTTTTTAGCCTCTGGAGTTCTGCCTTCCCCATAAGGGATACAGGCGTGAAGTTATGAATGAATGAAAGAACTAATTGACTGGCGGTTACCTATCCTTGTAGCGAGCGTGCCGAATGTTGTTTTACTTTTTATATCGAATGATGTGCAGGGTTCTGCGGCACGATGGCTGGACGCTTCAAGCGATTTCTTCCAGGCAACCCGTAGCAAGCTTCACCATCATACAAGCTAATTGGAGCTTACTTTGTGACCATGTATTTGGTTGTATCAGTGAGTTTACTTTATTATTACAAATTTCAGGTGTGATTCTGGAATGTGCATCTTAAACAACTGGAGGTGCGACGGAGAATCCGATTGCAAAGATGGAACGGATGAAATGAATTGCGGTGAGTGCAATTTGCCTTTTATTTTCACACGTCTTTTTTTATTTCAATATTTAGGTGTATAAATAAGTACACTTAGTTTAAGAAATATTCAGGCAATAACACGTTATATGTCACTGTTTTAAAAAGAGTTATTAACGATGTGACCATTTTCATGATTTTATAACGCACTACATATGGAATCCACGCTGTTCCCTTGCCAATTTGAAGTACTAGGAGTGTACTAGTCAGGAAAACAGATGCAGGGAGAATTTCATTCCCCATACTTATGAAAATATAACTATCACAGCGCTTTGTTCGACTTTTTTGTATCTGTATATATTTGCTTAAGATTTCAAAATAAAGTAGCTTGCTTCAGCTGCTTCTCTTTGCGGGCATACTATAAAGTCAGTTAAGGGACAGAGGTTTTATTTGCGTTTTTGTGGGCGATAGGCTGACCCCCTGTCACTGCAATAGTCTCTCTCCATCATTATAATACCTCCAAATTTGTGAAACGTTACATCAGATGGTATTACAGCCTCTGGTGGTCTGGTTACCACATAAGGGACATAGCCGTATAGCCGTGAAGTTATGTATGTATGAGCTTAAGAGTAAAAATTAGTTCTTCCACAGCCACAAAGACCTGCGCCGTTGGCCTCTTCCAGTGCGGCAATGGGGACTGCATAGACCTCAGCAGCCGCTGCGACGGCCAACCGGACTGTAGTGACAGGTCTGACGAGAAGGACTGCCATGATACTGGTACCGAGGTAGGTGGCAGATACAGAATTAATAATAATAATCGTTTATTTCAGACCATAGATTCAATTGTTACAGGTCCATTTTGTCACCTGAGGAGCAAGAGCTAATTTATTTGACACTTTTTAGTATGGATTAGTGATTGACAAAAAAATGGTATTTTAATAATACCACAATGAGATACCTATTTTTTTTAGATGATTATCAAATTTCATTTAAAACAAAATAACTTTGAGAGAGTTTCAAGTTTCGTAGGCCTTCAGGAAATTATTTAAAAGATTTGTATAAGTCGCATCTAGTAAACAAGTACGCTTCGCACTTTTTAGGTCCGTGGCAGCTCGGCGATGCATTCATAGTTGCTAATGTTTTTTTGAAAAACCCTTTTTTTTGTGTAAGCCTGTAGCCGAAATGACGCTCTAATCGAATGTCAACTTAGCCATTCGTTGCATTAAACGCCATCCACAATATTACTACGTTACCATGAAGTCATACAATTACATACAGTTTCATACATTCTTCATACAATCTCACCCAACTTACAGTTAAGTGGGCAAGTGGAGTGCGCGGCTTGGGAGCATGCCTGCGAGAATAACAAGAGCATCTGCTTACCGCTTTCCACCAGGTTTACTCTCTTCTCCAAGCTTGAGGGTTCAGGGATACAGTTTTTGAGGTGGTGGGGATGGTGCAGAAGGCAACCGTTCAAGCGTTCCAAGCCTGGCAAAAATTGTTATGGAATTTGAACTCTATGCCCTGGACATAAAGTTGAAAATTCTTTGGGGAAAATTGTTTGTAACGCTTGCCTCCTGTAGAATCGTTTTAGTGAATTCATAACCCCCTTAATACGTAAGAATTGCTTTATATGTATAGTCACAGCCTGAAATATACGATACTTGCACAATGAACGTTTGTTCATGATTTCAAGAAAATATATTTAAGGCCATTTAATATACTGAATTCTTACATGACGGGTGGGTCGGGTATACTCTTAACCTGAAAGCATCATGACATAATGAAAAGTTTGCTCTTCGTTGTGGGAAGTTTTCAATTTTAAAGGTGTTGGGACAGGTAAGGTAATGTAAGATTTTGTTGGTGAGAGATTTAAAATGTGTATTGTTTTATTAACAGAGAAAACAAAATATTCTTTTAAGCTACGGACCAACTATTTATTTTGTACTAGCTTTTTCCCACGACTTCGCTCATGGTAATAAAAAGGACCATATCAATGTCCAGGCCCCAAACTAAACACTCCATTGCGACGTACAAAACGGAAAAACAAACATATAAACCAACACACTTTCACACTCATATTATAAGTATAGAATTTTCTTTAAAATGGCTTTTGTTTTTGTTTTTTTTTGTTTGACAATAAACTATCAGTTTACTATGTAACGCCAGAAGGGCCTTGATCTTCTCACAATATCAATTTTAAGCAGAAATATAATGAAACAACTAAGATTATTTCTAATTTAAGCGATCCGTCGAAAACTACGGTGCGCTGGTCACTCTCGTCAACAACAACCAGATGGCTCCCCGCTCCCATAGACACGACGTTTCGCCAGAGCGACTGAACAATCAAACCATCAGTCACTCTATCTTATCTCTATGATTTATCTTATCTATGGCTTTCACTAGGAACGAAAATAATAAAAATATCCCCTAAGTTTTTTTGGAAGTACGTTAATTCAAAGAAAAAAGGTCGCTCGACTTATCCAGGTTGCATGGAGTATGGTGGTGCTAGCGTGGGTGGGGGATCATGTATCTGCTCGGCTTTTAATGATTTCTTTTTCAAAAACTTTAGCTTGCCTTTCGATACATACGACGACTCACAAACGTTCCCTAGATTTCTTGAGACCGAGAGTTTAGGCACACTTACTATCAGTACCGAATATATTGAAAACCTTTTAAAGAGATTAGATATTACCAAGGGCCCGGGCAGTGATGGCTTACTTAAATAGGGGATTTTATTTGTGCGATGTTGTAAATCATTGTCATACCCTGTCATATTTTAAATAGATGTTTTGCAGAAGGCTTCTTTCCAACATTATGGAAAATAGCGCATGTTACGCCAGTGCATAAAAAAGGACCTAAAACTTCTATCGAAAATTATTGGCCTATCTCGAAGTTAAACATCCTTAGTAAGGTTGCTGAGCGAGCTATTTACCAACACATCTATCCCTTGGTTTATAAAATGATCCCTGATCAACAGCATGGCTTTATGAAAAACAGGTCTACATGCTCGAACCTCACCGTGTTTACTAGTAGAGTCCTTCATGATATGGAGGGGGGAGGACAGGTTGATGTGATCTACACGGACTTTGAAAAGGCTTTTGATCGTGTGGATCATATCATACTCTTGCGAAAACTCCAAGAGATAGGTATATGCGGAAATTTATTAAGATGGCTAGATTCTTCTCTGCGTAATCGACGTCAAGCTGTAGAAGTTGGTGGGTTTCGATCTGATTACGTCTCTTTACCTTCAGGCGTGCCACAGGGCTCAATCTTGGGACCATTGTTGTACTCTGTGTACTTCTATGACATTGGGCAATCCATTGAACACTCTAATTTCATTATGTACGCTGATGACATGAAAATATATATAAAAATAAATAAGTACTTGGATAGCTTAAAGCTACAAGAAGATTTAAATTGACTATGTAATTACTATCACAAAAACCGCATAAACATCAACATCGACAAGTGTGTACATATCACCTTTACTCGTAAAAGGAAGCCCTTTTTAACTAGATACTCATTTAACGGCAATATTATTCTTATATCTAATCAGGTTCGTGACTTGGGCGTGCTCCTTGACTCAAAGCTTGCTTATGGTGAACATGTTTCTAACATTGTAACAAAATCTTATAAAAACCTAGGCTTTTGTGTTAAGGACCGCTGCACCATTCTCTGATACTGCATGTATCAAAATGCTTTACTACTCGTATGTTCGTAGCGTTCTGGAGTACTGTAGTCCCATATGGAATGCCCAGTATGTTGTGTATAAGCATGCAATTGAGTCAATTCAACAAAAGTTTTTAAAACATCTGAACTACAAGAAACAACTGAGTCACATGAAATACATGGAAGCGTGTAAACAAAATCATATACTAAGCTTAGAAAGTCGACGTTGTTTGCTTGACATGATGTTTCTATATAATGTATGCAACGGTTCTATAGATTGTACCGATTTAACACAACTCACCTTCACTTTAAACACTCCATCGTCCAGAACACGGCACACTAAACTATTCTACACACAACTCACCAAAACAAATTATAATCACAATTCACCAATGAATAGGATGCATAATATTTATAATACACAATTCTCACTCAATTGTGATATATTTAATGACAATAAGATAAATTTTAGGCATAAGATATTAAATGTCTTATTTAATAAGGATAAACTTTTATAAACATTTTCAACACAAACAGACATGCAAACACAAATTTCTAACACTCATTCAAACACATAACATCACTTAACTACAAGAATATTTAATTACTATCACAAAGACCGCATAAACATATTATACACAATCACTCATACAACCTACAACATAAACACATAACCTCACCTCACACTAAACACTTACAAGGGAGTCAAGACAGACACTTTGACTTTTATTTTGTATATATAACCAATAGATAATTAATTTTACTTTGTTTTTATTTCTTGTGTTTTGGAAATTATTATTTCCTGTGTGTACTTATTGTTTGGCCACACCTTTGTTTATTTTTATAGGTACTCTGTTTTTTTATTTTTTTATTATTGTGTGTCCCTTGTGTCAATCCTAAAAAATGTAAATCCTTAATTGGCTGTGATTATTGTTTTAAATGTGTTGTTTTTCTATACCTAAGAGCTGTGGATTTTGTAATAAATAAATAAATAAATAAAATAAACGCGCCGACACGGCCAGACTGACATGCGACCGTCCTCGGGCGCTAAAAGTTGGTAATCTGCAACAAACAGTTCAGAATCTATACGCTCGTTTATCCTGACATATCAATAGGTACCATCTAGTCAGAACTTGTGAAACCAAACCAGATGGATGTCACATTCTGAACTAAGATCGACTTCTGAAACCATCTAGTGGGGGCCGATGAATCCGCACATATGAATGTCATCCCCTCCACTAGGATAAACCACATAAAACCATCTGGTGAGGCCTGATGAATCCGACACTATGGATGTCATCTCCTCCACTAGGATAAACTTGCTATATCAAACACAATTTAAAAGTATCATTAAGCGTTAACGTACCTTGAAGCGTCTACCAACCCGTTCAGGGTAGTTCCCACCATCTATGCACACGAAGGCTAAGGTCTTTTCTTGATTTAGATGCTTTGGGGGACGTGACTATTAGACAAGCCAATCCTCAGTAGGATGTGACCCGGACGACGCATTTTCGTCTTACCGACATCGACATCAAGGACAAGCCACTCCTTGACTTGGACGACATTACGTCTGATGCCTCATAGACAAGCAAGCCCTATGGAAGGGTCTAACTCGGACGACAACTTACGTCTAAACCACATTGACAAGCTAACTCAGTTCAACTCGGACGACAAAATTTGTCTTACCATCATCTGCAAAACATCCAGAACAAGTCAGTCAACTTAAATTACTCTGACTCGGACGACATCATTCGTCTTACCATCATCTGCAAAACATCCAAGACAATTCAGTCAACTTAAATTACTCTGACTCGGACGACATCATTCGTCTTACCATCATCTGCAAAACATCCAGAACAAGTCAGTCAACTTAAATTACTCTGACTCGGACGACATCATTCGTCTTACCATCATCTGCAAAACATCCAAGACAAGTCAGTCAACTTAAATTACTCTGACTCGGACGACATCATTCGTCTTACCATCATCTGCAAAACATCCAGAACAAGTCAGTCAACTTAAATTACTCTGACTCGGACGACATCATTCGTCTTACCATCATCTGCAAAACATCCAAGACAAGTCAGTCAACTTAAATTACTCTGACTCGGACGACATCATTCGTCTTACCATCATCTGCGAAACATCCAGAACAAGTCAGTCAACTTAAATTACTCTGACTCGGATGACATCATTTGTCTTACCATCATCTGCAAAACATCCAGAACAAGTCAGTCAACTTAAAGGACTCTGACTCGGACGACATCATTCGTCTTACCATCATTGACAAGCTATGACTAGTAGACGTAATGTTACTGTCGTACAACTATAACTGTCTCAGAATCAAAAAGCGTGTGTCCTTTCGACCACTCAAAGACCGAGTTTAATCAAGTTTAATCACTTAACCAACAATGCAGTCTTTATCGGCATGTCCTATCTTTAGGATCACAAAGCATCAATTTGGACCGGACGGGTGAAACCTTTCGACCAGCCACACGTGCATGGCCCGGACGACACTGTCCTTTCGACCAAATGAACAATTAAGGTTGGACCGGATGAATGTGTCCCTTCAACCAGCCGCTATCAGCTGCATGGCCCGGACGACATTATCCCTTCGACCACCTTCCACACACGACATTACTCGATGACTCTTCTCACTCAATGTGCCAACATAGTTATATAGACTTCATGCAAACAATGCCTACAGATAACACCTACCTATAATAACAGGGTCCGCGAGGCAAGAGCCTGGTACTACATGACATGTCAAGAGTTTATAAAATTTCCAAGATTAACCTCACTCGAAATCTGTGACGTAGATTTTATTTCATCACCGCCAATGCACGTAAGATACACCAGATCATTGTGCACAGTACCTGGGAACTTACTAGAAAAGCTCTCTTTTATCAACGAGCAAGACGATCCGCTATCAAACAAAATGGAACAGACTCACCGGAAAACGTTTCCAAAGCGCCCCTGGAAGGGCGGTGCTCGCAATGATGAACCTCCCTGACCGTAGCTCCGTCTACTGCATTCCCTCTCTGTGGGCAGCTAGTTGCGACATGCCCCCTTTATCCGCACGAACAACAGGATACAGAGGATCCACTCTCCGTCGCACGTAATGAACTCGGCCAAGTGTCTTGCATTTTAAATCCCAATTCGTCTCGACGCTTCCGGCATTCGGCGAAACGACGTCCCGTGATACCATAGAAATTACATCTGCCACCAAATCTTTCATCATTCCGGAATCGCTTGGATTCAGGTTTATTGCTCTCAGCACTGTCTGACCGGCGCTTTAGAGAAACACGTTCTAGTATTTGAAATAATTGGATACGAGTCGTGATGTTATGAGCACTGAGTTCGCAACGAATCAATCCATCATTCGGAAATAGGACTGAAATAACAAATCCGGTCAGTGCTTCCTCGGGCATAAAATCTTTAGGTATTTTTTCGTTAAAATCCATAATCTAAGGGCAGCTTCCGATGCAGATTCTTTGCCAAGTTGAAATCGTAAAATTTCATCAAAATAATCTTGGAATAATTTTGGTTTCGAAAACTTTGCTAGAAGTGCTTGCTTAACAACGCTCCAATTCATTTAAGTTTAATTTAGTGATACACGCAGCAGCTCGACCTTTTAAAGTACTGGTAAGAGCCATGAGTAGGTCTATTCCATCCAAATATTTCTTCTCTACGATAACTTCGGTTATTTTGCACCAACCCTCTATATCAGCGTCTAGATCTTCAGGATCTAACGGTAGCGATTGCGTGGTATGACTATTACTCCCGGTTGGTGTGGGCTGAGCCGCAAGGATTCGAGACAATAGCTTCTCCATATTGCTGAATAATTTTTGGGCGTCTGTTTCTATGGTTTGGTTCTCGTTTTGTGTTCCAGGTAATCCCACTTCTGATGTAACGCCAGAAGGGCCTTGATCTTCTCACAATATCAATTTTAAGCAGAAAAATAATGAAACAACTAAGATTATTTCTAATTTAAGCGATCCGTCGAAAACTATGGTGCGCTGGTCACTCTCGTCAACAACAACCAGATGGCTCCCCGCTCCCATAGACACGACGTTCCGCCAGAGCGACTGAACAATCAAACCATCAGTCACTCTATCTTATCTCTATGATTTATCTTATCTATGGCTTTCTCTAGGAACGCGCCGACAACTATAATACTTCGCTATATAGAACATTATTTACCAGTTTTGAAGCTTGTGCTGGAATGACCAAGCTATTTGATGCTCTAACCCGCAAGCAAGCTACATATTGCTGACCGTGAGAAACCCGAGAAAAACAGCCAACTTTTTCGAAAACTTCTCCGGTGATTTCCCCTTGTGATTTATTGATGGCCATGACAATGTAGACGTTAACAGGGAACTGTACTCCTTTGAACTAGAATGGCAGATCACTTGGGATCATGTTAATCAGGATAATCATCATAAAAACCGTTTATTCTCTGGCATATCCGGTTAATATTGTAGCTTGTTATAGTTTTTTAATGTAGGTAGATAAATAATTTATTTCTAATCTGGTCCCAATGCACAACTTTGGCGATTTTAAGTTACGTAACAATAGATCAGCTGGTGTGCCAATTTTTAAAGATGTTTGTGACATGGAAGACCTGAGGGTTTGACTGAGTTCAAGAATTGAACAGGGTAATGGACTATGTCGTCTACCTACATTCATCACGGAGTCTAAGGAACTGTACACCACCTTAGGTATCTCCTGGAGAAGATTTCAGTAATAGCTCATTTATAACCGCTGCATTATCATTTCTTGGAGTGAGAATGTCAAGCTCACATAGCCATGACATTTTAGAATTCTTGAATTGAATGACAATCGAACAACCGTTGTACTTATGGAAACAATCATAATGCGATTATAATAATACAATGAAATAAGAGCTTTTTTATGAAGTGGTTAAATATAAACTTTTAAAAGTATATAATTAAACATTTCGTGTGCTTCTGGCGGGTACCGAATCTTACTTTAGAACATGAAGTAAATCTAGATCGCACTGTCAATAATATACCTTTTCAGTAGGTAAATAAGAATGGATAATCACACAACAATTACGCTCCATTAATATTATTAATTGTATTATGCCTAAATTGATTAGCTGGACTGGGAGCGAAAGAAAAACGTAGAATGTACCAGCTGCTTCTCATCCCGGGCATACTGTAAAAGTCAGTTAAGGGACAGAGGTTATATTGGCGTTTTTGTGAGCGACCCCCTGTCACTGCAAAAGCCTCACTCCATCATTATAATACCTCCTTTGTCAAACGTGACATCAGATGGTCTTATAACCTCTGGTGTTCTGCCTACCCCATAAGGGATACAGGCGTGAAGTTATGTATGTATGTATGTATTGATTAGTAATTGTTCAAGTTAAGTAAACTTATTAGCAAAATTTCACACATTTTAATTGTTCACTTTGTATGAAAAATCACATGCCACATTTTAGGCGCCAACTTCGCCATTCAACTCATTTTAAATTGTGACCAGTCATATTTAAAATGTCTAGAAATAAGCAAGTCCAATAGAAACTCTCACCTATTAGTAGAAAGCTCCTTCTTCTTTGTTTATTCTCACCCACGCAGTTTTATTTGTAACTAGCCACCGCGCGCGGTTTTACCCGCGTAACTTTTGATCCCGTGGGAATTGTGTCCGTATCGACCGCGCGGCCACGGCGTTTTTTCTTACATCTAACCATGCCAAGATTATGTAAAAATTTGTAAAAGTCTATTCCTAAAAACATAAATTTGTAAAAGGTATAGTTAAAAAGTTATAAGGGTTTGAACGTGGCCGCGCCATTGAAACAATGCGAACCGCGCGGCCACGTAGATCTTTAAAACTAAACATTGCAGAGACCTGAAGTTTAGGTAAAACACGGATTGAATATGTAAAAAATTTGTAAAAATATAGAAAAAAATCCTGGATTTACATTTTAGAAGCTGTAAGCTTATAACACCATGGCCGCGCCATTGACCGGTATAAAATTAGGTTATCGTCGATATCTCGCTGGAAAAGCATAGCAGAGGTCTGAAGTTTTTTGTAAAACCTGGATTCGAATTTGTAAAAAGTAGTAAAAATATAATAAAAAATCATAGGTATACATAATAGGAGCTGTAAAACCAAAAACCCATGGCCGCGCCATCGAAACGTTAGAAAAGTACTTTACCGTCGATATCTTGCTGAAAAAGCATCGCAGAAGTCTGAAGTATTTTGTAAAACCTAGATTTAAATTTGTAGAAACGATTAATGATGCACAAAAAACTCCTAGGGCCATATTTAAGGAACTTTAGCACTGAACCATTAGTACGGCTTGAATACGTCGATAGGGTGACCATGGCTTATTGATAATAGAAAACTTTCTACCCATTTAATAGAAATTATATCACAAATCCATATTTATTTCGCATAATAAATTTAATTTAATTTTAGAGCTCATCTGACAGACGTAGTTACATTCGCGCTGAAAACATAACCCTCCTTTGCGTGCAGTAGTCGGGTAAATATATTTAGGAAACAGTTCATTTTAAAACTTTCCTTAACAATAAGTTTGCTATAGGTTACCACTTTATCTCAGCGACACTTTGATGTAATTTTAAAATAATAATATACTATGGTGCGTGTTTTGGTCGATGTCATAAAACTTTTAGAACAAGTAAACAAAAGCAAGACTATATTTCTACGAATAACATTGTTTGATAATTGGCCGGCAAGCCTGTGAGTGAGTGGCATGGACTTTCAAACAAAAAAACACAAAGATAAGGGTTGTACACCTGGTTTTTCCTGTTTCTTTTATTCCATTAGCAGGAGGGGGTGTATTAGAGATGGCATAGCTAATTTCAATCACTCTGCTGTTCGCTTGCGATTAGTACAGTGCTCCCGGTGTGTTATTTAAGTGCGATATTTATTTGACCTTAAGCTATCTAATCGGAGGACTGGAAGATGCCGTCATTATCGATGACGATTCAAATTTAAAGAAATGTTTGTGTGGGGGATAGCTCCAGTGGACTGTATAGTCTATGATTACTTATATTACGATTTAGTCAAATGATGCGCTATCCACCCACTCTATTAGCTGGAATCGATGCGAGGGGCAAAAGGAAAATGCGAATTCACCACTTAACACGGTCGTGAAAGTCCAGCCGCGCGGCACTGTAACACTCTCGAATACGCCACAAGCACACTCTATTTCCCGCGCTCTTCTATCACTATGTTCTGCCTTCAGTCTTCTGTATTCTGTCTTCTATATTGACTTCAGGCTTCTATATGAGTCTTCGGGCTTGAGAGATTCACTGTACTGTTGCTTGAGGCTTCTTTCGGAGGCTTCTTTCTTCCGGAGATCTTCACTCTTCGGGATCTTTTCGGCGAATCCCACGCGAATGTGTCGCTGGCGGAGTGTGGCGCATTCTTAAGTGATTTGGTGCAGGCGCGCAAGGGTACCGCACAAGAGAGAGTAATTCACGCGTGCAAGCGGGACACACATATGTCTGTCTCGCTCGGATCCAATTCGAACTTTCTAGACTTGTCTTACAAGATTCTTACTAGATTTGAATATTCTTATTAGATTTTACTATTTTCTAATTGGAAAACTATTTACAAATTCTATTAACTATTTAGATCTCTCTCTCTGTGTGCGGGAATGATAAGACTTTCAAAACCATCTCTTTATTTCCAAATCAACCCTAATACAAATCAAGCTATAAAAACTGTTATAAAACACTATTATGAAACATCTAACACTTATATGTGACACTATTCACTATAAACACTATAAAAACACTATGAAACACTATTTTAAACGTTCTTAGCTCTTTAAGAGTCTTATAAAACACTATAACACTATCTATATACACTGTTTTAAGTTTATATAACTGTTTTTAATTGTCTTATCGTCACTGTCCTGCACATACTCCCGCCGTGCGTTGTCACCGCCGTTGACGACGCATCTTCCTCGGTGCAGGCAGGTGACTCGGAGATCAGCACGACGAGCTGACGGGTCTTCCGTGGAACCCATCTCTCGCCCGCGCGTCGACTGTCAGGGAAGGTCGCCACGATGTCTCCCGGCTGCATTGCGGGGCCGCGCCCGTGTGGCTCCCGCCGGTGGAGGTCCGGTGGTGGGTACTCCCGGGGCTACCTGGCCCGGAAGTGGTTCGCCAGCTGTAGGGAGGCGCGCCAGCTGTGGCGCCCCCTGAGGCCACGGTCGGTGAACGGGACCATGGATGGCGCGTACGGCGCCGGCCCGCCCAGAGTGGAGCGGTACGGAGTGCGGGGTCGACCGTCGACTGTGGGGTCCACGTAGATGCGACGATTTCTGTTCTATGTTCTGTTTCTTCAGGCTGTTCGATGACCGCGCGCCTCTCAAAGTGAAGGAGAGGGTGGTGTAGCCTGTTACACCCGTCTGTATTGCAAAGCCTCTCCCTGCACGCGTGGTTTCTTGCACGATGACGGAGACACCTGTAACATAAATAATTAGTTTTTGCCAAGTCCCATCTTCTGTCTGGGTCGGCTTCTATAAAACTTCGGCAGCTGCCGGCGTGGTGCCCTTTCTTCTCACAAATAGGACACCATGGGTCGAAATCTGTATTCACTGTAACTGTTCGCTGTGGAGCTGTTCTGTTTTGAACTTGACTAAATCTCCTGTTCGCCGCCAGGTGGTCTTCCGCGACGCGCTCCGGTTGCGCGTAGGGTCCGCAGCGATCCGCTTCTCTCTGTAAAAAGTTAGCAATCTTTATTAAGTCTGCTTCATCTTGAGGATTCTCGGCAGCGTAGTCAAACCAGCGATATCGCATAGCCGGCGTTAGCTTCTCTGTTGTGATCTTCGTGACTTCCGGGTTGTACAGGTAGTGAATCTTCCCCAGGGCGCGCAGCGTTGTTACGATATTGCAGATCCGCGTCGCGAATACGCACAGGTCTCTGGGCGCGTCCGTAGGCTTCTGTAGTCCCCGTAGTCGCTCTAACTCGGCGAGGGCGATAGCGTCGGGCCGTCCGAAGCGTGACTCGAGGGCTCGCAGGATTTCTTCGGGCTTCGCGTTGTAAAGGAGAAGCCCTTCGACGACCTCCCGAGCTCTTGAACGCAGGCTTCGTCGTAGACGCGCTGTGTTTTCTATGTCGCTGTAATATCCCGCTGTTTCTTGATAAGCTGCCTTAAACATGAGCCATTCTTGGTATGACCCGCTGTACGGAGGGAGTTCTGCATGGATTCTAGGCGGCGGCTGCGGATCCGTCCTGGCGGCGAGTGCGATGGCTGAGGCCAACTCGCTGAGGTCGATTTTCTGTTGCAGCACGGCGACTGTGTCCCCTCCCGCCGGTACTGGATCCGGGGGGGGGATGAAGCTCGCCGGTGCCGGGAGCGCCGCAGGACGCGTCGGTTCTTCGATCTGTTGCGGTTGCTGTGGAGGTTCTTCGATTTCGCCCTGGCCCTGGATGGCCAGCGGCGGCTCTGTCGGGTTCTTCTGTAACCACACTGACACTCTCTTCTCTGTATTTTCTATTGAGGGTACTTCGGACTCCTCTTCTATGTCTGTTTCGTCGTCTTCGAGAGCGGCGACTTCGGCGGCGGCGAGTAATCGACTTGTAACCGTAATAATTTCAACTTCGCCTTCGTTATTTTCGAGGATTTCTTCGATTTCGAGACTTGGGATCTCTGTGGAGCTCGCTGTGGCTGCGTAGCTTCGATTTGACGGGTGGTCTTCGTAGTTTCTGTAGCTGTGGCACCCGTCGTCGCTGTGGTTTCTGTCGGCGTCGTCGTTTCTGTAGCCGACGTCGTTGGCGTCGTCGTTTCTGTGGTTTCTGTCGGCGACGTCGTATTCTTGCTCTTCATGGCTTGAGCTTGAGGCTGTGCTTGAGCGGGCCCTGTCGAGGCGGCCCGCTCCCCGCGGCCTGACTGCGACCGTGTAAGAGGCATCGCTGTCTCCCAATTGCCCTCTCAAAGATCCGGCTCTCGAAGGACCAAAATGTGGGGGATAGCTCCAGTGGACTGTATAGTCTATGAATTCGATTACGATTTAGTCAAATGATGCGCTATCCACCCACTCTATTAGCTCTATTAACACGGTCGTGAAAGTCCAGCCGCGCGGCACTGTAACACTCTCGAATACGCCACAAGCACACTCTATTTCCCGCGCTCTTCTATCACTATGTTCTGCCTTCAGTCTTCTGTCTTCTATATTGACTTCAGGCTTCTATATGAGTCTTCGGGCTTGAGAGATTTACTGTACTGTTGCTTGAGGCTTCTTTCGGAGGCTTCTTTCTTCCGGAGATCTTCACTCTTCGGGATCTTTTCGGCGAATCCCACGCGAATGTGTCGCTGGCGGAGTGTGGCGCATTCTTAAGTGATTTGGTGCAGGCGCGCAAGGGTACCGTACAAGAGAGAGTAATTCACGCGTGCGAGCGGGATACACATATGTCTGTCTCGCTCGGATCCAATTCGAACTTTCTAGACTTGTCTTACAAGATTCTTACTAGATTTGAATATTCTTATTAGATTTTACTATTTTCTAATTGGAAAACTATTTACAAATTCTATTAACTATTTAGATCTCTCTCTCTGTGTGCGGGAATGATAAGACTTTCAAAACCATCTCTTTATTTCCAAATCAACCCTAATACAAATCAAGCTATAAAAACTGTTATAAAACACTATTATGAAACATCTAACACTTATATGTGACACTATTCACTATAAACACTATAAAAACACTATGAAACACTATTTTAAACGTTCTTAGCTCTTTAAGAGTCTTATAAAACACTATCTATATACACTGTTTTAAGTTTATATAACTGTTTTTAATTGTCTTATCGTCACTGTCCTGCACAGTTTGATGTGTAACAACGAAACCAAAAAGTATATATACAAATTAAATAATATTATTTTATTTGATCTTAATGGCATAGATAAAATCAAACTCGAAGAAATACCCGATTTTATCAAATTAAAACAAAAAAAATATAGACCGATAGGTGCTGTAGAATATGTTCCCCCGGTTGTAGGACTCATTGGGCATTACAAGTGTCATTGCTTATTAAATACCTCTGAAATGATTTGTTACGACGATAATAAATTCGGAACACACGCAAGTTCATTACAACCTATGACAATCCATAATTTGACATATGGTCTTATAGACGAAGACTAAGATTATCTGTGTTTTTAAAAGAAATAAACATATATTTTTTACTTTATCGATTCATTTTATTCAATTTACAATCCTTTAGATATAATTTATAATATTGTCTTAAGTTTTCACGATTTATAATTCAAATAAAACTAATTTTTTAACCGGATTAATCGCGTATAATTTATTTGATCTCGTGACCAAGGGGTCTGCAAAGACACCGAAACGTCGAGTTAAAATGTAAAATATAAATTATACGCGATTAATCCGGTTAAAAGTAATTTTATATCATTTATATTATAAAGGACATTTCTGTCATCAACAAACCATGGTCACCCTATCGACTTATTCAAGCCGTACTAATGATTCAGTGCTAAAGTTCCTTAAATATGACCCTAGGAGTTTTTTGTGCATCTTTAATCGTTTCTACAAATTTAAGTCTTGGTTTTACAAAATACTTAAGACTTCTTCGATGCTTTTTCAGCAAGATATCGACGGTAAAGTACTTTTCTAACGTTTCGATGGCGCGGCCATGGGTTTTTGGTCTTACAGCTCCTATTATGTATACCTATGATTTTTTATTATATTTTTACTACTTTTTACAAATTCGAATCCAGGTTTTACAAAAAACTTCAGACCTCTGCTATGCTTTTCCAGCGAGATATCGACGATAACGTAATTTTATACCGGTCAATGGCGCGGCCATGGTGTTATAAGCTTACAGCTTCTAAAATGTAAATCCAGGATTTTTTTCTATATTTTTACAATTTTTTTACATATTCAATCCGTGTTTTACCTAAACTTCAGGTCTCTGCAATGTTTAGTTTTAAAGATCTACGTGGCCGCGCGGTTCGCATTGTTTCAATGGCGCGGCCACGTTCAAACCCTTATAACTTTTTAACTATACCTTTTACAAATTTATGTTTTTAGGAATCGGCTTTTACAAATTTTTACATAATCTTGGCATGGTTAGATGTAAGAAAAAACGCCGTGGCCGCGCGGTCGATACGGACACTGGGAATTTCGGGATAAAATATAGCCTATAACCTTTCTCAAGAGTTGGGCTATCAAATACAAAAATATTTTTTCAAATCCCACTTGTAGTTTATGAGATTAGCGTGTTCAAACAAACAAAAAAACAAACTCTTCAGCTTTATATATTAGTATAGATTTTCCGTGTAGGCTAAGAATAGCCCTACCGCCCCTGGATAACCGTGTCGTAAAAGACGGTTAAGCCGAGTGACCATCCTTCATGTAAAATTATAAAATTTCAAAAACTATTGCTCCGACGGCAAGTTCTTTCCTAGGCCCGTGTGCTTTCATCTTCGACCACATTTATACTTAGGTACCATCAGGTTAGATTGATATTAAAAGCGGGCTTAGTCTTTGATAAAAAAAAACATTTCTCCATATACCAATTTTCATACTGCTAAGTGGACAAACGAAAAAAATTACATAGAAACTTCACCGGCCCACTTTACTCCTTTAGGGAGAAATTTTGTCCATTTCACCTACACACATTATTTTAAATTACAATCGAGAACTTACATACTAAGATTTATACAGATAAGCCAAATAAGGAAAAAAAATCCATATAATCTTTTCTCCCCATTTTACCCCTTTATAAGGAAATTTTATCTATTTCATCTACACAGGTCATTCCTAAAAGTAATCCAGATCTTACGTGCCAAGTTTTATACTGATTAGTCAAAAGATGAGATAATTTCCATACAAACTTTACCCCCCAATTTTACCCCTATCGAGAAAAGTTTTATCCATTTCATCTACCCGGGTCACTTTTAATTGTAATCGAAAACTTTAATACTTACCAATTTTCATACTTCTAAGTGCAGAAATGAGAAAATTCAATATTAGCTTCATCCCCCTATTTCATGACCCTTAAGGGTCGAATTTCTAAAAATCCTTTCTTAGTGCTAACTTACATCACAAAAGGAACCACTGTACCAAATTTCAAGTTTCTAGGTACAGTAGTTTCGGCTAAGTCAGGCCACTTAGCCTTTTATAAATATAGATTTTGGAATTAACACTTCAATGAAGTTTTTAAACTGGGTATCATGGTCGTTAACATTTAAACTGACTTTAGAATCATGGTTTCATTCACTAAATAATAATAAATTTCCTAGATTATTTAATTTGGTTTGACTATTTTTTTGGTAGCTGCTAGCAGTGTTTTTCAAAAGGCTGTAGAGGTGTGGTAAGGTAAAAACCTGTTAAAGAATATTTAATACCAGTTATATGTCCTTTGGTGCAGGTTAATAAACCGACCTCAAAAATTTACAATAGCTTTCGGTTAAATCAAGCATTAAGTACTTTAAAAATCCAGGTATTTATAAGATTGACCCACGTTTGTCATACGTTTCTTGTGATTAAGCAATTTAGGAAAGCCCACAGCTGCAGTCCAACTTATACCTGGATTTTTATAGGTATGCTTGATTTAATCGTACGATGGGATTTTGAGGTCTTTGTAAATACTGTTATGATAAAGTTCTAAAAAAAATGTATTTCATTTTAATGATGTTTGTAATTTGTTTTTGTGTTTTATTAAAAAATAAATAAACTAAGGTGCGTCTAAAAATATTACAAATCTTGTGGCACGGATGAGATTGGCTGCGACCCATGCTCGCATTATGGCTTGTTCCAATTCAAGACTCAGCTGAACTGCGTCACCAAATACGCACTTCGTGATTGCTGAAGCCTTACAGGGTTAATTTAAATTTGCGTATTACCTTTTGCAGGCAGCCTCTCCACATCAATCAACATTTTTTTACAAATCTTAATAAATAACACAAAAAAAGAAAAACAAACAAATTTTTGCTCCCTCTGTTATTTATGACTCTCTATTTTGCCGCGTCACCCCGCAACCCCGCGCCCCGCTACACGTGGCGTGACGCAAGGTGCGTGGCATCAGTGTAAATACAGTAACGCCAGTTTAGAGACAATAAATATTTTTTGTATGACAAAACTTATTTTTTTATAATTTTAAAAAGTCATAGAGCATATGTTATATTGCTTGCTGTGGAAAGGCTGCCTGCAATAGGTGATGCGCTAATGAAAATTAACCCTGTATGGCCTTTAATTCCAGTTATGTAACGTTTCATGCGGGATCAAACGTTTTTTTTTATTTGACCAATAAAGCAAAGCCAACAGTCGTAGTCAAACTTATTTATACCGTATCTTATTAGGACATACGTGATTTATCCAGAACAATTGCTATAATAGAGACGAGTTTAAGAGTTTATCTATTTAACTTGTCCGTAACACCCTTTACAAAATGAGAAAAGCAGATGAAACGTAGAGAACTACGTTCGACAGTCTGTCAAGAGTACAATTACTGAATGAACTTCACGCAGACTAGTTGGTTTGGAGAAGTTTTCACGACGTACTTTCACGGGTTCAGTTTCCACGTGCTCTCTTCGCTAAAGTGGAGCCTACCGCAGATAATTGGGTCGGCTTGTGGTGGTGACGGCTTTCTTTCTCAATTTTTTCAAGCGTATAGTCTAAATATCCTTTAAAATAACAGATGCAACGGATTCATAAACTGCCCCGGGGGCACGGACGAGATCGGCTGCGATCCGTGCTCGCAGCACGGCTTGTTCCAATGCAAGACGCAGCTGAATTGCGTCACGAAACACGCGCTCTGTGATGGAATAAAGCAGTGTGAGGATGGGTCGGATGAGACCGCAGAAGCTTGTGATAAAGGTAAGTAAGATAATCTGAGTATGAAATTACGTTTGTTTATTTTTCTGATTACAGGTCTTCTAATTTATTCTACTCCTGACTATCTCCGTGGTGCAATGATATAAACACAGTACAGATATCTACAGTAATTCAACTTCATACATGTATAAAGTTGAATTACTGTAGATATCTGAGTGTAGATTATTGATGGACCAGTCAAAAGGATTGAAACAATCACAATTATTGCGCAGAAATACTTGTAGGTAGTCTGACTCTGAACACGTTAAACAAATTAGGTGGTTCATTCAAATAACTATTATTTCTAATGGCCTGCGCAGACGGCGGACTTTTCTCCGCGGCGGAGTAAAAAGTGCGCTCCGCGAATAAAAACTTCGCACTTTTACTACGGTACTTCGTTTGCGTTACTTGATACAGTTATATGCGATCTATTTTAGCGGACAAAAAAGTCCGCGGACAAAAAATCCCTCATCTGTGCAAGCTTTAAGTGAAATAAGAATAAAACTTGAGGGAATATTTCTATAGGCCACACAGAGGTAGATCTTCGGCAGGTATCTCGGAGAACTAATATCGCGAGTAGCCAGCGAACAACCCACTCGCCAGCCCGTCGCGTCTTATCCTGAACGTACCTACCTACCTTGTTGCTGATATGAATGTTGTATGATATCTCCTACGGTGTTGATTGAAATCAAGTGGTGTAAAAGACAAATTTATTAACAGTGAAATAATTTGGATAAGGATTAATACTATACAGGGTCTTTTTTTTGAAGATGGAAACATTTTTAAAGAAGGTAAAGAATAATACGTGGATTCAATTTATGACAAAAATAAAATTATGTATATTTTTTTTTATTGAAATTTTACAATTCCTTTAAGGGACCAAATTTTTCTGACTATTAAAAAATCGGGGCTTAACTTATTTCTTAATGGAAATAGTTGGAAAACGCTTTTCTTTCTTGCTATTTGGTCGTAAATAACAGATGAAACTAAAATGTTGTTAACTTATGAAAATTATAAAATATCAATTTACCTAACAAAAAAAAAAAATTTTTTTCCTAAATTTAATCCACACGTCATTCTTAAACTTCTCCTAAAATATTTTGATCTTCATAAAAAAGACCCTATATTGTTTTTACTCCATCGCAAATATATACATTAATTATAAAATATAACCATAAAATAGGTTATTGTGAGCAAACCTTAAAAGATAGATATATGCTGTCGCGGACTTTTTTTTAGACCTAAAAATGAGGGACGATTCCGTAATACATAATTTTTGCGCAACTTAAACCGTTTACGTAGAGCATGCAATGGAAGCTTTCAAAATTAAATAATTTTGGCCGTTTTTGCAACATTTTCATCAGTAACTTCGCTCCTATTCTTTTCTCTAAAATAAAAATAAGTGACGCCTTATTACATTAGCCACCTGCCAATTAAAGTCCCGTTAAAATCGGTTCAGCCATTTCAGAGATTAGCCGGAACAAACAGACAAAAATTGTAAAAAAAGCTATTTTGGTGTATGTACCGCATATATATTCATATGCATGTAGTAAAAAACGGTTATTTCAATATTACAGACACTCCAATTTTATGCTTGCTTATGCCTTATACAGGGTGACCGTTACATGATCTGCTATAAAAATAAATCGATTAGATGGAACCATGTACCAGTCACCCTGTATAATCTTACTCC
Organism: Stenoptilia bipunctidactyla; assembly: GCA_944452665.1. NCBI lineage: Eukaryota > Metazoa > Arthropoda > Insecta > Lepidoptera > Pterophoridae > Stenoptilia > Stenoptilia bipunctidactyla. Next base: position 8,969,595 of record OX101741.1, on the reverse strand, counting down.
GGCTCCCATAGGTCGTTTGAGTAGTTAATTTATTTCCACAATAACTTCCAGTACAAAGAAAATCTCCGACATCGCACCACTTCGCGATCGTGCACGGTGCCTCCGAATGCCACGAAGGCTTCGTCTGCGGTACCGGCCGCTGCCTCGAGTGGAGGCAGGTCTGTGACCACCATATGGACTGCGTTGATGGGACTGATGAGGGACAACTTTGCTGTATGTAATTTGTAATATTTAAATTTGGAATTTATAACAATACCTTTTTTTTGCAGGTACTTTGAAGGTACATTTTGTTCGTCTATAAAGAGTGTTACATTATGTTTTTGTTAAGGCCGTTATTCACTATATACGTGAAGCCTCGCGAACGTGAATGTGGACTTTTTTCGGAGCGTTACTAGATTGAGCCGCGAATTAGCGTTGTGAATTAACCACGGAGGAAATATATAGAGGAGCTGCCCTATCCAGTTTTTTCTAGGAACTCAAGTGAAGCCTACGCGCGGGGTGCGGGAGGGGTAAGCGGTGGTTTATGGCCAATCATAGCCAAGCAGGCGATGGCATTATTCACCTAGTAGCGAGTAGTAAAAACCGGTTGAAACATAAGGTTAAAATATTCACATGATCATCAAAAAAGTTCAGCTATACTTTACTAGGTGGCTATAGATTTTTAACGAAATTTCATACGTTCCAAATCTGTCAGAAAAAACCGCGAAATAAAAGTATTTCTACTTGACGCTAGATAGCGCAACCTTTTTTCGCAGCATAAAAATCACCTAGGCAACAAATAACAATCTGGAATTTTGGACACAAATAATTGGAAAACAAACAATTTGTAAAAAATTATTATGAATGAAATTATCTTCGTGGTAAGTTAATTTTATTTGGATTGTCAAAGTAATTCCTTTATAAAAGTATAGAAAACTAAATTTTACATCGAGAAACAATGGATGATTTTTTTTTTTTTTAATATCTGCTCGTGTACATACTTCACAGAAGTCAGCGACGAACTGACGCCAGTGCCTCTAGCGAGGAATAGCTTGAACTAAAGGCTGTGACAACACAAATTGAAGCTGTGCAACTTTGCTTACAGCAGCTCTACTATGTATCTGCTTATGTGCTATGTGGAATTAACGATCTATTTGTTATTAAAAAAGCCTAAACGGCATAATCGAACTAGTACCTTCCAAAACTAGCATGTTTAAAAAGATCATCAATAGCTGTTAAACGAGCACTCCATAAATCTGATAGTAACTAAGTGGTTTCTGGGTAGACCATCAGGGTAAAAGTATTGGCGCTTTACTTACCTAAGGTTTTACTGGAAAAACCTTTTTTTTAAGTAACTGACTGACACTCCTTTGTCTGGAATGCAATTGGCGGGTCTCTGGGCCCGTTATTCCACGCATTGTCTTGCTGGTGTCCAAAATACAAGTACTTAACTATATAAAATACTTCGATGGAAATTTTTGGCTCGTAGGTAATTTATTTTAATAAGTATTTGATGGAAACTTTAAGGCGTATTCTCGCCCATACTAATTTATTTTATCAAATATGGGCGAACAGAGCGTTATTTTACTCTGGAATGCTTGCATTAGCAATTATTTCTATATTTAGTTACAGCAAAATTACTTTTAAAATAAAAAATCTGACAAGAAATAGCTTAACTGAAGTATTAAATTTTGTTCAAATGTGTCAATGTATGGGTGGACGGTGACAGTGTAGTACGTTAACAGGATGTTTAAGTGTGTGTGCGTTCATTGAAGCTACGTTGCGTGTTTGGCGTTTGCTGAAAATGCGACGTTGCCGCTCAGGTCAGGCAACCTATGTATTTTGTCGCTCAGACAGAACTTTGGAATACTTCGGATTTCAGCGCACGAGATCTCCACGCCCGCGCCCCGCTCCGCGCCGATTTCATTCAGTCGAAAGATTTGTTTTGATACTATCTTTTGTTGCGCGTAGACCGACCATGAGTCTAAGGTCGTGGGTTCGATCCTGCTCGCGTAATTTTTTTTTATTACATTTTTTTTTTATTTTGTATCAATCTTTACCATGCATCTATCTTTACATACATATGTATATATAAAACAGTAAACAATAACGTGTGAACATGAAATATTTTTACAAAAAAAATATGTAAGGTTATTAAGAAATGAAAAAAAAAGTAAGAATTTGAAAGAAAAAAATTTCTTTTTGTGTCTGTCTGTTTGTTGTTCTATTCTGCTGACATCTGTGGCTGACATATAATATTATAATAAATCCGAAAGATAGTTGGTATGTAGTAGAAAAGTTTATTATGTTGATAGGGCTAAATCATTAATAAATAAAGCTTCTTGCTAGATTTAATGTAGCGTCGTAGTAGGTGTACATACAGAGATATATTATAAAAAAGTTAAACGTAAAATAATGGAACTCAATATCGTTTAGGTTTTCTTTATTAATCGTTTCTGCCTCTTGGAAGTCAGAACCCGTAGAATTCTTCAGAATAAAAAGTGGTGTATGTGTCAAAACTCAACACAGGACTTTATGAACTACCATACCAAATTACATTAAAATTGGCTAAGCCGTTTGACCATAGTAGAAAGAGGGAGGAAGTAGGTTATCTTCATACAAACGCACCGCGCGCGGAGAGTATGTGCGCGCCATAGTATCTATGCACCGCCGCACGCACACATACACAAAATCTCGCGGTGATATCGAAGCGCCAGTCGGGGCTAACTCCGCACGAGGTTCACGCGCGCGTCACGGCTTTTCGACACCGCGATGACTGATAATAGTCGCAATAGTCGAAACCGAAGAAAGTATTTTTCTGTAGCTAATTTGTAATTTTGTTATGATAATGAATAAATGTGTGATTTGATTCAATAGATATGTTTGTATTATTTATGTTTGTAATTATTAAAAAAACAAATAAGTACTTATTGTCTTTTATGTGTACAAACACTCATAAAAAAACTGACTAGTATATAACTAATCAAATAATTTAAACACAAGCTCTTAGTCTATAAATATTTATTAGCCGTTTGGATTGGACGACAACCGAAGCCGACGAAACATCGGTTTATTTTATCCCTTTTTCATAAATAATACTGCTCTGAATCTTTACAAAAATTCTGTAGGAAAACCATTGTTGAACTTGATTGACTAATGATCACTGAATCAGTTATACAGACATGAGTTGTTGTATTTGGCAAGGGCCGGGCTTTAAACTAATGATCGTGCTCATCACCGCCCCGCGCCGCCGCCATCCGTCTGTTGGCCCGTCGCCCTATTTTTGATCGTAAAAAGTTTCATCATCGTTTAGATAAAACTGACCTTACAAACCCAATACCCAGATAATACAAGTAAAAAACACAACTTTCCGACCCTTGCCAATTTATAGACATTGATTGAATTAAAATTTAGCTAAAAGTGACAACCCTGAGACAGTAGGCAATTATATCGCGGATTGGGCCGGAGTTAACCTACTTCCTCCCTCTTTCTACTATGGTTTGACCGTGAAAAACAGCCAAACATATAGGTTACTAAACATATTAGGTATACACTGATCACGGCTAGGCGGATGGATTTTTGCTACTCTTTCACGCAAAAACTACCGAATGGATTTTTATGAAACTTTACAGTAATATAGCTTTACCTAGAATGTGACTTTGTAATGTATTGGTTAGGTGTTATACCTACATATTATATGGGGGAAGATTCTAAATGTTTATTTTTTTAGATAGGACCTTGGAGAAGAAAATTACCTTTTCGAAATACTAATTCAATGCAGACGAAGGCGCAGGCACCATCTATGTAATAAACCTACCTACATATAAACCTACTCTTATACATACCCCCATAAGGCTGCAAACTGGACGGCAGCGACAGCGACAGCGAGAGCGGCAGCGGTGCGGGCAGCGACGCGAGCAGCGATTTCCGTGACACGATAGAAAGTATTGAGTTTGTATGAAACCGCGACAAATCGCTCGAGCGCCCGCTGCCGTCGAGAACGGCCTAGCAGGGCTAGCAACCATCGATAAATAGTCGAATCGACAAGATAAATATTATTTTGCTATTTTATCCTATTATCTATACTAATTTGTTTATAGTACTTTTTATTTCCTTATTTTTAATTATTTCTCAAAAACTTACAAAAGCAAAACTTGTACGTTATATTCTGTATATTACTTGTATATATTAAGCTCTCCAGCTATAATTATAAAATGTAAATCCGTCATTGGACGTAAGTTTATTGTCAATCATGTACATTATTCAAATATACTTAAGGTCTGTGGATTTTGTTAATGATAATAAATAATAATTTATAAAGCTGAAGAGTTTGTTTTTTTGTTTGTTTGATTGTTTGTTTGAACGCGCTAATCTAAGAATCTACAAGTGGGATTTGAAAAATTCTTCTTGCATTTGATAGCCTGACTCTTGAGGAAGGTTATAGGCTATATTTTATCCCGAAATTCCCACGGGATCAAAAGTTACGCAAGTAAAACCGCGCGCGGTGGCTAGAGTAAGCTAATATGCGCACTATAATAGATAGAATTACTCGATTTGATACCATGATACAGAACCAAATATGTCATAGTCTTAATAAATTACTAACACAAAATACCATATTCTAAGAAAATATCGATAAAAGGCCTGATTTATCATTGTCGACGGTAGCGTGCTAGCACCGCAGATTCCCCGCGTCTTTGAAGTTCAAGGACGATATTATAATATTATTTATCCAACTCCCATAACCGATATTCACGCGGACGAAGTAAAAATCGGTCCAGCAGACAAAAATTAAAAAAAAAATTGTTTTGTTTATATGTTTTATTTGTAGGTATAGATAAAGATAATCTATTATAAGATTATTCTTTGTTTCTTTGTTTTATAGTAAGTACTTACCAACTATTATTTCGATGTAAGTACCTAATTGAAATTAATTTTATCCATCGAAAAAAGTATCAAATCATAAACGTACAATATTTAGCATTCGCAAATGTATCGAAAATAATTAGCTCCGCGCGCACGAGTGTCAACGACGTCTGCTCTCACGTGTCCAAGTCTGTCCATTCGGGTAAGCGCAGTCGAAAACCTGCCCCCCGCCCTTCGTGTGTCAATGTGTGCGTGAGAACTTTGCTGCCACTAAGAAGTTGTTGTTTAAATCAAATATACGAATTTCGTGACTTAAAACTCAGCTAAATCTTGCTTGAGACATTACAAATGTTATGTTATTACAGCAAAACGTATAATTTTTAAAGAATTTAAACATTATCATTCATTAAACAATTAAAAACGTTCAAATTTTCGCATCAACGCCATCTATGAGCGCGAAGTGCTTAGCTGATGGTGAGAATCCACCTTAAGAGCTACTCTGGGATATCAACCAACTATATTTGTACCAAAATAAATTTAACTTCGTAAAGCGGTTAAAAAACTTTCATACTCTATTTTTCCTTTAGGGCTCGATTTATGAAAAACAGTAGCCAAAAATTAGTGCTTCAGCTGTGAACCATTGTGTTAGTGTTCCGCAAATAATTATTCCGTCTATCTTTATATTATGTCCCCCTTTAGTGGGAACTGTGAAGGTAGGACGAGGGATTGGCCTCTTTCTGCGGCTTTGGGGGGGAAAGGGGAGAAGTACATACATACAAAACTTCACGCCTGTCTTATTTTAGGGTAGACAGAGCCTAGAAAACGCCAATTGCTTGAATCCAGACCTCTTCTACTTCCTCTATGTTCATTAATCTTTTTTCATATTTTTACCCACGACGGAACGGAGACGGTATATGCGTTTGGGGTGAGAGGGTGTTTGTGCAAACCAATGTTACCATTTATCTCCAGAACCACTGGTCTGATTTTAATGCGGTTTTCAGTAATCGCTTTGGATTTGATTGGTGCATGTTCTTAGATAGGTGTAACGGTAACAACTCACCAGGGGGCGCTATAGTAAACATTTGTTTGTAAAAGCCAATGTTACCGTTTATCTGCAAAACCATTGGTCCGATTTAAATGCTGTTTTCAGTGATCGCTTTGGATTTGATTAGCGCATGTTCTGAGAAAGGTGTTACGGTAACAACTCACCAGGGGGCGCTGCAGTAAATATTTGTTTGCAAACCATTATTGGTCCGATTTGAATGCCGTTTTCAATTATCGCTTTGGATTTGATTGGTATAATGTTCTTAAATAGGTTTAACGGTAACAACTCACCAGGGGGCGCTGCAGTAAACATTGGTTTGCACAAACCATTCTACGTAATATGATATTGAGTTACGTTACAACAAAGCCCCAGCAAAGTTGAGTTGTAAATACTTATTATAATACTTCACTATGTATTTAAATAAACTACATGGGTTTTCCAGCGGTGGTGGGGACATTAGAGCGCTGATGAGGAACGAGATGTTGTGTAATGTAATGTATGGTACCTATATTATGCTCTTTAAAAAGTTTGAAATAAAAAACAAAATAAAAATTTTGAAGAACCCACGACGGTTAAAAAGTAATTGAAAAAGAATAAAATAATTTAAAATCTCCCGACTGAAATGATTTATGTGACGAGAGATAATTAACGTGAAAAGCTTTTTTAAAAGTTCACTTGATCTCACACAGAGTCGGTCATATTATGAACAACATACTATTCGTTTTCATAGCACTTCCCTACGCTTACCTATTCGGTTCTCGAAGATGTAGATGTCGCAATAACATAGGTATTCAACTCCCTATGGACTTTATAAGAAGAGCAAGAAAATCCGTCGAGGGCTGCCATCAATATTTTAAATTTCAATATAAAACTACAAAACGAATTCATTCAATGGCAGCCCCAGACGGATTTTCTTGCTCTTCTTATAAAGTCCATAGGGAGTTGAATACCTATGTTATTGCGACATCTACATCTTCGAGAACCGAATAGGTAAGCGTAGGGAAGTGCTATGAAAACGAATAGTATGTTGTTCATAATATGACCGACTCTGTGTGAGATCAAGTGAACTTTTAAAAAAGCTTTTCACGTTAATTATCTCTCGTCACATAAATCATTTCAGTCGGGAGATTTTAAATTATTTTATTCTTTTTCAATTACTTTTTAACCGTCGTGGGTTCTTCAAAATTTTTATTTTGTTTTTTATATCTGTGTATCTCCCCAGCAAAAACTTGCCACAACACGACTTGCGCACAAACTTGCCGCGCAACGCCGTTGGGGCCACAATGCGCATGTGTCGTCGGTTACCGGCTCGCGGCTGACACCACGTCGTGTGTTGATGTCGACGAGTGCGCGCGCGACGCGTGTCCTCAGGACTGCTTCAATACCCATGGCTCGTATGAGTGCGCGTGCCATCGGGGGTATGCGTTAAGGTCAGTAGTAGGTAGATATGAAATAGTATCGTATTAATTACATAGACATATAACTATGGAAACAATAAAAATTGAGTTCCAGAAATACATACTTCCACAAAAACGCCACCGTACCACACATGCACCACACACGCACGTACAGAGGCATTTTTGTAATGTATCTAATTACATGTCAAAAAATTTATTGAATTTGAACTAGGTTCTATAATACACATACTTATTTTGCTTCAACCGGTAGTTGTGTGTTGTTTTTATCGCACTGCTTGTTTCTTTTAGGGGTATTTCTCCGAAATTTCATTCTTTGACTGATTCATCTGGCCAAAATTATATTTGAATTTTATCTCTGTTGCACATTTTATACGAAAATATATGTACCACACAACATCATTTTAATGAGTGACTCGTTTTGCTGTGGTAGTTTTTAAGATATCGATGTTTAAAAATTCTTAGTCCAGATAAATCAGAATTTGTTGACAAATAGCTGTATTTTTTATTTTCATGTAGATTTTTGTTGAACCTTTTGAAACCAGGATCTAAGCCACGTAGTTGCCCATCCTCTTTTTAGGTCGTTCGTTGCAAGGTTTGCTTCTCCCTGCACAGATAGCAATATTCCTAATTTATTAATCTGACCAAGTACGGTCAAGCGCAGCTTATGACATATTAATCATTATTATACGCCGGACACTTCTTATTTACTTATTTTTAAAAACACCAATGTAGTTGTAATCATACAAAATTTATTTTGTTAGAGGTCAATCGAAAGACGTCAAAAATTTTGTCTTTGGAGAAAAGCCCTGAGGCAGGGAGGGTGATGCGTCAACACACGCATGTTATTCAGAGTCAGCAACGTTCGGCGCGGTCGGTACAAGGATGGGTGACTGCTGACTATACCTTTTCTCACGGCGACTTCCGTGCTTCGGAGGGCACGTTAAACTGTCGGTCCCGGGTGCTGTATACTTGTATACAGAGTAGTCGTTAGGGTGTGGTGGAATAGGTCTATTACAAAGAGTTGTGATGACAATGAAATAACTCGAACTGGTTCATGAATCCCACTATTATAGTACCCATAAATACCTAAGCTTTGAGCTGTTGATTCTAATTAGTTTTTAACACATTAATATGATATGTATAGGTACTTATGATAATTATAGCAGTTGCCCTTTTAGAATCGATGCTCGTTATTTGTTGCTATACCTATCTTATTAAAATTACAAATGCGAAAATCTTATCATGAATCGAGACGCGAACAAATTCGCGCGGGCTCAATCCATTTTAGTTGTAAGCACTGATTACAAGGTGTCTGGTGGAAGTAGTGGGTCACTTTTGAAATTCGAGGACGTGATAGTTTGAGATCATACATGAAGAGAAAAAAATATGATAAAAAATAAATATGAATTACTTGCTGAGTCAACTTAAGGGAAAGTTAAGGAATTGATTACCCAACGCATGGTTACGCTAGCGGTGACAGCGATCCGCGAGCCAGGTCACGTGCCGTGTAAGTGAAGTATAGTGACAAAACTTTATTTATTTATAAGGAGTTCTAGTGGAAAATTAAGTAGATACCTACTTTTATTACCTACATAATTATCTAAAATTTCTCACCAGTCATTCTGTAAACATTAAAACTGTATACATTTCTATGATAGCTCAAATTGAAATTTAAGATTATTTTTATTTCCATCTACAACCCTACCTTATCAGAGAGGGCACGCACGTCCAAAAGACTAAGCGTATTGTGGCTCTATCTTTGTGTGCCTTGTGTTGACGTCGATGAGTCCGCGTTAGTTGCGCATTCGTCAACGTCCGCTCAAGGACTGGCCGTTGGCCGCAAACAAAGTGAATTTATGAAAGAACCGGCGCGTTCCCACTCCACCGCCCACAGGTAGCCGACGCTGGGGCACCACAGGCGCATGGTGATTTGGAAGCTAAAGATTTTGTTCAAATCTAGCTTTCTTATACATTTTATACAGTTACCATTTAGTATAATTCCCCTCTTTATTAAATTTTTCATGTTTAAAAACGGATATTTCACCCTCGAAGACCTTTGATTGTATGGTCTTAATCGAATGTAACGGGCGAGACGCTTTAATGGGGTCAATATTGTTAAAATCACAAGGCACGGCAAGTTGTATGTTAGATTTAACTTTAGTAGTCAGATTACCCGGGCTCTGTGGGTCTGGCGCCCTTAACGCCGTATAAGCAAATGTAAGCAGCCTACACCAGTCAATCAATTCGTTGGATTAAATGCACTTGCAAATAATTTCGCTAAGTTTCCCGTCGGCCAAACACCGAGCCCCCTTCGGGATGTGTTGTAAAACCCTCACTGATCTCCTGAGACTGGCGAGACCTTTGAGATCACTCTCTGCTGGCTGAGTCTGACCAGTAGTAGAAGAGATTTGCGGGACCAGAGTGCGAAGGGAAGCGAGCCACATCTTTGTGAATGCGTCCAATGTGGACTCTGAGACCAAGACGAGAGAAGGCCCGCGAGGAATTTGGGCAGTGTGGGCAAGTCGACTCGAGGGAGGGAGAGATCATGACAAATTTTAACAAACAAATAAATAAAATAATTTCATAATACAATCGTAATTCAAGACCAAACCTAAATTAATATATCAATTCTTTAAAACAGTAATTATTGAAGTTTCGGTACAACCCCTTCATTGACGATTTTATACAGTTTTAATTTTAGTTGATCCACAGCCATCCACTTCGAGAGAGGTAAAAAAATTGTTAAATGGGAGTCGAAGTGATTTTGTTGAAAATGATAATTATCAAAAACTGTGTTATGAATATTGTAAATATAAGAATTTAAAAAAATCGAAGCACGAATTGGTTTTATTTAAATCGCCGAATCATTGAGGGCCAAACTTAAACCACATTACAGATATCTAAAGTAATTCAACTCGGCCGCATCTTTTAAATAAATGCCTGCAGCGACGCAGTCCGTTCACATGTGATAGGGCTGCCCGCCTTCAGCGTTTAAATTACATTTGTCTTCTTTGTGTTTACTTCCATTTAGTTTTGTGGCTGCAAATATACTTTTTATTATATAAACAAATAAAATATTTTGTAAATTGAATAGGAAGTGTTCAACAAAAATACGTTTTGTGTCAAAAAACCATGATTATAGGTGTTATTATTCAAAATAACAAATCGGTCTTATAAATTAGCGACCGAAAAATACTTGCGCCTCAACTGAGACGCACGAAAACATGTATTATTAAATTTTAAAGTATAAACAATCCGCATATTAACGTAAAGCTCAATCAATAATGGTTTCGGTATGCAGACACTCGCGACTGGCCGTATGCCGAGATCGAGCCGCGTAGGCTTAGCTCGCGTTTCGTCCGTTTGTATGAAGTTGAATTACTGTTATAGATGTCTGCAAAGTAGACTATACTTATGTGGGAACCTACCTTCTATTATGTGGCGACGATCACTTTGGCGATCGGGTAAACCTATCTGCCTCAGACGCCAGTGGTTGCGGGTTCGATGCCCGCACGGAACAAGAAAAAAATAATGTTCCGTGTCTGGGTGTTTATCTATATCTGCATTTATATTCTAGGTTTCCCCCAAGTTCACTACATGGTATCCCATATCACAAATTTAGCTTAGTTTGGGGTCATGTAGTTGGTGTGTTTGTTCGGGGAGTTTATTTATTTAATTTTTTATTATCAATGCGATTCATAAACAGTTTTAACTTTTGATTAATTTTTTCGAAAATCCATTTTTGTGTAAGTATAGACGTACCACCCTCCCTCATAGAAGCAAGCAGTACCTACTAGTGCGAACAAATTGCTTGTAATGCAACTAGTAATGTAACATTATGCGCATGTTCCGTATTTGCACGTGTAGTGCGCAGTATGTTACCTTACACAAGTTCCATTACAGCAATCTGTACGCACCATACCACGAAAACAACACATTCGGAAAACTAAAACCCGAACCACTAACCACTTCACAGTTTCTCAGAGGTCATTGCAACCCGAAGATGTTTCTGAGGGAAGCAAAATGCGTTGTTCTAATGCAATTATTCATTTGAAATAAAATTACATACAATACAAAAAGGGAAAAATGTAATTAGAAAGTCTGTGTAAACAAAATATAAAAAGTAGGTATGAAATATAAAAAAATAAACAAATTTTTGGTGAAGCTGTGACTCACGACATCAATGTATGATTCCTATTTGCGGTCTGTCCCATACTAGATAAGATAAGATATTTATTTCTGATACTGATCGATCTAAGTACGATACCTTGTATATCATCTTCATCATAACTTTAAATGAGTCCTCTGCTCGGCTATGAGTCTGTCCTCTGGGTAACGAGAAGGTCTAAGCCGTGAACCAAAAACCTGGGCCAGTTCTAATTGGTGGAAGTCAGACCTTTCGGTTAATATCTTGAGATTTCATACTCAGCATCTTTGTATTCAGGGTGTCCCGCCAAACCTATACATATAATACCTCCGTGAATGTATTATATAGGATAGACATACCCTGTATTAATCACTTTATTTTTTACACTGACAAATAGCCTTTGTATAAGTGCTGCCACACCGCAGTTGCAAAACATTTTGCGACCATCTTTTATCACAAATAGTAACGAAAGTTATAAATAGTTATTGATTTTATACAACTTATTACGACATGATTAACGCTTCTGTATAACAGAGTCAATGGTGACACGAACATTTACCCTTGCAATGGTCTACAGTGCAAGTGTCTGGTGACCAAATGGCTACTTAATGAGCCAGGACACTGAGGAAATTATAACCATCCTTTCGTAAATTTATTACACACACACGCACACACACACGCACACACATATTACACGCATTCACCCACACTAACCCTAATTCCCAGATACTCACTTAGATTATAATTTTTTGTTCTTTTTTGTAGTTTTAAATATATTTTTTGTACCTACTTTTCTGAGGTGGGTGGAGGTCTGGAGTCCTATAGTACAGGGTCACCTACTGTAGGCTTCAGCTTTCACATACTTGTTATAACCAAACCAATTTTTGTTATATTTTTCTCTTACATGTGAAGGAAATAAATAAATTTCAACGGGACATATGCGGAAAGGCTGGAGTGTTTGCAACATATATCATTCTTAAACATGTTGTAGCTAAATGTAACACAGTGTTTATAAAATGATATCGTGTTACATAACGTTTTATAATGCTAGATAAATTCTATGTGCGAGCTTCTTTACTTTAAAACTTTTTAAACTAGCAAGTTCATTAACATTTCAAATTAACTTTCGAAGCAGAATAAGTATAATATTATATTTATTTTTGATTCCGTTTATTTTGGCACCGTTGTAGTTGCGCTTATCGGTAGCTCTATGTTACTGAAGATGCGCGTACGTTGTTTTTAATCACGAGTGATTTAATTAATAAACTAATTTCTCTCCTCTTTCCAGAGCGGACCACCACTCGTGCAAGGCCACTATCGGCAACATGACAGTCCTCTACGTGAACTTCAACTCTGTTTTATCTATATCCATGGACGGTCACACTGGAGTGGTGTACCACGACGCCACCGTCCCTGCTATTACTGATATTGATTATGACGTCAGGTTCGTACAGTGTCAAAAATTCGAAATTCAATTAGTATATTGAAATTACAAATGGCCGCTCGAAAGCCCGAAAGCCCCTAGATACGCGTGTTGTAAATGGTACAAAATGGTACAAAAGGCTTCGATAGATGGCGCTTTACAAAATGCGAAGTCTTCATATTTTTTCTTTCTCTGTCATATAGCCATTTATTCCACACTGCGTTTTTAAAATTAAAATAAATTAATGGACGTCTGTATCAGAAATTGAACTTATAAATAACCATAGATGATTAGATACCACTTACCTACATTATAGTATACAGACCTAACGCCTTGGGCTTTTTGAAAGTGCCATCTATAAAGGTTTTTTGAACTAAACTTTATGAGCTGTCAGAAAATCCCTCATTAGCCCCAGCTTGGTGGTAGTACCCTGTCAAGGTACGAATAGCTAGCGACCACTCTTCATGTGTGGCCGCAGGTTCGATTCCTGCACGGAACAAGATAAAAAAAATGTTCCGGTTCTGGGCGTTTACCTATATATGTATTTATATTCTAGGTTCCCCCCTAGTTGGCTACATGGTATCCCATATCACAAGCTCTGCTTAGTTTCGGGCCATGTAGTTGGTGTGATTGTCTGGGTATTCTATTATTATTATATTTTTTATAAAATCTGCCTCAAAATAGTGTCGTTCCAGCGGTGAAGTGTTCTTAAATGAAGAGTCAGTTCTTTCCTAAGCACGTATGCTTCCATTTTCTCTCCATCTCTCGTGAGATTGAAGTGAATCGCTCATAATTTCAAATCATACTCACTTATGCAAATAAAGAATTTTGACTTAATCCGGGTTCTAGGAGACGCAACTTGTACATCGCGGTGCCCAGCGCTGGGAAGGTGATCGAGTCCAATACGTCAAGCAACAGCATCGCCATCACCAACATCGGACAGCCTTCCAAAGTCAGTATTTTAATGTCATCATCATCGCAGCTCTTCGTAATGAACCCACTGCAGGGCATGAGTCTCTTCCTGGGTATGAAATCTTTCTATAAATAGTCAGCTTTCTATTTTATTGGATTTTTGTTTTTTTTTTTGTCAAAATTTCATTTATTGGAGTAGAATTAAAGTGAAATTCGATTATTGAAAAACAAAACAAACAACATTAAGTTAAAATATAAAAACGAAATAATCGTAAACGGATTAAAGTTAAACAAAAGTAAAAACAGAGAATTAATTGTTTTTTAACATAACAACATACATTCTAACAGGTATCTACAACAAAATAAAAACAACTAATACGTTCACTACACTTGCCAATTTAGTAAGAAACCTATTTTGTGTTATTATTACATAAGTCTTATGTAATAAAACAATATTAAAGTTGGTAAGTGAATAAATCAAGTTAAAATAAGTATGTCGCATCTTGGACATTAAAAATCAAACAAAAGTAAAAATAATGTATACCTTCTTATTTTTCTTATTATAAATAGTAGACTAGTAAAATGAATCTGGAAGTTTTTCACCTTTTCGGCCATTCTCCAACTAGTCATTTTTACGTGTCCGAGATTGTACTTCCGTATTATTGTAAAATTTAAGGACTGCTTCTATTTTTATATAGGGTCTTTTTTATGAAGATCAAAATATTTTAGGAGAAGGTTTTGATGTATTGATTCAATTTATGAAAAAAAAAAATGTAAGTAGTTCTCATAAATTAACAACATTTTAGTTTAATCTGTTATTTACGACTAAATAGCAAGAAATAAAAACCTTTCCAACTATTTCTATTAAGAAATACGTTAAGCCCCGATTTTATTTTTTGCTATAGATGTAGTCGTAAATAACAGATTAAACTAAAATTTGGTCACTTAAAAGAATTGTAAAATTTCAATAAAAAAAATATAGTTAAGTACCTATACAGGGTGACTGGTGGGTCACTTTTGAAATTCAAGGACGTAATAGTTTGAGATCATACATGAAGAGAAAAAGTATAATATTAATTATTTACTGAGTAAACTTGACCGAAAGTTAAAGAACTGATTACGCAACGCGTGGTTACACTAGCATTTGCGGCGATCCGCGTGCCAGGTCACGTGCCGCATTTGACTCGGGTGTAAGTAAAGTAAACAGTAACACAACTTATTTATTTATAGGCAATTCTAGTGAAAAATTAACTACCTTCTTTTGTTACATAATTATGACCAGCCTTATCTTGTTACATACAAAACTAGTAGCCTCAGTTTAAAGTAATTGTGGCTTATAGACGTTTTTAAAGCTCTGTTCTCTAATCACCGTACCGCGTCCGAACACCAGTTCAATGTGGAAAACATGGATTTTAAAGGATGTCAATTGTAAGGAAAAATATCCATTCCATAGAACGGATATATAAATAAATATCATTAAATAAATGCATATCCGAGCTTTATTTATAATTACCGTAACGTTTTCGGTTTCTTGATGCACCTCCTTAAATAACAGTATATTGCGCGTCACTTTTGCATACGTCGCAAGTCCTCGGTTCTCACCGCGGCCCACCAGTGATTGCAACTATCTTGTGTTGATATTCCGCCAATAACGCGTGTCTAATTATCGTGGCCTTGGTTGAGAAAATTTCTAATCACCGTTAATTATTTTTACAGTCGGTCTTTTAAGGTATACTTAGGTACATATTAAAATAGACAAAGCACAGTGGTGTATAATGACCTTCGTACGGAAACTTTAAATTTTCAAGAATATCTATAATTCACTAATTTCAGTTACATATAAATTTTGAATTATCTAATTACCGTGCCCCAAAAAACCAGTAAGTTTCATTATCTCAAAATCCACTAAAGGTGCATCCACACCGCAGTTACTTTTTGTGGAGCAACATTTTGCAACACGGTAACATTAAATAACAATCTCTAACTTTTGTGACTACAATGAATAATTTATTGCTATCGGATGTTGCTCAGTGACATTTGGAAATGTTGCTCCACAAAAAGTAACTGCGGTGTGGATGCACGGTAAGAACATTAAAATTCCAAACCTATTTTTGAATTTGTATCTTTGACACGTTTCATATTTGATGGAGTTCAAGATATATTAGCGAAAAAGAAAAATGCGCACGGTAACTAGCAAAGAACCCTAAAGCGGAGAATGACCGTTTTATAGCAAAGCAGATTCATTTCAAAAATAAAATAAAGTTAAAAATGGCATACGATCACGACTACTCTTTCAACATGTCTCTATCAATATGACGTAAATACATAAATATTTCAGCGGAGACTATTACTTGTTTCCTACTTTTTAGATCGTGTTTTAAGACTACTTACTTGTTTATTTGTCTTTGACGACCGGCTAGTGTAGCAGTAACATACCTACATTGCCTTCTATGCCAGAGGTCCTGGGTCGAATCCGTCGGCGGCGGATATTTGTGTGATGAACACGGATATTAGTCGTAAAGTCATGGATGTTTATATGTTTATCTAAAAAATATGTATTTATTCAATATGTATGTTTATATATTTCTTAAGTATATCAGTTATCTAGTATACATAACACAAGTTCTTTAAGAAACTTAATTAGAGCTCGACAATGTTGTGCGAGTGTCAGAAATATTAATTATTATTGTTTGAACACTCTAATCTCGTACAGGTACTATCAGATTATTATTTTTTCATTTGATGCCCAGTTTTTAAGTTGCTTAGACTATTTTCATCAAGAAACTTATATAAACTCTCACACGGCTACTCATCACAACTTCCAGGTGACAGTGGACTGGGTGACAGGAAACGTGTACTTCGTGGACAGCACTCCGAACAACTCCTGGATGAGGGTCTGTCATGTGGGGAGAGAGAGATGCGCCAAGCTGCAGCGACTTCCTGATAACACCAGGGTAAGTGATGCGTAAATCATGAATTAAATAATCAAATTGAAACACCAACTATGTGGCTTTAAAGTAAACTTATGTTACGGGATCACAAAGTCGAACTAAGGGTATTATAGTATACCCAGACCAGAGCAAAGTTTGATTAGCCCATTTCCATAAGTGGCCCGGTTGGGAACAGACCGAGGAAGAAACTCCCACCGCAGCCGAAGACTCAACCAATTGTCAAATCAAATCAGTAAATAACACATAAATAATAATACAAATAACGAGATTATTGTTGCATAAAAAGAGACACCAGGTTTCAAAAGGGAACTTTCAGCAAATGTTACCGAAATTATATGTGCATTGCTGTGTTCCAAAGTCATTTTGACCCTATGCCACACTACATAAAGCTGGTTGTGTGTCTCGGTAAAAAGTAAAATATTAACGTTACTTAATAGAAATCAATAAAAAAAAACATAGGGCATGCAGTACCTACTACAAGTAGAAAAAATATGATACTTATACAAAGTATTTTGTACTTATAGATAATGTTATACTCAAAATTCCTTAACAATCTTATTGTCTTGTGAATTTTGTTGTCTAACATTTCATTTGATTCTCACTTCACATTTTCAAATCCCCAAGGTGACAGCCCTAACAATCGACCCTCACTCGCACCTCCTCTTCTACTGCCTGACAGTGGAGCTGGAATCAATAGTGGTCTCCTCCTCACTGGCGGGAGAGCCGCTCAGAAATGTCACCTCAGCAGTCAACTGCTCCGGTCTGGCTGTGGACTCTTTTCTCAGGAAACTCTATGTGGCGCAGAATACTGGGGTTTTGAGGATCGGGTATGATGGGAGAGACGGGTAAGTCTTTTTTTTTAATATAGTAATATTATGAATTTACGGGATTCTAACCCCGGTTTCCGATTTTTATTTCTAGCATCCAATATTACGATTACAGGAACAATGATCGCGGGCTGCAATCGAAAATCGTGTTAAGAATCCCTGAATTCATTAAATTATATTGTTATTATACTGAAAATAACTGCGATAGCTTAAAACAGTTAATATTATGAAGCAGAATGGTTAGTTTGTTATTTTGAAACTAATCGCTAATCTCAGTAATTATCAGTCTCATTTACATTTGAATAGTCATAAGGTGCTCCTACGCAGTTTAAGTATATAACATTGTGTAGCATGATAACCCTGCGTAACATTTTGCAATAACATGTTGAGAATTTTATATGCACTTGTAGCGACATCTAGCTACGCTCCGTAGAACGATGACGACACGACTTAATCCTACATCGCGCTAGAAAAGTTTATATAGCGACTAGCAATATATACAACATCCCGACATCAACCGTCGGGCCGTGGGCCGCGGCCTGCCATCCCTTTTCTCGGGATTGGGAACGAACAGCTAGTTCCCAAACACTAAACCCTCCCAAATTGGAAACTCGCGTCTTTCTGGTAAAGTACCCCTTTGGAATTTGATTTATCATGTTGATAGTATTACATATAAAATATTTATCGTTACAATTTTTAACGTTACAATTTTTAACGATAATTCTTTTAAAGAAATTCAACATTAAATGTTATGTAACTGCTGTTTGGGAGCTCCTTAACAATCAAGAAAGGCTATAGGCGATATTTTATCTTTCTCAAGAGCGGGGATTTTAAACGCAAGATTATTTTTGAAAACTGATTTGTTTTATTCAAAGATTCAAATGAAAAAATATTTAGTCTCTCTCAAAAAAAAAACTCTATTGTGACATTTAACATAATAGGATATAGATCTTGCAATCCTCGAGAGCGCCTGGCCTTTATTTGTGTGTGTGTCACGTCAGTAGCGAGTCAGCCATCACTTGAGCGACCGAGATAGCGTATACAGATTGGTCACTCTCACAACTAAACTTAAATTAAAATTCTTCTTT
This sequence comes from Stenoptilia bipunctidactyla, assembly GCA_944452665.1. Classification (NCBI taxonomy): domain Eukaryota; kingdom Metazoa; phylum Arthropoda; class Insecta; order Lepidoptera; family Pterophoridae; genus Stenoptilia; species Stenoptilia bipunctidactyla. Next base: position 8,950,939 of record OX101741.1, on the reverse strand, counting down.
CAGCAAAACAATAATATCAAACGATCCAAACTTCGAATCTCCCACCGGACTGGCTTTATTCGAAGACCACATCTACTTCCTCGTCGCCAACTCCTACAAATTCAACCGCTGCCTCCTCTACGGCAGCAAACGCTGCGAACCTTTCTACTGGCGCCTCTTCGAAGCTAACACCTTCGTGATTAAGCATGAGAGTGTGCAGAGAGATGATGTGGGGAACCTGTGTGGCGGATTCGTCTGCTCCAATGTTTGTGTGATGAAGGATAATGGAGCGGTGTGTGTGTGTCATAATGGACAGTTGTCGTCTGGTGGAGTTTGCCCGGATGTTCCGCAAAATGAGGTAAGCTTATATGCGAGATTTGTTTCGTAGTTAAGTATTTTCAGCGGGGCTAGCATGCTACCGTCGACAAAGATAAATCGGGCCTTTTATCGATATTTTCTTAGAATATGGTATTTTGTGTATGCAATTTATTAAGATTATGACATATTTGGTTATGTGGTTTTAATCATGGTATCAAATTGAATAATTCTATCTATTTCGGTGCGATTATTAGCTTACATAATGGGATAAAATAACAAAATAATATTTATCATGTCGATTCGACTATTTATCGATGGTTGCATGCTAGCCCTGCTGAGAGTTTCATTTTTATATTAAGGCGCTTAGCAGACGATAAACTTCATGCGCCTTGTTGCGACAACCGACAACTGACAACTCCCTGTTCATATATTATTCCAATGGAATTGCGTACACAGCAATTCTAGTTAGGAGTTAGTTTCTGATTGCAGCAACTCGCAATTAGCAACTTTGATTAAGTTGCTGGTTTTTGCAACTGACAATCGCAGCTAACAAAAGTTTCTAAAATCAGCAATAGCAAGTCGTTCTTTGGGGTATATACGAGGGTGGATTGAAAAGTTCGCGGCCTAGTCAAGAAAACAGAATAAAGCACATACAAAAATATTTTTATTTTTCGACGTAATCTCCATTTAGCTCTATGCACTTCTTCCATCTGCTTTCCAGAGCTTCCATACCTGTTTTAAAAAAAGATTCCTCAAGGTCTTCAAAATACAGGTTAACAGCGGCTTCGACCTCTTCATTCGTTAAAAATTTCTGCCCACCGAGGTGTTTTTTCAGGTTTGGAAACAGGTGAAAGTCCGAAGGTGCCAAATCAGGAGAATAAGCTGGATGTGGCAACAATTCGAAACCACAATCACGAATTTGAGCCATAGACTCGACAGACGTGTGGACTCGGGCGTTGTCCTGGTGAAACAACACTTTCTTTCTCAGTAATCCTGCAGGCGTAGCACGGCTTGTCAAGACAAGACTTGTGTCACAGATTATATCACAATTTGAGCGACATAATTGCTTAGTCTTATACAGCAGCACGGGGCAAGTTTAATTTATCTAGAATGCGTGACAAACACATCTTGACAAATGTTTAAGACTTCTTTCAAGTTCTATCTCTTATTTAATAGCATGGCGGCATCGTTTTGTTTATTTTTGTCACATCGCCAAACATTTTTTATCACTGCGGTTCGGAGGTTGTGAGATTATTTTTTCATAATAATAATTATGAAGTCGTCGTGGCGCCATGGTTAATGTGTGTATCATACGATATGACATGTTAAGCAACGTTCGGCGTGGTCGGTACTTGGATGGGTGACCGCCGACCATTCATTTCTCTCGACGACTTCCATGCTTCGGAGGGCACGTTAAGCAGTCGGTCCCGGGTGCTGTATACTTGTATACAGTAGTCATTATGGTTTTATCAGAAGCCATTTCGGCGCCCTGAAAATTCTGGCATCCACCACCCAGCACTGAGCCAGCTCGGTGGATTATGGCCTATAACCTCCTCGTCACCTAGGGGAGAGACTCATGCCCTGCAGTGAGCTCATTACAAAGAGTTGTGATGATGATGATGATGAGTAATAATTATGTCTATCAATTATTATAATCAGATTCTTTTAAGACTTCAACGGTAAAGGTACTTACTGCTTTTTGGCCCTTGACATGGTTACAAAACTTAAAAATAACATTAAAACTATAAATTCACCAACTAAAAAATTACATTTGGAGGTTTAAAGTTGTTAAACTCGTTCTTTGTATAAACGTCAAGACAAAGATATGTCGCGGCAAGCATTTTTGTCACGTCGTGTGCCCGTGCTGTCATATAAGACAAATTACCGGACTGTGACAAAATTATGTCTTGTCGTGTTACTTATCTCTTATGAAAGCCGTGCTACGCCTGCTGGGCGTTTCTGTTTAATTTCTTCACGTAAACGGCGCAGAAGGGTGCTATAGTACGCAGAGTTTATTGTTTCGCCTTTTGGAAGGTAGTCCACTATAATGACACCCTTAGCATCCCAAAAAACCGATGCCATCACCTTGCCAGCCGACAGAATTGCCTTTGCTTTTTTCGGAGTTGGTTCACCTGATTTTTTCCATTGTTTGGATTGTTGTTTTGATTCTGGGGTATAGTGGTGAACCCAGGTTTCATCCATTGTCACAAATCTGTCAAGAAAACCTTGTGGATCAGCCTCGAACATCTCCAAACAGTCGCGAGAAATCGTGAGTCGAATTCGCTTTTGCTCTACTGAAAGCAATCTGGGGACCCACCTAGCCGAAACCTTAGAAAAGCCGAGTTCATGGACAATGATGTTTTGCGTTCGTTCATATGAGATGCCTATAGTGTCTGCAATTTCTCTGATAGTCAATCTACGGTCTTTCAATATGAGATCACACACTTTATTGATGTGTTCTTCGGTCGTAGACGTCATTGGCCTGCCGGAGCGAGTGTCATCTTCGATGTTCTCTCGTCCACGTTTAAATTCTGCAACCCATTTTTTCACAGTGGTATAAGACGGGGCAGATTCCCCTAATGTTGTTTGCATGTCATCATGGATCTCCTTTGGTGTTAATCTTTTTTTAAACAAATATTTAATCACAGCACGTTATTCAAATTTCTCCATTAGTGAAAATTTGTTCTACACACGTATTTATATTGTTCGTAAAATTTTATTTAAACAAGATATCAAATTGAAAATTCGGGGGCTGACAATCGAATAATGACAGTTCAAAATGACGGCAGAAAAAATAACAAAAGTTTTTTTTTTAATGGCCAGGCCGCGAACTTTTCAACCAATGTAGTACTTTCCCTCATCACTGTATTCTGTAGGTTTAAATCACTTTCCAGCAACTTATTAAATATGTAAACAGACATTTTAAAATATTGTTTAAAGTTGTCATTATGTTTCTGAAGCTCATTTATGTTAATAAATCTAGTCCTATCTTGCAAGAAGGGATGAATCCAAAACCGACGATTGCTGCGAATAATTTGTTGTAGTTGCCACCGTGTCAGGGACGCCGACGTAATATAATTTAAACGAGTGCTGTCTCTCCGGTGTCCATCGTAATACTGAGTGGACTCACCTAACAAACCAGGTTCACATAAAATTGCGACAACCGTAAAGGCCAATTTGTGGTTGCTGCAACTGGAAACCTTTAGAACATTTGCAAAAATTGATAGTTGCTTCAACAAGGTTACCAGTTGCATCAATTGCAGATTCTCTAGTTGTAGCAAGTGGCAATTTCTAAAAAAGTTGATGGTTGCCTCAACTAAGTTGTCAGTTTTGTAAACTTAAGTTGCTACGTGTGCAAAGCGCCTAAAGGAAGTTGTCTTCGATCTCACTTGGTTGAAGACTATAGTGTTATACATCTATCTATGAGATAACTTACTTATTTAAAAGAACTAGGACTATAGTGCTATGACAAAATGAGAGTGGATTAGTTTTTAGGAGTTTTTAGGAAAAAGGAGGAAGTTCTCAATTAGCTAGTATGTTTTTTGTGTGTGTCTTTGTTACACGATTGTTGGATTCTTGCTATATGAGGGTAGTAATTTTAAGTATTGTAAAACTTTGTATCTACCTACAGTTGCTCGTATGGTGCTGAGCTAGTCGGGCGCGGCATAGCAAGAAAAAAAAAAAACCTATAAAAAACTTAGAACCGAGCGGACGTTTGTGGCACTCCCGCTGACCATTTCACTCTTACATATAACTTTAGTGCTAAGTGGTGTTCTTGCAACGTTTGTAAGGTGGTTTGCAATCATTGTGCTTACTAAACGCCCCTGGATGAACTTTGCAGCTCCACTTACTGGTGGCTGGCGGTGGCAGCTCAAGGTTTGTGCGATCTTTTCTTTACTATTTTCGTATGGCAAGAATTCGTAATTCAAACCTACTTAAATCAGTGTAATAATAGGTTTTCACTTTGAATAAAACTTTAAAATAATTAGGAAGCCCAGCTTAAATACTTTGCCCAGCCCCAACATTGGTCCTTCGATCCCGGATTTCCTAATTATAAAACATATTTACAACATAGATTTTCAATACATAACAATTTAAACCCTTAATTTTAGTCTAGGTATCGCCATCATAAATACATGTGTTCAAACTGACCAATTAAGTGCATTGATTATCATTCCTAATTTCATATTTCTTCATATATTAATCCTTCATAACTATAAATTATACAAAAACCTTAACTTTCTTCAAATCAACCACGTTTTAATAGTTAACCTCAAAATCTCAACTGCGTCATTTCAAAATGGCCACCCGTAGTAGACATGAAAGTAAACCGGACGATGATGATATTTCACATAAATTGAGTAGTCTTACTGCATTAAGGCAAAGATTATTTACGCAGATTCAACAATTATATGATACAACTTTGAAAATAGACACCTGTCCTGAATCTGTAGATATTGACTTATTTTTGCTTCGTGCTTCTGAAATCTCATTGTTAAGAGATAAATACGAAAAAGTTAGCCTAAATATTTTCGAATTAGAAATTCAATTTAATCCCAAATTACAGTTTTCTAATAAGGAACTCGACGCCTTTGATGAATTGTATTTCAAGGTTAAACTTTGTGCAAAACAATGTGAGATGAAGTCAATTAAAGGTGAAAGCCATCTAGACAGTCGTCCTAGGTTACCTAAACTTGAGTTGGTTTGTTTTGATGGAAATATTGAAAATTTCAACACATTCCATGAAACATTCTGTTCCTTGGTACATAATCAACCTAGCATTCCTAAAATTGATAAATTTCATTATTTATTATCATGTACGAAGGGTTCAGCTTTGAATATAATTAAAAGTGTGCCTATTACATCGTCGAACTACGATGTCGTGTGGCAATCATTACTTGACAAGTACCAAGACCAACGTATGTTGGCTGGTAAATACCTTGATAAAATGTTAAACTTCACACCTATTTCAAAGGAGTCACCCATAAGCCTAAGTAATTTCATTGAAGTTTTTGAAAATTCATATAAAGCTATTTCCTCTTTGCAGTTACCTAATTTGCATAGTTACGTTATGTGTCATATTGCATTAAGATCACTTGATCAAAATACTCGTAAATTATTCGAACAAAGTATTGATCAAAAAACTATTCCGTCTTACGAAAACTTAATAACTTTTGTACAAAATCAGATTAAAGTATTAGAACATTCACAATCGTATAATTCAAGTTTACAAAATTATGGCACACAACGTAATACACAAAATACTAACACTAATTCAAATAAAAACTTAACTTCACGCAAAAACTATACACAAACGTCAACTAATAAAATAACTAATAATAATCTGTCATGTCTTCATTGTGGTGAAAATCATATGATTTTTCGTTGTAGTAAGTTTCGTAAACTTACACCACAACAACGCATTAGCCGTGCTAACACCCTAAAGATATGCCATAATTGTTTAAAGTTAAATCATTCAGCTGCCGATTGTTTGAGTCAATTTAGATGTTTTACATGCGCACAGCCGCATCACGCGCTGCTGCATCTCGACTGTCGTACTGATAGCAGGGAACCTGTCTCGGCTCCTGCGACGCCTATTGTTTACTCGAACAATACATGCTGCCATGCTTCTTCATTACATAATAAGAACTATGCAGTTATATTAGGCACAGCTATAGTTAATGTTGTTGATGTTTTTGGTAACGAGCAGCCGTGTCGTGTTTTAATAGACTCGGGCGCACAATCAAATTTTATAACTTTAAGTTGCTTAGAACGATTAGGATTAAAACGTTTTAAATGTCCTTATAATATTTATGGCTTATCGGGTGAAATCGTAAAAACATATGGAATGACTTCGTGCACGATAAAACCTAGACATAGTAGTGACCCGGTGTTTGACATAGACGCCGTGGTACTTCCGCAAATTACTTCCGACTTACCTACTTTTGATATTCCGGAACACGTTGTTAAGGAGTATAAAAATTTAGTGTTAGCGGATCCTTTCTTTTACAGACGTTCTGTAATAGATATAATTATATCTGGAGACATATTTCCACACATTTATGATGGAAATCGAATCGTATTCGGTCCATCCCTTCCGTTAGCGTTAAGTAGCATCTATGGTTACGTAATAACTGGGAAATTAGAAGTACCGTGTACTTTGAATAATAATAATTGTAGTACGTTAATGTCGTCCAACTTAGTGTCGTACACTAAGGATAATGACTGCATTAATGTGTTCCTGCAGCGTTTCTGGGAGATAGAAGACTCACCGTGTGAACCTCCTATCGATCCCTTAGAGCAGCAGGCCGAAGAGTCGTACTCCTCACAAACACACCGCGACGCGAGCGGCAGGTACGTGTGCCCGCTGCTGCTGCGCGGCGACCGCGCCCCGCTGGGGGACTCCCGCGCGACCGCTGAGCGCCGCCTGCTGCAGCTCGAGCGGCGTCTCGCGCGTGACGTCAGCCTCCGTGAGGCCTACATAGCATTCATGCGCGAGTACGAGAGCCTTGGACACATGGAACCCTACACAGGTTCCGAGCCGAGCCAGTACCTCATCCCTCATCACGCCGTAGTTCGTCCAGGCAACACAACCACTCCGGTTCGTGTTGTATTCGATGGGTCAGCGCCTACATCTAATGGCGTTTCGTTAAATGATTCTCTTTTGTGTGGTAAAAAACTGCAGCAAGATATTTTAAAGATATTATTTAATTTTAGACTGTATGACATTTGTTTTACCGCTGACATAACTAGAATGTATAGGGCTGTTTTAATTATTCCAAAAGAGCGTAAGTACCAACACATTTTATGGAGAGAATCACCTGACGAACCTATTCAAGTTTACGAGTTAAAAACAAATACCTACGGCTTGCGTAGTGCGCCCTTCATAGCTGTACGTACGTTACGCCAGCTTGCGCACGACGAAGCAGCGCTGCACCCCCTTGGGGCCCGTTTTATACTGCATGGGTCCTACGTTGACGATTTTCTGGGTTCTACGCAAACCCTACAGGACGCCTGTGCGTTACAGGATGACGTCATCGCCATTCTTAAGAAAGGTGGCTTTAACTTAAGGAAGTGGGCGAGTAACTCGCCTGAGCTTCTTGCACGGGTTGGCGCGGATAATTGTGCGATTATAAACTTTGATGAAGACACGTTGTCTTCAGTTAAGGTCCTAGGGTTAAAATGGGACCCCAAGGATGATAATTTTTTCTTTGATTACAACTTAAAAGATAGCACATTTACAAAACGCTCTGTATTAAAATTATTAGCAAGTATTTTTGATCCTGTCGGATTTTTGGCACCCTGTGTCTTTCTTGCTAAATGTATAATGCAGGATTTATGGAAGCTTAGTATTGGTTGGGATGAACCCCTTCCTCCAATTCTCCGTGAGAAGTGGGAGAAGTTCATCTCATCATTGTCAATACTCTCTGAACTTCGCATCGATCGTCACTTACTAATAACGGACTTCACTGACGTTCAGTTAGTCGCGTTTTGTGACGCTTCGAATCGCGGTTATGCCGCCTGTGTATACGTACGCAGTGTTGATAAAAACAACTTAGTCAAAATCAGATTACTTGCTTGCAAAACAAAGGTAGCCCCTTTAAAAACCCTTTCGATTCCAAGATTAGAGTTAATGGCGTGTGTACTATTATCAAAATTAATTTTATTCATTAAAAATAATCTTACAGATTTTAATTATAAAATAATAGCTCTTACTGACTCGAGTGTAGTGCTAGGCTGGTTACAAACTCAACCTTATAAACTTAAAGTGTTCGTCTCAAATCGTGTGGCACAAGTAGTGGAAGTTGTTCCCTCGAACAGCTGGTATCATGTCAACAGCGAAAACAATATAGCAGATGTGTGCTCGCGCGGGATGTCGCCGCACGCGCTGCTCGCGGAAAGCCAGCGCTGGCTGCGCGAACCTCAGTGGTTGTCTGATGACATTGAACAATGGCCGATTAGTACATTCTACGTCCGAGACGAAACAGATATTTTAGAATTAAAATCAAAAACAGAAAGCTTTAACTTGGTGACTAACATTAATCATGAACCTATAGAAAATGAATTGTTTTTAAGATTTTCTACTTTTAACAAATTACAGCGTGTTACCGCCTGGTGTTTACGTTTCATTCGTAATTTACGTAAACAAAAGAGAGATAGGTGTTATAAATCATTGATAACTTTTGAATTAAATAGTGCACATGACCTAATAATTAAATTGACACAAAATGCATTTTATTTTAAAGAAATTTCTGAACTTAAAAATAATAAAACTTTTATTCCGTCGTTACGGAAATTGTCTCCATTCCTGGATGAAGGAGGATTCCTCAGGGTGGGGGGTAGAATATTTCAGGCAAGTCTAACCTTTAGTCAAAAACATCCGGTTTTGCTTCCAAAACGTAGTCATGTAACTACCTTAATAATTGAACACTTTCATAAAAAATACCTACACGTAGGACCTCGTACGTTACAAGGTATATTATCACAGCGATATTGGATCGTATCCGCTCGCAGTGTGATCCGTTCAGTGCTGTCGCGATGTGTCGTATGTTTCAAGTGTAGCCCGCGCACAGTACAACCGAGTATGGGTACGTTACCTAAGCCTCGTTTAGAACCCAACAAGGTCTTCAACCACGTTGGTGTAGACATTGGTGGACCCTTCCTAGTGAAGGAGAGTACTAGACGTAATGCCAAGTTATTTAAGGCATATCTTTGTTTGTATGTCTGCTTTTCAACTAAAGCAGTACATTTAGAAGTTTTAAGCGATCTGTCAGCAGATTGTTTTTTAACTTGTTTAGATAGATTTATCGCGCGCCGCGGCTTGTGTTCGTGTCTGTATTCAGACTGTGGCACAAACTTCGTTGCTGCCAGCAAGCATCTGCAACAAGTTGGTAATTTTCTAAATAATAATAAAATTAATGAAAGTATTGCAGATGGTTGCTCAGCCCGCACTATTACATGGAAGTTTAACCCTCCAAGTGCTCCCAATATGGGAGGACTGTGGGAGGCTGGCATCAAGTCCGCTAAACATCATTTAGTGCGTGCTGTCGGTGATAGGTCCTTAACGTTTGAGGAACTTAGCACCCTCTTTTGTAAAGTGGAAGCTGTATTAAATTCACGGCCACTTTGCCCTTTATCAGATAACCCTAATGAGTTTGAAGTGTTGACTGCTGGACATTTTCTTATTGGACAGAGCCTTCTGTTAGTACCAGAGTATAACCTTGAGGACGTTCCTCACAATAGACTGTCTAGATGGCAACATATTCAAAAATCATCTCAATCTTTTTGGAGACGGTGGTCTCATGATTACCTTCATACCTTACAGCAAAGATCAAAATGGCATGTATCATCACCTAATTTAAAGGTCGGCGATCTCGTTTTAATTAAGTCAGATTTAACTCGCCCTTTGCAATGGCCGCTAGGTAGAATAGTACAAACTTTTCCTGGCCCTGACTCCGACGTTCGTGTTGTCAGTTTAAAAACTGCTAGTGGTCTTTTGAAAAGGCCAGTTAATAAATTATGTCCATTACCCTTCTCAAATTAAAACTAATATTTACTTTCATTCGTAATGTTAAGTATTTTGTATAGTTTTAGTTATCATAATATCCTAATTTCTATTTGAAATCGGTGGCACGGCAGTGCAACTGCCAAGTTCCATTTTTATTTAGATTTTAATTAATTATTTCAAACGTTTTGAACTTCATGTCCTCCTTAGAGTTTGAACACAACTTCGGATAGTATTTTTTTTTCTTTTTATTTTCTTTAAGTGGAAATCATTACATTGATTTCGGTGGGGGGTATGTTGGATTCTTGCTATATGAGGGTAGTAATTTTAAGTATTGTAAAACTTTGTATCTACCTACAGTTGCTCGTATGGTGCTGAGCTAGTCGGGCGCGGCATAGCAAGAAAAAAAAAAAACCTATAAAAAACTTAGAACCGAGCGGACGTTTGTGGCACTCCCGCTGACCATTTCACTCTTACATATAACTTTAGTGCTAAGTGGTGTTCTTGCAACGTTTGTAAGGTGGTTTGCAATCATTGTGCTTACTAAACGCCCCTGGATGAACTTTGCAGCTCCACTTACTGGTGGCTGGCGGTGGCAGCTCAAGGTTTGTGCGATCTTTTCTTTACTATTTTCGTATGGCAAGAATTCGTAATTCAAACCTACTTAAATCAGTGTAATAATAGGTTTTCACTTTGAATAAAACTTTAAAATAATTAGGAAGCCCAGCTTAAATACTTTGCCCAGCCCCAACAACGATATTTTGGACAATTATGAATACATTTTGAATATTCTTATTTCATATAACAGAGGATACTTCATAGTTGGTCCCATATAAATTTCATTGAAATTCAGCATTCTTTGAATATTTATTACTATAGAAATTGTTTGAGTACGGTTTGCTTATCCTATATTAGCCCTACAGCCTCCGGATAAGCTTTTCTTAGAAGATGACTATCCAAGCGAACCTCATTTGGTGGTAGAGCCATATTTGGGTCCGCCTAGCTGGCGACCATCCATCATTTAAAATCTGCCGCAAAATATCTTTTCCAGGAAAAAAAGAGTCCGTTCTTGCTTAAGTTTTTTCCTAATTTTCGAACTTCTTACCATCACCGACGATCATTTACCATCACTTTGACGACCGGCTGGTGTAGGGGTAACGTACATTGCCTTCTATTCCAGAGGTCCTGGGTTCGAATCCCGGCGGCGACGGATATTTGTGTGATAAACACAAATATTAGTCGTCAAGTCATGGATGTTTATATATTTATTTTAGTTTATTTTCTAATAAAAAATATGTATTTATTCAATTGGTATGTTTATATATTTCTTAAGTATATCAGTGATCTAGTACCCATAACACAAGTTCCTTAAGAAACTTAATTTGGGCTAGATAATGTTGTGTGAGTGTCAAAAATATTTTTTATGCAATATGTACGTTTATATATTTCTTAAGTTTATCAGTTATCTAGTATCCATAACACAAGTTCTTTAAGAAACTTAATTTGGGCTAGATAATGTTGTGTGTCAGAAATATTTATAATATTTATTTTTATTTATTATTATTTTATTATTTATTATCAGGTGAGATGAGGAAATATAGTCTATTAAATATAGAAATATAGTCTATTGTAGAAACAATAATTGAGACATCTTTTTTAGATAGGCATTTTTATTGATATGATTAAATAAAAAACTGATTCAAGATTCATTGGTTCTTTATTTTAAGAAACCACTTTGAAAGAGTAATGCTCACGGTCCATAAAGACTCTGACGTGTCAAACTACTTTTTGTTAGGCCAGCGCCAGACTTAGCTTCAAATGTTTGAACAAATGTTTGAATGCTATGTGTGGCGCTGGACTTTGCATATGCATTCAACGTTTGCACAAAGCTTTGCACTTTGCCATCCGGTGTCGGTCTTTTTCCACACATCAAAGCGTTCAAAGTTGAATGTGTGGAAATGTTTGCGTGGCCTGCCACACTTGTTCAGTGTCCAGTTGCTCGAGCGTTGTTAAGCGGGACGGTTGTGTGCATGTTACATTGCATGCGGCCATATAATGGACTGGGGCAGCGAGTGCGTTCTGGAATTTGTAGAGTAGTTATTGTTATTAACATGGAACCCGAAAAATAACAAATAAAAAAAATATAATTACATATATACAAATAATACAGGCTAACTGAGTCTACAATATCGTTGTCCATCTTGTTTGTTGTCTACTAGCATACTGTGGAGAAAAGTGTTTGCGAAGCAAGTCTGGCAGGTTACGTCAATATGTGTTCAAATGACTTTGCAAAGTCGTCAAAGATTTGTGAAAATCTTTGAAGCTAAGTCTGGCGCCCGGGTTAGGTATGTGAATATATAAAGATGATACTGCCACTGCAATGGTGCCTGTTTATATCTAAACTATTGGTGCAGACTTGATTTGTTTTCTCAGAAACGATATCGGGATTTTCATTTCAAGTGGATGATACCTACTAGTAGTCTATTGAGTAACTTGATAAGGTAAAAAAAAAATAAGAATAATTGAGCATTATAAATGCAAAAACTTAAAAACATTATTAAACGTTGCAATGCTTCACTTTAACTGGGATTCACAATTTCTGAAAAGAAATTGGTCTCTGGTGATCTTAGCTGCAAAGCTATACCATTAGATGGAGCTACGTTAGCAATATAACGTAAAAAATAAAAAAATGTGGTAAGTAATTTCGAGGCGTGTACGGCCAGGCCCCGGTAGCTCAGTGGAAGAGCACTCGTCCGGCAAAGGAGGGGTCCCAGGTTCGTGTCCTGGCCGGGTTGTTTTTATTTTTATTTATCACATTTCTTCGGTTATTTAAGAATAATTGAGCATTATAAAGGCAAAAACTTAAAATCATATAAAAATCCTTGCTACGGTTTCTAATATAAGTAAATGATTTAGAATTAACCGAACATGAGCTATTATTTACACTATATGTTGTTTTAATACATGTTGTCAAAAATCTGATAGGTCAGCTATGAACATTACTCTATCTGTATAATGAGATGAATGCCACAGATAAAACTGAACGTCCTTCTTGTTTAGTTGGCTATGTTCGGCGGTCGCTCGGGCGGTACAAGCGGGGGCCGCGGCGTGGCCTTCAGCGTGCTAATGGCGGCACTACTGATGCTGGCGATCTACCTCGTCGTGTACGCCGTCAGCCGCCTCAGGCGGAGACGCGCCGCGCCTTATATGGAGTAAGTGTCTTAGAGCTATCATCGTCAGCCAGGAGACAGTATGTAAATCTACACTGTTGCTACTTCGCCTTGTAGCTTTCGCCATCTTTCAGCCGAGAGACGCACACTGTTGGAAAAAGCCCCTTAAAGATTCTCCACGTCGCTCCCTTATAAGAAACTTAAACTATCAAGTGGAAAATCTTGAATATTTGTGGAAACATTCTCATAAAAGTATGTACCTACCATAAACGAACTAGTAGTCATATGAAGTCTACAAAGTTTATGGCTGGCTATTTTATTTTTTACAAATACATACATACATAACTTCACGCCTGTATTCGTAATGGGGTAGGCAGAACACCAGATGCTATAAAACCACCTGATGTCACGTTTGACAAAGGAGGTATTATTATGATGGAGAGAGACTATTGCAGTGACAAAGGGTCAGCCTGTCGCTCGCAAAAACGCCAATAAAACCTCCGTCTCTTAACTGACTTTTACAGTTTGCCCGGGAAGAGAAGCAGCTGGCACATTCTATGTTTCCCAGTCCAGCATGGCAGAAAGTTATTTTTTACATACATAAAATTTCTAAAAACATTGTGTGACGCAGAAGTAAGAGTATTCATAGTTGTATGTCCCGCTCATTAGACTAAACATACTTTATTTCAAATACGATAATATTAAATGGCTTTGTTTCCACAGAGTTCGCTTCCAAAACGCCGAGGTAGCTGAAGATGCAACGACTCCGGTGGTAGACTTCTCCGCAGCTGGGTAAGTCTTCCTGACAACTTGCAACTTAAATCCAAAAAAAATATTACCACTACAACGCGTTTCTTTATAAGAATAGGATCGAGTTAGCGCCATATTGTGACGCCATAGCTGCCAATTTGAACCGGTTAGGTAGAGATATAAATACTTAAAATTGAAGAGTCTAATTTTAAATACTCTCTACTTAAGATTAGATTTTGGACAGTTTTCTACGAACATTTGATATACAACTCCATGCTTATTGTCATCTTTGCCTCAAACACATTCAGCAGTTCTGCCCTACATCCGTTCCGAATCCCAGAAAATACGGCCTGACGTAGCCGTCGCACTATTTCTATGGAAGCTTACGCACTTACGCACCTCCTACAGGGTAAATTTTAATAAGCGCATCACCTCGTGCAAGCAGCCTCTCCACCTCAATCCCAACAAATTTTGTTCTACGACTTTTTTAAACTAATATTTTTAAAAATTAAGTTTTCTTGTACAAAAAAATATTGTCTCTAAACTGGCGTTATTGTATTTACACTGATGCCACGCACCTTGCGGGCAAATACAGATTTTGTCAAGATTTGCAAAAATTCGTAGTACAAACGTTAAAATCAAAATATGGTATTACAATTATTATTGTGGTAGTAGGTATTTGTTTATAAATGAGTGCTACTATCACATATTTTACTGTCACACAGCATGCAATATTTTTTAAAATTACAAAGGAATAAATTTTAAGATCAAAATTGTCAACCTATTAATCTAGTAACAAAATAAATTTAATTTAATCACAAATATAAGAAAGCTTAATGTCAATAGTTTTTAAATTTATATATTCATTTACAGAGTAAATTATCTTTTATGTAAAGTATCTTTTAAGTACAGATTTAAACTTGTTAATTGGTAGGTTTTTTAGTGAAGTAGGTAACTTATTTTATATTTTTATAGACATTGTCAAGCTATTTCTATAGCATATACCTATATATTATTTGGATTGATGTGGAGAGGCTGCCTCATTTAAATTAACCCTGTCTATCCATATTCTCTGGGGTTCAGATTGGGTGAAGGGCGTAACCTCTTAGAGTAGAGAGCTATGTCAGTGACATGTCAGTTTGTTCTGGTTTCCAGTGGGTCCGGCCACGAGTTCCTGAACCCGCTGCAGTATGTCAGGAACGCCTGGGCCACTTTAAACAAACCTAAGCCAGTGGTAAGTCAACTCCTTTCTTCTTTATAGAAAACTTTTTTACTATAGACTGAGCCCGCGTATGACCTCAATCTCTACTCGAAGAAAGAAGCGCACGGGTTTAGCAAAGAACCGGCTCTTCATCGGCCCGACCCATGTCTACGGTCCCCTATAGTCCGCTACATTTAAATCAATCTTTAAAAACACTCTCGAAAAGCTTATTATAAAACTAAAAATTACTTAGACGATAAAAAGGCATGGGATTAAGCACAACAAGATATTTCTAAAAGTTTCTAATTACTTATTAATTTTGTTTGATAAGCTGTGCAGTACGACATATGGCATACTGGTGACTGTTTCACTCACTTACTTTCTTGTCAAGACAACAGCAAGAACGTCATGCTCCCTCAGGCGGCATGGCTAGTGGTAGCGTCGGGTATCGGGTCACCCTCTTCCCTAAAATATGGTTGAGGAGGGTGATGGCTGGTGCTTGCATTATACTCGTGAACGGGTGCTGCTAGCGGTGCCAGGTCGTTTTGCTGATGTTACAATGACTATTTTATTCCATTCTTGTTTAAATACTCTGGTCCCAGTTTCTCATGTTCGTGTTGTGCATCCATAGCTCAATGCACCTTCTATGTAAGCAATTTGGTTGTGGCATGACATTGGCTCTCACAATTAGCTGTCTTGTGTTTGTTTTTTTTCATGTCATGATCAATTTGTCCTGTATGTACCTATTTGTATTAATTCGTATAATTCTGACTGAAAAAGAGTGCCAAGAGTTTTTTTCCGCCGGCTTTCTTTGTCTCTTGGTCTACTGTAATATCTTATTCAATAACTATCAACACCTTGTTAAAGCCGAAGTAAAACATTGTGACGTTATTAAGCGGCCATTCGATGGTCTTATGATGAATAAAAAAAATTCATTTCATTTCATTTCATGGTACTGTTAAGGTGAAGGTGGCAAAGTGCGCCTAGCGAGCAAGTGCGCCTACCACAACTATCTCAAAAACTACCGATGGGATACTAGTAGTGACATCTTACATCGATACTACAAATTAAATCATAGTTCTTGGTGATAGTCGCAGATGGCTCTAGTCGTGTGTGTTTGATACACGCGCCATTTTATTTTCACTCTCATTCAAAGTGGTGAGGAGAGATGAATATGCGGTAATCATTGTGATAAATCTCAACAATTTGAGCTTTTATCGACATACGAGTGAAGTAAGTGCATAATTTAAATATTTTGCTTTATGATTCTGGCTTTATATCAATCCTATCTAGTAAAATGTATATATTTTTGGCAAGTTAAATATTCTAACCACAAATTTGTATAGTTGGGGAAGCGCGCCATACTGACTTCTAATATGGCGCACTTCGCCGTAATTCAGAGGTTACAAACTTTTTTAAACGTGTCTTTTTATACGCTTTTATTGAACTTGCAATGTTTGTTTGCTTATTGGTATGGTTAGGTCAAATTTTGCAAAATAATTTTAAAGGAGTTATCTTCAACCGATTGCGTTAATTTGCAAACATGTTTATTAGTGAAATACATCTAAAATAAGTATTTATTTATTTTTTGTCTACGAATAACAATACCTATAGAAGAGTAACACTCATACAATACCGCTTTGATTTTGGTTCCATTTACGCAAACAAATTAACAGCAATGACAACGAAACATGCATACTCTCTCAAAGGCATGCTTGCATACGATTGGTCGCGCCAAGGTCACATCCCGTGAGGTGGCCTCAGGTAGATATTTTAAGCACCACCCACCGTGGTAGATATTTCTTGGACCCATTTTTTTGGGTCAGTTACGCTTCTATAGGTATTGTACATAGTTTTTTGTACATGATTGGTTCCTGTATGTATTTTTGTTTCTATAATCCACTGTAATTTTCCAATTCTTGATCCTTCGAATCCTAATATATATAGAAGTACCAAAGAATTACCAAAGCTGCAATGCCATTTCCAAAACATAACGTAAGTTAATAAGATATTTGCCTATTGTTACTTAATGCTTCATCCACTCATTCTCTTTCACTGTTGTTATGTTGTTCATCATCCATCATTCACAGCCTGTAGACGTCCACTGCTGGACATAGGCCTCCCCCAAGGTCTTCCACGTCACTCGGTCCCGCGCCGCCCTCATCCAGCGTTTACCGGCGACTTTGACCAGGTCGTCGGTCCATCGTGCGGGGGGCCTGCCTACGCTGCGTCTACCAGTACGTGGCCGCCACTTGAGAAATTTTCTGCCCCACCGGCCATCTGTTCTGCGAGCTATGTGCCCTGCCCATTGCCACTTCAGCTCTGCAATCCTTCTGGCTATGTCGGTGACATTGGTTCGCCTGCGAATCTCCTCATTCCTGATTCGATCCCGCAGGGAAACTCCGAGCATGGCCCTTTCCATTGCCCGCTGAGCGACTCTAAGCTTATTTATAAGGCCTATAGTTAGCGACCACGTCTCAGTGCCGTATGTCATCACTGGCAACACACACTGGTCAAAAACCTTTGTCTTCAGACACTGCGGTGTCTGTTGTGTCTGAACGTTGCCCAGCCGAGTTGGATCCGACGATTGACCTCTTTCTCAAAGTTGGACCTACCTAACTGGATTTTATGTCCTAGGTATAGATAATCGTCAACAACTTCGAGCGTGGTGCCTCTAACTACCACAGGAGCAGGTGCAACATGGACGTTTGACATGATCTTCGTCTTATCCATGTTCATTTTAAGGCCCACTCGCTGCGAGGCTCCACTGAGGTCATCGAGCATTTTACTCAGGTCCTGCAGGGTCTCAGCCATGACTACGATGTCATCCGCGAATCGAAGGTGAGGTATGTACTCGCCGTTGATGTTGATGCCGAGCCCATCCCAGTCCAGAAGCTTGAAGACATCTTCCAACGCTGCGGTGAACAGCTTAGGCGATATAACGTCGCCTTGCCTGACGCACCGCTGCAGTTGGATAGGCTTCGAATTCTGATCCTGAAGACGGACTGACATAGTGGCGTTTTTGTACAAAAACTTCAACGCTTCGATGTATCGATAGTCAATTTGGCACCGCTGCAAAGACTGCAGTACAGCCCAGGTCTCGATCGAATCAAAGGCTTTCTCATAGTCCACAAACGCCAAGCAACTGGCTGGTTATACTCCTCCGTCTTTTCTATAACCTGCCGCAGCGTATGGATGTGGTCTATGGTGCTAAAGCCTTTTCGGAAACCGGCTTGTTCGGGAGGCTGGAAGTCGTCAAACCTGCGTGCGAGACGGTTCGTAATGACTCTTGAAAACAGCTTGTACACATGGCTCAACAAGGTAATGATTGTAACTCAACAAGTTATGTTGTTGCAAGCCTTGATATATTTAGAAGATGTTTTTCATTGATTTTGTTTTTGTTTACCTAGTTTTGTTAAGAATTTGTAATAAATATTACAAATTTTCAATGACAAATTTTTATTTCAGTCCCTTTTTAATCATCATGTTATCGGCCATTAAGTCCATACCATAGTATTTCATTGTATACAAAAGAAAAAATATACTTGTCGGCGCGTTCATAGAGAAAGCCATAGATAAGATAAATCATAGAGATAAGATAGAGTGACTGATGGTGTCGGCGCATCCGTCAACATAAAACATCAGGTTGACTCTTAGCTGTCAAAGTCAGCCTAGCGAAGCGTCATTGTCGATGGTTGTGAGGGCAGCCATCTGAACACACAGTTGTTCGAGACGGCGCCCGCGCACCACGCTTGTGGCGAATCGCTCTGCATCCACGTGACAGTTATAATTAGTGCTATAATTAAGTTGGTGTCGTGTTGCTTAGACTGTACATTGCCCATTTGATTGTATATTTCGATTATTAATCCCGTGCTGATTAAATTACTGTGATTGTGACAAAGACTCGTGATTTCCCTGCTCGCGCCCACGTGCCTAACTATTTACCCACATACTCGTACATTACACAAGATGAGTTCCGATGAAGGCCCTCCTGCCCCTTCATCAGAAGTGGGATTACCTGGAGCACAAAACGAGAACCAAACCGTAGAAACAGACGCCCAAAAATTATTCAGCAATATGGAGAAGCTATTGTCTCGAATCCTTGCGGCTCAGCCCACACCAACCGGGAGGTTTAGTCATACTACGCAATCGCTACCGTTTGATCCTGAAGATCCAGACGCTGATATAGAGGGTTGGTGCAAAATAACCGAAGCTATCGTAGAGAAGAAATATTTGGATGGAATAGACCTACTCATGGATCTTACCAGTACTTTAAAAGGTCGAGCTGCTGCGTGTATCACTAAATTAAACTTAAATGAATTGGAGCGTTGTTAAGCAAGCACTTCTAGCAAAGTTTTCGAAACCAAAATTATTCCAAGATTATTTTGATGAAATTTTATGATTTCAACTTGGCAAAGAATCTGCATCGGAAGCCGCCCTTAGATTATGGAATTTAATCGACAAAATACCTAAAGATTTTATGCCCGAGGAAGCACTAACCGGATTTGTTATTTCAGTCCTATCTCCGAATGATGGATTGATTCGTCGCGAACTCAGTGCTCATAACATCAAGACTCGTATCCAATTATTTCAAATACTGGGACGTGTTTCTCTAAAGCGCCGGTCAGACAGTGCTGAGAGCAATAAACCTGAATCCAAGCGATTCCGGAATGATGAAAGATTTGGTGGCAGATGTAACTTCTAAGGTATCACGGGACGTCGTTTCGCCGAATGCCGGAAGCGTCGAGACGAATCGGGATTTAAAATGCAAGACACTTGGCCGAGTTCATCACGTGCGACGGAGAGTGGATCGTCTGTATCCTGTTGTTCGTGCGGATAAAGGGGGCATGTCGCAACTAGCTGCCCACAGAAAGGGAATGCAGTAGACGGGGCTACGGTCAGGGAGGTTCATAATTGCGAGCACCGCCCTTCCAGGGGCGCTTTGGAAACGTCTTCCGGTGAGTCTGTTCCATTTTGTTTGATAGCGGATCATCTTGCTCGTTGATAAAAGAGAGCTTTTCTAGTAAGTTCCCAGGTACTGTGCACAATGATCTTGTGTATCTTAAGGGCATTGGCAGTGATGAAATAAAATCTACGTCACAGATTTCGAGTGAGGTTAATCTTGGAAATTTTATAAAACTCTTGACATTTCATGTAGTACCAGACTCTTGCCTTGCGGGCCCTGTTATTATAGGTAGGTGTTATCTGTAAGCATTGTTTGCATGAAGTCTATTTATTGTTGGCACATTGTCTATGTTGGCACATTGAGTGAGAAGAGTAATGTCGTGTGTGGAAGGTGGTCGAAGGGATAATGTCGTCCGGGCCATGCAGCTGATAGCGGCTGGTTGAAGGGACACATTCATCCAGTCCAACCTTAATTGTTCATTTGGTTGAAAGGACAGTGTCGTCCGGGCCATGCACGTGTGGCTGGTCGAAAGGACACACCCGTCCGGTCCAAATTGATGCTGTGTGATCCTAAAGATAGGACATGCCGATAAAGACTGCATTGTTTGTTAAGTGATTACAAAGGTGTCGTCCGGTCCATGAGTGGTCAAAAGGACACACGCTTTTTTGATTCTGAGACAGTTATAGTTGTACGACAGTAACATTACGTCTACTAGTCATAGCTTGTCAATATGGTTTAGACGAATGATGTCGTCCGAGTCAGAGTCCTTTAAGTTGACTGACTTGTTCTGATGTTTTGCAGATGATGGTAAGACGAATGATGTCGTCCGAGTCAGAGTCCTGTAAGTTGACTGACTTGTTCTGGATGTTTTGCAGATGATGGTAAGACGAATTTTGTCGTCCGAGTCAAACTGAGTTGGCTTGTCAATGTGGTGTAGACGTAAGTTGTCGTCCGAGTTAGACCCTTCCATAGGGCTTGCTTGTCTATGAGGCATCAGACGTAATGTCGTCCAAGTCAAGGAGTGGCTTGTCTTTGATGTCGATGTCGGTAAGACGAAAATGCGTCGTCCGGGTCACATCCTACTGAGGATTGGCTTGTTTAATAGTCACGTCCCCCAAAGCATCTAAATCAAGAAAAGACCTTAGCCTTCGTGTGCATAGGTGGTGGGAACTACCCTGGACGGGTTGGTAGACTTCAAGGTACGTTAACGCTTAATGTTACTTTTAAATTGTATTTGATATAGCAAGTTTATCCTAATGGAGGAGATGACATCCATAGTGTCGGATTCATCAGGCCTCACTAGATGGTTTTATGTGGTTTATCCTAGTGGAGGAAATGACATCCATATGTGCGGTTTCATCAGGCCTCACTAGATGGTTTTATGTGGTTTACCCTAGTGGAGGGGATGACATCCATATGTGCGGATTCATCGGCCCCCACTAGATGGTTTCAGGAGTCGATCCTAGTTCAGAAAGTGACATCCATCTGGTTTGGTTTCACAAGTTCTGACTAGATGGTACCTATTGATATGTCAGGATGAACGAGCGTATAGATTCTGAACTGTTTGTTGCAGATTACCAACTTTTAGCGCCCGAGGACGGTCGCATGTCAGTCTGGCCGTGTCGGCGCGTTCATAGAGAAAGCCATAGATAAGATAAATCATAGAGATAAGATAGAGTGACTGATGGTGTCGGCGCATCCGTCAACATAAAACATCAGGTTGACTCTTAGCTGTCAAAGTCAGCCTAGCGAAGCGTCATTGTCGATGGTTGTGAGGGCAGCCATCTGAACACACAGTTGTTCGAGACGGCGCCCGCGCACCACGCTTGTGGCGAATCGCTCTGCATCCACGTGACAGTTATAATTAGTGCTATAATTAAGTTGGTGTCGTGTTGCTTAGACTGTACATTGCCCATTTGATTGTATATTTCGATTATTAATCCCGTGCTGATTAAATTACTGTGATTGTGACAAAGACTCGTGATTTCCCTGCTCGCGCCCACGTGCCTAACTATTTACCCACATACTCGTACATTACACAAGATGAGTTCCGATGAAGGCCCTCCTGCCCCTTCATACTTGACACTCAATTATCAATATTGAGAAAAAAAGTTTTAAACCCCTGATTTAAGATTGTATGGCGCACTTAGCCGAAATTTTATTTGTAATTCATAGATTCCTCTAGAATGTGGCTATGAAAAATAATGAAATGTTTTGCGTTTCGTTGCTTGTTGTTTTGTAATATTATGTAGCTGTTTTTATTCTAATGCTGTATAATTGCGTTTTATTAACAGCAGGCGCACTTTCCCAATTCGGCGGCAAAGTGCGCCTGGTATCATGTTTTCTAATTTTGTGCTAAAAGTCATTATGTTAAGTGTCACATTCGAATGACACGACATTGGTTGTAGTTGCAAAACATCACAGGTTCCACGGTAAGTGTCATTCGTGTGTCAAACACAGGTTATATTGCACCAAAGTCAACTATGCAAAAAGTATGGCGCACTTTGCCCCTTTCACCTTATACCGAGCTTATTTCACAAGCTGCTTGGTTTGGGGCCATGAAGTTGGTGTGATTGTCTGGCGATTTTATTTTATTACTTATTTATTATAAAGTTGACTAGTTCGTGTAATCCATTATTATCATCACCCAGGGCACAGCGGGACTAGAAATCAACGTGCCTCAGATGTCACCGCAGGATACGTCAGATACCGAATCAGATATCGATGCACTGGAGAGCCAGGCAGAGCACTCGAAGCAACATGTTCTTTAACACTTGTGTTACTGAGTGTACTCCAATATTCAATTAAAGATCAACAATATTTACTATGTTAGATAAGCTTAAGGAATTTGGACTTACCGTAATTCGTAATAAAAAATAAATAAATTTTAACTAGAAAACTGTCACATTCAATTTCATTCATGCTTCATTCAATTCAATTGAACATTAACAACATGTTCTGTAAGCTTTAGTATAACTTAATTCCTTAATTCATAATAAAAAAAGTTTTATACATTACCTACTCTAAAAAGCTTATTTTATTCACGCAAAACAGTGAATAAAAAGGCCTTTTATTCACTGTTTTGTTTTTATTCACTGTTTTGGTGTTTGATAATGATAATTATAAGAAAATTACATTTAATTTCAGTCATTGCTCTAATTTTAATGTCCATTTCAATTAATTTAACATTTCTTTTTCTTGATTAAATTTCTATTTTCGCTTAAATTAGGTTTTTTTCTCGTAGTCATGATATAAAGTACCTATAGTATGCAATAAAGTATAGTATCCGACTTTTTAATGAATGCAAATTGTATATTGAAACATACAGTGCTTTGTTAGAACATACAAAAACAAATAAGATTTTAACAAAAAATTACACCATTTACAATTATTCTGAAGCTAACTGCATGTGATGGATTAAAAAACAGTTTTCTGAGCACTTCGTAGAAACTTAGTAAATATCTGTTATTGAATATTGAAATCGACTCTTTTCAGAACTCTTTTAATTCTATTTTTTTTAATTTTGTGTGTCTCTTTGTGTAATCGTGCCTTTGTCTTACTATGTTAAGAAAATGGTGAGTCGTATAGCTGTCAATTATCAGTTCGAAGGACGCAATTAGGGCCAACGCTGCATCACGCGTCAACTTATCGGACGCGCGTACGGCGTGACGCAATTTGTCTAGTAAACTTTCATGCGTGTGCTTGTACAGTCGTGTCAATGGAATACTTAACCTCTTGCTATTTGGCTAAATGTACGTGCGTGTAGCACACGCGTACGTCCGTGTCGTACGCGCGTAGGTACGTCCGTGGCTGTTTTGCATGAATACAAGCGTAGGGACGCATGGCACAGAGTTGGAACTCAGGCTGAACGGCAGTGACTCACCTTTTTTCTTTATAGGCTATTATTATTCTTAGGCTAAATTTTATTCCCAGTTCTCAGTTGTTATTACTGTATTCTATACTCTGGCAGATATTTCAATGCATTAAACTGACAGTTCGAAATGTCAAATAGAAAAATAACGATACCAGTTAAAAACTTCGTAGTCTAAGTACTGAATGAGAATGAGAATTGTCATTCGTTTTGCATAAAATTTTAAAGATTTTTATAAATAATTGAATTTGAGGGGTGTACTGTATCTTTAAAGTAACTAAATAATGAATTACAAATATACCTAGTGCTTTGAAACGGTTACAGTAGGAGTAAAATCGACTTGATAACTTCTTTATCTTTAGAAAGAAAGAAAGAAAGAAAAGAAATTTAAACTCGTTTTGTCGTGAAAAATTAAATTTCAAGAATAGTTGCCCTTTACTAACAGTACCATAAAAAATCTTATGAGCCAAAATATTCTTTTTCCATACATTACAATATTATTATTTAAAAAAATAATTACATTCATTCACTTAAGCCACATCACTATTTTTTTTCTTCCCTAAAGTGGGCACACTGAAACTGTCATTTTACTGCATTGAATTATTTGCGTGGGTATACTGACTTTTTCTAATGTAAGAAATATTTTTTTACTTTTCACTTTTTTATTGTGTTAGTCATATTTAGACAATTCTTATGTGCGCCCAATTGTGGGCTTTTAATTTTATATTAAAACTGTATACCTGCCTTGTACCGAATTATGTCCGAACAGCAAATTTTTACATGATTAAAAATTTTAGCTGCTAATGAATTTTTACTTTTAGATAATTAATTTTAATTTAATTTTATGATAGGTAGGTATAGTCATTTAAAGAATTATTATTTCTTGATGTTATTGATAAGATAAGCATAATTTTGTTGTAATAAAATGTCACAAGTACCTTAATTAAAATACAGGGTTAATTTTAATTAGCGAATCACCTCTTTTAGGCAGCCTGTCCACATCAATCCCAACAAGATTTGTTCTACAACTTTTTAAAATTAATAGTTTTTAAAATTTTGGTTTTTTCATACAAAAAATATTTAAACCCTCTATTTACTCTGAGCGTAGAGTATACAACGACCCTTGCGCAGTAAAATATCGCTTCATACCTAATAATACCGCTTCATAAGGTACTTCTTACAAAATGTAGATCAAGATTTTTAAAAAGTCGTAGAACAAATGTTGTTGGGATTGATGTGGAGAGGCGGCCCGCAAGCACTGATGCGTTAATTAAAATTAACCCTTTATAGAATTAAATTGTCACTTTCATTTATTGGTAATGAGCAGATTTCCCCGTTTAAAGTCGTGAAAATAACTCATCTATGAACGCACTAATTAATTTTTTTTTCGGACAAAAAATAATATAAGAAATGATCACACAGTCCATAAGAAACCTGCTCACAGCCGAACAAATTTAGTTAATAAGAATTATATTAAATAATTAATATGCTACCATTGCCATTGTATACAATTAATATTATTATTAATATGCATAATAAATTGCTTGCAGGTTTTAATTGCTTTGTTTTATTTTGTTTATTCAATTCAATTCAAACACTTATTGCCATTTGCATAGAATGGTGAAATATTTAAAAAAGACATACAGTAATATAGTAACATGAAATGGTGCAATATGGGTGGCCTTATCACTTCAAAGTGATCTATTCCAGGCAACCTTAAGATTAATCTTAGAATTTAAAAAGAAACATAACATGTTTATCTTTTCATAATGGCCTGAGCATGTCATGAGCCTGAATTATAAAAGCTTTCATAAATTCTTTTTTGAAAACTGTCCGACAATCTTTACTTTTTTATCAGTGACTAAACCTGCTGTTGACCTCAACCTCACCTGATGGTAAGTGAAGATGAGGTCGAAGATGACAGCACACGGGTGTAAGAAGGACCTGTTCTTCATAGAATATTGCCGGATCACATAACCACGGGAGCGGTGGTATTGGGCGAAGATTTTATATGATAAACCTTCCATGCTGGACTGGGAGTGAAAGAAACACTTAGGATGTGCCAGCTGCTTGTCTCAAAGTCAGTTAAGGGACAGAGGTTTTATTGGAGACTTTTTGTGGGCGATAGACTGACCCCCTGTCACTGCAATAGTCTCTCTCCACCATTATAATGCCTCTAAATTTGTGAAATGTGACATCAGATGGTTTTATAACCTCTGTTGTTCTACCTACCCCATAAGGGATACAGGCGTGAAGTTATGTATGTATGTATGTATTTTATATAAAGGGGCAGGCAACCAATAAGCGAGGTTGCCATTTCAGACACACTTATCCAGAGGCGATATTCTAATTCGACCTGAGGAAGATTTCATAACAATTTCCTTAGCCTAAGTAAGTACACTGCTCGAATGCTTCCAACGATGTATAGAAAGTAGGCAAGAAAGGGTCAAGTAAGATTGCTTTTCAGATCTCTATCTATTTAAGAGTGCTTTTCAGGTATCCGTTGAAGCGAATCTGTGCGGAGCGGTGCTTAGTGGTCCATGAATAGAGTAAACACTATAATATAGTGGACGAACCGGAGAAGAGCGAACAGGGTGTGGAGGTGGGTCTATGACGCCAAGCTGACCCACATGCGCATTGCATCACAGTAGTTATAATCGTACTGAGCGCAAAAATCAAAAAGTATGCTCCGCTCCGCTTCACTACTCCGCTCTGCTCCACTTCAATGGAAACACTAATCACTTTTAACCGCTCTTCTCCACCCAACTCCGCGTCAATGGAAACGCAGCCTAAATGCCATTCGTAGTAGGCTAAATAGCTATATAAAGTACTAGCTTTATCCCGCAACTTCGTATGCGCTTAACTACCCTTCTCGTGTAAAATTTCAGAAACTATACAACCAGACACCCACTGAAAGAACCTTTATACCAAGTATCACACCCATGCACTCAAGGAATAAGTTTTTTTCATACAAACTAAAAATCATATATTTCCCGTGCCCGTGGGAATTTCGGGATTTTTTTTCGTAGCACAACCAGTCACTCTTTGAAGAACCTTCATGCCAAGTATCACATCCGTTATTCACATCACATAACATACCTACATTAAAAACAAGGCAATCTATAACAACTATAAATAACGCTTGATCTGCGGTCTTCTGAAACATGGTAAACTTCGGGTTGCTATTTAAATACAAATCCTACATTGAATTGGAGCATGAAACCCACTAAAAGTCGAGTAGCTTTTTCCTCTTGAGAACTAAGCCTTGGTCCTTCGGGCCGGGTGGTAATATAAGCCTTAATAAATTAACAACCGCGGCCACTCATCATCATCATCCCGGAGAAGCCCACTGCTGGACAAAGCCCTCCGCTAAGGTTCTTGTCGCTTGGACCCTCGACTGACTCATTTATTTATTTATATATAGTTCACCAACGCAGTGGTCACCAAAACAAGGTTTGACAAAGAACATATGGCATTGTGATACAATTCTAGCGCCACCACACTTATAGGTGAAGACAGCATGCAGTATAGATTTGATAATAGTAACAATTAAATAATAGAACAGAAAAATAATTAAATAAAATTATAAATTGATTTTAAAACATAAGCACAATTTTTTTAAAACATTAGTCATCAAAAATAATCAAAATACATAAAATAAAAAACGAATAGGTAAAATTAATGTTGGCGATAACGATGAGCTTGAGATATTAAGATGTTTGTATGACTTCATGGTAGCGGAAGTATGTTGGTAGTACTGTTAAAGAGGGCGCTAAATGCAATGAATGACTGACATTCGATTGCAGCGCCATAGGTTATATCTTGAAGTAGGGTGATGGCAAGTGACACATAGACGTTTAGGAAGGCTAGGCGTGCGGACGTGTCTCAAACGGACGGTTTATAGTAGCTCGGTATTAATTGGTTTTAGCGTTGTAATGGTAAAGTAATAGCGGAACGTAACAGCGAATAAAGATTGTATTGTGAATAAGCCGGTATTATGACCAAGCCGACATTCTCAGGACTGAGTAACTGCCTTGTGATTATTTCTATCGTGTTTAATAAGCGTCATCGCTTACATTAATAATAAAAGTAAAATTAACAATGTCAACGTTGTAAAAATACGGGGGAAGAATAATTTGAAATTTATAAAATACTAAAAGTCACAGTGAATTCGGATGTAGTAATATATAAACAAATAATAAAGAACAAGAAACAAAAAATCGTTGGAGTGCGCTCCTTATCTTACTCTCACTGTCCTAAAAAAAGTGAGAGAGCAAAATAAACTCATCCAGAGTTTACCTGCGACCGCGACCAGATCATCGGTCCACCTTACGAGGGGACTACCTACGCTGCGTCTCCCAGTTCGTGGCCGCCACTCAAGAACTTAACTGCCCCAACGGCCATCTCCTCTTCAATCACTATGCCCTGCACGTTGCTACTGCAGACACAGCGGTTCAGTCTTTAGTGGCAGCTGCTATTGGTTAACAATAGAGCCGGTTTCAGTTGGTAAATCTAAAAAAATTATATCGGAGCTAACGTTAAGTTAGCGATATCAAGATGCTCCCATGACTAATGATACCTAACGGAAGTTACAATGATGTAGAGGGCGCTAAATGCAATGAATGACTGTGGCATTCTATTGCAGTGCCGCGAAAATGACTTGAACTAGGATACTGGCTAGGACTTTCCGAATTATGTGTTAATTAAAAAAAAGCACCACTAAGTTTTTATTTTATTTTATTGTGCTTTATATCTAGTTACTTTTTTTTCATAGTGGTACTGAACTAAACTACTTAATTCTATAGTTTATGAAACTATCAAATTTTTTATTTTTTTATTCATTTTGAAATATGAAAATTCCGAAATCTCAGTTACCAAAACCACCGTTGTTGGTTCGTTCGATTGACAACAGTGACGTCTACTTTCGTTAGCCAGACTCATTCACCTATTCGATTTTGATCACTGCTTTTTTTTCTGTCCAACTTATTGTAAGTTACAATTTGTAACACCTTAGATGGACCATTGAATGGGCACGTGGTAATTACAAGATTTTATGGTTATATAAGATTAAAACATAACTCTTTTTGCAATAGTTTATTCAGGACATCAAGTAATACGTAACTTCTCAGAATACATAATAATTTTAACAATTTTAATTGATTACACTTGTCTTAGTGATAATTTACAACTTATTCTCAAATGTCAAAGTCAATTGGTATCTTTTGCTACAATATTGATCATATTTTATTTTTCAACTCTTATTTTTACTTAAATATAACGAATATCAGGTAAGACAGGGACCAGCCTGTAATTTCACATGACATAGAAAAGGTACATAATAAATAATTTAAAAATATTCAATTAATTGTTAAATCTAAATTATAAAATTTGTGAAAGACATCTCACATACATCTTTTAGATTTGTGCCTTTACGGAAGATTACATTGAAACATGCATAAATCCACAGCAAGGTGCTCTGTATAGTTAAAAACCACTGAATTGCAAGACGTGCAAGTTTTAAAAAGAAGAGATTGACAATGACAGTGAAAGTGACAGAACGATGACGTAATGACGTATATTGTACGTAGAGTAGTTTTATATTATCGACAAGTTCAGATATATGACAGCACTTTAGAATTTGTAAATAATTATGTGACTTGCATTTTAGGTTTTAAAATGTTATGTGTAAGGTACCACGGAAGGTAGTTTGACATAATATGACATATTAATTGATAAAACAAATTTGTTTAAGGAACAAAACTATGCTTATTCGTTTGAATGTGCAAAGCTATTTCCAAGTACCTATAGATAAGAGTTACTAATTTTTTTGCATTATTTCGAATAGCACAGAGAAGAACACAGAATATGCAGGATTGTATTTTAGTCACCAGTGATTTTTTTTAAATAATAAGTATAAGGAACGATTTTCCCAAAAAAAAGGTAAGTATGTATTTTGTTGCAAGGAAATTAATATATTCGCTATCATATTAAGCAAAGCACGGTCACTCTAAATTATTAATGAATGCCATTTAAATAAAGATGCGCTACTACATAACATCTTGTAGTACTACGTCGTAGTATAATGAAATGCCGCATCGTAGTAGGTATGTTCATCAACAGCGGATATTAGTAAAAAACTTTGTGGTGCCATATTTTTATTTTTTTGCACTGAGGGATACTAAAATAAATATGCAAGTACGTTAATATCGTGCCAAAAGAAGTAACATTTAAATTTGGCTGGTGACTAAAAAGAAACCCCCTATAGTTTTTTTAAGTGTGTTTTATGATGGAGGTATTAGGTATCTACCGACAGAAATAAAAGTTCTGGCAATAAAATTATGTCTAATGTATAGAAACCTACTTAAATAGTGGAAGGAAATTACCGTTACTATGGTTTTCAATATTTGGATGACAACGTATATTTTTTGACGTGAGTTTCATTAATAATTAGATAAAGAAACTATATCGATAAGACTTTAGAACGAATCTAAGTCTAACCGTAAACTTAACAGTCCAACAAAACATGGTGCAAGAACAATAAGACAGCAGTTGACAAGGATGGCTATGATTTGGAACATATCTTGGACATATTTAACGACCAAAGTCACCTTTAAAAAATACTTCTTAAAAACATACTAGCTGGTGCATAAAAGTTAGATATCACCTTTTTCTATAAAATAAACTGGTGAAAACACCGAGAGATACATAACTAAAGAGCCTTTCAATTTTCTTACCACACATAAGCACATCTCGTTGGTAAATTTTACATACAAATAATGTATTTGAGACTCATGCGCAAGACATAGTGCCTATATGGCGGTTCTATTATTGAAATGATAAAATCTGGATATTAACGTTAGGATTTAATAATTGTTGGTCTTTGAAAAAAACGTGCAAACTGCTCCTTTTAAAACTGATGTTGCCATCTTGTCCCTTTTTCCATTTTATCTGAGAACATAAGTCTGCTTTTACATACTATTGTAGTAAATCTAATGTGCTTTCAATATCCTATGTACGTACTATTTTAAAATGAAAATTTACGTTAAAACGAGCAAGTAGTCTAACATTTAAAAGACGAAGACTGTCTTAGGTTAAAAATTAAAAACAATTCGGAATTGTTCAGATTTGGACCCGAGTTTTTAGAGGGTCAAATTTTGGGGCACTAGAAATATAGAATACTTAGTTTAAAATACTTTTGGATACACTTTTACAGTAAAACAGTAGAAAAATCTCGTTTTCTATAAATAAAAGGTGAGTAGAATCTCTAAAATATTATTTGTTATAATTATAGTGCACATATTAATTCATAATTTTTGTCTTACTTTAGATAGGTACATTAAATGTTCATTTTATTTAGAATAGCAACGCTTTCAAAAAAAAGACATACCGTTCTTACTGATAACCTAAATGTTTATTTCTTGTTTTTAAATTAATTATTAGGTAGGTATACTTTTTGGCTACTGGAAGTTCAACGGAACAATTTAAAAACAATAAATTAAAATAATTATAAACAAACTTATATTTACAAAAAAAATAGTTATAAACTTATTACGTTAGTATTTGATGAACCAGCATCTTATTTTTCTAGTTTAAACGATTAGGTACCTAAATTGTGGTAAAAAATAGCTTATTTTAAGTACCATTAAACAGGAAAACTCTAAAAAAGGACATGCAGAAGAAAGCTACAAAGATATTTTTAAATTAAAGACATTTTAGCAATTACTATTCTTACTAATGCTAGTTCCGATAGATATGATAGATGGCGCTGGCAACCAAGCAATGTTCTAATACATCTTTGCTTAGATTTTTAGGTTTTACACAATTTATTAGAATGATCAATTCTAAGAGATGTCATGATTAAACAAAACGAAAGACCGATTGGTCTCATTTGTTTTTAAACGCAGTAAATTTTTTACTATTTTAGCTTTGAGGGATGGCAAGGGATATATCCCATTCACCCTAATTTTGGTCATTATTGTGTTCATGAAAAAATCCATGCAACGAGCGAGGACAAAGAAGTAGCAACTTGTAATGAGGAGTTTTCTGACAGCTTATAAAAATTTGTTCAAAAAACCTCTATAGATGGCACTTGTAAAACGCCGAAGGCATTAAGTCTGTATACTATAATGTAGTTAAGTGGTATCTACCATCTATAGTTATTTATAATTTCAATTTCTGATACAGACGTCGATTAATTTATTTTATTTTTAAAAACGCAGTGTGGAAAAAATGGCTTTATGACAGACAAGACTTCGCCTTTTGTAAAGCGCCATCTGTCGAAGCCTTTTGTACCATTTTTTTAATGACCTGTCAGAAAACCTCTCATTAATAATGTCCCGATTTTTGTTCTAGAAACAACAATGATAACTAGCAGTTTAGATCCGAAGACAACAAGGCCGAAAGAACACATTTACACGCGCTTTTTTTAAATACGTCATTGGTGAAAAAGCTTCGTTAAAACCTAGACCCGAAAGACCACGTTCAAAATTGACATCAGGGTTGCACGCCATCTACAATCACCGTGAAAAGCTTTATATTTAACGTAGTAAAGTTTGTTCATTAGTGAAGTCAAAGGTGTAATGCAGTTTGTTACATTTATGCCCGTCTGCACTAAACTCTACTTAGCACAAACTTAGTTATGACATAATGGGGAGTTTTCTGACAGCTCATAAAAATTAGTTCAAAAAACCTCTATAGATGGCACTTTTAAAAAGCCGAAGGCGTTAAGTCTGTAAACTATAATGTAGGTAAGTGGTATCTACCATCTATGGTTATTTATACGTTCAATTTCTGATACAGACGTCAATTAATTTATTTTACTTTTAAAAACGCAGTGTGGAATAAATTCTTCGCCTTCGCCTTTTGTAAAGCGCCATCTATCGAAGCCTTTTGTACCAATTTTGTACAGTTTTGTTTTTTTAATGAGCTGTCAGAAAACTCCCCATTGTTTTAAACTATCGCGGTTATTTTCACTATGATTTAATGTATTTACGGGATTCTTACCACGATTTTCGATTTTATTTTCGCACGTCCGATATTTCGATGCTGTTACAAGCTGTTCAGTCCGCGATCATGGTGCTTGTAACAGCATCGAAATATCGGACGTGCGAAAATAAAATCGAAAATCGTGGTAAGAATCCCGTAAATACATTAAATCTTAGTTATGACATGCCTCAACTACGTCACACACAATCATTGAGTTACTCTGCATTGTCTTAAGCATTTAGGCATTGACCTAAGTTTAGTGCAACGCAATTTTTGTTCCTAGAGACTTAAGTATCAACTTAGGAGCTATCAAAGTTTAGTGCAGACGGGCATTAATGTTACTTTTGATCCTTTTAATTTTGCTAATACTCCAAAAAGTTATACTTTTCGACTAATGTGGATGTTTTAGCGTAAAATTTCTCCAATAATAGAATGGTTTGTTTTAGAATCTGGCACAACAGGGTTTTGGACCCATTTTCGCTTACACCTAAGACTCACATTTCATTGCACCATATCTTCCGCCAATGGCGGTAATTTATAAAAAAAAAAAAAAAAAAACAGAAATAGACTAGATTTGAATTATAGATTCACATTGGCACATAAGCCGATCGATATAATTGAACATTATTTAATTAGAACATCCGCATTGCTGTTTTACATAACCCATTACGTAAATAAACGGAAGCGAATAAATTAAGAAAGGAAAGTATGTTTAATTAAATACAACTAACTGTGTTCGTAAAATAAGCGTAAAATTGTAATACGACTAGGAGAAGCGTAAATAATTGATGTTTTTGTTAAAATGTAGGTACTTATATCTATAACTTTGGACTTAACCTAATTTCACAAGATTACACCCAAGACTTGGTCGCCAGGCCATTTTCTAGATTGCTTTTGTTTTATTTTCAAATTGGTCTCCATTTTTTTCATGAAACTTTTTCTAAATACATTTAATGTATACGGCGGTAAAGCTTCATTGAACATAAAGCCCTTTTCTCTAATCAATCAATTCAATCAATTGATTGATTAGAAGCAAAAAAAATATTTTAAAATATTACCGAGCAGTTTCGTTTTCAATGGCCCAGCAACCAAGTAATAACATCAACATTACCATTACAGATTTACTAAATGTAATTTAATAAGCGTAATAGATCAAAAACATTCATTTGTTTTTTTTTTATATTTTATTTCAGGGCGATAGTAAGCCACTTTTTAATTGCTTAAACTTTCACACAAGATTACCTATAATTATAATTAAATTTAAGAACGTGAAATATTTCACGGACGTAACGAATTTTTAATCGTTATTAATATAATATGTCCCGTTTTTGAAAATTTAATTAACTTTAATATTAACTTTTAGTCAATTTACGGTTAGCATTTTTGATTAAAATGCTCAATAAATGGCAGTCTTGAAGTCAATTATTTGCGTTAAACTTGAACATAATACCATTTCTAATTTTTCGTTTGAATATTGTTATGTCATTATAAACATCTTTATATTCGGAATCTCAAAATCAAATAGAATGTCATACAGTTGGTACCTAAAGGTCTGATGGATCTGATGGCAAACAAAAGTTTAAAAAAATAGCGACTTTCATATGGCAACAAAAAAAATTCATCTGCCAACTGAAATTTCGTGACTGGTTAGTAGAAATGACACGTACTGATACTTTGGTTTGTTGCATTTTTCGTGTGTATTATATTATGTATACTAAACTTTGGTTTATTTCAGGGGTTTCTAACACTACCATAAGACGAATTATTGCTAAAGGCAGATCTAACAGAGGCGTATTTAGTACGCCCGGTAAAAAGAGGAAAGGTGGCAAAAAAACTTGGATAGTTTTGATTTAAAATTGATCAGAAACAAGATAAATGAGTGTTACGTACAATGTACGAAAAGACATACCCACTGTCATGAAATTGCTACAAATTCTTCGGGAGATAATCAATTTCAATGGAATATAATCTACAAACACAGTAATCTGAAAATAACAATCTTATTTTGTCTTCAGACTTATTTTGAAAGACATCAGATTCGAATTCGAGAAGTGCCAATCTTAATGGACTCAAAAAAAGAAAAAAAGTATCAAAACGTTTTACTCCAATTTCTCCGTTACTCTTTCAGTATCTCTTAGTGTCAATTTCTTTTTTTCCTTTTTGCCATCAGATCCTGGTAGACCTATACATTCCTTCAATTCTTAAGCATGATGCAAGTAAAAATTAAAATTCGTCTAACTAGACGTAGATTTGAATTTCTATGATTATATCGGTCTACTTGCAGAGGTGTTATTCTGAAATTGCTAAAATACTTGATTTGCAATACAATTTGGGAGGTATTGCAGAAATTTTATCTGAATATTTATTGGACAGTTCAAAATGTTGTGCAGTTCAACCCTTGAACTTATGACCCTTTTTCCAGTAGTCTAACTTTGTACAATCCTCTTGAAATTTGAACTACTGGGACATAAAAGTTTGAACTACTGACCACTTTTTATGACCCAGATTTTGTAATGTAAAGTCCAATAACTAATCTCGTAGAGCAATAAATAAACAAAAATCTGTCATACTAAACATTTACAAAACAAAATTTAGATAATTTTTTTTCTTATAGAATGTTTTGCAAAAGACGAAAAACGCTTATTGAAATCGACAGCCGTGACAAATCCCCCGCCGACCCTTTTATAAGTTAACGTAACCCTTCAGAGTGCTCTTACTTTTTATCAACTTTTTACTATAACAATGACTTTAACACAACTATAAAAAAATGTCCCAATTTGTCGAACTACCAACGAACCAATAAGTGATTCTAATACCGATATTTGATCATAGTTAATTTCGACTTAATTTACTTTGTTGACCGGCTGACTTCACAGTTTTCCCAGAATTTTGAGGTGTTCATTTAATTTTCAGATAGGTACCTATATGTTTTAACGTTCAAAAACAAACGTAGTAACACATAAGTCTTTACACAAAACGCTTTCTCATGTCACGGCTGTACATTTCAAGTATTTTGCATGTTTTTTAAATATTCAAGCATTATTTAATGCATTTTTGTAGATATTAAATTATTGCATGTTAACACGTAGCATTTTCACAATTTGCGATCAGATGGAATCTGCTCCTCGCACGTCAAAGGTTTTTCCTTCATTAGCGGGATCTCCGTAAGGTTGACTTTCGTCCTCGCTCTTTCTACCCTGCTTGATGGTTTCCACTGGGGCTCCGTGGAGCTTGAGACAGACTAATTCCTTGGAGTTTTCCATGGCGAGGGAGATGATGGAGCCTCCTAGGTGGACCTCGGTGAAGTTGATGCGTTCTGGTGGTGTGTATACCGCTATGAGGGTTCCTGTAGAAAGACGTAACGTTGGTCAGACCA
Organism: Stenoptilia bipunctidactyla; assembly: GCA_944452665.1. Lineage (NCBI taxonomy): Eukaryota > Metazoa > Arthropoda > Insecta > Lepidoptera > Pterophoridae > Stenoptilia > Stenoptilia bipunctidactyla. Next base: position 8,914,878 of record OX101741.1, on the reverse strand, counting down.
TGGAAAGTTTCAATAAGCCTAGAGTAATGAAGGCTACACAATCAATTCTACAACACGACTTTAGAGGCAACAAAACAGGATATTTTTTTAATTATTGAATAAATTAAATTAACTGAAAAAATTTAATTAAATGTAACTGGCCATATATTCATTTCCTCAATTTGATTATGAAATAAATATTTTTTATTCCTTGAAATTTGTTTAATTAATTCAATAATTTATTACATTGGCATTATAATTTCTATCATAATTTATTCTAATTTAATTGTATTTATGAATTCATTAAATTTATGAAGTAAGTAGGTAAGTAGGGTTGTTTAATTTAAATGTCATGACATTTTCAAGTAGGTATAAATATAAATAATTAATTATAATTATAAATTTGATATTTTAACTTATTTTTGTTAATTACTAGTATTTCGTTTTAATTAGAATTTGCTTAAATTTTAATAAATGTTTTCGAAATCTTTAATAGTACCTATTGTAAAAAAAAAATTATGGTTCATTTGTATAATTTACTTCGTTATCTTTCAAAGTTCATCAATTTAATGTTTTATTTAATACCTAAAACCTACTTTATTACATAACGGGGCTTTATTTTTATTGTATATTCAGACTACTAAGTCAACAGTGTTATGAATTTATAAATTAATAATACATAATTTGTCTGTTACTAATCTAGTTTTAATTTGTAAAACTAATCAGTGGGCCAAGTTTCCACAATAAAGAATTGTTTTATATGTATATGCTTCTATGCTGGGCTGGGAGCGATCGGAAAGCATAGAATGTGCCAGCTGCTTCTATTCCCGAGTATACTGTAAAAGTCAGTTAAGGGACCGAGGTGTTATGGGAGGCTTTTTTGTGGGCGATAGGCTGACCCCCTGTCACTGCAATAGTCTCTCTCCACCATTATAATGCCCCCAAAAACCTCTGGTGTTCTGCCTACCCCATAAGGGATACAGGCGTGAAGTTATCTATGTATGTTTGTAAAACCACGTTTGATCTCTAACTCACCTTATTGTAAGTATAGATGAGGTCAAAGATGACAGCACATCGGGCTTAGAAAGGATAGATCCAGCTCTTCATGAAATGTTGCCAGAATACATCACCGCTGGAGATGTGATATGTTTTTTTATAAAGTATGGATAGGACGTTTGTCTTCCATGACACCTGATGTTAAGTGAACATGAAGACTAAAGTGGTACACGTCCATCCACGAGAAACACTCGATGTCTAAAAGTACTAGGACTATACTGGTCAGGGAAAATAGACGCAGGCAGTTCATTCCAAACCTTGGCGACCCGTATCAAAAAGGAACTGTCAAATCGCTTAGTTCGACTTTACGGAATATCAACCACATACGGATGGAAGTTCAGTCTGCGTCTAGTAGTCCGATTTTCCAGCAGAGATGATGGCGAAGCGGACTCTAAATAGGTACTACCACCAAGCACGTTAGAATTAGTCAAACGGAAGTCATTTCGACTCTTGAATGGTTACATTAATTAGTAGGGATTAGTAGTTAAGGCTCAAACCTCCTCCCCCTTTAGAAAGCGGCTCATATTTCTGCAGTGATCCTTTAAAAGGTCGTTGAGGGTTGGTTACAGTACAGGTGGATACATTTATTTTAGTTTATTTATTTATACTTCATTGCACACTTACAAATTACAAAATAATAAAAGAAAAATTAGTAAATACATTAGAAAAAAAACAGTTTTGAAAGGTACAATAGGCGGCCTTATCGCTATAAGCGATTTCTTACCTTACCTTACAAATGTATGAAAAAACTATATGGAGACATCAGCAGTCAATACAGAACACGTCATGTAGTAATTTTATTAATACAGGTACTTTTTACATAATCATATAAGATACTAGCTGACCCGACAAACGTTGTTTTTCCATATAAATAAAAAAAAATAGATGTTAGCCGATTCTCATAGATACTGGATAAGCACAAAAAATTTCATCAAAATCGGTCAAGCCGTTTCGGAGGAGTATGGCGACGAAAACTGTGACACGAGAATTTTATATATTAGATGATATGCGAAGGTGAGATGTGAGGATGTGAGGCAGCAAGGTGGTTGTGGTGGTCTGTTAGGTTACCTGCGTGGAGGTCCCACAGGCGCAGCGCAGGGTCGCGCGCGGCGGCGTCGCTTGCGGCCAGCACGAGGCCGCCGCGCGACAGCCGCAGTCGCGACGCCGGCGCCGTGTGGCCGCGTAGAGTTAGCCGGAGGTTGCCTGGTGACGAGAAATTTGATAAGGGGCCCGTTCACACCAGATCCGTCAATGACGATTCGTCCAAAAACACGATACGTCATGACGGATACACGTTCACATTGCATATGGAATCGTGTTATTTCACGATTCGTCAAAATATCCGAATTGATGTTCACATTCGTTTCGTGATTCAGAGTTCAGTCTAACTCTTTTTTTGACGGGAGCAATGCTTTTTATATACCCATGTTCACACGCTTCACGAATCGTGAAAAAAGACGTAGACGGATACGTCGGTCACTACGGTCATTAGAATGAATCAAAGACGTATCCCGTGTGAATGCGCCCTTATTCGTCACAAAAAATTCACGATTCGTGTTTTTTGACGAATGAGAGCTTAAAAGACTGTACGTGATTTAAGACGTGTCCGTCATTTTACACGATTCGTGATGCGTGTGAACACGGGAATTTAAAAAGCATTGCCACCGTCAAAAAAAAAACGAATCATGAAAAAAGACGATTGCTCAAAAAACACGAATCGTCCTGGTGTGAATGGGCTCTAAATAAGGTAACCAAAGTCACACACCACAAGGTTTTGTTACTGTGACAACGAAGCGAAACTAGGCCGTAACCCAGTACGCAAAAGCTCATCTTACTCAAATTATAATCTTACTTGAAATTTGGCATAAAGGTAGTGTACAGTCTGGAAGCACATAATTTTTTTTTTAACTTATAAGCTAATTTTTATCCCGATATTCCCGCAAGATTAGAAAACCTTGTGAAACAGCTAGTAGAATATAATAAAAGGTAGGTAATCATTTTTAAGCTATTGCATAGCTTCTATCGCGGGCCTTGAGCGTGGGGACCGAATCCACAAATTCCGTAACGAAAAAAATTCTTTTTAGGTTTTCCATCTATAGATAAATACCAGAACTTTTAATGACTTTTTGAAATATCACGCTTGTCTCTTTAGTTTATTTTATTAATGCAGTATTTTTTTCCTTTGCTTTTTTTTTGACCGATAAAATCACCACGCTCAAAGTGTAACTTGAATTAATATCAAAGAAAAAAAAAGCAATGGAAAAAAATACTGCATTAATAAAATAAATAAATAATTATAATTGCATAAGTTGATAAAAAATGCTATGCAATAGTTTTACCGCGGCAGTCTCCGAGTGCCACACGTCTTTTTTTTTGTTCTACTGTACCTAATAAATAAATATCGTTACCAAACTAGCACAACCATCTTCTTCAAATAAAAAAAAAACCAGACAATCACACCAACTACATGGCCCCAAAGTAAGCATAGCTTGTGTAATGGGATGCCATGTAGCGAACTAGGGGGGAACCTAGAATATAAATACATATATACATAAACACCCAGACCCGGAATATTTTTTTTCTTGTTCCGGGCGGGAATCGAACCTGCAACCACTGGCGTCTGACGCAGATAGGTTAACCCATGGCCAAAGTGATCGATATAGTTTTACACAATGCAGATGACTTGACCTCAATTAGTATTAAACCCAGGTCAAGCCTGCCATACTGAGTGAGACAATAAGCATAGATCTGCGACCGTTTTTAATTTTAATTAATAATAATAATTGAGTAACAATGGATCGATACCAGTTTTTATTGAAGTTTTAGCTTGGCTCTCCACCCAGGACTACATCCACTTTGACTTGAAATTGAAATTAATATCAGATGCGTCACCAAAGGTACGCCCAAACTGAGTGAACACAGCTAATTCATTTTGTTATAGAATCCTAACCACAGAAGTAATCAGTAAGAATGTGATTTAAATCTCAATCTTTGCTCTTCACGTACACACATTCTCCTTATTTTATCGTGAAAAAATTAACTTGGAAAAGATACCTACATAATTCTACTTCTTTAAATATAGGTATTCTATCCAAAAAACTCACCAGTCAGCAAATCCCAGACCAACAATCTTGTATCAGCCAAGGCCGACACCACGCAGCAGTTACTGGAGCTAATGGCCAGCGCCACGGAGTCACACCCTGGCTTCCACTTCTTGAACAAAGTCCCGGAGACCAGGTCGTAGACTACGATGAAGTTTGGACTTGGCTCGTCCAACTCCCGCGCAACTACGCAGACGTAGGTACCTGAGGAAATTAGATTATTGATATAAAATTAGGTGGCCATAATTTATTAATGGGGTAACATATGTACATACATAATTTCACCTTATGGGGTAGACAGAACACTAGAGGCTATAAAAGCATCTGAAGTCACGTTTGACAAATTTTGAGGTATTATAATGATGGAGAGACCTCATGTCACTATTGCAGTAACAGGAGGTCAGGCTATCGCCCACAAAAGAAGCCAATGGGATAATTTATGTTTATTTTCAATTATTAGCACAAGATATCATAATCAAGTTCTTAATACAATTTACTTAAGCAATATCTATACTTATATTATAAATGCGAAATTCCGTCCGTCTGTCACGCTTTTACGACTAAACCACTGGACAGATTTGTATGAAGTTTGGAATAAAAATAATCGAAGACCCAGGGCCAAACATCGGTTATTTTCTTTCAAATATCAACCCCTTATGGGGATGGAAGTTTGTATGAGAAATTTACACACATTAACCGAATTTTTTAAATTTTGATTCAATTATTATATTATAGGATAAAATACGGGGTACCTACTGTTTTTTTATCTATACATGAAATCCTATGAGACGAGATATCACTATCAGTGAAAATATTGACTCGAAAATATTTCAACTGCATAGACCGCAACAACTTGAAACTACAAGGTCCACATTTTTTACCATACAAGTATTATATTAATCTTTCATATATAACTTCGACTTACCTTCATAAGTAATAGCAGATTTGGACGTTACGAAGTCGTGATGTGGTATCCTAAGGTCATACAATAATTTTCTAGACTCTAACGACCAAACTAGAAGTGGGAACGGCTTTTGAGTTTCATCGCCACAGACTAATATTCTGAAAAGAAAATATTTTGTTTTATAGGAACACATTTAAGTAAATTGAATTATACTTTAAATCAAAAGCTACTTTTTGTTTTTGTTATGGTGATATAATAAATGCAGTGAAAGATTACATAAATCGTTGTTGTAAAGAGAAAATTACCTGCCGTCACCAGACACCAATAAAGAATTTAGGAACCTGTCTTCACCAGCCTTAAAAGTAGTTACACAGTCACCTGTAACATAATGAATCAACTTTAAAAAATGTTTTCATTAAATAAAACAGTCAATAACGACAGTCGCTCGTGACCACAGGGTCTGCAAAGACACCGAAACGTCGAGTCAAAATTTAAAATGTAAATATACGCGATAAATCCGGTTAGAAAGTGTTTTATTTAATAGTATGAATCGCGGAAACTTAAGACAATATTATGTTTTCATTATTGATGGTAAATAAAAAAAAACTTAGACAACTCATTTTATAAATAATAAATAAATAAATATTCCTGACACTCACACAACATTATCTAGCCCAAATTAAGTTTCTTAAAGAACTTGTGTTATGGATACTAGATAACTGATATACTTAAGAAATATATAAACATACATATTGAATAAATACATATTTTTTATTAGAATAAACTTAAATAAACATATAAACATGCATGACTTGACGACTAATATCTGTGTTTATCTCACAAATATCCGCCGCCGCCGGGATTCGAACCCAGGACCTCTGGCATAGAAGGCAATGTATGTCACCGCTACACCAGCCGGTCGTCAAATTTTGAAGTAATAAAGTAAATAAGTAGGCATTTGAACCGCAAAATTAGTACCTACCTAACCCTACCGTTCATACTTGGTCAGTTTACGTCAAAAAGTTATTTTGTGATTTATTTTGATGTTACGATCATACATTACTACACTTATAATTTATTTACTTAAATAAAAATTCCATAAAAGTAAATACTTCTCTAGCTAAGCCCAGAAGATAGATAGGTTTACACAAACAGTGGTTGGTTGAAAACAACTAAGGTTATCTGGAAGAGATCGCTTCTTTAGCGATAAGACCACCTCTTGTACCTACCCTTAATTTGTTTTTCAGTGGATTGTCTTTATACTTGTAATCGTGCAATAAAGAATTAATTATTATTTTAAAGAATTAATAAACATTTAAAATATCAAATTAACTTTATTTATTTTATTTTTTTGTTTAAATTTCGCCAGACTCAACTCATGTTGTTCCTTTTATGAGTTTAAATAAACACATTTATTTCAGCATCTATCAAAATAGTATTTTACAAATATAATCATGTTGTTAATCATATTTGAATCGGTTATTTTTAAAATAACACTATTCACATATTCTTGTCAAAACCGTGTCATTTATGTGAAGTCTATGATTTATGTGTCTTCTGAAAACTTTAGGAAAATGGTTACTTTTCAAAAAAACCGATTCATTTATATTCTACGTTCCCCCCAAGTTCGCTACATGGTATCCTATACCACTAACTTTACATAGTTTGAGGTCATGTAGTTGGTATGATTGTCTGGGGATTTTGTTTTGAATTTTAAGTACATTAAAAGTGTTAGCTTACCAGTCTCAATATTCATCAAATTCACGTACATCCTATTCCTAGATAAAGCCACCAAGTGACTGGAGTCATGAAGTCCATAGAACGGCATCTTTTGGTTCATAACACCTTTGAGTGTCACTACGAATTTGCCCTGAAATTAATTGAGTAAAATAAACTTAGTTATGTAAACAATAAGGTAGGTAATAAAAGGAAGTCATTGTGGCAGAGTCGTTACTGTACATATCAAACGATATCGCAGGTAAAGCGCGCTCGGTGCGGCCGGTATAAGGATGGGTGACCGCCGATCATTTATTTCTCACGACGACTTCCGTGCTTCGGAGGATACGTTAACCAGTCGGTTCCGAGTGCTGTATACTTGTATGCAGTAGTCTTTATGGTTTTTCAGAAGCCATTTTGGCATCAACCAGCACTGGGCCAGCTTGGTGGATTATGGCCTACACCTCCTCGCCACCCCGGGGAGAGACTCATAGCCCTGCAGTGAGCTCATTACACGGAGTTGTGATGATGATGAATAGGTAGTTTGTCAAACTCAGGACACAAGTGTACACCAAAGAATAGCCCGCCATATCTGGCTAAGCGCTGTGTAAGGCAACTAATCCGAACGACCCCGTTTGGAGTTTGGTTTTCTCAGTTTTCAAGGCAGTCGCCAAATTTTACCGCTCTAAAAGTTCCGAAATAGTTTTAGGTTAACCCAGTTCCTTTCTAAACTCGCCCGTTTTCTTCATCGATCTCATCGTTGCTTACCTACCATCAGGTGTTTCGGTAAATCTCTGGAACTGGTGACCATTTTAACAGGACTTTTACTCGCAGATACTTAACTAATTTTACAAGTAACTTAGGCTACTTAGGCCCAAAACGGATCGAATCAGGTATTATTATTATCATTATTTACATATCTAGTAGTGTAAATGAATAAATGATGACGATCTCGGTGGAGCATTGGTCTAGACGCTACTACGCCACTCCGCGAGTTCGATTACCGCACGGAACAAGAAAAAGAAGGTTCCGGGTCTTCGGTCCTACCCTGTGCCCTGAGAAAGAAACCGACAAACGATTCGGGCAGTATCCAGCAAAACCGCTTCATGTTTTGTTTTTTTTTTTCATGTCATGATCAATTTGTACTGTATGTACCTATTTGTTTAGTTCGTATAATCCTGACTGAAAAAGAGTGCCAAGAGTTTTTTTCCGCCGGCTTTTTTTGTCTTTTGGTCTACTGTAATATCTTATTCAATAACTATCAACACCTTGTACAAAGTACAAAATTGTGACGTCATTAAGCGGCCATTCGATGGTCTTATGATGAATAAAAAAATTTCATTTTCATTTTTTCGTTTGTTGTAAGCGAACCGCCGACGGATCCCGACCTTTTAAGATGTTTAATCAGAATGTCTGTGGTCAAAACGTTTGCGGATATTATAACCGGTATAATTTCAGTGTTATTTTGGTCATCTCTAGTGCAATTTCCAAATAGCGTTGCTTTTCGGTCTCGGCCTCACCATATTGAATAGTTATAGTTCCACCAACAATACCTTAGACAATCTATTAATACGATATCAGGTTTATTCGCTTCCTATTATTATCATATGTACCTGATCTAGATCGTAGACTCGGAGCTCGCGCCTGCAAAGCACGACGCATCGGTGCTGGTCAATCGGGACCAAGTTTATTGGATGCGTCACTCCCACTAACTTTCTCACTAATTTACATCTGCAATAGATAGGTTACGATAGGTAAGTGATATTGGTTATTAAAGTTTTATGGGTGTCGTATGAATTGGTTCTGAAGCTAAGGATGGATAGAAACTAGGGATATTAGGGCTACGAGTAATAGACCGATTGTAATGTAATAATGTAACAAATGTGATATTGTAACAGGTAACTTAGAGCAATAGCTTTGAAGGAAGCATTTTAAGTAGATTAAAATGAATCAAAGTTTCATAGTCAATTTTTATTCTAAACGAGCTTTTTCCCGCAACTTATGGTGCGTACAGATTGCTAGTAATGTAACATTCTGCACACTTTGCGTATTTGGACGTGTAGTGCGCAGAATGTTCCATTACAAGTTCCATTACAGCAATCTGTACGCACTATTACGTACGCGCAAAAAATAAAAGTCTTGTTTTTCCCGAGCCCGTGGAAATTTCGGGAATTTCTTCCATAATAAAACCAGACATACATTGAAGAAACTTTATACCAAGTATCACATCCGTGTACTCCAGGAATAATAATTTTTCATACAAACTAAAAAACCATATATTTCCCGTTTCCATGAGAATTTCGAGAATTCCTTTCATAACACAACTTATTGAAGAACCTTTATGAGAAGTATCATATCTGTGCACTCAAGGAATAAGATTTTTCATACAAACTAAAAAGTCCAATAGTTCCCGTTCCCGTGGGAATTTTGGGAATTTCTTCTTTAGTGCTCCCCCACAACTTTTAAGAATCGTATGTTCCAAATTTCAGCTCTCTATACGGCTAGTAGTTTTGGCTGTGCATTGTCTGTCACTCAGTCAGTAACGGAAGAGTTTTATATATTAAGATAATACTGCGTATTGAGTAAAAATCTTGGATTTATTTTTTGAGGGTTCGGCTAGCTAGCGACTACCATTCACATAAAATCTGCCGCCAAATATAACCGCTCCGGCGGTGACATGTTCCGGCAATATTTTATGAAGAGCCAGTTCCTTCTAAAGACCGAGTGCTTTCATCTTCAACCTCATCTACACTTACTTTCAACTCAGCAAGTAATCAAGAGCCAAAAGTTCTCAGAGCAAATAAATCCACTCATCTGACCTTTAAAGAACAGCGCTTAAAGCTCTGGAGAACCGGAGGGCTTGGGCCACCTCTTGACTTTCTCCAACCTGCTGAACACCTAGGACCGGGATACGATCAACCCTACCCGACCTGGAAACCCTTTAACAAAAGTCGGTCGCTGACGGGACACTTTGAAAAAATGGGGTTATTCAGACATTACTACACCTAGGTACTTAACTGCTCATCATGCCCTGTCAGTTGAACTAATGACTAAAAATTTTACGACCACTTTGGCGATGGGGTAAACCTGTCTGCCTCAGACGCCAGTGGTTGCGGGTTCGATTCCCGCATTGAACAAGAAAAAGAAAAATGTTCCGTGTCTGGGTGTTTATCTATTTATGTATTTATATTCTAGGTTCCCCCCTAGTTCGCTGCATGGTATCCTATAACACAAGCTATGCTTACTTTGGGGCCATGTAGTTGGTGTGATTGTCTGGGAATTTTATTTATTATTTGTAAACTTGGCTACTAGAAATGTTATAGGAGCGGCCAGATTTTGGTCTAAAATTTAGGGAAAATTGAACGAGAAGAAGAAGTACTATCAAATGAGATGAAGGTTTAACGTGAGTTTTGTCACCATTAAGAAAGTTAAAACCTGCAAATAAATGGATTTCAAGAAAGTTAAAGAATTTACTTACTGCGTCACATCCCAAACACAGATTTCCTCTCTCTCCGTCGAAACAGTAGCCGCATATCTCCCCTTCTTATCAAACCTCACCACCAAGTCAAACATCTTGCTGTCAAAACAATCTGACACTGACGGCTCCCGCTTGTCACTTAACTCCACTAATTTGTACAAATCCTCATTCACAGGCAACAGCGTCGGAATCGGCGGCTCTTTTATCTCTTTCACCCACCCTTTTACTATCTCGCTCTTGAACTCACTTCCTTGTCTTTTCCACTTGTTTAACGTCGTTTGGAGTAAACCGTAGAATTGTCTATGGTCGTAATCTAGAGCGTAAGAATGAGTTTCGAACAAATCTTTTAATACCTCTATATGTTCTGGTAAAGGGTCTATGTGTACTAAATTTATATCTTCTAAGTAATGGCCAGTGTCTGTTGCGGCTAATTTATCGTAGATGTATGAAAGTTGCGTAAAATAAGGTTTATTTGCGAATATCTGAGGGTTTTCTTTTGTTAAATGATAGTGTTGGAACGGTAGTTCGTCTAGCTTTCTAGTGTTGTAGCTGAAAAAGACAACAAAATGTTAATAACTCCAAGTATCAGTTAATTCATAGTAATTTTAGATATAAAGTTTTTGGGAAATAACTTACTAATCTTCGGAGAATTTGTTTTCTTGGGATATTAACCGACCAACCATTTTTGGATCGTTCTCTTCAAACCAAACACCCTGAAAGACAAAAAAAAATATTTTTAAATATTTAGAAAATAATTGATAAAGAAATAAAACGATAAGAAGAGCACTTTCATCCTAAACCCCACTATCCAAAATGTATCTGTAATTTTTGATGTTAATAGAGCGTTTTGGTAGAGGTTATAGGTGTTATTATACCACTAATTTCGATAAGGAAATGTGTACATGGCTCAAGTGGCTTCCGAAAAGCTGGAAATCATCTCAAAGATCCGGTGGTTTTTCGGCTCTGGACGGTTGCTTAATTTATACAGTCCAAGTTTGATTTAACATGAAGTACTGCAATCATTATTAGGATGCTTCTGCCAAGTAAAACCTAGAAACGCTAGACTAATAAACTAATTGTCAAAGTCTGAATTATCATGATAATAACAGTTTAAATACTCCTTAATCCCTCAGTTGGCTATTTATGTATCAAAATCCGAAGTAATCTGTAAAGTTTAAACTACAGTCTTACCTCAAAATAATCCACAAGTTTCTGTCTAATCTCCTCCTCAGTACTCTGCAGGTACCGTTCCCTGGCGGCCGTGGCGAGGGCCGCGTCCCGCCAGCGAGCGGCCCCGCGCGAGTCCCAGCGCAGCCACGGGGATAGCAGCGCGGCGAGCTGCGGCCAGAATAGGGAGGCTGGTGCCCAGGGTACTGGGGAATAGATAAATAAATAACACTCACACAACATTATCTAGCCCAAATTAAGTTTCTTAAAGAACTTGTGTAATGGATACTACATAACTGATATACTTAAGAAATATATAAACATACATATTGAATAAATGCATATTTTTTACTAGAATAAACTTAAATAAACATATTAACATCCATGACTTGACGGCTAATATCTGTGTTCATCAGACAAATATCCGCCGCCGCCGTCGAACCCAGGACCTCTGGCATAGAAGGCAATGTACAATGTACCACTCTACAAGCCGGTCGTCTATGTAACATTTGTAGTGTGTGACGCACCTCCTCAATAAGTATTAGTTTAGTATTGTCTTAAGTTTTCACGATTCATAATTTAAATAAAACTACTTTTTAACCGGATTAATCGCGTATAATTTATATTTTACATTTTAACTTGACGTTTCGGTGTCTTTGCAGACCCCGTGGTATCTTTGCAGACCAGTCGCTCGTGACCACGGGGTCTGCAAAGACACCGAAACGTCGAGTTAAAATGTAAAATATAAATTATACGCGATTAATCCGGTTAAAAAGTAGTTTTATTTAAGTATTAGTTTATTTATCTCAATATACTGCCAACTATCGACCTGAACACTTGTGTTTTACACAGCTCCCGGTCGTCCATCTCACACATCCATTGCACATTGACACCATATTATCTAGCCCAAATTAAGTTAAACATACTGTGCTATGGATACTAAGTACGAATTAATAAACTTACGAAATATAAGTATATTAGAATATTAAACTTATTAAACATATAAACATGCATGATGCTTTGACGACCACTTTGGCGATGGGGGTAAACCTATCTGCCTCAGACAACAGTGGTTGCGGGTTCGATCCCCGCAGGGAACAAGAAAAAAAATGTTCCGTGTCTGGGTGTTTATCTATTTATGTATTTATATTCTAGGTTCCCCCCTAGTTCGCTACATGGTATCCCATAACACAAGCTATGCTTACTTTTGAGCCGTGTAGTTGGTGTGATTGTCTGGGGATTTTATTATATTTATTTATTTAAGTATATTCAATCAACAAAATCAGCCCCAATGAGATTCGAACTCATAACCTCGGACATAGAAGGTAATGTTTGCTCCACTCCACCATCCAGTAGATAAAGTCGAATTAATATAAAGTTGCATTATGAACAGAGCTTATGATAATACCTTAATACTATAACATTTAAATTAAGGAACATGGAAACAATAGGCTTCAACTCAGCATTAGCTTGCAAAAGTATTTTTAATACAGTTGCTCAAAAAGTGGCGTATTGCAGGGACGTTTAGCGTTCGGGATGTGGGCTATTACACACTTGTGCTTTTTCTTTACCTTTTCCGCACTCGTGCGTTCACTTTCCCAAATGTCAAAATAATGTCCATTAAAAAGAAAAAATCAACCACGAAGTTTTTACTAAAAAAAATTCATAGAAGTTTTTACGATTCATGCAAATATTTCTGAAAAGAAGCTACTAATTTGTTTCAATATCAGGTAAAATGATTTGATGCAATGAGTTAGGTTAGGTTTCATTTCATTTTATCTCATTAAATTCATTTTCATTTCATGTCAATGCAAAAAATCTAGTAAAGACTTGGCTGTATGGGCATAGTTCCCTTTGCCTACCCAGAATGGGTAAACAAAACAAAAAAATCTCTGTTTATAATCTTTCACGGCTGGCGCCATTTTTTATATTTTATAAAATTGCTTAATTTTTTCGCAACTGTATTAAAAATAGTCGTTCAGTACACGTGCGGAACCGTCATTGCAACTTGTTCCGACTGTCAACCCTCGCCTTCGGCTGCGCCTCGGCTCGTGTAGACATTTGTCGGAACTCTTTGCAATGACAGGCTTTCCGCACTCGTAATGAAATATACTATTCAAGGCTTCACGATCAGATTACAGTAAAGTAGATATACATTTATTTAATTACTATCAAGCAATCATACTTAAATATAGTGAATTGGCTAAATTAAGCTTGCTGAAAAATTGAGAATAGAGAGATTTTACGACTAGGTCACAAGTAAGGTAAATGGGCTAACGCTTTATTGAACTGCTATACATTTCCTATTCATTGCAGTTTACTAAAAACAATAAATTGATTTCACTAAATTCTTAAGGCTATTCTTTTACTGATGTAAAGCAATTAGGACATAATCTCCATTTCTGTAGGAACCTTTTTTATCACTGCACGTTATGAACTCACTTAACTAAATAAACCAAGCAATAAATCTGAGAAATTCTGAAAGAATTAGAGATCTACAAAATTATTCAAACTGAAATCAACTCATGCGCAATATCAAAACGAATATATGCACCTATAGGTTAGTAGGTTAGTACATGTTATATGTTTTTTTATATTGGACCACTATAACCATTTCTGTTCAAATGCGGTAAATCTATCTGCCTTAGACGCCAGTGGTTGCGGGTTCGATTCCTGCCCGGAACAAGAAAACGAGTGTTCCGGGTCTGGATTCTAGGTTCCCCCCTTGTTCGCTACATGGTAAGTCATAACATAACACAAGCTTTGCTTAATTTGAGGCCATGTAGTTAGTGTGACTGTCTGGAAATATTATTATTTTATTTGCAAAATTTTACTTAAACCAACTAGATGGTTGGGAGTTTCGTCGTTAACGATAGTAGTGCTGCAGGGGATAGTTGCGGGTTGTCAAACTACCTTTATCCCAGTAGATGTTTATTGAATATTATAATGTTTAATAGTCGTTGCACTGTTTTTGGTTGTCATGAACGGATGATGAGGCTCAGTGGCCCTTTTATGACGACTGAGTTGGTAAGTTATGTACATCGATAAAATTAATTTAGAAGTTTTTTTTATGTATATTCTAAGGATAGGACGTTTGTCTTCCATGCCACGTGATGGAAAGTGCGCATGAAGACTATGGTGTTACACGTCCATCCAAGAGAAACCTATTCACTCGACACTTAAAAGTTCCAGGACTATAGTGGTCAGGGAAAACAGACGTAGATAAGATAAAGTGTAGATAAGCACGAACTAGGAAATGTGCCTGTAATCATAAATCTACATGTACGTGCAGGTTTGGCACGAACAGATATTTATTTTAAATTAAAAAACTCACAATAAGTTTCCTCGCTTCTAAAGATCTCTTCATGCGCCAACAAATCCAAGATCTCCGTATCATCCAACCCCCTTCTAGACGCCGAAAGCAACGCCAGACACGTCCTGACTTTCTCCACCCCCAGGGCATTTTCGGTCGTGGCCAGGATCTGGTTCAGTTGACCTTCCAAGTCTTCTCCGATGACCAGTTCTGGTGCTGTTTCCGGTTCCGTTTGTTCGGAGAATGTTTCTACTGATAGAGAGATTTGCCAGCCTAGGATCTGTGAGAGATAGAAAGTGTGAGTTTAAAATGGTTTAAATATGCAAGATTATCAATATGCTTGTAAAATATGCTTGGTGGTAGGATCCTTCTTCCGGGTCCTCCTGGCTAGCGACCACCCTTCATATAAAGTCTGCCGCCAAATGTTACCGCTCCGGCGGTAATGTGTTCCGGCAATATTTTGTGGAGAGCCAGTTCCTTCCTAAACCCGTGTGCTTTCATCTTCGACCTCATCTTCACTTACCATTAGGTGAGATTGAGGTCAAAAGCGGGTTTAGTCACATATAAAAAAAAAAAGAAAATTAGATAAGATCTTTTAAAGTGATGTAGGGTAGGTCATTTGCTATGATTTGAGTTCAAATTGTGTCATTAGAAAGTGTACCAATTTAAAAATATTAGGGTGTGTACTTTCTTATCACAAAATACATCTTAAAATCACAATCTAACACCCTTAAATTTTCTTTTCAGTTTTGGATAGGTGTTTATTTTTTAAGTAGTAACTAACAATAAAATTGTTTCATTGTGATTCCAAACAGATGCTATGGGACGTTTTATAAAATAAACATGTTTTTTGTTGCAAAAACAGCTTTTTATCCAAAAAAGAGCCGATGAGTTTTGCGTGCACTTCTGCTTTTCGTGTCAATTTTCCCTAAATTTTTGACCTAAATCTGGCTACCCAGAGCATTAGCGGTAGCCAGGTTTAGGTCATTTTGTGTGCAACTGTCAGGCAGTATCAAGATCGAAAATCTGCATTTTTTAATACTCCAAATAAATTATGCAAGTGTTACATCAGATGGTTTTATAACCTCTGGTGCTCTGCCTACCCCATAAGGGATACAGACTTGAAGTTATGTATGTATAATATTAATATAATAATATAAATAAATATTTCTGACACACACACAACATTATCTAGCCCAAATTAAGTTTTTTAAAGAACTTGTGTTATGGATACTAGATAACTGATATACTTAAGAAATATATACACATACATATTAAATAAATAAATATCTTTTATTAGAATGAACTTAAATAAACATCCATGACTTGACGGCTAATATCTGTGTTCATCACAAAAATATCCGTCGCCGCCGGGATTCGAACCCAGGACCTCCGGCATAGAAAGCAATGTATGTTACCGCTACGCCTGCCGGTCGTCATAATGTATGTACCTTATGCTGCAACGGCGCCGTACAACTAGCAGCGGCTTGCCTCGCTGCGGGCGGGGGAGACGGCGGCGCCGCTCGCGCACACGCCCAAGCGCACGCCGCGTGCACGCCGCGTGCTTCGTCCGCGCTCATCGCGGCCGCTCGGACCACGCGCGGACCCGAGTCCGAAGAGATGATCGCCATTATGGCTGAGCTTGAGGGCTCGTCTTTTTCTGTAAGAGAGAAATGTTAGTTATAACGAGTATTTTATTTAATGGTCATTAAAATTTTCAGAAGTTTGTTCTTAATGTCACTAAATTACTTTTTTCTTTTTCTGATATATTAATCCTTATTTTTTTATGTTTAATCTTCGTATCAATTTGCGTCTAGATTAGTTAATTGATAGAATATAAATGGACCGCATTTATATTTAAGACAAACGTCCTATCCTTAAAATATAAAAAAAAGGTAACGTTATTAACGGTAAGCAAAAATTCATTCGGGTTAGGTTAGTAATTAGAAGACGTGCAAGCCAATCGAGTGAACTCCTCTGCTATGCGCGAAAACAGACTCAAACTTTGCTTTAAAAGCTTTAGTTACGAACATTCGTAAACATACGAGTCGATAAAGTTCTGTGCTCGCACCGCTGGAGTCTTGAGCAGATTAAAATATCGATCTATTTAGTTTTTTTTTATGTTTTCTTTGCTTCTACTCATGAGGATCTTTTATGTAGAAACAAAAACGTTGCAGATTTAAAATTATAATCCTCTAGCGGTAGAGCAGTTAACCTTCATTTGCAGTAACAATCATCAGTAGCTTGGCTTGCCACGGCAGGCGCAAGGGCAGCCGGCGCGCTTCAAAATCTCCCCGAGAGCCTTCCCAATAATAATAAGATGAAATAATACTCTAGGAAAGTCAATTCAGAAAGTCACATGCACGCTTAAACCTACACACATCGCCATATGATTTTTTACGGTGATTTTTCTTGAAAATGTCCCCAAAAATTCCCGAAACAAATCATCAATAATTGCAAGCTATCCCTTAATCAAAAATAGCATTGTTGATAAATTGATTGGTCTTGGACCTTATTTCAAACACACAAGGTTAAAAATTTGGTGGGATCTGTATTTCCTCTGTCCGATTTAGGGCAATCCCTAGGCAAGTCAATTCGGAAAATCTCTTGCGCGCTTCACAATACAGCCAGAGCCACCTGTTTCAAAAAATTAAAAAAATCCCCAGATATCTCCGATAATATTCCAAATAGTCCATAAAAAATCCAAAAAATTCCCCTAAAAATTAGCCTACCTACCTTCAGTAACAGTCAGCAGCAGTTTCGCTTGCCGCGGCAGTCGCGAGGGTAACCAGCGCGCGGACCGCAAGGCATCCGCTCCCAAAATCACCAGCAGCACCGGCCGGGACAGAGCCACGGCGGCTAGCAGGCGGGTTAGTAGCGCTGAGAGGGAGACTACGTCCTAGAAGTAAAAGGTTGATAGATTGAAATTAAAAAAAAGCAAAAGGTAAAGTTTTATTCATCATAGGATCTTAGGTATTTTTTCCTAGTAAAATCGATAAATCGATCGACGTCGACTAATCCATTTTTTTTTTGTTTTTTATAAAATATGGATGAGACGTTTGTCTTCCATGACACCTGATGTTAAGTGAACATGAAGACTAAGGTGGTACACGTCCATCCACGAGAAACCTATTCACTCGACGCTTAAAAGTACTAGGACTGTACTGGGCAGGGAAAATAGACGCAGGCAGTTCATTCCAAACCTTGGCGACCCGTATCAAAAAGGAACTGTCAAATCGCTTAGTTCGACTTTTCGGAATATCAACCACATACGGATGGAAGTTCTGTCTGCGTCTAGTAGTCCGATGGGAAAAGGGTGAGGGTTCAATTTGCTCAAACAGAGCACTCGCGCACTCACCAAAATGTATCCTGTAGTACACGGTTAAACAAGCAACCTTACGACGATGCTCTAGGGTCTGCAGTTTTTTGGTTGTAAGGTCGACATTGTTGATTAGATTCTACCATCGATCGACGATCGACCCATTGGTGTGGTAGCACCCTAACAGATTACCTAATGACGTCAACATATACTTCGACTTTAACTAGCTGTTCATAGTTATTGAATAAGATATTACAGTAGACCAAGAGACAAAAAAAGCCGGCGGAAAAAAATCTCGGCACTATTTTTCAGTTAGAAGTTATACGAATTATCTAATACAAATTGGTACAGTACACATTGACCATGACATGAAAACAAACAAACACATGACAGCTAACTAAGAACTTAATTTGACAATTAGAAACTGTAAACTGCTTAGAACTTCAAAGAGGGTGTGACCAACGATGATTCTAATTTAAGACAAGTTCTTAATAATTATTTGAGTGAAACCTCTCAACAAGCATTATTTTTCACGTATGCATAAAAAAAATGAGACAATTTCATGTAATTTCATATCACCTCAATAGGTATTGTCTTAAGTTTTCGCGATTCATACTATTAAATAAAACACTTTTTAACCGGATTTATCGCGTATATTTACATATTTACGAGCGACTGACGCTCGTGACCACGGGGTCAGCAAAGACACCGAAACGTCGAGTTAAAATTTATACTTAACCTATACACGATAAATCCGGTTAAAAAGTGTTTTATTTAATCATATCACCTTGTTTACGTAAAAACATAATAAACTTTTATGCAGCAATAGTAGATAATTCTACAATATTTGATCCTTAAAAAATATTAGTATAATCATCTTTCAGCCCGGAGACGTCCACTGCTGGACATAGGCCTGGACATCGGTCCCGCGCCGCCCTCATCCAGCGCTTACTTACAGGCGATTTTGACCAGATCATCGGTCCACGTTACATTATATCTACGTAACTTACAGGTAATAAAAATTAGTATAATATTTATAAATACGTCATTTATAATTAAAAACTAGGCTAAAATGAAGGTTGCTTACATTCTTTCCTTTATAAACGCTTCCGTACTGAATGACATGGAGCTGGTCCACGATTGACTTGAGTAGTTGATGAGAGCTGCTTGACTGAGCTGTAAGCCCCACAAACCTGCAAACCCGGGAAGAAATAGGTACACTTAATAATGACTCAAGTTCAATCCCACTATTTTACGATTCATTATGTAAAATAAGGCACTTATGTAAACGGATTTCTTCTTGTTCGCCCGGAAGACGTCCACTTCTGGACATAAGCAGCCCCAAGATTCTCTGTATTGCTCGGTCAGTTGCTACTCTAAGGGCGTGGACACATGTCACCGGACGGCGCCGTTTGCCGTGCAACGGTACAGCACCGCCACCGGCGAAATTCACGGTACGGCGCCGTGCGGCGCATTTCGCGGGTTAAAAATCAAAATCAAAGTTCTTTACTGACAATACTAATACAATGAGCGATGCGACCTGCGTAGCACGCCGTGGACAGCGCTATGGCACGGCACGGGGCGTCGTGCCGTGCCTTCCGCCGGCGGCGGCGCTGCGTACCGTTACACGGCAAACGGCGCCGCGCCTTAGACATGGCCCATACCGCTGCCTTATCACATAAATATAAGCGATCAGCTATAATGGCGCAGTCATTACGCCATGGACGCGCGATCCATTGCTTTACATCGTATTATGTAAGCACTTGTTCGTTGATCGCAGAATGCATTTATTGTTACGATACTAGCGCCAAAAACAATTTGGTACCTAAAAAAGAAACTAATAAAATGTGAAACAGACGTTTGCTTTTAAAATTTCGCAGAAACGTACACGAAAAGTATGAAAGTCACAGGGATTATATCATAGATCTCTATCATCTCACTGGATTATATGCACGTTTAGTACATCGATTTTACGATAGAGGCAGCACAGTTGTCGGATTGCTATGGCTTTGTTTTTGCTGTAACGTAATACGAATTACTTAGTTCTTTTTAAGCAAATCCTGCGCAATTCATGCCATCGCTTTGCTCTTGCAAGTTACGTGATAAGGCAGCTGATTTATCGAGTTAAAATGTAAAATTATATATATATATATATATATATATATATATATGTATTTTTACATTTTAAATTTTAACTCGACGTTTTGGTGGATTATCAGTTACCATGATCACAAGTCCGAGAAATCCAGTCAAAAGTATATTTTGAAAAGCATAAGTCACTTGGATATGTTGCCTTGACGGAACGCCCAACAAGACCACTATCTAACACAGATATGTATATCAGAAAGTCTGTCTAATTAGTCTGACTAATGCTCGTGTTATGAAAACTTTCTTGATCATGACTGCATGGGCATGGATTCGCTGTTATTGTTATTGTGTATTTTTAAAAGATGATTGCTGTTGAGTTTCTTGCCACTTCTTCTCAACAGATCGACTTTCCGAAGTGGTGGTAGATTCAGTTCAATTTGTAAATTGTGACTTATTTCAAATGTATTTACTTACGAAATAAAGATTCTTTTGACTTTGACTTTGTTAATTCTCCACACAGTCCTGTCAAAAAAATCTATAAGTAAGTAATAAAAGAGTTCATATCTGAGTCAGATTTTAACTCGAGCACTCGAGCGAAAGTAATTCATGGGTCAATTTCCTGTACATTTTATAAAGAATAGGGACGTTGACTCCCATCGCACTGTGTGCCAATAAAAGCTGCAAGTACTTTACGATAAGTTTTTTCATCCACATTAAATTTATCTATAAATATCTAATACTAGCTGTTGCGCGCGGTTTTACCCGAGCAATTTCGATTCCCGCGGGATTTTCGGGATAAAAAGTAGCCTATACGGATTCGGAAGAATCTCTCTAAGTAATGGTAAAAGAAATTTTGAAATCGGTCCAGTAGTTTTTGAGCCTATTCAATACAAAAATACAAAGGTTTCCTCTTTATAATATTAGTATAGACATAAATTTGAAAATGTCTCTGTCTGTCTGGTACGTTTTCACGCCGAAATCGCTTAAACGATTTTTATGTTTTTGGTGCATGATGTACTTACAGAACTTATCTTGAGAAAGGATTAGGCTCACTTTATTTTCTAAAAATCAACCAGTACGAAGGTGAAATAGGGAATCAAATGTTTGTATGGAGAAATTTTAACTCTGTCTGACAATCTATCTAAATTTAGTATAGAGCAAGCTGGAAATTCAAGAAAGGACTATCTTCTATTTATGTATATTAATTGTGATTTTAGTATGTTTACACCGGGAAGTCCTTATATAATTAATAATTTTACTGTTTTTTTAATGATTTAATTAATAATTAAATTTGACATTCACATAATGTTTAACTCCTATTGACATTACTTATAAAATTTATTAATAGTCTACTGTTTTTATTGTAATTACCTACCTATTGTGTTGAATTTTATGTGCCTACTTTAATTTAATATTAATGTTTGTGATGTAAAATATGGCTCTGGCTGAAATAAATGATGTGATTGATTGATTGATATTCACGCGGGCGAATTTGCGGGCAACAGCTAGTTTATATATGTAAGACTTACCGTATAACTAGCGCTAAGTCTGGCTGCCACGTGTGCGCAAGAGTGGCGGCGCGAGCTAACAGCGTCGCTTTACCGCACCCCGCACCGCCCAGTAGCACCAGCGGCACCGAACTGTCACCCGTTATATACCTACAGGGATATACACAGGGTTAAAGTTAAGACTGAACATCGTTTCAGCGGTGCGAGCACAGAACTTTGTTGATTCCTATTTTTACGAATGTTCGTATAGTAGGGAGTCGGTTCCAAGTTTTTAGTAATATTGTATTTTTTTATTTTACAGTTATATCAACATGTTTACAACATTCAAAATGAACAAGGAACACATTTGTTTAAGCTGGCCGTGCGGCAATGGATAGATTTCAATTATTACACACAAACCGTCTCCATACTATGCGAACATTCGTAACAATACGAGTCGATAAAGTTCTGTAATCGCACTGCGTGGCAGAAAACTTATTTTATAATGCATAAATAAATACTTCTGTCATTCACATAACATTGTGTAGGTAGCCCAAAGTAAGTTTCTTAAAAAACGTATGTTGTGCATACTAGATAACGTATATATTAGACTTAAGAAATATATAAATATACATATTTGATACATTCATATTTTATTACAAAATAAACTAAATATTTATTTGAATGGCTTGACAGCTAATATCCATTTTCTTCATACATATATCCACCGCCACCGGGATTTGAACCCAGGTCCTGTGACATACATAGAAGTGTATGTGACCACTACACCAGCCGTACAAAAAAAATAAATATTATAATAACTGTATGGCTTATTTCAAGAAATTCCAACGAAATCATAAGTTACGGGGGTGTTACCAGAGCTACTAGAACTTAATAAATGTCAAAAGTCGCTGGGTCATATCCGCGTCGAAGGACCTTGCATAAATTATGGTTATTCAAGTAATGGACTATATTTCACGTAGAAGTAATTAAATTTTCCTTTTTCCAAATAAATCTTCAATGTCCTTCCAATAATAATATCAAGAAAAAGATGTAATAGGTATGTATAATATCAAGAAAAATAAAATCAGATATAATAAATGCCGTCGCGTTTGAGACTACTGGTTTATTCAAAGCCGGAATATTAACGATTTAATTTACTACAAAATTACTGAACAAAATTTTATTTGTCATATAGATAAATAACAAATAAATAAGTCGAAGGAATAAGTACAATTTTACGAATTTGTCCTATTTTTGTAATTAGGTACTGCGATAGATATCACAGTTGAAACAATCATATTTAAAGTAATAGGTAAGTACAGTGTGTTAATTAAGTTAAGATATAAAAATTATATTGCGTACAGCATGGCTTCTATGTAACTGGGTACTGTCCGTATAACTAACAATAAATAAATAAATAAATATGCTGGACTGGGAGCGAAAGAAAAACATAGAATGTGCCCGCTGCTTCTTTTTCCGGGCATACTGTAAAAGTCAGTTAAGGGACCGAGGTGTTATGGGAGGCTTTTTGTGGGCGATAGGCTGACCCCCTGTCACTGCAATAGTTTCTCTCCACTATTATAATGCCTCCAAATTTGTAAAACGTGACATCAGATGGTTTTATTACCTCTGGTGTTCTGCCTACCCCATACGGGATACCGGCATGAAGTTATGTATGAATAAAAATGATAGTTACGTTTTAATTTCATTGAGCGTGATCTCTCTGTTGGTCGTGCATTGCGAAGACTTCTGACAAAATGAGAGATGTTCATTTATCTCATCGAACAATCTGGAAAAGAGAGAACAATTGTTATTAATGATAATAATAAATAATAATAATAGAAAACTCTTTAACACTTTAGAAAAGTTTTATTCATCACATTTATTCAGTTATTTAAGAATAATTGAGCATTATAAATGCAAAAACTTAAAAACATTATAAAACATTGCAATGCTTCACTTTAACTGAGATTCACAATTTCTGAAAAGAAATTGGTCTCGGGTGGTCTTAGCTGCAAAGGTATACCATTAGATGGAGCTACGTTAGCAATATAACGTAAAAACAAAAATGTGGTAAGTAATTTCGAGGCGTACCGCCAGGCCCCGGTAGCTAAGTGGAAGAGCACTGGACCGGCAAACGAGAGGTCTCAGGTTCGAGTCCTGGTCGGTTAATTTTTATTCATCACATTTTTTCAGTTATTTAAGATTTTTTTTTTAATTTTTTTTAATAGTAAAATCCTAATAAAATCAAGTTATATAAGAATAATTGAGCATTATAAATGCAAAAACTTAAAAACACTTTAAAAAATACTCAATAATCATTATGATAACCTCAGAATGTCTAGTCATACAGGGTGAACTTAGAATGAGATTACAAACGAAATTGGATTTAAGTAGGACCAACTTGAGTAATAAATAACTGTGGATCTTTTTGAAACTTATTTCTCGGAATAAACATTAGTTTCGCTTTTCGTTTGGATTATGTTACGCTTGGTGCGGCGGCGGTCGTATATGACGGCATCGTCTAAGTATATAGTGTTAAGGGAAGGTAAACCAGGGGTGTCACTCTTGTACTACAATTTGACAGCTAAGGTACATCAAATGCAATTGACAGCTAAGGTATATTGGTGTATAGTCCATTGAAATGTTACATTTGGGGTTGCGTTTTTCAGAGGACGCAATTTTATTTTTTTGATGTGTAGGAGGTGTCAGTGTAAAGCTAAAACCAAGTTTGTGGGGTCGCCACACATTGACTTAATATTACTTAATATTAATATTGAATTAATGAAAAAATGTTGCTTATAAAAGTTGTTTCTCAAAAAACGATCTACAAAAATGGTCTGATGTATTTTTTTCGTAAAATGATAAAAAAATAGTTATATCAAAAAATATAAATTATTTTCTCGAATTTCTAAACATTTTCGCTTATAACTTTTTTATTTATAGTTCTACGACAAAAAGTTACTCGACCAAAGTTGTAGAGGATTTAATTTGCAACAAAAATTTTTAATACATTTTTTTATCAGATAAATAGCTTAAGAGATACATCGTAAAAACCATTTCAACCCCTATTTTCAAGATGGCGACTGTAGGACAAGGGTGGCGACCCCACAAAATTGGTTTTAGCTTTACACAGACCCCTCCTACACATCAAAAAAAAAATTGCGTCCTCTGAAAAACGCAAGGTTAGGCCTAAAAAAATGTAACATTTCAATGGACTAGTAGCAATTGTTGTAATTTTACTACGATAGATGTCCATAGTTGTAATCCACCAATCAAACAAAAGGTCTGACTTGTGACAGGTACGTCACAAAATGGCTGCTCCTCCTTGCGTGTGCATGTGTTGATGTATCATTATGTTATCTCTGTGTTACCTGGTGGTGTTTTCTGGAGATTTATGCGTGGCGAGTTGAGCTGAGGTCCTGGGTTCGAATCCCAGTATTGGCGAGGTCATGTGGTGTTTATAATATTAGAAAATATATATAATACCAGCCACGTATTAAATAGAGGTGGCAGCACAAGATCGTAACAAAATGGCGGCGCGTCAATGGGGTGACAAGTTGAAGCGTCGAGTTGGCTCTCTATTCTTTGGTATATTTATCTTCCTCTAAGAGGTAGATCCTGAAGAGGCCCTAGCATCAAGCGGTCTGATTAGTCGTCTTTTACGACACCCTTAGCCAAGGGCGGTACAGAAGCATCTTGTTGCATATATCTGTAATAAACAAGTCACACAAATCACACTTCCCGTTTGCATTCGCTCCCGAACGGTCGTGTTTGCGGCCGCTCCCGAGTGTTCGTATTGCGCTGCCCTTGTTCCCTCCCCCGCACTCGTGCGGGTAAGGTCCCAAGTTAAGCTCTTTCGGAAAGTTTTCTCTTGTGGAGGCTGTGTGGTGTCGGGGCTAATTCATCTGCCCTCTTCAGGGCGGACCCAACTGCTGCCGGCCGAAGCATCGCTGGTCAGGTGGATACGTAACCGTGACAACTAAGCCTGATCGTCCGCCGTTCACCGGCAATAGGTCCGTACTAGGTCGTTTTCTTTTCAGCGCAGTCTGTCTTCAAGAGACTTCTTCTTTCAGCCCAGCATTATGCCTCGTCACACTGAGTGTACCGGGCATCAATGCGAAATCAATCGCCGTCGTATTCATGAGCTCCAAGAGGAAAAGAAAAGCCTCAACAAAGAAGCTCATTTCTATTATCGTGATAACATGAAAAACATAAAAGACTATCAGGCCCAGATCAACACCCTGAATGTGAAATTATCCCGCTCGTCCTCTGAACTCAGTCAGTTGTCTTCAGATTTCAGCCAGTTGTCCAGCGATAAACAATCACTGGAAGCTCAATATGCAGCCGAGAAGGAAGCCCTTTCGCGCTCAGATCGAGTCCTTGCGAGAGCAATCGTCCGCTCGTCCTCAGGTCGCCTCTTTTTCACAGGGGTTCCAAATTGATTCTCCGGCGTCTCCAGATCCCTCTGAGTACGTCGATCCTCTTTCAGATTTTATGTCGGTAGACTCCACCGCATGCAAACGGAAAACTACCCCGCCGGGTAGTGATTCCGACTCCGCTCCTTTAGTTCCAGAATCTCCTGCTCCGTTCACCGAGGTTCGCAAAAAGTCCAAGTCTAAGAAGAAGAAGCATGATGCTTCTTCGACTTTATCTCCATCCGTTTCAGCTGCTCCAGCCGCTGCTCCTGCTCCGCAAAATGTCGCACCGGCGTCTGCTCCTGCGTCTTTTGTTTCAGCGATCCCGGCGTCACAGCCTGCGTCGCATACAGATTCGGCTCCGCCGAAAGTCAAGTCTCCGCCCCCCGTCTTTCTACGGGACAAGAGCCGCTGGACCGAGGTCTCAGCTCTCTGCGGTAGACACAATCCCAAGATCCAGTATAGTAAGGCATCCAATGTGGGTGACTCTATTAAGGTCGTTGTCAATTCCATTCCCGATTTCAGGAATCTTACTCGGCTTCTTGCTGATCAAGAGCTCGAGTACCACACTTACGCCCTCCCTGAGGAGCGTAAGATTCGTGCCGTCCTTAGGAACGTGCCGTTCGAGCTCTCGAACGAGCAAATCCAAGAGGACTTGTCTTCTCAAGGCTTCCCCGTCGAATCTGTGCACAAAATGCACAGCCGCCGAGGCAAGCAGTTCCCACTTGCGTTAGTAATCCTAGCGAAGAGCCCGCAAGGGCAGTCCATTTTCAGAGGCAAGCCCACCGTGTGCGGTCTCTCCAACATCCGCGTCGAAGTTCCACACAAGCGTGGTTTCCCAGGTCAGTGCCACCGCTGCCAACTGTATGGTCATGCGGCGGCAAATTGTTTTGCTTCCCCTAGGTGCGTCAAGTGCCTAGACCCGCATGGGACTAAAGAGTGCTCTCGCACTCCCGAATCGCCCACCGCTCCGTCCTGCGTCTTGTGCGGCCAGTCAGGCCACACAGCAAACTTTCGCGGCTGCCCCAAGGCACCGCGTGCTGCCAGGGCTACCGTGAAGCCCATCGAGAACTGGAGAGAGCGACCGCAGCCTAGCTCGGACGCTCCTCCACTCAGTTCAAAGGGCCCTAAGGCCTTTACTTCTATCGTTCCAGGTCAGCGCAGCCGGGTCGCGACTCAATCGCAACCGGCTGCCAAACCGACTTCCCAGTGCCAGAACGCAAAAGGTTCTCAAGACCGCATGGCGTTCTGGATCCAGCTCGCTCCCATCGACGAGATCCTGGCTTTCGGCGCCGCTCTCGACGCCAGCCCAGAGGGTTTCAACGGTGCTCTTCCGGTCCTAACCAAGTTCGCTCCCCTTATTAGGAAACTCCAGCAAGCTCAACGTTTCTAAACGTAGTCCTTCTTTCCAGCATTCCTATCTCAGAGTGAGTCTGATCACTCTAGATAATCTCTTAGTTTCAGCTTTGTCATTTCTGCTAGTCTTAGCTTCTGAATTTCTCGCTTTCAGTTCCTTTTGGTGGCAGCCGTCCGGATGCCGCTCACTGCGCAGCCTCTCTCTCCAATTGGCTGTCGCTCCGATAAATGATCAAGAACCTGAATCAAGGTAGGTCGTAAAGGGGGATGTTTAGTGGGTATGCTCGGCTTCACTGAGTGAGTCTCCACACTGTCTGGGCATTCTATTTTCCGTTAGCCACTGGGGTTAACAGCTTATAGAATGCCCATTCGTCCGTAATAGGATTCATCCTCCTCCCGCTAAAGCTTGCTTTACTGGTTAAAGCTTGTTTTAGGGGGTGCCAAAACTTTCTGTGGCGGAAAAACAAAAAAAAAAATCACACAAATCTATCAAGTATATCATAATCTATTATCAACTTACCCAGCAGGAATGCCATTATACCCGCTCGGGGTCTCGCCATCCGCCATAAGACTGTCTAACACAGCATCGAGGCGTTCAGCGAGCGCTGAGCTAATGGTCGCCGTGTAATCGTCCTCGCCGGTGCCTCGCTTGCGAATGCTTGTTCGGATTATGTTACGCTCGCTTAGGTGGAGCTGTGGAAGATTTTAGGTTTTATTAAACTGTTAATCTGTCTATAAAAGTAATTTATTATCATCAATATGGCAGAGCTAATAAGTTCGCAATATTAAGGTGAACGAATAAGAGCTGAATGCAATGAATGCCGTTAAATTCAGTTACAAAGTCGCGGAAATAACTTTGACTTGAGGAAAAATTCCGGTACAAGACAAAAAGGCTATGGGCGCAGATTCGTCTGTAACTGTCTCATTATTAAAGCCTAGGGTATAAAAGCAAACAATGGAATGAGAGTTCTAGTGTTCCTAAATCCCACTTATGCGGTCGTTAACTTTTCCGAAATGTTATAAAAAATGTGTGCGACGTGTGTCTAACTGTCTACCAATATTATTAATGGGAAAATGTGAAACCGCGGGTCAAAACTAGTTAACTACCAGAGATGTACAAAATGGTTTTCAAAAAGCATTTGAATACAAATTGCAAAATATAATAAAAAAAAATAATAAAATAAACAAAATCGCCAGACAATCACACCAACTACATGACCCCAAAGTAAGCATAGCTTGTGTTATGGGATACCATGTAGCGAACAAGGGGGGAACCTAAAATATAAATACATAAATAGATAGATAAATTATTTTTAACTACATTGGATAAACTAAAATACTTTTCAGATTTACTATTTCAAATGCAAAATACCAAATAGTTTTATATTTCAAATGCTAAATGCAAAATAGGTATTTTCAGAATAAAATACCTTTTGAACAAAACTTGATTGGGTATTTTTATTTATTTTAGGAATTTATCACGAGAAATATAGACACGATTCTGCCGAGCCGAACAATAATCAACGAATGCAGAGCATTAAAAAAATCTGACTTCTTAATGCAATTTTAAGACTTATATGGTTTTCTCATGGATACCATTATCAGAACTAGACTAAATTGAAAGGGGACTACATGGGAAGCGACAGCTTTTTAACAAAAATAATCATCAATATCGGTTCACCGAGTCAAAAGTTATGAGGTAACAAACGAATTGAGAACCCCTTCCTTTTTTGAAGTCGGTTAAAAACCTCTAATAACCTCGCTGGCACCATAAGCATGATATTTTGGTCATAGTGATCAGTTATGCGTATCAATAAATTCTATTATGTTATTAATTATTATAATACTCACATATGATAATGTAAATAACTAGACTGCAGTGCGATCACGGAACTTTATCGAATCGTATATTAACGAATGTTTACGAATGCTCGTATAGTATGGAGTCGGTTGCAAGTTTTGAGTAACATTGTAATTTTTTATTTTACAGATATTTATGAGTACAACATGTTTACAAACATTCAAAATTAACAAGGCACACATTAATTTAAGCTGGCCGTGCGGCAATGGATAGATTTCATTTTTTTCTTAAAAACCGTCTCCATACTATACGAACATTCGTTAACAAACGATTCGATAAAGTTCTGTGATCGCACTGCTGAACGCAAACCTAACGCAAAGAGAGCCATGGCTCTATTTTGTGAAATATGTGGCCATTTATTTCGGTTGATTGTGCATCTACTGTGGGTGGCCAAATTATTAGGGACAGTGCTCGTATTTATGCAATTTACAGTTCATTAATTTTTTTGATGTTGCTTGTGGCATTATTAACATTGTTTTTGTATAATGGCAACACAGTTTACCTACTTAATTTGACAAAACTATGTGAAATTCCTTTTCATTTAGTCATTATTTCTTAAAAAGCGCGCTTTGAAACATTGTGGATTTTTGTACTGTTTTTTTTTTATTTTTCATAAGTTTTAATTAACCGACTTTCAAAAAAGGAGGAGGTTCTCAATTCGACTGTATGTTTTTTTTGTGTCTTTGTTCAACGATATTTCGGAAAATTATGAATTGATTTTGAAAATTGTTGTTTCATATGATAGAGGATACTTCATAGTTGGTCCCATATAAGTTTCATCGAAATCGGTTAGGTACTTCATTGAAAATTTCAAACTTTTGAAAAAATATGTATAATTTCGGAGAATGTTTACGTTGATGACATTCTCAACGCAGCCAAAGTTTTGACGTAAAGTCGGTTTTTTTAATGCTCTGCATTAGTTGATTATTGATTCTTGTATTTTAAATAATCCGAACGTAAGTAAGGCTCCTTTTAATAATACTTTTCGTAAGTTTTGACTATGAATTTTCATTTTATTAATGATTCGTCGCCATAACCTTAAATATTAAATTTTTTTATAATGGGTAAGGCTTCGGACAATTATCTTAGAAGATGTACAGAAATAACTTTATTACTGGACTCCACTCATTCCCAGGGAGAAATTGCAGCTATTGCTGGGGTTCAAAGTCTGTCATCAATAAAATAAATATTCAAATTGATAAGAATAAACTTGTCGAGCCAAATCTTGTTGGAAAATGTGACAGGAAAGAATCTCCACAACTCATACCGATCGAAAAATCAGGGACATCTGCCTCTAAAATCGAAAAAATAGTGTTGCCCGTTTAACTAAAATGATGAAGACAAGGGCGTAAACATTTCAGAACGGACAATGTGGAGACGGTTGGTCGAAGAAAATCTTATTTTTCGGCAACCTACCAAAAGACGATGCCTAACGGATTGTATGAAGAAGATACGACTGCAATGACAGACAACATCGAAATATGACTGTTGCAGACTGGAATCGGGTCAGCATAACATTTTTGATTAGTGTTATTGGTAAATAACAATTTTCACCGATTCATTCACAGGTATACAGTCACAGGTAGGCCGACGGTATGCCTTCTCCGACGAATCAATGTTCCAAATTTTAGTTGACAAAGTTCCATCATAAGGCGACGCCCTGGAGAACAATTTATCACAGATTATATATATATCGGGTATTTGACACTCGTACAGAGGGTCAAATACCCGATAAGAGTCATGGTGTGGTCTGTCATCTCAGCCAAAGAGTTGGGACACCTGTGCATTGTAGAGGAGACAATGAAACAAGATCAGTACAAGCAAGTAATAGAAACCCGGTTATTGCCGCAGGTTATTGAATGGTTCTCTGATGATTACAACTTTATTTTCATGCACGACTCTGCACCGTGTCACAAAGACAGAAGTGTGACTGCATATTTGGCTGGAAAAAAATCTCTTTTTTACATTCGCCAGACATTAATTTTTTTTTATATGTGACTAATCCCGCGTTTGACCTCAATCTCACCTGATGGTAAGTGACGATGAGGTCGAAGATGAAAGCACACGGGTTTAGGAAGGAACTGGCTCTTTATACAATATTGCCGGAACACATTACCGCCGGAGCGGTAACATTTGGCGGCAGACTTTATATAAAGGGTGATGGTCGCTGATTGAAACTCTCGATAGAGAATGAATGGCATTACAACACCAGCCTTTGAGAACATACACAAACATGTATCGAAAGCATCCTCGAAGGTACATGTGTATTTAATGTATTTTTTGTAAGAATATGGCAGCTTTGGTTCTGTGGGCTTAATCATGGTATTAAATAGAGTCATTCTAATTATGGTGCGCATCTTAGCTAACACGATAGGATAAAATAATATTTATATTGTCGATTTGAGTCTTTATCGATGATCGCATGCTAGTTTTGCTGACTCTACTACTTTCGGTCAGACTGCGGGGGGGTTACAGGGTGGGGGGGTCACCTTGAGGTCCCGCTGCAGCGCGTGCAGCCGGCGCTGCTGCTGGCGCGCGCTGGCGTCGTCGGGGGCGGCGGCGGGGGGCGGGGGGCTGCCCGCGCGGCACACCCACACCATGCGCCGCCCCGCTTCTACTGACATCAGGACTGTGTGTTGCACCTCCTGCAAATAAATTCTAAATTCAAAAACTATCCCCGACCGACTGATCAAATTGTCGGGTCTTTATATATAAACTAGCTGACACGGCAAACGTTGTTTTGCCATATAAATAAAAAAAAATAATAGATGTTGGCCGATTCTCATAGATACCGGATAAGCACAAAAAATTTCAAATCGGTCAAGCCGTTTCGTAGGAGTATGGCAACGAAAACTGTGACACGAGAATTTTATATATTAGATAATAATAAAATCCCCAGACAATCACACCAACTACATGGCCCCAAAGTAAGCATAGCTTGTGTTATTGGATACCATGTAGCCAACTAGGGGGAACCTAGAATATAGATAACCCAGACAAGGAACATTTTTTTTTCTTGTTCCGTGCGGGAATCGAACCCGCTACCAGTGGCTTCTGAGGCAGACAGGTTTACCCCATCGCCAAAGTGGTCGTTTATTCATTATAGGTTTAAAAAAAACCCTAAATGAACGTCAAAAGGTAGATGAGGGCTGGGCGACGTAGAGAATCTTGGGGGAGGCCTCTGTCCAGCAGTGTGCGTCACTCAGCTCACGAATATGATAATCGCCCATTATCCTTCAATATAGCTACCTACTTATTCGGCTTTAAGAAACGAAATGAAATTAGGACCCTAGGTAGACCGAGAGGAAAAAAGCCGGCGGAAAAAAAACTCTCGGCAGTCTTTTATCAAAAGTGCTCCTTATAGGTACAATTTGGCAGAAATATAACTCAGCTATGACATCAACCAACAAACAGTGGTTTAAGTACAAACAGATTCACTTAAGCTTGTCTCACGTATCGCGCTAGTAGAACGCGATGTTAATTAAAAATCGCAAGTTCGCGCAAATTTCCATTGTACGAATCTGGGATTTAAGATAAGTACTGTGGTGGTGTCTTTTTTGGCTTTGACATTATTACAATAGGGTCACGTGAGCACCCGCTCGTTTGCCAATTATAATAGATCACATTAGGGCATCAGGCTATACTTTGGCATTTTAGGAATAGAATAAGCGATGCGAACATCGCATGAATGTATAGACACGCGACCGCATCGCGTGAATGCCGATTATTTCATCTATTTCATAACAGTAACACTTACTTAGTTGCGTATTCGTCTGACTCGAGCTCGCAATGATAACGTTGTCGCATTCTGCTTTTTCCTAAATAAATTTGAATAATATGGAAAAAAAGCATATTATTAAAAAAACATATATTAAACGCTACAAAACTATTTTTTTTTCTTACCTGTTCCACCACAGTAGTAAGATAGGCATCACATGCTTCCTGCGGTAGCGTTTTCACAAGAACACTCAATGCTTTAGCCATTTCACGGCGCCACCTAGCGGCTGCCCCTCGCGCCAGACGATAACATGGCGGCGTTGAGTTGTTGTCCAGACTGTACCTGGAAAGTAAATAGATACGAAGTCATGTCATCATCTTCGCAATAGTTTGTAAAGGGTCCATTGCAGGTCTTGTTGATGAGGAGGTTTAGGTCGTAAATCACCAGGCTGGCCCATTACTGGTTGGTGAATGTCAGAATTTTCAGGGCACCGGAATGGCTTCTGACAAATCCTAACGACTAACGTGCCCTTCGAAGCACGAATGTCGATAATGAACGACGTGCACTCATCCTTGTACGAATTATTTGGAACCACTGCGCCACAACGACTTCAAGTCGAAGTCATATTATTAAGTTGCAAATTTGGAATCGCGTGTCACATCGTTAATACCGAAGAAAAATGTATATTGAGTTAATATAATGACCTCCATGGCACAGTTAGTCGCTACTAACTAAGTCATTCGGCAGGTCTTAGGTGCGATCTCTGCAAATAAAACCGATGCTTCACGGCCTGTATTTTAATTATTTGTTATACATACTTGAGATGGGTCGATGGCATAAACAAATGTGAACAGAATGCGCATAAACTGGTGGATAAAGTTATAATTTTAAACTTTCTATTTTGGTAAATAATGACAATCGGCTGGTGTAGTGGTAATATACATTGCCTTCTGTGCCAGAGGTCCTAGGTTCGAATCCCGGCGGCGCGGCGGATATCGGTGTGATAAACACAGATATTAGTCGTCAAGTCATGGATGTTTATGTGTTTATTTAAGTTTATTTTAATAAAAAATATGTATTTATTCAATATGTATGTTTATATATTTCTTAAATATATCAGCTATCTAGTATTCATGACACAAGTTCTTTAAGAAACTTAATTTGGGCTAGATAATGTTGTTTGAGTGAGTGGCAGAAATATTTATTTATTTATATTTATTATGGTTTATTTATTGCAGTATTAAGTTAAATAAAATATGATCTAACCATTCTTTTTTTTTCCTCAGCAGTACAATAGTAAAAAGGCATTTTCAATATTTCATTTTAAATATTCAATGTGCCAAAAATGACAGGGCATAAACCCATCTCTACCACAAGTTTCCTTAGAAAATCAGAGCCGGTTTTTGTCTGTTCGACTTTACTTTAGCTTAATGCTGAAATGAAGCCTTTGGAACCTCTTTCTATTCTTTTTTGGCGGTAAAATAGTAAACGTTTAATTAATAAATTCCTTTAAATTGAATATGATATAATTGTTAAAAGAGCGGCTT
The DNA here is from genome assembly GCA_944452665.1 of Stenoptilia bipunctidactyla. Classification (NCBI taxonomy): domain Eukaryota; kingdom Metazoa; phylum Arthropoda; class Insecta; order Lepidoptera; family Pterophoridae; genus Stenoptilia; species Stenoptilia bipunctidactyla. The sequence continues at coordinate 8,880,367 of OX101741.1, read as the reverse complement.
TTACCCACACGATTTTAAACTACGATATGTCCGACTAGTTACAGGCTGGTCCTTCATAATTTTAAAATTGAAATATTAAAATCTTACCACTTATTAAGCAGAGCCTTATCATTCTCATCCTCAGCAGCCTCCAACGCAGCTTCGAAGTCGGAACACTCCATGGTATGAGGCAGCAGCGGGGTACCGAGACCAGAGTTCAGGAATAGCACGGGGACCACTGCGCCGAGCTCCGATTGACCTGAAATGAGGTGGAGGTGGAATTACAATAGGTACGTCAAAGTCAAAATATTATTTATTTTGCAGATCGTATGACTTGAAACGAGTCAAATGGCTACAACCTACAAATTTAAGCTCATTTTGACTTTTTTTGTAGGAAAAAGAAAAAATTATTTCTAATCCGTAAAAATATTTAAAAGCAATTTACAATCATTTGTTTCAAGAAACATGGATTTTTAATTAACGCTCGAAAATGTCCCAATGTATATTGTGCCTTGCTTACCAGCTGCGCCTCAAAGATGTTTTCTTGGTTGTCATCAATCTTATTCATTTTAAGCGCCATTGATGGTATTGTTACTATGTATTGGTTAGTCAATCGGCTACGAGCGACACTAGAAAAACTTTACTGTTCCCACGGCCATCCATTCCGCAAACTTGATGCCCTGCCTATTGCAACATCAATTTTGCAACTCATCTGCTTACGTCGGTAACTTTGATTTTCCCTTTTTTCTAACTTATGAAAAACTAAGAGCAAGCAAGGCCCAAGAATAGAGCCCTAAAGCAGGCCCGTATAAACAGCTAAACTAAGTCATACTCACGTCCCAACTCGGCAATGCACAGCACTGGGAAGCGATGGTCCCGCTGTTGTTCTAGCGGCGACCGCCAGTGCAGGTCCGACACATGGACGCGCCAGCCGCGACTGCGCGCGCGCACACGTAACGTGACCGCCGCCCCGCATTGTAACGCGCCTTTCTCCGCACAGCAGTCTGATAATTGAGTTGAGATGATTAGGTTGTGGAAAAAGGTAATAAAAAATAAATAAATATCCCCGAACAAACACACCAACTGCATGGCCCCAAACTAAGCAAAGCTTGTGATATGGGATACCATTTAACGAACTAGGGGGGATCCTAGAATATAAATACTTATACAGATAAACACCCAGACCCGGAACATTTTTTTTTCTAGTTCCGGGCGGGAAGCGAACTCGCAACCATTGGAGTCTGAGGCAGATAGGTCCCATCACCAAAGTATTCGTCACTTTGGTGATGGGGGTAATAATATTAAGTACTTACTTATTATGAACTTGAAGTACGAATTATGAACGTAGATTTTAGTATTTAGATAAGGTTGTTGAGAAAAATAAAAATAATAATAAGTGACTTAAGAATCTTTCATTGTGTTTGAAAAACAAACTTTGTTTTTTCTTCAAGATATCCGTGGTTCAAATCACATAGAAGTTATTTTAATTAGAATTATTAGTGCAATCATCATCATCATCACAACTCTTTGTAATGAGCCCACTGCAGGGCATGAGTCTCTCCCCTGGGGGACGAGGAGGTACAGGCCATAATCCACCAAGCTGGCCCAGAGTTGGGCGGTGGATGTCAGAATTTTCAGGGCGCCGAAATGGCTTCTGACAAACTCTAACGACTACTGTATACAAGTATACAGCACCCGGGACCGACTGCCCTCCGACGCACCAAAGTCACAGTGAAAAATGAATGGTCAGCGGTCGCCGATCCAAGTACCGTCCCAAACAATTCCAGAAAATATATTTGATAAGTTTTAAACCTTGAGAATCAGCAGCACAAACATAGATGAGCATAGCCTTCCGTCTCCTCGGCCGGATCCCTGCCATCTTCCCCAACAGCGCCGCTCTGTGTTCCTCCGGAAGAGAGGCCACAGCAGCCGGCACTGGTGGACCGACCACTTCTTCTCGAGGTGAGGCGCTGGCGACTGGTGATGATAGGGATATTGAGTCTGTGGATGGGAAAGATATTGTTAGTGTTTTTATTTTGAAGTCGAAATTGTATGTACCGAAATATAAATGACCAAATGGTTCCAAAGCTAGCCTTTACCGTGACCACACAGCGGTACTAAAGGGTATCCTCGTATGAAGAGGAATCCGGAGCAAAAAGTTCGTTTTCTAAACTGGCCCGCCTGGGAATCGTACACAGGACACTCCTATCACTACGCCACGGAGGTCTTCAAAGTTTACACAGTTTATAGGATCGATAGGAACAATCTGCTCGAAAACTTTATAAGTTTTCAGATTCATAGGCATACTTATTTCAAACGCCACAACGAAAAAGCCAGCCCTCGTGAACACCGCGATTCCTGCGAGCTCCTTTCACAGTTCACTTTCCATCAGGTGAGATTGCAAACAACAATAAAAATGTCTACAAACCAGACACACTAGATCCAACCGGCCTGGGTCCCTTCAGCTGCGGCTTCTTCGCCGGCGCCGGCTCCAGCAGGTCACGCGACGTCGCCGGCGCGGGCTCGGCGGTGGTATCCTGTGACGGCTTCGACACCCGGTACGCAGGCGACCTGCGGGCACAACAGTTCGATCTACGCTATGTTAAACTGTATATTTGTGGCATAAATTCATCATATTGTGCTAAATAACGAATAACTTTTATGTTTTTTAACATAGAAGTTACTAGACGACTAAGAATGATAAGGACCCGACCCTGTAATGCTGCAAACTGGACGGATTTCCGCGACACGATACTTAGAAAGTATTGAGTTTGCTGGCGTCGAGAACGGCCCAGACTCCCCACGTCGCTGCCGTCCAGTTTGCAGCCTAAAGACAGTTTGTGTCAGCCTCCAAGGCAGCGATTGAAAATCAGCGCTTTGCTAACTACCTATAAAGCAAAGTATTATGCTGAGTCCTTTTGTTTTTTAGTATATAAAAATTAAAGTTTATAGCTAGTTAATAAAATTTATAGTTGTTTATATAAGTTATTTTTAAGAAGTGATAAGTATGTAATTGTGCGAGAGTGTGTTATAAAGAACATTAAAAAACATTTTCTATTCTATTCTGCAATGTAAAGAATCGGTCGGGGATAAGAGTAGGACAGAAACCGGCGAACGATTCGGGCAGTAGAAAAACCACTTTTTCCATGCGTGCTGGAAAAAAAAAATATTTTCAAATCAGCCTGCGATGCGCCACTGCTGAACAAAGGCCTTCCTCTAATTCTCAAGGATAATATTGTCTTAAGTTTTCATGGGTAATTATATGAAATAAAACAGATTTTTAACGGATATAATCGCGTTTGTAATATCCGGTCAAAAACAGCGGATAATGTTTAGGATACGATCTACATTGACTGTATTCCGTCGATCACTTGTTCATCAACTATCGCTTTTTGATAAGTGCCAAAACGTATACAAGATTTACAATTTGATAAATTTAAAGATACTGTCAAACTGAGTGTTGGTCTTAGCCTTCTTCTGTATAGGCAGAAAGTTGCTTCCATGCTGGACTGGGAGCGAAAGAAAAACGTAGAATGTGCCAGCTGCTTCTCTTCCCGGGCATACTATAAAAGCCAGTTAAGGTACAGAGGTTTTAAAGGCGTTTTTGTGGGGGATAGGCTGACCCCCTGTCACTACAATAGTCTCTTTCCATCTTTATAATATCTACCTCCATATTTGTAACCTCTGGTGTTCTGCCTACCCCATAAGGGATACAGGCGTGAAGTTATGTATGTATGTAGGTAGAAAGATTGACTTAAGAAAGTGGTGCTAGAATCATTTTAATTTGTACTTAGGATATCAAGTGTATGTAACCTACGAAATATAGAATTTTGACTTTTGACTGGTTTTATGAGACACGAAAAAACTCAAATAAACAAAACCCCCCGGTGATGTGTGATTGATATACTTTGATTTGACCCCATTCTGGCGATTTACCAGTCTTCGTGGTGTAGAAAACTGTCATGGATCAGTGGCTCCTGAACAAATTATTCAATATATCGATGATAGCCGCAAAAGCTGTTTCAATTAAGTGGCTGTTAAGTATAGTGCAAGTTGCGATCCATTTTTTTTTCTAACGATCGAAGGTAGATTCTGTACGAACCATCTAGAGTGACAAGTCTTTTAATAAAAAAAAACCGTTGGTGCTGAAAACAGTTAATATGCCACGATACAAACACAGAAATGCAAATACGCGAGAAAAAGAAAAATAAATTGGAACACAGTTTTTAAAATGTTTCATTCCAGTAATTTATCGTTTTGGTTATATTTATTGAGTTCCTAAAAACTCATGAAAAGCTAACTTACTAAATAGGTCACCAAAAACACAGAGTTGGTACAACCGATAGTGGCTTTAATTTCCCCAAGTCAGGGCTAGGCTGGCAAATATTTGTGATCGAAGACGAATGGCCAAGTTTGCAAACATGATTGTCGAGGTCGTTGGCAACAAGTGATGGCCGTGGAGGTTGAAGGACGTTTTAGGCTGTAAACTGGACGGCAGCGACGCGGGCAGTGGGCAACAAGCGGCGAGCGCCAGTCTAGCGGGGAGTGCGCGATCGGGCGGTTTTAGTGTAGTCTGTTGCCCACCCATATCGATAACTAGCGTCGTAAAATGTCGTTGGAAGAAATTATTTCAGATGTTTTGGAAAGACCACCGATATAGAACAGTAAAAAAATAAAAAAAAAACATCCAAAAATCGAAGAATAAATTATGCGAGAGAATAAAAAACAAATTTTCTGCTGGAGATATTATACGTTCGTAACTATAATCCGATCCTGATTCTGATTTAATATTCTCCAGTACATAATCAAATGTTTTCACAAACATGTTATCAAAGAATTTGATTGAATTTCGTCTTTGTAATGAGAGGTATTCTGACAGCTCATTAAAAAAACAAAACGGTACAAAAGGCTTCGATAGATGGCGCTTTACAAAAGGCGAAGTCTTGTCTGTCATATAGCCATTTATTCCACCCTGCTTTTTTAAAGTCAAATAAATTAATTGACGCCTGTGTCAGAAATTGAACTCATAAATAACCTTAGATGGTAGATACCACTTACCTACATTATAGTATACTTAACGCCTTCAGCTTTTTAAAAGTGCCATCTATAGAGGTTTTTTGAACTAATCTTTATGATCTGTCAGAAAACTCCTCATTAAGAAGTCGCTCTCGCTGTCGCTGCCGTCCAGTTTGCAGCCTAGAACTTCTATTAGTTTCTTAGGGCCAACGCTGCGACGCTTATTCATACAAAAGTGCTAAGTCTATCCGTACCGTACGCGTGTACTTACGGGCTAGCTGCCGCGTGTACTCCACACCCGTACATCGTTTTTCGATTTTAACAGAGGTTTAGCCAAATAGAGGTTAAGTATTCTATTGATACGACTGTAAAGTTGTAAATTTTACTAGCGAAATTGCGTCACGCGTGCCGTACGCGCGTACGATACGGACGTACAGTACTCGCGTAGACACGCTGGCCCTTATAGCTTACTATAGGAAGGTTTTATTCATAAGCTAAAATCACGATAATTGATTTAATTACGAGCCAAGTTTACTTTTGCAACCAACAAAACAAAAGAAGGAGGTACTCAATTCGTCTGTATGTTTTTTTTTATGTTTGTTACCTCATAACTTGTAACTGGGTAAACCTATTTTGATTATTCTTGTTTTATATGATAGAAAATACTTCCCATTTGGTCGCATCTAAATTTCATCAAAATCGGTTGAGTACTTCATGAAAAATTTCAAATATGTATGAATTTGGAGATCGTTTACCTTGACGACCTTATACTTCAGCCAAAGTTTTGACGTGAAGTCGGTTTTTTAATGCTCTGCATCCGTCGATTATTCTCCTTTTGGAATTCGGTTGAAAACCGGGTACAGAAACTTGTTTATTTGAACCAAATACCCAGTTGGCAACAGGTGATATTAGATGCTTGAAGGTCGTTTAAAGGTTCTATTTGGTTCCGAGTGTAATGTCTATATTTGAGTAACAATAGCTTCATTGCTTCAAGCAGGATTGTTTTGGACAATGTGGCGAGGTTCGATAGTGATTTATTACTGTTTGACTTTGACTGAAACTAATGACTTTGTGATTGGTTACTTGTTGATTTAACTCTGTTTGAATACAAGGATTTAATTACTTTAAAGGCTTAATTAATAACCAAGTCACAATTGAAAAAGGGACGAGCTTCTGTTTTGTTTTTTAACAGTTTTCGGGCTAGGCCAAAACTTTGTAGAGTTAAATAAAAGTTTGGCATATTTTTACACTTATTTTATTTAACTAGTAGCTTTGCGTAGTTTTACCCGGTCAGATTTGGATTCTGTAGGATTTTAATGATAAAATATAGCTATCATACACAATTAGTTCCAGAGATAAGCGGGTTCAATCAAAATCTAGCTTTATAGTAGGTACTCATAGTATAGTTTTCCATGCCTTTCGATCTGCAGATGTTAACATACAAAGGTATATAAAAATACTTTTTTTTTCGTTACGTTTATTAACTTCAGAATATTTTTCGGGAAAAAATGCTAAAACTATAAATTTTTTTAAGCCTTTTTTTTCACGATTCAGTATATTGAATAGAAGAGTTTTAACCGGATTTATTGTAATAAACGATATCTTTACAGATATTCACTGATGTCTCTCACACGGACAAGAGGCCTTTTTTTTCTTTTTTTTTTACTTGTTGGGATGATCCGGCAGAAAGCCGGACCTATCCACTAAAAACCTCAAGGTGTAGGTACCTCATCTGCCATAGATGGAGCTCACGATACCGCCATTGGCATTACCCGCGAGCCCCGGCAGATTGCACGGACAAGAGGCCTAAAAAACTGATAAGGCTATTGAAAATTATTACCTAACTAAGTATAAGCGACAAAGCTATGCATTATTTTCAATCGGATTCCACAAGACGGAAATTCTCAATTCGTGTGAATGTTTTTTTGTGCATTTGTTACGCCATTATTTAGACAGTTATGATTTTAATTTATTTTATAGAAGACATTTCAAAGGTGATCCTACGATATATTTCAACAAAATCGATATAGTATGTACATTTCGAAAAAAAAAAAATTATTAAAAAAGAATACGACCGTCCATTTCAGCCAAAGTATTGAAGAACACTTGAAAATGTTTATGGAGTGGGTTTTTAATGCCCTGCATTAATTGATCATTTCAACTACCTACTAGACTTAGGGTGTTACCACTTTTAGGTGCCGCGGCAGAGGCCGGCGAAGCGCCATAAACCCTAGAGCTTTTTAAATAACCCCGACGTGGTTTGTGGCACGGATTGTGGCTGACAGTAATTTAGAAGGCAACTTAGATTTTAAGAGGGGAATAATGCTATTTAAAAGAAGTCTGTTTAATTAGCACCCAATAGATATTAAGTGCGATATAGCCCTTTTAACGTTTAAAAAGTTTCATTACTAACATAGAATCAAAACCCATCGACTCGTTTATCATAATCGGTAGCCAAAACGTTGTATAAGGAGGTAAGTAGTTTTAATTATTTTATTATTTTAGCTTATTATTTATTTATTAGCTTATTATAAGTAAATTATTTTAGCTTACTAAGTCCTCCTAAAACTTTAGGAGGAAAATTTAGGGCTCCGAGATAGGAACGGATATACATATGTATATGCACTTGGTATGTGGGTAATCTCTTTAGCCTCAACGACTAAATTGAAACATAAGATCCGTTGAAAATGAAATGAAATGAAATTAAATGAAAAATGAATGAAATGAAAAATATTTATTCACACACAATGTACAAATATAATAAAAATGAAAGTAAGTTTATACAAGTAATTAGGTGTGAACAGGTCCAACTCAGCATATGCCAAGAGAGTCACCTCAAGGCGCTGGTTTTCAGTTGAACCTTATAATGGTTCGACATTATATCCGATGTCGATCGACGTAGACGTCGACTTATCCATTCTCCCGTCGATCGACGGTCGATCAATTGGTGTGGTAACTCCCTTAGACGCCATAGCCGTAAGCTCTACCTTCTCTCACCACAAGATTAAATTCAAACAATTTTTACTGTAAATACATACAAACACTAGCCACCGCGCGCGGTTTTACCCGCGTAACTTTTGATCCCGTGGGAATTTCGGGATTAAATATAGCCTATAACCTTCCTCAAGAGTTGGGCTATCAAATGCAAAAAGAATTTTTCAAATCCCACTTGTAGTTTCTGAGATTAACGCGTTCATACAAAAAAAAACAAACTCTTCAGCTTTATAAATATTAATATAGATAACGTCACGCCTGTATCCCTTATGGGTTAGGCAGAACACCAGAGGTTACAAGACCATCTGATGTCACGTTTGACAAATTTGGAGGTATTATAAAGATGTAGAGACACTATTGTAGTGACAGGGGGTCAGCCTATCACCCACAAAAACGCCTTTAAAACCTCTGTCCCTTAACTGACTTTTACAGTATGCCCGGAAAGAGAAGCAGCTGTCACATTCTATGTTTTTGTTTCGCTCTCAGTCCAGCATGGCAGCTACTGTAAATATTTAAAAATAATCAGCTTACTATCTACGCTTTTACGCTACGCGTACGAGACTGGCTACCCTCAATTTGTTACAAGCCGCGTGCTTAGATCGACGGTGCGGAAAATCGCAGCCGGCCCACAGCTCACGCCCGTTGGAAGCTTTGCCGGATTACTGAAAAAAGCCTTGTCATTTTCAATTAAGCATTAGACACGATAGAATTGCTTTTTTATTGATATGTTTGAACGTGTAAAACTGTTTTTCTGAGTGAATATTATAAAGATACGTGGATCTTGATGTTTGTTTTTAATTTTATTTGTTCGAAAAGCAGTTTGACGCGGTTTCACCGGCGCAGCCCATGATCCCCTAGGAATTTCTTAGTAAAATATATTAAGTAGTAGCCTATAGTCATATTCCTACATAATGTGCTTAATAATGTTGAAAGAATGTTCTTAGTCGATCTCGTAGTTTTGAGTTTATTCAAACAAATAATCAAACATCCAATCTTGCGACTTCATTATATAGGGTTGCCATATAATAGTCAATAATATTTTAATAGCAGATTAAGAGTAATGAGTGGGTCATAATTACGAAAAATTAAATATTTTTCATAAATTAAAGTTTAAAAATTCTTGTGAATGATCAAAATTTAAGTTTAATCCGTAGTTTATGACTATATAACAAGTACCTAATAAAAAAGTGGCCATCTAATTGTGTATAGTTATAAAATCTAGATTAATCTTAAATTTTACTCACAGAGACCAATTTTGAAATTTTGATTTATGAATAATATTGAAAAAAAAAACTTTTTTGAAATTCAGACCCACTCATCATACCTAATCTGCTATTAAAATATAATTGACTATTATATGCGGACCCTGTATAAGTATACACAATTAGGTTGTAGTTTCAATGACCGCATCCTCTTAAATCGTAAAAACAAAGATTTTTTAAAGAGATGGCCAACTTCGTGACCTTAAAATATATGTTCGATACGAATTTTCTAAAATCATTTTCAACACACTTGCTCGTAAAGTGAGCGTTATTCTATTGAATTTAGAACTATAAACTGGGCTATAAGTCACGCGTGCATAATATATTATGTAGTGCATAATATAATGAATCCTACAAAGTTGAATTGTACCTTTGTGCAAATTAAATGCGAGTAAACAGAGCATATTTTATTGATCCGGGTTATACATTACATTTTTTCAGAAACAACAAAGAGGTTTTATACCACTTCAAATCCATATACATTTTTAAATGTTTACGCCTTATATTAGTAAAACAAAATTGTATATCAAACAAATTATTCACAATTTACAATAATTTGTTACAAAATATTAAAATATTTGGATTTACCACTCCAAATTAAATATTTTCATGTAAAATAGGCTGTATATGCTATGCAGCCATTGACACATTTGGTGGAAAAAAAAACCTACGCGCATGCGCGAAGTTCGGCGCCATTTTTCAATCACAATTCACAGCTTTGTTATCAAGTGTGTTTGTTATTTTATGACCACGTATGTCTGTCTTTTACTCACAAGTGTGTTGAAAAACGTCGTATATAACTCGTGAGCGTTGCTACATAATATACTATTCACGGTAAATAATTCTCGCGATCACTTTCATACTATCAAGCTTTGTAGCCCTGAATTTTTCCCGCATAGTAGATACTAGCCACCGCGCGCGGTTTTACCTGCGTGACTTTTGATCCCGTGGGAATTTCGGGATAAAATATAGCCTACAACCTTCCTCAAGAGTTGAGCTATCAAATGCAAAAAGAATTTTTCAAATCCCACTTGTAGTTTCTGAGATAAGAGACAAACAAACAAAAAAACAAACTCTTCAGCTTTATACCTATATATTAGTATAATAATAATAATAAATAATAAAATAGTATAGATACTATGTTTTCGTAGAATTTCTTTGGAAAGATAAATTTTTCTTCACATTAAACCTAACTTCGGAATATAAGTATATCAATAAAAAAGCGGCCAAGTGTGAATCAAACTCGAGGGCGGAGGTTTCCGCGCCATTATCTACAAAAACGATCAAAAAACATTTACCTGTGTCCAAGCCCACGAGTGACATTCAATCACACCTGATGGTAGGTTCAAAAAATTCAAAATTCAAAAAGTTTTATTCATCTTAGGAATTTCACAAAACACTTGATGAAGTCAGTCATCACATACTTCGGCTTTAACTAGTTGTTGATAGTTGTTAAATAAGATATTACAGTAGACCAAGAGACAAAAAAAGCCGGCGGAAAAAAACTCTTGCCACTCTTTTTCAGTCAGAATTATCAAATTACTACAAATAGGTACAGCGCAAATTGATTATGACATGAAAAAAACAAACACAAGACAGCTAATTGTGAGAGCCAATGTCATGCCACAACCAAATTGCTTACATAGTAGGTGCAATAAGCTATGGATGCACAATACGAACATGACAAACTGGGACCAGAGTATTTGAACAAGAATGGAATAAAATAAAATGAGAAGTCGTCGTGGCGCCGTGGTTACTGTGTGTATCTTACGATATCGCAGGTTAAGCAACGTTCGGCGCGGTCGGTACTTGGATGGGTGACCGCCGACCATTTGTTTCTCACGGCGACTTCCGTGCTTCGAAGGGCACGTTAAGCTGTCGGTCCCGGGTGCTGTATACTTGTATACAGTAGTCGTTAGGGTTTTTCAGAAGCCATATCGGCACCCTGAAAATTCTGACATCCACCACCCAGCACTGGGCCAGCTCGGTGGATTATGGCCTAAACCTCCTCGTCACCCAGAGGAGAGACTCATGCCCTGCAGTGGGCCCATTACACGGAGTTGTGATGATGATGATGGAATAAAATAGTCATAGTATCATTAGCAAGGTTAGTGAAGATACGGTCGAAGGAGACAACACATTGGTTATAAAACTTTTTATATCAAAGAAACCAAAGTCGCTCGTTAAAATTTCATGTTAAAATACAATTTTTTTTTTTTTATGTGTGACAAAACCCGCGTTTGACCTCAATCTCACCTGATGGTAAGTGATGATGAGGTCGAAGATGAAAGAACACGGGTTTAGGAAGGAACTGGCTCTTTATACAATATTGCCGGAACACATTACCGCCGGAGCGGTAACATTTGGCGGCAGACTTTATATAAAGGGTGGTCGCTAGCCAGGCGGACCCAGAAGGGATCCTACCACCAAGCAGAAAAATATATTTAATGAATTTTTTAAAATTATAAAGATATTTAAGGAAACTTCGTGAGCTAACTGCGAGTCGTCTTCGTTATGTTAATTTTACTTAACGAAGAAGAAAACTCCACTTTTGTGTCCGCAGTCTGTTAATGTTGAAGTTTTAATGAGTTCTAAAGTAATCCTTTACCAATTCTTTGATAATGTGTTTCTTTTAAATAAAATGTTCATGTAAGGCCACTAAGATTTTATAAGCTTAGACTTAGTTAAGCCACAAGGTTTGATTTCGTGTAAAAGTTATATTTTTTGTTAACAAAGGAGTCGCTCTGTAAGTTTTGATACACAGGATGACTGGTGGGTCACTTTAAAAATTCCAGGACGTGATAGTTTAAGATCATACATGAAGAGATAAAATAAATATTAAATATTTACTGAGTAAACTTCTCCGAAAGTTAAAGATTTAATTACGCAGCACATGGTTACATTAGCGTAATACAATAAATACTTAGCGGGTGGTGGTGTGCGTGCGGCGGGAACGCTGCTGTGTGTGTGTTGACTGAGGCAGCGCGTTGGGAAAAGTGTAGTAAGGTCTCTTTATTTATTCATAGGGTATTCTGGTGAAAAATTAAGAACCTACTTTTATTACATAGTTATGATCAGAATCGAGTACAGAGTGCTCTCCTTCAGTATTGAAAATTTGCCACCAGTCACCCTGTATACAGGATGTTCAGGTTTAGACTGAGCATCGCTTCAGGGTATTGCAAAGTTATGATTTTTGTGAAATTTAATTTTCTTATTAATTTGCTGTTCAAAAAAGAAAACTAAGAATTCTAATAGTCTACTCTAAACGAATAGTCTACAAGAGAAGAACAGGACATGAATTTTTTGGATTTCCGGGATGGAAACTGCGATGATGAAATTAAGCACACGAAACCTCAGTCACTTATGACCGCAAAGTCTAGTTAACTTAAACGGTAATAAAATCCGGTTAAGATAATTTTATTCCACATACAAAACTTTGGCTAAACATTTAAGCTAACATTTCTTAAAATCGGATATTAAAAAAGATCAAAATCCTATGCGAATGCTACCAAAGCGCTGAAATAATGCCAAATATTCAAATATGAACTACAAACTAATAAACAAAAATGCGAATCTTTCCTCTTTATAATATTAGTATAGAGTTTGGATAAATGCAATACCTTCCAAGACAAATATTGGCAGATTTGTCGTTGGCAATATATACGGCAAGTGTTTTATATTTATTTATTTATTTAATTTTAGGAAGACCAACAGCCATTATAACAATAATAAAGATACAATAGTAATAGTGGGCCAATTATAGGTCCTCACCGATATGAAGCGAATTATAAATACAAATACGATACCTAAACGATTACAAATACATGACTTTTCTAATATTTAAAACTTAATATCTATAATAAAATATATATTAATAGGAAAGAAACCTTAATTCTGACGTATTTGAATCAACATAACTAGCTATAAAAACATAATTTACACAAAAGCTATGAGGAAAAATAAAAGCGAAAATTTGAAAAATTAGTGACTGAAGGAAGCATTACTGATCAATCGCCTCGCTGACGCAACATTGGTATTAAATAAGTCCAAGTCAAATATAAAAATAGTTTCTCCCAACAACATTTTTTCTACGACTTTTTAACATTATTAGTTTTTTAAATTTTAGTTTTCCCATACAACATTTTTATTTATTGCCTCTTAACTGGCGCAACTATGTTTACTCTGAGCGTTGGTATGCCACGCAGCGTAGGCAAAAACAAATTCTTTTTATTTTTTTATTTTTTTCTTGTTATTTATCAAGATTTGTAAAGAGTTGTAGAGCAAATGTTGTTGGTATTAATGCAGATAATTAAATTAACCCTGTATCAAATTCTTTTTATTTTTTTCTTGTTATTTATCAAGAGTTGTAGAACAAATGTTGTTGGTATTAATGCAGATAATTTAAATTAACCCTGTATAAGGGAATAAAATTTTCCATCCAATTGTTTCACAAGTTAAGATAACTTAATTTCTTTATCTCAGATTAAGATTAGTTAAAAGCGGGTTTAATAAGGGTTAAATAATCATAATATTACGTTACAGTAATCAACCGAGGACTACCCTGCGAATATCACGATTTACAAAATATATAAAACAAAAAGGCGAAAGATTCATACGTTTTGAATTGAAACCAGAGTTGTTGCTTCCCTGCTGGACTGGGAGCGAAAGAAAAACATAGAATGTGCCAGCTGCTTCTCTTCCCGGGCATACTGTAAGTCAGTTAAGGGACAGAGGTTTTATTTGCGTTTTCGCAGGCGATAGGCTGACTCCCTGTCACTGCAATAGTCTCTCTCCATCATTATAATACCTTGAAAGTTGTCAAACGTGACATCAGATGGTTTGATGACCTCTGGTGTTCTGCCTACCCCATAAGAGATACAGGCGTGAAGTTATGTATGTATGTATGTATAAAACAAAAAAAAAACAATAAATAGAACTTGACTGTTGAATAAAATAAACCATCATAGGTGCTGGGTTCGAATCCTTGTTAGGAAGGATATTTGTGTGATAAACACGATGATAAAAGATGTTAAGACATACTCGTAGATGTTTATTTAGGCGAATCAATAAAGGAGAGTAATGATGTTCATCTGTTCCCTCATAACTTCTGAACTAGTTATTATAATTTGATACATAGTATGTCGTTAGAAGCCTCTTGTTTTCGACCGACTTCCAAAAAAGGAGGAGTTTCTCAATTCGTCTGTATGTTTTTTTTTTGTGTATTATATTTGTTGCGATATTTCGGTAACAAAGAATCGAGGTGAATCGATTTTGAAAATTCTTGTTTCATATGACAGAGGATACTTCAGAGGTGGTCCCTTATAAATTTCATGTAAATCGGTTGAGTAATTCACTGACAATTTCAAAAAAAAAATGTTTGATTTATCAGAATGTTTACGTTGGTGACATTTTAACTCAGCCAAAGTTTGACGTGAAGTCGGATTTTTTAAAGCTCTGCATTCGTTGATTATCCGCTGGCTATACAACATGACGTCATGTAGTCTATAACCAGTACCTAAAGAACTAAAAAAAAATCTTAATGGTTTCGTGTGGGGTATCAAATAAAAGAGCTTTGTTAGCACAGCTCAAATATGTAAACACTCCGAAATAAGTGAAAGTAAAATCCCTAAAAGTTCGGAACAAGGAAATAGTATCCGCTGTTATATTTTATACGTCATACTGATATACACTGGAGAGCAAAAAAATCGACTCACTTCATACTTTCGCACTCAAAGTGGTCTAGTTTTAAAATTAAGACCTAAATCTTAACTTAGGCCTTAAATTATTTAAGTTCTAGATCTTAGCTTTAAAATGAGTACAAATACTCTTAACTTTACTCATTTTCTTCATTTCTCAAGAAACGCAAACGAGTACTAAAACTTGAAAAATTAAGGGTAAATTTTGTAGATATGTTTAAAGGATAGCCGTGGTCTTACAATAGTTTAATTCATACATGTTTTATAGTTAAAAGTCAACAAATATTTTGTTTCATTAATATGTTTACATACACTTCAAATAAGTTAGCATTTAAATATGTTATACGCAAATCGAACTATCTCTACTTCAGTGGATCTGTAAAGAAGAAGTGACAAGAAACTCAAGCTTTCTAAAATAGTTTACAAACAAAGGCATTTTTCATCCAATTCAGATGTTGTCTCAATTTTTTGTTTCTTGGCATCATTAATGTTGAATCTTGTATTGTAATAATCATAATTAATACTTATTTCTTATAAATAACTATTTGATTTAAGTTAATACTCGAATAAAAGTAATCATACATACATACATACATAACTTCACGCCTGTATCCCTTATGGGGTAAGCAGAACACCAGAGGTTACAAGACCATCTGATGTCACGTTTGACAAATTTCGAGGTATTATAATGATTGAGAGAGATTTCAGTGACAGGGAGTCAGCCTATCGCCCGCGAAAACGCCAATAAAACCTTTGTCCCTTAACTGACTTTTACAGTATGCCCGGGAAGAGAAGCAGCTGGCACATTCTATGTATTTCTTTCGCTCCCAGTCCAGCAGGGAAGCATATAAAAGATAAAAGTAATCCTACGAATAAAGTATAACTCGACAGAATACAGTTGTTTTTTAATGATTTTTTATTGATTGTATGACGACAAAAAATGGCAGTAAACTTAAGACAACCTCGAAGCTATTAAATAAAACACTTTTTAACCGGATTTATCGCGTATATTTACATTTTAAATTTTGACTCGACGTTTCGGTGTCTTTGCAGACCCCGTGGTCACGAGCGACTGAATGTAAATATACTTTTAAAATGTAAATATACGCGATAAATCCGGTTAAAAATTGTTTTATTTAATAGTATGAATCGCGAAAACTTAAGACAATATAACCTCGAAGCTGTCGAGTAATACTTTAATTATTAGTTAACTTTTATCTGATCATTGAAAAACGGTCGAATAAAAGTTATAAGTTTATGTTATTATATACTAAGACTAAAGACCACTTTAATTTGCCGAGTAATACTTTATTAATTAAATAACTTTCATCTGATTATTGTTAAATCGGGCCTTAAGGCCTGGCCAAATATATTTTAGCCAAGCCTTATTCAATATAATTCCTACATTTTAATCCTCTGTTGCCAGCAAGGCTGCGATGTTTACCATCCCCGAGCATCGATCCTGCGACGGAGGTGGGGCTATGACGTCACAAAGCTAGTGACGTCATGCTATGACGCGTGCCCCGCCCTACTTTCGTAGCAGCTACATGGGTTCGTAGCCCCGTAGTCTTGCTACGGATCTATACGTTTACATAATATTTCGTTTTGGGTGTCAACGTGTATGTTTTGTTAGAAATGTAAGGTTATGCGGGTTTTGTGTTAAGGGGTTATAAATAAGGCATGTATGTTGAAAAAATGGAGATAGCTGTATTGTTTATACCTACTTATATATTATCGCTAAAGAGTATTTTTATCTAAACGAGTTGGATTTAAAAATTGAATGCATTTTTTAATACCTACTAAATATACACTTAGGAAAAATACTGCTACTAGACTGATGCTCGCCACATCCAGGTTACAACTACATGCAAATAGTCCCGCTGTTATGTGTGTAAAAATATTCAATAATCTGCCTAATGTATTAAAAACTCAAACAAATGAAAAAATATTATTTAAACAGCTCAAAAATTTATTAATTACAAAAAGTTATTATACAGTACAAGAATATTTAAATGATAAATTTGTAATAAGACAGTAAATTTAATTTATCTATAATATCTTTACGCCTCCTCACTCCTAATATTGCAATACCCAATAGGGTCATAATGTATCCTATTGATTTGTGTATATTATGAAAGCAATAATCAATAAAGAATTGAGAATACCTATCAAAAGATTGTGGTTAAAACCACACGTGACTAATAAATTACAAGAACTTATAATGGTTTAGTTACCTAAACATTGAATCATTCAAAGAAACATTGATTTCATTAATGGGTAATATAATACTCATTTTTTAAGTGTATTATCTAATATATAAAATTTTCGTGTCACAGTTTTCGTTGCCATACTCCTCCGAAACGGCTTGACCGATTTTGATGAAATTTTTTGTGCTTATCCGGTATCTATAGAATCGGCCAACATCTATTTTTTTTTTATTTATATGGCAAAACAACGTTTGCCGGGTCAGCTATTGTACTATATAAACAACAGTTTAATCGTATGAATATTATGAAAAACATAATTGGCAAGAAATCTTACCTATTTTTAGTAAATGGTTCTGAATAACCATAAACTTTCTCCTATTAATTATAGTTCAGATTGATTTTAACAAAAACAGAGCTGTATAATCATTAAATTACGTCATCAGATACAATACGCCCTGTAATGACGTAGTCTTGTAATTATAGATTGAACGAGCTGCAGATGACAAGAACAAAAGGTTACTATAATAATATAGGCTTTAGGTACAAATAAATAGAAAAGAAAAAAGTACAGGTTTTATATTAAATAAATAATAAATAAATAAAATCCCCGGACAATCACACCAAATATATGGCCGCAAAGTAAGCATAGCTTGTGTTATGGGATACCATATAGCGAACTAGGGGGGAACCTAGAATATAAATACATAAATAGATAAACACCCAGACACGGAACATTTTTTTTTCTGGTTCCGTGCGGGAATCGAACTCGCGACCGCTGGCGTCTGAGGAAGACAGTGTTACACCATCGCCAAAGTGGTCATCGACAAGGACACAAGATGTGAGAGTGAGACAAAACTTCCAGGTAATAAAATATTGGCCTTACAACTAATTACAATTAAGCTCATTATGGGATAATATTGACTTTAAACATATGCCTCATAATGTTGTATTAAATTTACAAGATTCATTAGATTGAATAGAGATTTGAATTTAAATCTTTTAAGATGATATAAAATAATTAAGAATAAAATCCCCAGGCAATCACACCAACTACATGGTCCCAAAGTAAGATACTTGTGTTATGGGATACCATTTAATCAACTAGGAGGGAACCTAGAATATAAATACCTACATAAAAAGATAAACACCCAGACACGGAACATTTTCTTGTTCCGTGCGGTAATCGAACCCGCAACCACTGGCGTCTGAGGCAGACAGGTTTACCCCATCGCCAAAGTGGTCGACTAACACTTTGTTTAACGAGTCTTGGTTAGTATCCCTATACAATACCCTATATTATACATAAAGGTACATAACTAATGAAAGACGGTTAGAATTCAGAATTGTCTTTTATTAACGTCGTGGCGCCGTGGTTACTGTGTGTATCATACGATATCACAGGTTAAGCAACGTTTGGTGCGGTCGGTGATTGGATGGGTGACCGCCGACCATTCATTTCTCACGACGACTTCCGTGCTTCGGAGGGCACGTTAGGCAGTCGGTTGCGACCCGGGTGCGAATATACAAAGCCTTTACTATTTGAGTCACGAGTCAGACTCTTATAGAGGAGCTTTTGTTTATGCATATTACTCAACAATACCTAATCTAACTCAGTAAAAAAATTGACTGAAATGGATTAGCTTTTGCTCTTGTAATTTTCAAACAAATGCAAATACAAAACCTAGTACTGTATAATACATATTCACTCAAATAGATAAGCTTTTGTCAAGATGAATAGTAGGTAGGTATATCTTTGATTGATATACATTGCGATGAAAGAGATAAGCTACGAGAAGGGCTCCCGCAGCGGAAGGCGGTGTCGGTACGGTTAGGTGCGACGACGAGCGCAGCGAGGAGGAGCATGTTAGGTTGCATATAGTTATACACGTGCGCGAGCCGAGCGAGCGAAGCTTTGAAAAAAAAGATTATCTTTGAAAATCAGAACAATTGCCATTTAAGTATCAAATTGAAGCTAACGATCGGTAAATATCGATACCAAATGGGATAGCTTTTGTTGCTGCAATGTTACATAGAAGTTATCTCACAAAGTCTACGCGACTTCGGTCAATTTCTGTACTAAAATAGATTAGGGTTTCGGCAAGTTTTTGTCATACAAAAGCTAAGCCAGTTCAGTTTGCACTTTCACTCTATCGGTATAGCCTTTGTAAATACGCGTCCCGGGTGCTGTATACTTGTATACAGTAGTCGTTATAGTTTGTAAGAAGCAACTTTTGCGCCCTGAAAATTCTGATATCCACCACCCAGCACTGGGCCAGCTTGGTGGATAATGGCCTATACCTCCTCGACACCAAGGGGAGAAACTCATTACCTGCAGTGGGTTCATTACAAAGATTTGTGATGATGATGATGAACAAATAGTTTTCGAAACACTACGTTAAGTAGAGGGAAATAAAATTGTAGATTACAGTTTGCAACATAAACTAAAACTTTTTAGTGTAGTTACCTACTGCGAAAAAAGCGCTTCGCCAGTTCCTTTTTGGAAAGGATTGCCAAAATGAGAAATGCCCTGCCTGCGTCTGTTTTTCTTGACCAATACATATACAGGGTTGTTTTGTGGTCATCGGCCATTTTTTTACGCAATAAATATCAATTATAGAAACGATTTTGGCAAAAAAAAGTTTTTTTTTAACTAGGAAATTAATATATCCGCTAATTTGTCACTCTAAATTACCATTATAATAAAGTCGACTACGCGCAACTACAAAACATCTCGTAGTACTACGTCGTAGTATTGACAATGAAATGCCGCGTCGTAGTAGCTATGTTTTTACAGCGACTATTTTTGAAAATGTTTGTGGTTCCATATTTCTACTTTTTTGTACTGAGCGACGCTAAAATAAATATGCAGGTACGTTTATATTGTATCAAAGAAACTAACATTTAAATTTAGCTGGTGACTGAAAAACAACCCTGTATATTATATTTTCCTCTTTAATATGTATGGGATAAACATTTTTCTCTAGAATAATGATCCAAATATACCCTCGGCGACAATTCGGACGAATACCTTAAATCTGTGTCACTTGCAACCAAATTAAAAAAAACAAACGTCACTTGAATGAAATACAAATTAAAAATAAAGCAAACGAATATGGCGCCCACGTTCGAACTAAGTTTACTTACACCTGATTACAGATCGCTTTGATGGTCTGCCAATTTATCGCGGGATAAGTCTAGCGTGTCATCTGGACGTGGTACTCGTGTTTAATTTGATAAATAGTTACATGTTTCTAGTTAACTAGGTGAAATTAAATTAATTTGACGACATTTCAAGACTTTCAGGAATGTGTCAACGCGCCCATTTGGGCGTATAGGTACTGGTCAGGCGCCGGTGATTTCTGTGATCGCAATTAGAGATGTATTTGTGTGTAAAATACGACTCAAATTATGTACAACAAATTGCAAAGCGAGCGATGAGGGGTGGGTGCGTGTCGAGTGAAAGCGCTTTTTTTAAATCTTTTTCTCAATTTTTATTTTGACGGTATGGCTGCATACTGGACGGCAGCGACAGCGACAACGGCGCGGGCAGCGATTTCCGCGACACGATAGAAAGTAGGTACTGAGTAGTGTACCTATTGCACCGCGACAAATCGCTCTCATGCTTGCTGGCGTCGAGAACGGCTAAGATTTCCCGCGTCGGCTCGCGCCGCTGTCGCTGCCGTCCAGCTTGCAGCCTTAGTGAAAATGAGATCGATGATGAAAACACACGAACGGAAGAGGCAAAGAACTGCCTCTTCCGCCGGAGCAGTGACATTTGGCGGCCAATTTTATATGAAGGGCGGTAGCTAGTCGGAAGGGTCCTGACCTGATACTACCGCCAAGCGGGTCTCACTCGGATTAGCACCCTTTAGGTGGAGCTATTCTAAACCAACCCTTACCCTCCTAAATTCCTAGTTACATTTTTAATAGGCTAATAAAAACTTAAGTAAACATATAAACATGCATGCATCACACAAATATCCGCCGCCGCCGGGATTCGAACCCAGGACCTCTGGCATAGAAGGCAATGTATGGTAACCACTACACCAGCCGGTCATCAAAAAAAGTAGATAAGTTGCCTTCTATCCCAGTAGAAATAGTCTTTTTATAATAAGCCCTCCTCTGGGTGACGAGGGCTCGTTACTAAAAGATGATTCATATTTTTTACATACGAGGAGGTATAGGACATAATCCACCAAGCTGACCCAGTGCTGGGTGGTGGATGTCAGAATTTTCAGGGCGCTGAAATAGCTTCTGACAAACCCTAACGACTACTGTATACAAGTATACAGCACCCGGGACCGACTGCTTAACGTGGGCACGGAGCCGTGAGAAATAAATGGTCGGCGGTCACCCATCCAAGTACCGACCGCGCTGAACGTTGCTTAACCTGCGATATCGTATGATACACACAGTAACCACGGCGCCACGACTGTTGCCGTCTCTTCAATTCAAGTCGATTCTTCGTGCCTTTATTGACAAAACTGTGATAGTTCGTCATGTTGAATAGTACACAGTGAGCCCCGAAAATTATTCTCATACTGGTACAAACCAGACCAAAATCAGTCCTATATTGTTTTTATTAAAGGCTACGTTCGAATTTCAGCTCCAACTCACGTAATGGTATGTGAAGGTGAGATCGAGGACGAAAGCACATGGGCCTTGGAAATAACTGGCTCTGGAATATTCTACATATAGTCTGGCTAATGAAAGTGGAGACTGGAAAAATATGGCGAATTAAATAAATAGCATCATGGTAACCCCGACAATAGTACGAAATACATTGACATGATACTTGATACTTTTATAAAAGTCTCGTTAAAAACAAAAAAATAACAAAACTGTCCTACTTTTGATGAGATGTATATTATTAAAATGATAGGCAACTAGTATTAATCAAGTTTAAAAATAAAACAACAAATAAATAAATGAAATAATTATTTTTATTCATTGTATCACTGTTTCCTGGCTTGTACAGAAAAAAACAAAATATAATATAATAGGGGCTATAGAAATCTCGGAAATCTCTTACATCGCAAAGGATATGTTTCCGTTTCTTTGTATCTGGGGCTAGAATGTGAGCACAAGGATATATTGAAGAGAATACGTACACAAACACATAGTAATCACTCAATTTCAGGTAGACATCGTATTAAAAAAGCACAAGATTTATTGAAAATGGCTTCTCCGTACATAGATATTCCATTCCTCATAACTTCAAGTGACAGATTTGTACCAAATGACAAGACAAATGACATGACAATGACAGTTTTGACAATAAAAAGAGTATCGAAAATGGCGAAATGTAAAGACGACCAAGCATGGTGGTTGCCATTTGCATTAAACTTTAACATTTTTGTGCGCCATTAATTAAGCTTATTGTAATTTTTCGATATTTTTATTCGTTGTGATCTAGTGTTTATTAAAATATTCCAATTTGGAAACATTACCTTTAACCCCGCTCACTGGAAAAAAATTAGCATGTAACTCTGAATTCCACAGAGTATAACTGCCAATTTTCAAAAATTAGATACAATATTGCTAATAGACTTATCACGCTATACCCACTAAATTACCTATATTTTTATATTCTTTATATTTTCTATATTCTTCATGACGACCGGCTGGTGTAGGGGTAACGTACATTGCCTTCTATACCAGAGGTCCTGGGTGCGAATTCCGGCGGCGACAGATATATGTGTGTGATGAACACAGATATTAGTCGTCAAGTCATGGACGTTTATATGTTGATTTAAGTTTATTTTCTAATAAAAAATATGTATTTATTCAATATGTATGTTTATATATTTCTTAAGTATATCAGTTAACCAGTATCCATAACACAAGTTCCTTAAGAAACTTAATTTGGGCTAGATAATGTTTTCAGAAATATTTATTTATTTATTATTATTCCAATTCATTATGCCCAAATCAACTTAGGTACTGGAGCATAATACCGGGATAAAAAGTATCTCGATAATCTAGAATAAGGTGTACCTGAGTAGCCTGGATTGGGTCTACATAATATATTATATTATACGAACCAACCCCGTAAAATAGCTATAGCGTGAAAGAATAAAAGTCACAGGGTGACTGGTGACAAATTTTAGACACTGAAGGAGAGCACTCTGTTCTCGATTCTGGTGATGAAATGAATATGAAATTTTTTTTTATTCATCATAAGACCGAATGGACGCATAATGACGTCACAATTTTGTACTTCGGCTTTAACAAGGTGTTGATAGTTATTAAATAAGATATTACAGTAGACCAAGAGACAAAAAAAGCCGGCGGAAAAAACTCTTGGCACTCTTTTTCAGTCAGGATTATACGAATTAATACAAATAGGTACATACAGTACAAATTGATCATTATGGAGCGTACACATTGCTTGTAATGGAACCTGTAATGTAATCTGCAAAAAAAGTTCCCATGATTTGTACGCCTCTCGAGCGCGAACTGAGCCGCAGTAGAGCGCGCTCGTGGCCTGCTCTAAGCTATCCGTACATTTTGTTTTTTGAATAACATCAAAAAATGCTCGATGCTCAATGTGGACGGGCGTTCGCGCGCCCGTTCACATTGCGCGAGCACCGGTCGCGAACAGGAATTGCGCCTGTGTGCGTGAGACTTGCACCTGTGTAGTGACGCTCGAAGCGCGCTCTACGCTATCCGTGAATTGTCGGTTTTTTGGACAACATCAAAGGGACGCGGATTGCAATTCATGTTGAATTATTTTTTATTGTTTTGCATTTCATAAATATTGGATAATTACGAGAGCAACTTCAAAGTGTGATATTTTGTTTGTTAAGTTATCTTAATGATTATGATGTCAAATGAAAGCTCTAGGCATAAAACCAATTTATCCATTTGAATGATGTTAATCAGTTTAATCGTTTAGGAGATAAATTAGAATTATTTTTTATGGTAAAGATGTAAACAAACCAGAACTTGTAAAGTTTTTGTTTTATCAACTGTAAGCAATTCTCTGCCTTTTCTCCTTTTATAAAATGTGGTGCGCCGCAACCAACGTCTAGATCTTCAGCACTTTTTTTATGAATTGATGATTTATCATTATATATTGATGTATTTAAAAAACCGACTTAAATAACATTTTTAAATCCTCGTGTAAACTTTGAACTTTTAAGCTGTGGTGAAACTTCATATATGTAGGGTAACTGGTAGATCACTTTCCAAATGCGAGGACGTGATAGTTTAATATCATACTTACACCACAGTACAGATATCTACAGTAATTCAACTCGGCCGCATCATTGAAATAAATGCCTACAGCGCCGCGGTCCGTTCACATGCAGCCGAAGGGCTTCCCGCCTTCAGCGTTTAAATTACATTTGCCTACTTTGTGTTTACTTCCATTTAATTTTATGACTGCAAATATACTTTTTTTATATAAAAAAATAAAAAACTTTGTAAATTAAATAGGAAGTGTTCAACAAAAATACGTTTTGTGTCAAAAATCATGTTTACGTTTGAATAACAAATTGGTCTTATAAATTAGCGACCGAAAAATATTTACTTGCGCCTCGACTGAGACGCTCGAAAAGATGTATTGTTACATTTTAAAGTATAAAAAATCCGCATATTAATGTAAAGCTCAATCAACAATTGTTTCGGAAATTTGAGATACCTAGTATAAATTTCGAGAAGCCAATGTTGTATGAACCTATATTTTTAGTTATAATGTGGTAGCTTTAAAGCTGTAAACTGAGTTCTTTTTAATATTGTGTGATATATCTAGAATATTCTTGATAAATCTTATGGCCGACGCGGTAAAATCTTATTACCTACGTTGTTCTTGGACCGATGTAGATAGATGGTTATATGTCTTATTTTGATTGAAGGTATGTAGGTACCTACTTGATATTGTTTTATCGTGTCGAGTTGTTATGCAGGTTATTACGATAGAAAGGTATTGTGGTTATTTCATATTTATAATATTCCAATAGTGTATCTCTAAATAAATGTGAGAGTTAACCTTTATACCTACCTATTGAGAGAAAATGAATAAGTAGGTATCTTGTTTTACGTTTGCATTTAAATCGATTAAATTGTTTCATTTGACAAGTTCATTATGATTTGTTATAAATCTGTATTTCGAATATGTTTGTTATTAAGTCATAGAAATTCATCTATTAGCGCAAACTTTAGGTATTCAGTATTTAGAAGTTTATGTTCTTTGTGTTTTTTTTTTAGAAATTTGCGTATATTTGGACTAGGTACTTACTACAACTTATAAAAGGTTTTTTGTAAGTAAAACACCCGCGCGAAAATCCCCGCATCAACTTCAGAGGGCAATGTTTCGCGCGATCTCTACCTACTAACTGGTCTTCGCAATCCATGTCTCGTGTGATCTATTAATTTTCTGAAGTCTGGCGGACAGAAAAAAACGCGTGTCGACGGACCGTGCTCGCGACGAAATACGGAAACATTTTGTCTCAGGATGCTCGCAGTGTATGTTCAGTTCGTGCGAAATACACGTACAAATACACCGAGCGCAGCATAGAGCGCTGGTTATTACATTACAGGTTCGATTACAAGCAATCTGTACGCACCATTACATGAAAAAAACAAACACAAGACAGCTAATTATGCATATGGCATATTTATGTAATTATACATAGGTACATAATTTTTCCCTATAAATAAATAAATTTTTGTTACTATTTACTTACGCGTGAGTCAATCGCGGCCCGTGATCTGTAACGCGGACCGCTGCCAACGTTAGTGTAAACATGCGCTGCGTAATCAATTCCTTAACTTTCGGTTAAGTTTACTCAGTAAATAATTAATACATACATAACTTCACACCTGTATCCCTTATGGGGTAGGCAGAACACCACAGGTTATAAGACCATCTGATGTCACGTTTGACAAATGAGGTATTATAATGATGGAGAGAGGCTATTATAATGGCAGGGAGTCAGCCTATCGCCCACAAAAATGGCAATGAAACCTCAGCCAAATAATTAATATATACTTTTTATTATATATTTTCTCTTTATGTATGATCTAAAACTTTTCAAAAGTGATCTACCAGTCACCCTGTGTATCCATAATCGACTAAGACACGATTATCTCGGGAAAAGCAATGAAATTTGAAAAATAAAACTATCAGGAAAGCTATTTTTAACAAGTCCAAAATCAAAATTTTACCTAATACGAGGCGACTACTTACTTCAGAGAAAAACACCAACTAAAGTCAAAGAATGATACTGCGTCATTGTTGAATAATAGTTTCATTTTATCAATGAGATCGGATTATACTTACTTACCGAGGTGGACACAGACTTAGAGAGATATGAAAAAGAAATAAATATCTAAGATTTTGTAAATCTATTTAGTTTTTTTAAGTTGCTTTCATGCTGGACTGAGAGCAAACGAAAAACAAAGAATGTACCAGCTGCTTCTCTTCCCGGGCATACTGTAAAAGTCAGTTAAGGGACAGAGGTTTCATTGAAGTCTTTGTGGGCGATAGACTGACCCCGCAATAGTCTCTCTCCACCATTATACTCCAAATATAACAAACGTGACATCAGATGGTTTTATAACCTTTGGTGTTCTGCCTACCCAATAAGGGACACAGGCGTGAAGTTATGTATGTATTGTTTTAAATACAGGGTGGTTCAGGAGATTAACAACGTTGTGACGTCACATTGAAAACTCGTCACATATCGATTTAAAATGTAAACAAATCCCATGAAGCTAGAGAGTTTGTTTCTTTGAGCGTTTGTGTATAAAACTCCCAAGCAGATTTTAAAATCTTATGCAATTGGATAGTCTTACTTTTAAGGAAGGTTCCAAGCTATCTTGTCTTAGCTATTTTATAAATTTATTGCTATACTATCAAACTAAGAAATAAAACACTAAATCACTTAAACAAACTCCTTTGTTCAAAACATAAGAAAAATACCTATACGAAACGAATTCCGACCGAGATGTTCATTTAAAATATTTATCCTATCTTCATTATATTACTGAAAACACACAATACAAGTTTCACGCAGTGGGTAGCAAAAAATCTCTTGAAAACACTTCTTGCAAATAAAAAAAATATCGTTCGAAAATTGACAAAGTAGGTACAGTTTTACTCTCTGATATTACTTGAAGTCGTCGTGGCGCCGTGGTTACTATGTGTATCATACGATATCACAGGTTAAGCAACGTTCGGCGCCGTCGGTACTTAGATGGGTGACCGCTGACCATTCATATCTCACGACGACTTCCGTGCTTCGGAGGGCACGTTAAGCAGTCGGTCCCGGGTGCTGTATACTTGTATACAGTAGTCGTTAGGGTTTGCCATCTAGGCGCCCTAAAAATTCTGGCATCCACCACCCAGCACTGGGCCAGCTTGGTGGATTATGGCCTATACCTCCTCGGGAGAGACTCATGCCCTGCAGTGGGCTCATTACAAAGAGTTGTGATGATGATGATGATTACTTGAAAAAGATATTGAATATCCAGTTCTCTAAGTCTTATAGTAATATGTGTACTTCAATATAGTTCGGCAGATTAGGTACCTAATAAAAATCATAAGATTTTTGACTGCTGAATTTTAACAGATCCTGAATCCTGTAACAGAATCCTGTAACAGATATTTTCTAATGTTACGCTAAAAATGCAAGAATTTATTTACTTAAAAAAAAAACTAAATTTAGTAAACTACCTATTAACGTAACGGTCAGTCCAACACAATATAAATGAAATCGACCATCTCAAAACTAATCTCCCAAAACAAAGACAACCAAACCTAAGATTCATATCATCAATCAATTTCAAACGACTGACTACTCAAATATATCCCATCAAAGAAGATGAGTGTCTCATTCGGTCCATACAACGGTACGATCCGAAGGATTTTTACAAACAATCAACGTGCTGTGACGTCACGCTCCGTGCGTCATAGCCACGAAACTAGGTCACGCCGTGCGGAACACAAGTTGCTTGTTGTGGTATTAAATGTTAGAAATATTGAGTTGAAGGGAGTTTTAAACTACTGAGAGTAAGACACTTATCATTTTAAAATGTGAAAAAAAAATCTATACTAATATATAAAGCTGAAGAGTTTGTTTGTTTGAACGCGCTAATCCCAGAAACTACAAGTGGGATTTGAAAAAAATCTTTTTGCATTTGATAGCCTAACTCTTGAGGAAGGTTATAGGCTATATGTTATCCCGAAATTCCCACGGGATCAAAAGTTTCGCGGGTAAAACCGCGCGCGGTGGCTAGTATTTTATAAAATATTAATTAAACCGCAGAAGGTCTCTAATGACTAACGGGTAAGTTTCATTTTTGTTTTCAACCGACTTCAAAAAGGAGGAGGTTCTCAATTCGTGTGTAGATATGTATTTTTTGTGTCTTTGATACACGATTTTTTGGACAATTGGGAATCGATTTTGAATAAGTATTCTTTTTTCAAATAATAAAGGATATTACAAAGGTATTGCCAAATAAATTTCATCGAAATCAACTGAGTAGGTACTTCTTCAAAAAAAAGATTACGGAGGATATTAACATTGATGACCTTATACTTCAGCCAAAGTTATGACGTGAAGTAAATTTTTTAATACTCTGCATTCGTTGATTATTCTTATTGGTGATCTCACATCTTATCCAACTTGAATCTCACCAGGTGTCTAATGACGATAAGTTTAAACATGCTTTAATGGTTTTCATAGAGAGCAAGCTCTTTACAACCACATTATAGGGTGCTCTAAACAAATAAACTCTACGACGCAGATGAGAGGGGGATTTGTAGGCCGACTTTGTATAACGAAAGGTGGTCGCTATTCTTCTGATCTTAAAGAAGCACTTAATTCTTCCTTTGCGTCGATGTAGAGTTGTTTTAAAACAAATATATTACTAGGCAGACATAATTGCAAGAAACCACGGGGAGTGTAGCGTCGAATCAAACTGTAAAATACAATTACGAGTATACGCTAATAACATTTGGTTAAAAAAGCTTTTTGGTTTGATATAATGTAAAAACTTAAGACAATGATAATTGGAGTTATTATCTAGGTACACAGGTTGACTGGTGACAAATTTTAGATACTGAAGAAGAGCATTCTGTATTCGAATCTGAAAATAATTATGTACTAAATGTAAGTACATAATTTTTCACCAGAATTCCCTATAAATAAATAAAGACACCTTACTACACTTTTCCTGACGAGCTGCCTCAGTCAAAATGCACACAGTAGTGTTCCCGCCATACGCACACCACCACCCGCTAAGTATCTATTGTATTACGCTTATTTAACCATGCGTTTCGTAATGAATTCTTTAACCTTCGCTTAAGTATACTCAGTAAAAAGACGTGTGGTACTCGGAGACTGCCGCGGTAAAGCTATTGCATAGCATTTTTTATCAACTTATGCAATTATAATCTGTGCCGGTCGGAGCGGGGGGTGTTAGATTTTTTTCGTTACGGAATTTCTGGATTCGGTTCCCACGCTCAAGACCCGCGATAGAAGCTATGAAATAGCTTAATAATTAATATTTATTTTATTTATTATCTTCATGTATGATTTCAAATCAAACTATCACCACTGAGCAAGTTATCACTGCTGTCACCTCCTCGGATATCGAAAGTGACCCCACAGTCACCCTGTATATCCTACTAATATTATACCTAATTGTGAAAGTGAGGACGAATAATTATTTTAGTCTACAAAGTTAATATAGCTAAGCCATTTATAACTCTTCTTGCGCTATTTAATCGACGTACAGCGACATCTATCGAACAAAAGCAAACTAAAATTTTGTATATTATCAATGTGAAAGTTTGGATGGATTACTCTATCACGGCAAAACGGCTTAATGGATTTGGATGAAATTTGGCATAGTGATAGTTTACAGTGTGGAATAGCGAATAGGCTACTTTTTATCTCGATATTCCCAAGGGATTTGAAATGGCGCGGGAAAAATCGTGCGCAACAGCTAGTGTATTTATATTCTAGATCCGTCCTAGTTCGCTACTTGGTATCTCATATCACAAGCTATGCATAGCAAGGGCCCATGTTGTTGGTGAGCACTTTTTTCATTCGTTTTTTTTCACATTCGAAATATACATGCTTATTCTTTTAACAGTACTAATGTCAATATTCAAACCAACATTTTTACATAAAAATTAATTATTATTATTTATGTATATATCAAAAAGGATATTCTCTCTAAAAGAGGTAAGTTATTTAACAATGCGGGCCTAAAACCAAGCATGTTAAAGTTGTGTTGTTTAGTTTTGTTTATGTTTGTTCCAGACGTTAGAAACTTCCTTGTGATACGGCAGGTGTTAAGGATAATACATTTTTGAATGGTATAAGTAAGGTGGTGTGGTATATTTAAAGTGTCTAAACTGGTTTTAAAATGTTTTGGTATGATGCCTGTTGATGAAGCCACTAGTGGTACAGTCTCTGCTCTCCATTGTCGTCGTAATTTTATTGCTAAATCCAAGTATTTATTTAATTTTTCGTTGATTGTTTTTAGTATTATTATTATTCGGCATTTCAAAATCAACACGACTTTCGGCGGCAAACACCCGACAATAAGACCAGTCGTATTAAAAAACCGACTTCAACTGAAGTAGGTATAAGGTCGTTAGTGTGAATATTCCCCGTAATGGTCCAAAAAAATCGTGTCACAAAGACACAAAAAACAGTTCACACGAAATGAGAACCTTTCCTTTTGAAAGTCGGTTGAAACAGCAATCTGATTTTCAGTTCCAATGGCATCGTTCAGACATTTACATGTTTTCAACGCAACATCAGTGATTGAGATTGAATACTGATATCCAGTTTAACTATATCAAAAGATATTGACAAGATCCAAAGACCGCTAGTAATGATCTTAAAATCTTTATTTACTATTATAGTTTTACGTAAGAGGTTATTGGCGCTATGCCAAGAGTTGCGTCCAGAGATTTTTTTCTGCTTTTTGATGCGTTCGCGCATACCTCGAATAAGAGACCGACGCCGGTTATATTAAAACGAAGTATGAAAACAAACGGATAATTAATAGGTCTTGTATTAATAGTTTAATAGGTTTTTTTAATACTTGAGTATTATAAGAAAAGTAATTTCGTTTTGGAAAAGAGGAAAGCTTGCAGATTTAAGAGATTATTACCGCTGTTAGGGTATTACATAAATTAAATTAAAATTAAGTTTTCGTTGCCATACTCCTCCGAAACGGCTTGACCGATTTTGATGAAATTTTTTGTGCTTATCCGGTATCTATGAGAATCGGCCAACATCTATTTTTTTTTTATTTATTTATATGGCAAAACAACATTTGCCGGGTCAGCTAGTTTATTATATATTTACGACCCGATTAGTCTGCCTCTTAAAGATACAGGTGTATAAGTTAGTATAACAACCTCTGCGCAAGAAACATGCCGGAGCAAGGGTCGCAGCCTCTATCCCTCAATCTACGACCTATCTCTCTTATGAGACTATGCGTTTCATCACTCCAACATCTCATCGTTTCCACGGACATTGCAGTAAATATATACTGCTCCGACTAGCTGGTATACTTTGTCCGCTTTCCTTCCTGCCGCTGCTCCCGGTCGCAGACAAGTACGCTTCAGGTGACTGGATGCAAGTGTATCGACGCAAGTAGCATACCACAACATGCACTTTCCGCGCTTCCAAGGTACCAGCGTTAGGCCATCTGGTAGTTTGCCGTCGGTACGGCAGAGGCATGGAGGTTCCAGCAAGCACGGAACGTTGGCCGGTACTAAGACTCTGCGAACGATATCGTGAAGCGCATGATGCCGGGGAAACCTTCCTGCACTAATATTACAACTAAGTGCATGATGGCCGTTGCTCTCAACGCGAGAACCAATTAGAGGTTATAATATCGCATACGGCCCGCTTGCTTCTTACTTTATGACAACCGATACAAAAGAAATGTATTATTCCTAAGATTTACATGTATTTGATAGGCTGTCTTTTGAGAATAGGTTATATTTTATCAAGAAAACAAAAACCCCAGACAATCACTCAGACATAGCCTCGAAGTAAGCAAAGCTTGTGTTATGTATGAGATACCATGTAGCGAACTAGGCAGAAAACCTAGAATAGAAAATACGCGGGTTCGATTTCCGCACAAAACAAGAAAAAAAGATGTGTGTATTTATATTCTAGGTTCCCCCGTAGTTCGCTACATGGTATCTCATATCACAAGACTTGCTTAGTTTGGGGCCATGTTGGTGTGATTGTCTGGGGATTTCATTTATTTATATTTTGACGACCGGCTGGTGTAGCGGTAAAATACATTGCCTTCTATGCCAGAGGTCCTGGGTTCGAATCCCGGCGGCGGCGGATATTTGTGTGATAAACACAGATATTAGTCGTCAAGTCATGGATGTTTATATGTTTATTTAAGTTTATTCTAATAAAAAATATGTATTTATTCAATATGTATGTTTATATATTTCTTAAGTATATCAGTTATCTAGTATCCATAACACAAGTTCTTTAAGAAACTTAATTTGGGCTAGATAATGTTGTGTGAGTGTCAGAAATATTTATTTATTTATTTATTTATTATTTATTTATTAGAAGTTGCTAAAAATCCTACCCGTATAAAATATAAATGATATAAACGCCTTAATTCCCAATCCCAATTTAATAATTGTCCCAATATAATTCTAGAAGAGATCAAAAATAATAAAATTTTATAAAAACTAAAATAAACCGTACGAAATCAGAGTGCGTGAGAGTTCAGTTATTTTTAAACCTTTACCTACATTTAGCCGCTGCATATAAATAATAAATATGTTTATTATTGCGCGAATGCCGGGCCGTGCGCGTGCGACGAATACTTTATGACAGGGACGAAGGCCGGGAGCGCGCACGCGCAAAAGTAATAATTTTATGATATTAGTTATTACACTTTGCGGCGTGTGTTCTAAGAAAAATTAAGTGCGCATTTTCGACTGCTTGTTTTAGAAAACTGTCTAGGAATTTGGTGAAATGTGCTATTCAAAAATGACATTTATGTCATTGAATTAAGGCATTTATAGCTGCTTTTTCGTGAAATCAATAATTCATCGTCATCAATTCATCAGGGCTATGAGTCTCTCTGGGTGACGGGGAGGTTTAGGCAATTAACCAAGCTGACCCAGTGCTCAGGGCGCCGAAAGTAACGGACAAGTTAACCTGCCCGGAAGCACGGAAAATAATAAATATCAATTATGGTTTATTCCAATTTGTTCACCTGGGTGATATCACACAGGTGATTTATATCCGAGGTGAACAAAGTAGATTAATCCATTCCTCTTTGTTCACCGACGTGATTAAAGAAGACTAACCAATTCCACTTCGTTCACCTAGGTGATATCACCCAGGTGAACAAAGTGGAATAAAGCAACAGCGCGCATCAATTCTGAATCACCCAAACTCTTACAAACTTTTTGACAACTTAATTGCAATGATAAGTAATAATTATTAAAAGCATCAGAAATGGCGGCAAAACCATTTTCAGAGTTCATTTGTTTACATACGTCACTTGTCATGCCTGTCAAGTAAATCTTTTATTCATTGTCCGGATTTGTCATTGTCAACATATCAACATTACGGAGCGAAATAAATTAGCATAGGTATGTAACATATATATTTTTTTAATTTTCTACTTAAATTGTTTTTAATTATTTCATTCAACATGAGTGACAGTTACAATGACAGCTGACAGTGACAGTTTGTATTGGAAGTTTGAAGTACTTTGCGGAAATGGCATCACTGAAATTTAAAAAAAAACATGCGTGAAAATCCATTGATATATGACGATTTTAGCCCTTGCATGAAATTTGAAACGAAGGCAGCAGTAAGTAAAAATCATGTATCACATTAGCGGCCATAGCTTAGTAAACAATAAAATTAAGTACATGGAATGCCACTATTCTAGAATCCTCATGATGTAGGCAAACTTTCTAGGTGTATGGACACACAGATACCATATATTTCTTTTACACCACAGGTGCTCAAACTTTCAGGTTCAATAAAGTTTAAAAATAAAATTTATGTTCAGTGATGGTTTGTAAATTACTACCCTAGCAGTAGAGATTTTTGAACTGTAATTTAGTAGAACAATTACCACGGAACTCATTAAATAAAAAAATATTAGTGTAGGGCTTAAACTGTGGACGTGATGCATATGAACGTAAAAAAGTAGGAATTTTTAAATTGTACAAAACATTGCATAGCGCGCAAACTAATCAAAATAAAAAACAAATCAAGTGGATCGAGACCTTCTCCCTCCCCCCCCCCCACGCACTCGTACCTACTGGCTGACCACCATTACTAGGACACCCTGTATATATCAAATGAAACAAGAATCGTCAAAATCGGTTTACCCAGTCAAAAGTTATGAGGTGACAAACATTAAAAAAAAACATACAGACGAATTGAATACCTCAATTTTTTGTAGTCGGTTGAAAATGACATCGACTGCGACAACGAATTAGTGTGTCGGTATTTAAATAGTTTCTTACTTGGCTACTGCCTGATAGAGTAAACTGAACTCTATTTCTGCTGAATGGTCTTCGTAACATAGGTTTACTTAGGTGCCAAACGAAGAGGCTTTTTTATTTGTTAAGGTCTCACAAGCATTTATCTAGTAACAATGATTTCTTCTTCACGTTAAGTATATCAAAGTAAAGTTTATTATTATTATTATGTATGCATACAGCTACACGCCTTTCGGTGGGAAAGACCCGACAATCGGACCAGTCGTTCGGGGATCAGGGCAAGAGAGACAGAAACCGGCGAACGATTCGGGCAGTCTCGAGCAAAACCGCTTTTGCATGCGTGCTGGAAGCGAACCGCCGCCGAATCCCAGCCTTTCAAGGTTTCTGACCATAGTGGCTGGGGTCATGCCGTTTGCGGATATTACAACCGGGATGATTTCGGTGGACATAACTTCCTACATTTCGGTCACCTCTGAAACTACGAATCCAATTTGAAGTAAACTTTTTGCATTTAATATTGTCTTCAGTTTTCGCGATTCATACTATTAAATAAAACAATTTTTAACCGGATTTATCGCGTATATTTACATTTTAAATTTTGTTAGTTAAAATTAAAAAGTAATAAAATCTCAATTGTTGGTGTTCTTAATTTGTTAAAAAGTTGTTTTAAGTTTTCGCGATTCATACTATTAAATAAAACACTTTTTAACCGGATTTATCGCGTTTAATTTATATTTTACTTTTTAACTCTACGTTTAGAGTCGCTCGTGTCCACGAGGTCTACAAAGACACCGAAACGTCGAGTTAAAATGTAAAATATAAATTAAACGCGATAAACCCGGTTAAAAAGTGTTTTACTCAATTGTTAAAAAGTTGGTTTGGCACAATTATGTCGAAGCTAACTACTCAAGTAATTTCCCTGTGGTACGATAGTTTTTGATTTACCTTTAAAATAGTAAAACAAATACCTAAAAGCATTGCATGCATTATAAAATTAAATAGATTTAACCTTCTCCAGTCCTTGTCGTGAACTTCGGAAGGAACCTTAGCAGTCATTAACTATTTTATGACCAATGCAAGGTCGTTTATTGATATTAATAAATTTACGACTTATTGTTGAAGAATTTTATTGTTACACTTTTGCTTACAGTGTGAACTAAATTACGATTCAATGTACTTTAATAATAATAGATCAAACTAATTTTAAAGATATTTCTTATTTAAGGCATTTTTTAACCTACATGTGTTGTTTTCCTAGTTGAATGAAAAACGCGACAGCGCGCGATACCGACAGCCAAATTTTTGAGAAAGGGTTTACTACGGGGTCATAAAATACGCAGGTGAACCTGCGCATAGACGCTAGTCTATTATAAAAGGCTAAGCCCCGATTTCACTTATTTCCTTCTGAGCCTAGAACTTAACAAATCTCGGCTCTGACCCAAGAAAAATTGAAGCCGAGTTCAACTCGTTAGGTTCTGTTAGGTACACGGTGAAATTGGGGCCAAGTCGTTTCTTTACCCTGTGTTCTTCATCTTTGAACTCTACCGCACCAAACGGTCGACGATCGATCGACGGACGAATGGAACAGTCGACGTCCATTGATAGATTTTACTATGAGAAAAAATCCGTAGAACACCCTAAGAAATCGCGCCAACATCTGATCCCCTCTGAAGTTGCCGCGAGACGTTCTGCGCAAGATTTTTGCACTAAAGACACCTACCTGCGCGAAACGTCTTTCAACAACTTCAGTGGGGCTAACATACAACCATCGACAACGATAAATCGGGCCTTTTATCGATATTTTCTTAGAATATGACACCTTATAGTATGTAATTTTTTAGAAATATGGCATCTTTGGTTCTGTGGACTTAATCATGGTAGCAAATCGAGTAATTCTATCTATCATGGTGCGCATGTAAGCTAACATAATAGGATAAAATAACAAAATAATATTTATCTTACGACCACTTTGTCGATGGGGTTAACCTATCTGCCTCAAACGCCAGTGGTTGCGGGTTCGATTCCCGCACGGAACAAAAAAAAAAGTTCCAAGTCTGGGCGTTCATCTATATTCTATGTTCCCCCCTAGTTCGCTACATAGTATCTCATAACACAAGCTTCGGTTACTTTGAGGCCATGTGGTTGTGTGATTGTCTGTAATATTGGCTGTTAGTGTTCCTATTAGTGTTATTATATTTTCTTCCATGCTGGGAGCAAAAACATGATACAATGTGCCAGCTGTTTCTCTTCCCGGGCATACTGTAAAAGTCAGTTAAAGGACAGAGGTTTTATTGAAGGTATTTTGTGTGCGATAGGCTGATCCCTTGTCACTGCAATAATCTCTCTCCGCCATTATAATGCCTCCTAATTTGTCAAACGCAGTTGGTTATATAGCCTCTGGTATTCTGCCTACCCCATGAGGGTATTATTATCTTATCGATTCGAGTATTTATCGATGGTCTCACGCATGCTAGTCACACTTTCAGAGTAGAGAGTATTGTTTTCTTCCACAAATGTCAATTTTCTCAAGCGTCATTTGTAGTTATAGCGCAGGACTTTCCCATAAATCGCATTGTTGGAAAGATGAGTCATACATGCTATTGTTGAAAGTAGACTTTTGTCTATGGATATGTTGATATATCAAGAAATGTGGTTTTGAGTCATGTCTTTGGCCATTGTCGTATACTTTATGAAATAAGTTAATATCTATATTTTTATTAGTAGCTTTTATGTGAAAAGACATGTCTGCTGCATCTCAGACCTCCTTAATTCTTATTTATTTTTTTATTGATCACTTAACCCACATGGTTGGTGGATGTCAGAATTTTCAAGGCACCGGGATGCTTAATTTGCACGATATTTTTTACTAGCGAGTTGCTTTGGTTAGTACATTTTGTTGGCAATCGGGTATTTTTTCCTATTATTATATTCGTATGAACTTATGATCATGGATCTATAAAAACACCTAAATAATAATAATAATAAATAAAATAATTGTCCCCAGACAATCACACCAACTACATGGCCCCAAAGTAAGCATAGCTTGTGATATGGGATACCATGCAGCGAACTAGGGGGGAACCTAGAATATAAATACATAAATAGATAAACACCCAGACACGGAACATTTTTTTTTCTGGTTCCGTGCGGGGATCGAACCCGCACCACTGGCGTCTGAGGCAGATAGGTTTACCCCAACGCCATAGTGGTCGTCACAAAATATCAAGTAAAAATGTAAACATGACCATTATAATAGACAAATATGCAGTAGGTATACTAAAATACAGTTTCACACCTTCATGTGTTTTGTCAAAAAATAGGTAGGTAAGTACCTAGGTACACTATTTTAATATTTATTAAAAGCTTAGGTATAAAAGTTAGCATAAAGTCCACCGTGTTCGTGGCAACATCGTTTTTAAAACATACCATTGACTTAAAAAATAGGTCACCTACAAAAGTTTCCCTAATTAAGTGACAAAAGTCATTGCACTCGGCTACCTCGACAAGAGGGAGATGCGACGATGTTAGAGGGAGATAAGACGCGGTATTTTTAAACAGATTTTTGTTTTTAAATAATTTTCATTTTTCATATATGTTGGAAGAAATTCTTCTTGAAATAAGCAATACATTGCCTTTATTAGTAGATAAAACTGTGAAATAAATAAAAGACTGTATGTTCTTGCAAGCTTTCCAATTGATTTAAATTTGATTCTTTTTCTCTCAAAAGATGGCGTTGATAAAAATCTTAATGTCAAAATTCTATACGAAAAGACATTTGACATTGCGCTTTTGTAAGAAAAGCATGTTGCACTATCTAAAATGAATTGTAGTAACTATTTTTTTATATTTTTAAATGTCACTTTGAAACTTCTCATTATTTTTACATCCATGTAAAAAGTATTGATGTTTTTACACACTCTCGCTGAGGTCAAAGGTCAAACAACTTTTAGTTTTCACTAGCTGTTTCTCGCGGTTTTAGATTACAATTACTTTATAATTTACTCATTATGGTTTATAATTACAGATGTACATTACAGTTATTCGAGACTATAATCTACATCTGTACCAAATATGACCCCCAAATCGTATCGTAGAGAAATCTAAGAAAATACTAAAAGAAGTAGAGGTTAGAAATAAAGGGTGGTCCATTTATAGTGGTCCAAAAATACAAAACATCATGCCTAATAATTAAAAAGACATTATTTTTTCAAAAAAATAATGGTTGAGAATATACAATTTAAAAAAAAAAAAAAAAAATTATCTCGTCGTCTCACAAAAAAAATACTCTAGTGTTAAAACTATTTCTTGTAATAAAAAAAAATTGGTACAAGAGTAGTGTATAAACAGGTCTTCCACTTCGTATGCCATTTTAATGTTAATTCTAAATAGACTTTTGTTAACCTTACTTCTTCGCTTTTTAAGTAAAAAAGTACCAATACAAATGGACCACCCTGTATAATCTCCTCACTTTCCATAAGCCTTCATACATTATGCGCAACCAAATATCATTACAAGTTAATCTAATTAATAGTCATCATTTGACACCTATAATTGAAACTACCTATAATATGTAATATGCCTACGATTTCCAATTTTGTATACAGGGTTAATTTTAATTAGCGCATCACCTCTTGCACGCAGCCTCTTCACATCAATCCCAACAACATTTACTTATACAACAGGTACTTATTTTTATATTATGGGTCGATACGATATACTCATATAAAGTTCACATTTTAAAATGTTTCTCTTTTTGTGTTTGTTTTCTTTTTGGGTTTTATTGTTAATTGCTAAATACTCTAGAGCGATAAGACCGCCTCTTGTACCTTTTGTTCCATGTCTTATTCTTATTTCCCATTTTTGTTACCTACTATACAATAATGTGTCAATAAATAAATAAACATTTGTTCCAGAACTTATCAAAATAAATAATATATAATTGTGCAATAA
Source organism: Stenoptilia bipunctidactyla (assembly GCA_944452665.1). Taxonomy (NCBI): domain Eukaryota; kingdom Metazoa; phylum Arthropoda; class Insecta; order Lepidoptera; family Pterophoridae; genus Stenoptilia; species Stenoptilia bipunctidactyla. The sequence goes on along the minus strand of OX101741.1, from coordinate 8,840,781 downwards.
ACTTCAATTTACTTGACAAATTATACTCCAACTCTACAACGTGTAACAAAATGAGGAGATAATACTTGAGGGAATCGTATATTTGGTGATGTAGTTTATAAGTAACAGTAACATACATTTGTTATCCTTACGGTTCAGCTGAAAAACAAGTTCAAAGTTTAGATCAAAATATGTAAGTGTCAACCCTTAAAAACAGCTGTTAGCTTTTGATGAAATCTATTCGATAACAGATGGCGTAAAAATAAAGTGATGGGTAACTAAGACAGATAATACAAAGTTCAGCCGGTGCGGGAGAGGTCATAAGGTCACTGACTGCGGCACAAGTCTTATTTTAGCTAATTAGGTTGACTAGGGTTGTTAAAATATTTTGTTGTAAAAGAATTAAATAAATGTGTATGAAAGTACCAGCACTGATCATGCTAATTCTTTTACTGTATATTCTACGTATGGTATAGAAGCTAACCCTTAGGTTTTATCTCTCCATTTTGTTACACGTTCGGTGAAAATATGTTGTTGAAAAAACATTTATTGCAAATATACCTGCATAATTAATCTTATCTTACTAATACTATAAATGTGAAAGTTTGGATGTATGGATGCCTGGATGTATAATAAATAATAATAAATAAAATCTCCAGACAACCACACCAACTACATGGCCCCAAAGTAAGCATAGCTTGTGTTATGGGATACCATATAGCGAACTAGGGGGGAACCTAGAATATAAGTAGGTACATAAATAGATAAACACCCAGACACGAAACATTTTTTTTTCTTGTTCCGTGCGGGGTTCGAACCCGCAACCACTGGCGTCTGAGGCAGATAGGTTTACCCCAACGCCAAAGTGGTCGTGAACGGCTCAACGGATTTGGATGAAATCTTTATCTCGAAATTCCCGAGGGATTTGAAATTGCGCGGGTAAAACCGCGCGTAACAGATAGTAAAAAATAAAGTCAAAATTGTTTGTTTTATTTGAACTGCGTATCTTTAAAACTACGAGTAAAAAACATTATCGCTTCATAGCTTACACTTAATAACAATTTTCAACCGACTTCAAAAAAAAGGAGGAAGTACACAATTCGTCTGTATGTTTTTTTTCAATGTTTGTTACCTTATAACTTTTGACTGGGTGCACCGATTTTGATGATTCTTGTTTCGTATAATACAAGATACTTCTCATTTGGTCCCATATAAATCGCAATCGATTGAATAGGTACTTCATGTTTTTTTTTAAATATGTATGAATTCGGAGATCGTTTACCTTGACGACTTTCTACTTCAGCCAAAGTCTTGACGTGAAGTCGGTTTTTTTAATGCTTTGCATTCGTTGATTATATTTTTCATACTTTTTTTTATTTGATAACTGATATATGACAATAATTTACGGGTCACACGGTTACTAGTGTATACAGTCACGTCTTATAAAATGTATACACTTCGCAACGTATTCGGTAGTAATAAGGTTATAATTTCAATGAAAATTTTTACATATTTATATTATTATTGGACGTGGCTGTACGCCTTAAATAGGGTGTGTGACATTTTCTAGAATAAAAAAATGAGCGCATCTTATTGCAGACGACTATTTAATACAACATAAGCGCTTTTATTTACAAGTATTTTTGCTGGACTGGGAGCGAAAGAAAAACATAGCATGTGCCAGCTGCTTCTCTTCCAGGGCATACTGTAAAAGTCAGTTAAGGGAAAGAGGTTTTAATAGACGTTTTTGCGGGCGATAGGCTGACCCCCTGTCACCGTAATAGTCGCTCTCCATCATTATAATACCTCTAAATTTGTCAAACGTGACATCAGATGGTTTTATAGCCTCTGATGTTCTGCCTATCCATAAGGGCTACAGGCGTGAAGTTATGTATGTATGCATTTTTAAAATAGATGGTAAAAGTGAAGTTTTAGTCCACGTAGGGTTTAGGTTTAGTACACCCCTGGATTAGCGAGTCGTAAAAGGCGACTAATCCGCTTATTGGTCGAACCCCTCAGGGTCCACCCTTCATATAAATACTACCGCCAAATATCACTGATCCTTTGCTTTCAGTTCATCTATGGTGGCAGCCGTCAGGATGCCGCTCGCTGCGCAGCCTCTAGCTACCGATTGGCTGTCCCTCCGATTGTGATCAATAGCCCTTGTCAAACTTATTTAATTATTTATTAGATAAGTGCTACTACTCAAGAAGTGAATATTTATTATAGATTTAAATGCTTTAATATATAATTTTTATATGTATTTTGTAGTAAATGTTGACATTTTAAAATTTATAATTTGATAATTTAATTAGATTAAGATCTGATTTTATGACGCCGCAAAGATTTGCACACCGTTTGACACGGTTAAATATGATGTACTTAATAAATAATAACACCTATTGTATCGACCATATTTTGCAAATAAATTGATTTTGATTTGATTTGATTTTGAAGGCTGATCATTAAAGGGGCATATTTAGTGGGCGTTCTGAGGTGTCTCGTGGCCGCTCTTGCGGTCCCTACACTGTTTGGGTACTCTATACCTGTTAGCCACTGGGGTTAGCAGCTCTTTAGAATTCCCTTTCGTCCGTAACAGGATTCATCCTCCTCCTACTTGTTTTAGTAGTTGCCAAACCTTTCCTTGGCGGAAAAACAAAAAAAAATCACCGTACCTGCGGTGATGTGTTCAGACAATGTCTTAGGAAGAGCTAGGTACTGCCTGAACCCTCAGGTGATTAAGGTCAAGGGCGGATTTTAAAAGTCAGCGATAAAAATATAATAAATAAAATCCCCATACAATCACACCAACTACATGGCCCCAAAGTAAGCATAGCTTGTGTTATGGGATACCATGTAACGAACTAGGGGGGAACCTAGAATATACATACATAAATAGATAAACACCCAGACACGGAACATTTTTTTTTATTGTTCCGTGCGGGAATCGAACCCGCAACCACTGGCGTCTGAGGCAGACAGGTTTACCCCATCGCCAAAGTGGTCGTGAAAGTGGGGTGATGTGTTCAGACAATGTTTTAGGAAGACCTAGGTACTGCTTTAACTAGGTTTTCCAACTATACTGTTTTTCACTGCATTATACTGTTTACTGTTGAAGAAAAATAAATACTGTTTTCAGCATAAAAAGCCAAAAACTTTATATGCTAGACTTAAATTAATAATTTGTGCTAGAAACTCTAAAAAAATTTTTACCTTTGTGTAAAACTAACTACTCCTCAAATAGATTCCTGGTCAGAGCTTGCCATATTCACAACCAGCGATATCATCATATAGATATATGTCGCCGCGATGGCTTCGCCGAGCCTCATCGAAATGATTATCGTAAATTATTGAATCGTTTTGCTGTAAGCTCAAATTAAGAAATCTAAATTAATTGATTCTGAATATTTGTAATCCAATATTAGGTCTATCAATCGAACTATTGCTATCAATCAACATATTGAATCCTTTATTATCTGTGATGTTTGGATAGCAAAACAATCCAACGTTTATTATTGATAATTTTGGTTTCTCATGGTAATGTTTTGAGAATGCTTTAAAGTAAAATTATTAAATCTAATCATAAAAGATAAGTATTCAAATCAACAAATACCGTTTGTAATAAGTGTTTTGTTTTAATAAGTAATTGTGTTTACTAAAGATAAAGATTAGTACAGGTCAAGCACCGTGTTAAAGTAAGTTCAATATTTGTTATTGTGACAATTACTTATGTGATTTGTTTTTAATTAAGCTTAAATAATTAAGATGTTTCCTATTGCTTTGTTAATTGCTTTGTTAATAGAAGATGTTGATAAAAAGAATTATTCAGTATGTGTCATGACCACCGGCTTTCTGTTGGCTGGTCTCTGATTGGCTAGAATCCGGCCGATAGGAGACCAGACAGTAGAAGGTTTTGGCGGTACGAAAACCAAGATGGAGAAGGCGTCACTTTTGTGGCGGCCTTTGCCTTGCATTGGAGAGTTGTGGGGGATTTTGACTTTCCGGATAGGTTGGGTTAAAAATGGCGGAGTGGAGAACGAGCCGCTTTGTGATAAAGGTCAGTGTCGTTAAGATTGTGATATTTACTTATTTATTGTTCTCTGGCTGTAAACTGTTACTTTGTATTTTACAAGATGATTGCTGTTGAGTTTCTTGCCACTTCTTCTCAACAGATCGACTTTCCGAAGTGGTGGTAGATTATAATAAATAGAAAACTTAAACTGATAAGTTGTTTGATTGAGTGACACCCTTCTGAGACGTTTTCTAACATAACTAGCTTTAATATGTGTCAATCGCCTAGCAGGACTGACAACCCTGATGGGGTTGCCGGTTCTGCCCATTTTAAAAACCCAAGCGATCCACCATTTCCGATATCAGAAGTGGGATCGCCTGAGCGATCCGATACTGCCGGTCATGTTACTGTTTCAGATAATGGCAGGCCGAATATACTGCCTTCATCCGCCTCGCTGCTGCAATCAAAATCAAGCCATGTTTCCGACAAGTTCTTCATGCAAATAATGAAGATGATGCAGAACATGAGTGATCGATTTCTGCAGCAGCCCAACCACAAAATTAAAAACACAGGATGGGCGAGCGGATGCAACATACGGACTTTCTTAGGAAACTCCTTACTCGGAGTTAACAGTTCTTGAAAACGACCGCTACCTCGTGAGAAAGGTCGTTGGCCATCATGGACGGTCGCGAAAGATTGCCCATTACCAACTTCGCCGAGCTCCTCAACCTGGCATGGACGCGCAGTCGGCCGTGTTGCCCCATGAAGAATCGCAGCCTGGGCCATCGGGCATTGTAGCCGTAGCTCAACCCCAGTTGGGTGATATTGCTGATCCAAATACGGTGAGCTCCTTTCATGCTATAACTCTTATTATTAATTTTATTTATTATGAAAAAAAAAGTGAAAACAAACAAAAAAAAAAACAAAAACAAAAAAAAATATGAAAAAAAAATCAAAATAATAAAAAAAAATGCTGTATACAGGTGGAGACGTATAATGGCATATAACAAGAAGTCTCACAAAAAGACAAATCCCCTCCTAAAAAAAAAAAAAGAAAAAAGAAAAAGAAAAAAAAAATGAATAACTAAAATCCCCTGTGTACCACGGCCAACAAGACAGCCCAGAGCACAGCATCGACCTCTCCCAATATTCCTTAGGACCCCTGTTTAATTACAGCATCGACCTTTTCTACGCCTATCCTTCCCTTGATTAAAATATTACATCTAAACTGTTGTCACGTGGAGTGAGCAGTTTCACTATACAAAATATCAAAATATTTCTATAAACTGTTGTCACGTGGAGTGAGCAGTTTCATTATACAAAATATGAAAATATTTCTATAAACTGTTGTCATGTGGAATGAGCAGTGGAAATTATATTGAGTAAAAGAGTTTAAAAAAAAAATATTCAAAATATTTCTGTGCTGTTGTCATGTGGAATGAACAGCAGCAATTGCATTCAATAACATTATGCATTAGCTTATCTTACTTTAGGGTTACTGTGGAAGTAGCACCTATACTCTCATATGAATTTTTCTTACAGAACAACTCTGAAGAGATAAAGCGTGACGGAAGTTGCGCTGCAGAGCACGCAGCGTCCATCAGTATGGCCGTGTCGCCGCGATGGCTTCGCCGAGCCTCATCGAAATGATTATCGTAAATTATTGAATCGTTTTGCTGTAAGCTCAAATTAAGAAATCTAAATTAATTGATTCTGAATATTTGTAATCCAATATTAGGTCTATCAATCGAACTATTGCTATCAATCAACATATTGAATCCTTTATTATCTGTGATGTTTGGATAGCAAAACAATCCAACGTTTATTATTGATTATTTTGGTTTCTCATGGTAATGTTTTGAGAATGCTTTAAAGTAAAATTATTAAATCTAATCATAAAAGATAAGTATTCAAATCAACAAATACCGTTTGTAATAAGTGTTTTGTTTTAATAAGTAATTGTGTTTACTAAAGATAAAGATTAGTACAGGTCAAGCACCGTGTTAAAGTAAGTTCAATATTTGTTATTGTGACAATTACTTATGTGATTTGTTTTTAATTAAGCTTAAATAATTAAGATGTTTCCTATTGCTTTGTTAATTGCTTTGTTAATAGAAGATGTTGATAAAAAGAATTATTCAGTATGTGTCATGACCACCGGCTTTCTGTTGGCTGGTCTCTGATTGGCTAGAATCCGGCCGATAGGAGACCAGACAGTAGAAGGTTTTGGCGGTACGAAAACCAAGATGGAGAAGGCGTCACTTTTGTGGCGGCCTTTGCCTTGCATTGGAGAGTTGTGGGGGATTTTGACTTTCCGGATAGGTTGGGTTAAAAATGGCGGAGTGGAGAACGAGCCGCTTTGTGATAAAGGTCAGTGTCGTTAAGATTGTGATATTTACTTATTTATTGTTCTCTGGCTGTAAACTGTTACTTTGTATTTTACAAGATGATTGCTGTTGAGTTTCTTGCCACTTCTTCTCAACAGATCGACTTTCCGAAGTGGTGGTAGATTATAATAAATAGAAAACTTAAACTGATAAGTTGTTTGATTGAGTGACACCCTTCTGAGACGTTTTCTAACATAACTAGCTTTAATATGTGTCAATCGCCTAGCAGGACTGACAACCCTGATGGGGTTGCCGGTTCTGCCCATTTTAAAAACCCAAGCGATCCACCATTTCCGATATATATTTAATTGTAATATTAGACAATACATAACAGCTGTTAAAAATGTCAAAACATAATTGAACACTGTGAATCTTTTCCTTTTATTTTTAAGTGATTAGTAGTTTTTTTTGTATTATAATTATATTATATTGTTTATCTATATAAAATATCTGTCTTTAATAAAATTCATATGTACTTGTCTTCGTCACTCATGTATGTATGTGTTAAATATAAGTGAAAACTTTAGGCTAATGTACTAATTATCTAAACTTTAGTCATATGTATTACTTAAAAGTGCTGTTTGTTTCCCAATAAATAAACAAAATGTGATTAGAACATTAAATAAATTGAATACTGTTTATTTTTCCAAAATACTGTTTTATAATCTTTTCAGACTCAAATATACTTTATTTCTAGAAAAAAAAAATTGGTGACCCTAGCTTTAACCCGCGTGCTGTCATCTCCGACCTCATCTTTACTTACCATCAGGTAATTGAGGTTAAGGCCGGATTTAAAAAAGTTAGCAATAAAAAAGTCTTTAAAAATTCCATTTGATAAATTGCATCAAGAGCCAATTATACTAAATTATAGTCTATTAGAGACGTTTACTGAGTTAACATGTTTTATAGAAAAATAAACGTTATTGATAGATTATTAACTTATCTCTTGTCCGTCTGAACGTGACAAACTCAAAAACAAATAAACGTCGTTTTAAAAGGATAGACGGCCGAAGGAAGATACTTTTTTTTTTTCTTACACTCACACGACATTATCTAGCCCAAATTAAGTTTCTTAAAGAACTTGTGTTATGGATACTAGATAGATAACTGATATACTTAAGAAATATATACACATACATATTGAATAAATACATATTTTTTATTAGAATAAACTTAAATAAACATATAAGCATCCATGACTTGACGGCTAATATCTGTGTTCATCACACAAATATCCGCCGCCGCCGGGATTCGAACCCAGGACCTCCGGCATAGAAGGCAATGTATGTTACCGCTACACCAGCCGGTCGTCTTACAAGTACTTTGTAGAGTGGAGTGAAATATAGGAAAAATAGCCTTATACCACAGATTATTAGCAAAGCAAGTGACGTTGTCCACCAACCTCATTACAAAGCCATAGCATAGTAAAAATAAATCATTGCAAAACTAGCTTTTAATTGTACATATAACAACTTACAATCAGAATAACAACTGTTGATGGGTTCCTTTATTTACTTACATCTATACTAATATATAAAGCTGAAGAGTTTGTTTGTTTGTTTGAACGCGCTAATCTCAGAAACTACAAGTGGGATTTGAAAAATTCTTTTTGCATTTGATAGCCCAACTCTTGAGGAAGGTTATAGGCTATATTTTATCCCGAAATTCCCACGGGATCAAAAGCGGTGGCTAGTCATATACATAAAATGGCTTTTCAAACTATTTTCAACCGTCTTCAAAAAAAGAAGGAGGTTCTCAATTCGTCAGTATATTTTTTATGTTTGTTACCTCATAACTTTTGATTGGGTGCATCGATTTTGATGATTCTTTTTTCATATGATAGAGGATACTTCTCATTTGGTCCCATATAAATTTCATAGAATTCGAATTGAATTGAATTTCTACCAAAATTTTGACATTTTCAGCCAAAGTTTTGACGTGAAGTCGGTTTTTTTAATGCTCTGCATTCGTTGATTATGTGAATTAAAGTATACATACATGCATGAATAACCTCACGCCTGTCTCCCTTATGGGGTAGGCAGAACACCAGAGACTATTAACCATCTGATGTCACGTTTGACGAAGAAGGTATAATAAGATGGAGAGAGGCTATTGCAGTGATAGGGGGTCAGCCTATCGCCCACAAAAACCCCAATAAAACCTCTGTCCCTTAACTGACTTTTACAGTATGCCCGGGAAGAGAAGCAGCTGGCACATTCTATGTTTTTCCTTCGCTGCCAGTCCAGCATGGAATTAAAGTATAATAATAACAAAATAAAATGTTACGCAATAGTGAAATAAGAAAGAGATGCGGATTGAAAGAAGATGTAGTGACTAAGATTGAAAAGGGTATGCTACGGTGGTTTGGACATTTGGAAAGGATGAGTGAAAGTAGAAAGAGGTTTACAGAGCAAGAATGGATGGTGCTGTCGGAAGGGGCCGCCCTAGGCGAACGTACGCCGATCAAATTGGCGACGTTCTTAAAAAGGGCCTAGTTAAAAGTACCCGTAACCGGCGCGGCGATCATGTATGAAAAGATTAATGAACGTGGAGGAAGCGAAAGGGGTATGTCTGGATCGAAGCAATTGGTGTTCCCTTGTCTCTGCCTACCCCAAAGGGAGACAGGCGTGAGGTTATGTATGTATGTATGTATGTAAAATGTTATTTAGCCGACTCAATGCCGAGTGAAGGGTGGGTGCGAGTCGATGCGTAAAGTAAAATGGGAATATTTATAGAATTTATGAGTCAATGTCATGATCATAGAATAGCTGTCACTCCATAGGAAACTGTCTAAAATCTAACATAAATTATGACGTAGAGTTCTAGCCTAAGTAACCTTTCAGAATCTATACATATAATAAAATGGTAGGAAAGTCAAAACTGTACATTGAATATTTTTTTAAAAGAATACTTGGGGTATGATCTACAATCGAAACAGAAACAAAAAATATAGTTTTTAGAATTTTTGTCTGTTTGTCTTTCCGGGATAAACTCAAAAAGTACTGCATGGATTTACTTCAAATTTGGCATGAAGATAGTTAAGAAGTCGGGTCAACATATAGGCTACATATTATCACGCTAGCAGTGTTATAATCGTAGGTGCGTTTGGTGCTGCATAGCGTTCACGCAGACGACGTCGCGGGCAGCAGCTACTTAGTAGTTTATATTTTAACGCAGGTATTTAATTTTTCACTACAATTTAACTAATTCACGGGATTCTTACCACGATTTCCGATTTTTATTTCGCTAGTCCGATATTGGTGTCTATCCGCGATCATGGTTCTAATAACAGTATCGAAATATCGGACGCGTGAAATAAAAATCGGAAATCTTGGTAAAAATCCCGCAAATTCATTTAATTATAGTGAAACTTACCACGCTAGATGGAAACACTTATTTTTTTTGTAAAATATGAATATGAGCCTTCGGGATTAATAAATACTTATATATGGTTTACCAGTATTATTTGAAAAAAAATACGTCTGATAGCCTAGCTAGCTACCTACCTAGGGGAAGGTATACTTGAGTTATTTTTTCAAGAAATACTATTAATTAATAATTTTAATAAATATTTTAGTAGAAGAAAATAAAGTTTATAGGTTACACTGGTAAAAGCGTGCTTGGATAATATTTTGATCATATAATTAAGTTTAAATTGTGCCTTTTTTTTTAATTCCAATGTTTCTTAAAATTACCAAATTTGACCTTCAACCTCTTATTCCTGCTGCCAACTGAAGCTACATCTGATGTGTAATAACTACGCATTAATTTATTACGAATAAAACCATCTTAGACACTTCATACGAATATGATAATATACAACGAAGCGAGGAATAATTATTATATGTGACAGGATAATAACAGGAAATGTAAGAAGAAAAAAAAAATGTTTTATAAGCCTCCGGTAACCCACCCAATAGGTGCCTATTCTTCTAAAAAATCAAAAATCGAATTGTGTTTTTTTAAACTTGTTGAATATAAGTTACCTATTGAAATATTGTTCAATAATCAATATTTTATCGACTGAATTCTAAATTTAAACGGAAATTTAAAAAAGTTCTGTATTTGTTTTTTAATTCGATTCGCATCGACTCTATTCTAAATTCGGACGGAAGTTCTGTATTTTTTTTTTATTTGGTTCTATGTGCGTTTGGCCTTGATCATACCTAACAGATGGTGACAATGAGGTCGAAGTTCGAAATGCCAGTATCGATGATAGGTGGCGGTAGATTTTTATTTAGATGTAGAGTTATGGTAAAAAGCGAACTCTAGCACCAGAGGTTAGGAACTTAGATTTACCTATACTTAATTATTGGATTATATTTAGCTAAATAAATCACTGGGGTTGGGTTAAGTTAAACAATCATAACCTGTGATAACAATATTATTTAAATATGTAGGTACGTACCTATCTAACCTTTTTTGTATTTATATTTTTTTATTTAGATTAATTTAATACATGAACAGTGTTTCAATTCTTAAAATGCGACAAAACAACCTTTGGAAGTTCTTATGAGAATAATAAAGATTTTTGTATGACGTACAGGCCAAAAAATGTGGTCAATAGTTTTAATAAATACGATTGCAATTAAGCTACCAAGGCACGTCTAACTACCGGATATCCTTAAGTTATAGGTATCCTGTTATTGATTTTTAGACGATTCCATTTTAACGTTTATCTTAGCTCACACCGTAATATAATCGGAACATTGAATATTCCACCGGTTGGCTCTGTTTTCATCGCCTATTCAGTTAACTAGTCTATTGTGACCGAGTGTGGTGACCTTCACGGCGCGTCTACAACCATATATTCTCAAGCTGTTTGGTACTCACTCTTCGGAATGCTGCGACACATTGTCCTTGTCCTTATGGGCCTGTCCAGAGCTACATGAGTTACCCATGGCTCTCCCGCGCTGCCCTTTCGGCTTCAACACGTCACCTCATAGATAAACTCTAAACACCGATTCAGTAACAACACACGCACTCGCGATGCGACCAGTAATAGAATGATAGCCCGCAATAGTTTACCATCTCCCGGCGCCGCGATAGTTTCGGGCTGGGAATCTAATAATACACACACACGACCGGCCACTACGGAATCTCGGCGGTGAATAATCGATGCGCGCCCTAAGACCCCGCCCCGCGCCGAGACGCGCGCGCGCTATCTAATTATCCACTCTTTCCACAGATATTTAATGATAAGCTTTTCCTAACGAAAGAGGTTTCATATCTCACCATGCCGTCCATCAACCTATTATTTTTCAAATGCAACTGATGACACTGGCAGCTTACGAACACAACACTTTCATTATTTGAATTCTGAAAATGAAATGACCGTATTCTATTGTTTCTATCTGTCTCCGTCACAACAAGTGGCTAAAGTATAAAGTATGATTCACGAGTAACTTTAAAAATATTATTTTATGTTATTTATGAAGCAATATTCTGTTTTGTGTTGATATTCATAATGCCTAAGTGTTTCCTTAGTACTGTGAGGCCGTTAAAGTATAGTTTCATACATGATTCAAGTGGTTTTATTCAAGAAAGTAAGTTCAAGGTGTAAGTTTTCTTATGAATATTTTTTCATGAAAATAGGAACAATAGTCATAGTTTTGTTTGTTATATTAATACAATAGATGATACACTACGGATATTACTATTTGTTCTTTAGGTGGATAGTAGTTTTATAAAGATTTACGCAGTATTATTTCGGAATGTAGAGTTCACTATGATTTCGTTTTTCATAACAAAAAGTAGCTCTATCAGATATCGTTGACAGTTTTTGATTCAATCTCTATACATCTTTATCTTCAATGATTAATGATCTAAATATAATTTCAGTTCAGATACGACCAGGCCGATCTGCAAAATATAACTTTAAAAGACATAAAAACGTTTTGAAAAGCAATGAGACTATTTACCACGACAAAGTGCCCATATCCACAAGATTTTATTTACAATTGTTAAAAAAGAGTCAATTTCTTCAAAACTTCATTGATACAGAAAACTATGAGTATGCCTCGGAAAGTGAGAGAGCGTTAACGTCCCCTGAAATAACGAAAGGTAGAGCGCAAAGTCGAAATCAAGTTGATAAGTCTACATACAACCTCAGATCTAATGAAAAAACTACACGGAAAGTGTTCTCGGAACGGACACGACCCAAGAAAAAAGTTAAAAGCACAGTTGATACAAACTCGCCAGTGCCCGAGGCGAAAGGGGATTTAAAAAAAAGGAAAATGAAAAAGGAGCCACTCGCACCAATCATAGAAGAGATAAAAAAGCGGGAACCTTTGAAAACGAAATGCGGATTGGAAATCGACAAAATTGCCGAGAAATTGAAGAGTTTGGTTAAGAGCAGTGCTGAGGACAAGCTTGATAAAGAATTGCTGTTTTGTAAGGAATCGTTTGACAAGGAAAATACTCCGGATGACTTAGGCGAACTTATTGGAAAAGAGGAAGGTATGTTGACTCTACATTTTTTTTACAATACTAGCTTTTTTAAGCGATTTTGTTCCTTAATGGATTTTAAATGGTCGTGAATTTAAATAAATTTTCAATGGTTTTAAATGATCCTCTGAATTATTCTTAGGTTACTTAGTGATTTGAGAGCTACAAAAAGAAACACTCACGCTTTTATTTGACATTTAAAATATTTCCTATATGAACTCAATAAAAGTGAGTGTGGCACAGTTTACCTATTCCAAGTAGGTATTAAGTATTAAGAAAATGTTCCCTTAATGATAACCCGACTGCGACACGGATTTGTTTTCAACGCGTATGTATGTATGTCTGTTTCTTGTTGATTTCTACTGAACTGAAACAAATGAGGTATCAATAGATTCGTATCAACTGCGCGAGTAATATAGGTTTTAATGAAATTTCAAGATGGCGCCTCTAAAGTGGGATTTAAGGGGGATAACAACAAATGATTTCCGGTTTAAAAAAAAAGGTATCAAATAAAAGTTTATGAACAGCGTATTCTAAATATAAACTTAATTTTAAAATATGCATTGAAAAACCGAAAAATAAAAAATATTTTTTTGAACAGTAATGGTAGTTTTAGGTACTATATGACTGTTAGTTGAGACTTACTGTTTTCCGCAGTCGGGTTTTTAGTTTCTGTAATTTAATTACTTTTTTATTTGGAAACTAAATTAAAATTTTATTCATTTTTTTCAATTTTTATTTTTATCAAACTCTCCAGTCTCAGGTCTGCTGGAAGAAATTTCTTTAGGAATAAGCAGTACCTTTGTACTAAATCTATTGTAATTTTCTTACGAACTATATATTTATTTATTTATTTAACAATTCATGTACTTGTGTACATGAATTGTTAAATAAATAAATAAAAAATAAAAGTACATTTTCAATGTTATCTATGGACCCGGGTATGGGTTATCCTTATAAAAATATTCATTTAAAAATACTGGTCAGTTTTGAATAAATATTTATGCTCTATCTAATTGGACCTCTCAGATTTTTGCCACTGTTTGAAGACGCGGCAAGCAGTTGAATGATGGCACTCTACCAACTGGCTCAGTAGCTCATTTTATACAGGGTGACTGGTAACAAATTTTATATATTAAAGGAGAGCATTCTGTACTCGATTCTGATCATAATCATGCAATAAAAGTAGTTACTTAATTTCTCAGCATAAGTCCCTATAAATAAATAAAGAGTTTCACTAGATCAACGACCGTATGTGAAGCCGTCTACACCTACCTACCTATACTGTGTTGATAGCGCCGTGCGTACGTCCGTCCGTCCGTACCAGTGTAACCATGCGTTACGTAATGAATTCTTTAACTTTTGGTTAAGTTTACTTGGTAAATAATTAATATTTATTTTTTATTATATTTTTTCTCTTCATGATCTCAAACTATCACGCCCTCGGATTTTAAAAGTGTCCCACCAGTGACCCTGTATAGCATTTTTACTTACAAAATTGTGAATTATTATGTTTTGTTGTATGTGTATAGATAAATAGACTAACTTAAATCAACATGCATCTTCTTCCAGTGTATCTGGACTACCCTCGAGACTGGTCCCAGCGCCGCCTACGTCAGAGTCACGCGTGCGCCTTCTGCGGCAAGACCTTCGACCGCCCGTGGGTGCTGAAGGGCCACCTGCGCCTGCACACGGGGGAGAGGCCCTTTCCTTGCCCCCATGCGTTGTGTGGAAGGACTTTTGCGGATCGGTGAGTAGAAGTGGATAGGGTAGCTAGCCGTGTCTACCTCCGTGAGACAGAGCCACGAAATGCGGCGCTCTAAGCGAATGCGTCGAGCATCAAAAGCAAACGGATGTCTATTATAGCGCTAGATTGTGGCCTTGTTTACAAGTTAGATAACTACTAATTACCTTAAGGTAAGGTAATTAGTAGTCAGAAAAAGGGGAAATGTAGGTAGAAAATCGAGTTCTGGATCTATACCGCTAAGTCAGAGCCACGCGTGCGCCTTTTGCGGCAAAACCTTCGACTGACCGTGCGAGGGTACTGAAGGCCACCTGCGCTTACACACGTGGGAGAGACCTTTTCCTTGTCCCATGCTCTGTGTGGAAGGACTTTTGCGGATCGTTAAGTTGGAATCAGAAAAAGGGATGGAGTAGGTAGGTAAATAGCTCTGCCTATCTCAGAACTACGTCAAGTCAAGTCAGGGCCACGAAATACAAAGTCCCAATCGAATTGGTCTTGCAAACGTCAGTAACGAGCGCCAAATACAAATACATGTCCATTATTGACCAGGCCACAAAGTAGTGCTGTAAGTAGGAACGAAGTGTAACTAAAGTGATGCTTGTTATGAATTGACGTTTCACGCGTCCCGTTATGTTCCGAGCTCATGATGAAAAAGGAAATATCCCTGTCTCGCAAAGTCTACTCGGTACAAAGCCATATGTAAGTGACAGCGCAATGACGGCGGCCTTTCCATTAGTATTAGTATCTCTTCCAGGCTCAGGTACACGTTTTTTTATATTAAACTAGCCAACGCGCGCGGTTTTACCCACGTAACTTTTGATCCCCTGGGAATTTTGGGATAAAATATAGCCTATAACCTTCCTCAAGAGTTGGGCTATCAAATGCAAAAAGAATTTTTCAAATCCCACTTGTAGTTTCTGAGATTAGCGCGTTCAAATAAATAAACAAACAAACAAACAAAAAAACAAACTCTTCAGCTTTATATAGGTATTAGTATAGAATATTAAATAATATTTTTTTATGCTGATAGTAAATACACTACAGAAAAACACTGTGAACGTTGTTTACAGGGAATCGACCTAGATCCATTAGGGGCGTTTAGCACCTGTCTTATTTACAACCTGACACGAAAAACCCCACCCCAAACCTAACCGTTTTCGAGATAATCGAGTTTTAATTTTTTTAATAAAATTTGCCGATTTTTTGCCTGAAATATCATATTTTGAAATTGGTGCGCTTTTTTATTATTATTATTTTCTTTCTATATACAGATTTAGATTTTTTATGATCCAACCAAATCAACCAAAATCCTACGTAAGATTACTAAATACATAGTTCTGAGCGATTGAATGTTCAAAACATTTGTAGTTTTTTATAGTTTACTTTTCTTTTAAGAATATCTCTAAAAGTTATGAAAAACATCTACGTTTTGTCAGCCACCTAACAAAGAATAACATTATAGGCACGCTCAGGCGGCTCCAGCCGGCCGGTACCGCCGCCGCAAACGCTACGTCCCGCAATTTTTAAATCTGTAATATCTTCGAAAATATTCATTTAAATCATATGCTGTAAAGGACCATATAGATCTTTATTAAATCAAAAATGTATTTAAGGTATTTAATTGGATAAGGATTAATGCTGTATAGGTTAAAATCGCATCGAGAATTATCCAGTATTTGTCATATTCGTATTTAATGACAAAAAATGATATTGTGGGATATCCATAAGAGATAGACATATACCATCGCGGAGTTTTCTGTAGACCTTTTAAATGTGTACAAACATTGAAAAGGTGTACAGAAAACTCATTACTTACATTATTTTTATAAATCTCGTAGGGTTCAGCCTGCGTTTGCAATGTAAACGGAAAATATGTAATTATTTACGACATCACATTAAAAACCTCAAAAATAACAGTATTTCTCCACTATTTAATGAATGTTAATCACTCTATCTATTAAAAAAACCGCATCAAAATCTGTTGCATATTTTTAAAGTTTTCAGCGAACATAGGGACATAGGGACAGAGAAAGTGACTTTGTTTTATACTATATAGTGATACATATATCTATCTATCTATAATCATTCTATCTATTAAAAAAACCGCATCAAAATCCGTTGCGTACTTTTAGAGATTTAAGAGAACATAGGGACAGAGAAAGCGACTTTGTTTTATAAATACTATTTGTGTATCACTAATGCTCGTATTACAGAACGAGACTTAATACTCGTTTCACGTAAGCGTTGTTCACCAGCTGATTCTTGACTTGAGCTTTAGTCTTATTACAAAACAATTATCAAAACCAGAATACCTGAAACTAGTTTCAAATATCTGACTCAGTTGATACTGGATTTTCATTGAAAAAAATTTGTTTCCCATTTTATTTAATAACAAAAACTAATGGTCTGTTACGTTATACGCAACGTTTAGATTACAATGTCTTATAAATTGCTTTCAATTCTATATGATATATGACAAAATTGTCAATGTTTTGAATTATTTATCTGTTTTTCGATAGAAGCAGTACGGTTAAATTATAACTGTCGCTTCTTTTTACTATGAAAAATTTTTTTTTTTTTTTTATTTATTTCTTCAGGTAACAAACAGTCTTTTACAATTAATATTACACAATTTAATGCACAAATAGACCTATAGTACCATTATATTAATACAACATATTTAAAAAGTATTGAGTTCACTAAGAATATACTTTATTATCCCACAGAACACTTTTCAAAAAGCCACTATTTATATATACAAAAATTTTATGTCCATATACATATTTATAATATAACGCTTAATCTAAAGTTACATAACCTTTTACAACTATCTTTAGGAACTTTATTTAAGAATTTAATGCCTCAGTCACTAGTCTCCTGTATCTACTTAAACTACAGCAAAATATGTCAATATTAGTCAATCGTTTGTTATAAAAATCAAGAGAACGCCTAAGGTATGAATTTTTTGTGTAATTTGTATGATGGTGAGGAATATAAAATGTATTTTTAGAACGCGATGAAAGACGGGGAACATTAAAGCAAATTCTGTTCAAAAGTGGAACACAATCAATTTTATTATTAAGGATTTTATACAAAAACATAGAATCCAAGAAAGTACGCCGATTCTGTAATGAGCAAATTTGGTGTCTAGAGGCACTTGTGTTATAATCATGGAAATGTATACCAGCTCGGTAGTCCAAGGATTTAAGAAATCTCTTCTGGACTTTCTCGATTCGGTCAATGTGGACAGCATATTGTGGACTCCAAACCAAACAACCAAATTCTAAGATGCTTCGAACATAGGCATTAAATAATGTTTTTAATGTAAACGTGTGTTTAAAAGATTTTCCTATGCGATTAATGAAACCAAGCTGCTTAAATGCACGTGCAACAATGCCATCTATATGATTATTAAAATTAAGTTTAGAATCCATGATTACACCTAAGTCACGAATGATCAATACTCGCTTTATCATATTGCCTGAGAATTTATAATTATAAGATATAGATTTATGTTTACGTGTGAATGTCATAATGTTGCATTTATCTGTATTTAAAAATAATTGATTATGCTGACAATAATCCTCAAATTTATTAAGATCTACTTGCAATGAATGGCAGTCATCAACAGAAGTTATAATTTTATAAATTTTTGTGTCATCGGCATATAATAAATGTTGTGAATTTTCGAAACAGTGCTGGACATCGTTTATATACAGAGTAAAGAGATAAGGGCCCAGATGAGAGCCCTGGGGGATTCCTGAAGGGATTTTAAGCAATTTGGCTCTGTAACCCTTAAGTGCAACCGCTTGGCTGCGGTTGGAAATATAGGATTTTATCCATCGTAGGAGATCGCCGTGTATACCGACTTCAGCAATTTTTTGTAAAAGAATGTGATGATTTATTTTGTCGAATGCTTTAGAAAAATCAGTATACACGACATCCACCTGATGACCAGAGTCAAGGGCATTTAAAATAGCATCTGTGAAGGTTATCAGGTTGGTATCCACACTTCGACCACTGAAAAATCCGTGTTGGTAAGGAGAAATAAGCCTTTTAGTCTGGGAAGACAGAAAGTTTGTAACGATTTTTTCAAAAACTTTACCTAGTACACAAAGTTTAGATATGGGTCGGTATTGTCGCACGTCATGTTTATCACCTCCCTTAAACACAGGTGTCACTAACGCTTGCTTCCAAATATCCGGGACACATCCTTCAGCAAGTGATTTATTAAAAATTATGGTAAGTGGCAGAGAAAGTTCCCCTGCTAATTTCGATATTACTAGAGGATGAACTTCATCTATACCCGCGCTTTTGTTAACATCAACGCTTTTGAGGGCATTGAAAACTTCATTATGGGAAATAGTTAAAGTTGGCAACGGGATACTATTATTATTATTTTGTTTACTCGAGATGTGTGATGAGTCACTAATGGAGCTAGTTGTGTTTTCCGAAACAAACACCGAATAAAAGTAGTTGTTGAACATATCAGTAAGTATATTTATATTTATCACTCAAAAATAAAACGAAACGTAAAACAATCTACAGCCCCATCAATATTAGGCAATCCTGGCCAGGTACCAATTTGCCCTAAATTATTAAATTGAGTCCAGACATTTTGCATATTCTGAGAAAATTTTGTAAAGCGTTGACATAATCGGGCCAATAAATTAGATACTTTTGCAATTATATTTCGTCGCTTCATTCTTCAGATATTATATAACAGGTAGTCCTTTTTAGGTACTAGGTAACTTCGCACAATTTAAAGTATCATAAAAAAAACACTGTGGTGGGGCGCCGCGTGCCATGATCCACCTGGTTCGCGCCAAGCCCTCATTCTTTTTTCGTGCGTGGTAACAAGCATACGTCATTTACTTTAATCATTTACTTAAGTTTTTACAAAATGCCTAAACGTACAGCAGAAGAACAGCTTCAACATTATAATATAAAGAAAAGTTGGAACAAAAAATAAATAAAAAACGGAAACAGCGAATTATTTCTTCCGATGAAGAAATCTTACCTACTTATTCGGTTTAAAAATGTGATTTAAAAAATCAGAGCAGAAAATGCGTGTAATCTAAAATAGATATATCACGTTAACTGCTCAATATCGTAATGATGTAAACTTTAATAAATTTTATCTGATCTTATTGATCACCTTTTGTTTTCAATACGATTACAGAAAATGCGGGTAATCTCAAAGAGATCTATCTCGTTGTCTGTAATACGTTATGGGCGTTATATTAATATGAATTATATGTTTGTTAAAACATAAACATGTCGTCTCCAAGGTATGAGTTACCGCTACCACTGGATGATGTAAACCTGGATAACCAGAAGACTGCCGCGTCATTCACTGTGGATCAAGAGCTATCTGCAGAGACGCTCCCTAATCCGGAGCCGTCAATATCACAAGACGCACCAGGCATATCGGGAGAACCTAATCCCGACCTGTATCCAGAGCTGCTTACTGCACTTGGAGCTGCAAATTCCGATACACCCGAATTTGGCGCTAAAATACACGATACGCTCTCAAATTTATGGACACCTTTACTAAGAAAAGGACTGTCCAAAGAAGACAAAGATAAATTAACCATAGAAAATACGGTACCCAAAAACTGCAAAAACTTGCAAGCCCCAAAATTAAATGCTGAAATCTCAGCAGCCATAACTGACATAGCACGAGCACGTGACAAAAAAAAAAAAAAAAAATTCAAAACTGTCAGCAACAGCTGGGGTACGGTATTACCGCCATAAATCGAGAGATGGACGTCCTCCCTGAGAAGAAAGAAAACAAAATGAAGGCCCTCCGTCACGTAAGTGATGGATGCTGCCTATTATAAGACCTCCACTTTATGTTCACCAAAGATAGGGTAAAACTGATTTTACCTAATTTGGATACAAACTTTAAACATGTTATACAAGACTCCGAAAGAGACGAAACTTTATTCGGAAGTTCGTTGCCGGAAAAAATAAAGGCAAGTAAAAGCCCTAATTAAAAAAGGCCCAGCCAAAACAGTCTCCTCTCAAATATCAACGGTCAACCGGTCGTCTCAGCAGGGAAACTGGACAGGACCTCCTCGTTACCCGTCATTCAGGGGGGGGCGGGGAGGTCAGAGGAAACCGATAGCAGCTCAAACACAGCGGCGCCCTCAATCGAACTCTGCGTTCAACGCCAAGTTCCAGCCGCAGACTTCGTCCAGGACGCGTGCTCCGACCCAACATTAATCAAGGTACATGCAGGTCGAATTAATTTATTTTATGATTGTTGGACAAAAGTAACTAAAAACGAAGTTATATTGAAGTGGATAAATTATGGATTTAGAATACCATTTGATACTCAAATTTGTCAGTATTCTATTCCTAAAAATAATTTGTCATCATGTGAAAAAAGAGTCATGAAAATAGCTATAAATAAATTATTAGACTTAGGGGCTATAAAACCATTGTTCTCCTTCAAATGATCAATTTATTTCAAATATATTTTTAGCTCCGAAACCTAACGGAGAAAAAAGGTTTATACTAAATTTAAAATCTTTAAACAAGTTCGTAACAAAAGTACATTTTAAAATGGAATCTTATAAAACAGCCTCGAAATTAATTCCTCGTAATGGATACTTAGCCAACATAGATATAAAAGAATCATATCTACTTATACCGTTTTTTATTAGTGACAGAAAGTACCTACGATTCGAATTCCAAGAAAATGATTCGTCTGAGCCGACCACGTTCACAGCAATGCCGTATGGATTATCGGTAGCTCCGTGGGTATTTACAAAAATTATGCGTGAAGTAATGAGTCATTTGAGAAAACAAGGTTTTTAAGTCTACTACCTATTTAGGAGATACATATGAAGAATGCATGATTAATGTAAGAGATACTTTGAAGTTATTACATTGTCTAGGTTTTATTGTAAATTTCGATAAAAGTCACATTGTACCAAAAAAGTCAATCAAATTCTTAGGTTTTATGTTCAACACAGAACAGATGTCTATTACGTTACCTGGCGATAAGCGGCATAACATTGCACGGTTAATAAATAGGTACATTAATCTTAAAACTTGTTCATTACGAAATTTCGCTAAACTTATAGGTGTATTGATCGCAGCCTGTCCAGCCACAAAATATAGATTCTTATATACAAAAATATTAGAGAGACAAAAGTTTTTAGCCTTAAATAAGTTCGGAGGAAACTATGAGGCAAAAATGAATCTTAATAAGATATTACTAAAAGATTTATGGTGGTGGAAAAATAATATTAATATTATTTCTTGTCCAATCATTACTCAAAATTATAAGTCAGAAATTTACACCGACGCATCTAGGACAGGCTGAGGAGCAGTATGCAAAAATTATAAATATAGTGGTTCATGGACGAACAGTGAAAAAGAAAATCACATGAACTTTTTAGAATTACTCGCGGTTTTGTTAGGTCTCAAAAGTATAGCTAGTGAAGGAAAAGATTGTGCAATATTATTACGTATTGACAATACTACCGCCGCCGTTAGCTACATTAATAGGATGGGAGGTATTCAGTTCCCACATTTGAATATTTTAAGTAGAGAAATTTGGCAATGGTGTGAAAAACGCAATTTATGGATATTTGCTTCTTATGTTAACACCAAAGAAAATCGAGCAGATTTCGAGTCCAGAAATGGGCCCTCTCGGATAGCGCTTTCCAACTTATTGTAAATAGTTTCGGGCCCATTAAGATCGACTTGTTCTCAAGTCGAGCCAATGCCAAATGTTAATTATTTGTCGCCTGGAAGCCTGAACCTGATGCAGTCGCAGTTGATGCATTTACAATAAGCTGGGCTGACTTGGATTTTTATGCATTTCCTCCCTTTTCTCTTGTATTAAAATGTATTCGAAAAATCATTGATGATAAAGCCGAAGGGATACTTGTACTCCCCTTCTGGCCTTCCCAGCCATGGAGTCAGCACCCACTGCACTCCAGCCTTACCCTGGGTGCCGCGAGGCTCTCCGGGCGTCGTTCAGCCGGCGCAGCTGCCCACCAGAGGCTCTTACGTTGATGCTCGCCTCGCTCGCAGACACTACTGTTCGCCAGTACAACGTCTCATTGAAGTTATGGTTTTAAGAAGTGTGGTTATGAATTAATAGTTTCGAAAAATCCATTCCATTAGTTCTTTGATTCTTAAACGAGCAATTTAATAAGGGATGTTCTTACGGTTCATTAAATACACATCGATCTGCATTATCTCTTTTATTAGGAGAAGAGATAAGTGATAATAGTTGTGTTAAACGCCTCTTAAAAGGAGCCTATAAAACTAAACCTATTAAGCCTAAATATTTATTTACTTGGGATCCAAATTTAGTACTAAATCAACTGTCTTCTTGGTATCCAAATATTAATTCATCATTAGAAAATATTACAAAAAAAACTCGTTACATTATTAGCTTTATGTACCGGTCAAAGAGTACAGACATTGTCTTTAATTAAATTAGAAAATATTGTTTTTCAATCTGATAAAGTAAATATTATTATAACAGATATAATAAAGACTTCCGTTCCAAATCGTGAACAGCCCTTATTATCTCTCCCAAACTTTCAAAGCAATATCAACATATGCCCAGTATCAACTTTAAAAGAATATATTTTATTACAAAAAATATCTGAGGTTCAAACTCCGGGAATCTCTTCGTAACATTCAAAGCTCCCCACAGAACTGCATCAAGTCAGACGCTAAGATCGATGGATTAAGCAAACGCTCGCCACGAGCGGCATTGACATGAGCGTTTTAGTGCGCACAGCACACGACACGCGTCGACCTCAGCCGCGCGCGCGGCCGGTATCAGTGTCGATGTCATTCGAAAAACGGCCGGGTGGACACAAAACTCACAGGTGTTCGCAAAGTTTTACCATCGGCCTTTAGATGATCAACAAAATAACTTTTCTTTGTCGATACTTAATCGAGACATGAACAATACTTAACCTAATATTAAAAATAGTTATTGAATATTACGTATTTTGATATTAAGTAAATTACTACATTAAAAATTATGTGTCTATAAATAGACTATCACTAAGTTTCATTAATTTAAGCTGATTATAATTTCTAGCAACTCAAAAAAAAGTAAGATTATTTGAAGCTCATTATGTAATAATACTAATTATTAAGTACTATAATAATAAAATATGTAATTACATATTTATATCTTTACTTATTTCAATTCCAAGTATATACCTAAACAAAACTTTCTATCTCTTAAAATCTACCTGTTATATAATATCTGAAGAATGAAGCGACGAAATATAATAGATGATTGAACGAACTTCTAAGTGAAGTTCTATCGCTGTTATATGAGTCGCTTCATTCGAAGATATGACGTACCCACCCACCCCAGAACCCATTTAAAAGTTTCGTTTAGGGTCTCTAAAGAATGAGGGCTTGGCGCGAACCAGGTGGATCATGGCACGCGGCGCCCCACCACAGTGTTTTTTTTATGATACTTTAAATTGTGCGAAGTTACCTAGTACCTAAAAAGGACTACCTGTTATATAATATCTTCGAATGAAGCGACTCATATAACAGCGATAGAACTTCACTTAGAAGTTCGTTCAATCATCTATTATTATTGACACAACAGGTTGTGATAAATTCAGTAAATCTCCACACACAATCTGAAATAATAAAATTATATACTATCATATTTTTTTATTAAAATCATACAACAATAGTTATTAATAAGATTTAGATAATTCATTATAAATCATGGGTAAAATCACATCTTTGTAAACCTATATCTTTTTTTAAAGTTTAGCTCGTCCATGGCGAAGGGATCCTGTACATCTCGTAATAATTGTCGTGGAATACGCACTTCGTGTATAAAAATATTATCGTAATGGTCAATATCACTGAAAGGATCCATTGTAGTTAATACAGATCACTATTAAACAAGGCACGAATCGCGTACCTATCTAGTTTTTCTCTAAGCCACAGTTCACATAGGGATTGCAATCCGGTGTCATTTTCAGTCCGGCCGGATACGACCGGATTCCCATCACAACTAGCGAGTAGACTTAGTTCTGCAGCGTTCGCGATAAAGAAAATTCGCTCATTGACTGATGTTAATACAGCGAAGCTGGTATATTTTAGTTATTTTCATAGTATAATGTCCTATGGCATCCTACTTTGGGGCAATGCCGCAGATATTGACACGATATTTACACTGCAGAAAAGGGCTATTCGTGGAATGTATAAACTTGGAAACAGAGAATCTCTTCGAGAAAAGTTTAAAGAGATTGGTATCTTGACCCTTGCATCACAATATATTTATGAAAACATTATGTATATTTATAAGAATAGTAATAAATTTAAAACTAGGAAAGATAATCATGATACAAATTACTCTGTAAGGACTAGAAACGACCATAAGTTAGCGTTTCCTAAATTAAGGCTGGCTAAAAGCAGCAAATCATTTATTGGAATGTCAATACGTATATATAACAAAATTCCGAAGTCAATTCAATCCCTGCCATTCAATAAATTTAAATCAATCATTAAAAACACTCTATCTCGAAAAGCTTATTATAAAACTAAAGATTACTTAGATGATAAAAAGGCATGGGATTAAGCACAACAGGATATTTCTAAAAGTTTCTAATTACTTAATAATTTTGTTTACGGCTTGGCTGTGCAGTATATGTGTGACATACTGGTGACTGTCCCACTCACTTATTTTCTTGTCAAGACATCAGCAAGAACGTCATGCTCCCTCAGGCGGCATGGCTAGTGGTAGCGTCGGGTATCGGGTCACCCTCTTCCCTAAAATATTGTTGAGGAGGGTGATGGCTGGTGCTTGCGTTAACTCGTGAACGGGTGCTGCTAGCGGTGCCAGGTCGTTTTGCTAATGATACTATGACTATTTCATTCCATTCTTGTTCAAATACTCTGGTCCCAGTTTGTCATGTTCGTATTGTGCATCCATAGCTAATTGCATCTGCTATGTAAGCAATTTGGTTGTGGCATGACATTGGCTCTCACAATTAGCTGTCTTGTGTTTGTTTTTTTTTCATGTCACAGTCAATTTGTACTGTACCTATTTATATTAATTGGATAATTCTGACTGAAAAAGAGTGCCAAGAGTTTTTTTCCGCCGGCTTTTTTTGTCTCTTGGTCTACTGTAATATCTTATTTAACAACTATCAACAACTAGTTAAAGCCGAAGTATGTGATGACTGACTTCATCAAGTGTTTTGTGAAATTCCTAAGATGAATAAAACTTTTTGAATTTTGAATTTTTGAATTTTATCTTATCAAAAATTTACCAGCATGTAATAATGCCCTGCACTTACTTGAAATGATGCTGTGGCATCAAATCTTAAGCACTCGAGAATTTGAAGTTCAAGCGCAATGGGGCACCCTCGCTGATCAGATTTAGATAATTCATTATAAATCATGGGTAAAATCACATCTTTGTAAACCTATATCTTTTTTTAAAGTTTAGCTCGTCCATGGCGAAGGGATCCTGTACATCTCGTAATAATTGTCGTGGAATACGCACTTCGTGTATAAAAATATTATCGTAATGGTCAATATCACTGAAAGGATCCATTGTAGTTAATACAGATCACTATTAAACAAGGCACGAATCGCGTACCTATCTAGTTTTTCTCTAAGCCACAGTTCACACAACAACACAAACTTAATTTGAAGTACGCTCAAGTATATAATTAATATATATTATTATTATATAATTATGGTAGAAAGCACACTCAAGTGAATACAGTTGTGAAACTAGTTTCAATCATTGGCATATGCATAAGTAAAGTTCTATAATAAGCGTGAACACAGTTCAAATAATTTAGTACTCAAGTGATATCTGGTCATTGAATCTAGTATTAGGCAACGTTTTGTAATAAAGAAAGTCGTTGATACTAGTTTCAAAACTAGTATCAATACATGAGTACTATTCTGTAATACGACCATAACAAATTTATAAAAACCTATCAAAAATATAAACTAGTCCTAGCAATGAGTATTTTATAGTAATTGCTAGCTACGTTTTAGAAACAAGCTGATAATATTGCCGGAACACATCGCTGGTATTTAAAGGTAGACATTGTATACTCTTTGATTTATGAACATGCAAGATCCTTTCATCAAGCGGTGGTGAAATAGTTAATCTGTAAAAAGCGTTGAATTCTTGATCCTGCAATTTAATTTTCAACGAAAATTTGTGGTTAATGGACTCTTAAGGATATTTTTTTCCTATAAAGGATGGCGCTTATTGTGTTCCGGCAATGTTCTACGAAGGAGTACAGGACTATTTGTTAATAAAACATCCGGAGCGAGATAGTAGAGCATATGTGAATCAGTCAGTCAGTAGTCTGTAATGTGAATGTAAAAATGGAAAAAACTGCTATAAAATAACGGAAATATAATTCAAAAACGGAGTTGCGGTTCCATAGTGAAAGCGGTTTGATATGTCTTACCTACTCTGTAACCTCTCATCGGATGGGGGCCCAATAACAAGTACCTAAACCTGCATAAGTAAACCATTCTAAGTCATCTAGATTTGCCTTGCGTCATTCTTAATATTGCCTTTTGGATATCTTGTAGACTAGAATCGTAGCTGCCGTGGTTTAGTATTGTGTTGCTTGTTGCAATTAATTCGCATTGGCATCAAAAGTCACGAAAAAGTACTTTCTTAGTTCTTGACATAGATAAAATACAATGCACTAAATAACAGGTCGCTTAGAGCGATAAAGCTGCCTGTCTTTTTAATTTAACTTGTTTTTTTTTTTTACTTTACTGTCTAATATTTAGTACATAAGACAATAAAGTAAGAAGACAATATTTATTATCTTTTACATACCTGCTAAAAATCTACATACTTACGTATTCTTTTAAAACAAAAGTCTCAGAATTAACAAGATACCTTGGTTATAATAGTTTTAAATCTCATTTTATGTCTCTAACGCTTAGAAAACATACGAACGTACGGTACGCGCGTTCGAACGCGGAACGCAGCGTTGCTAGTACAATTTCATAATTGTGCTTGTACAGTCGTGTCAATGGAATATAATTTCTTACTATTTGGCTAATTCAACATAACCGAAAATACGGATACGGCGGCGGCGGCGGCAGGGCATTACAATTCAATAAATTATCGTATGCAGCATCGACCGCGTCATTTTATGTCAAAGAGCATAGAGAATCTCTAGGTAACAGAGCAGCGCGGACTTCGTTTTCACGCTCCCCTCCCGCGTCTGTTGCACCCCCTCGGCGAGTGATTTTTTTGTTCAAAGTATATTAAAACTATTAGTTCTTTATGAAATGTTACATAAGAATTATATTTTGTTTGTTTCGGGGTATCGTTTTTACACGTTCGAACCGCAGATTTAACCATTTTAATGTGTTAAATATCGAAATAAACACAGAAATTCGCTCCTTAAACATGTCGAGCTCTCGATGACGACTACTAGTGCTTGCGTTTACAACACAGCGTTGTTCTCACCCGTGCCTACTGTTCCCACTTGGTTATGCGTGCTCTATACTTTATTATTATTACTCAAAGGCTAAAAAAGGCAATTTCAATCATTCTCATTCAGTACCTTTCACTACGAAGATTTTAACTGGCATCATTATTTTTCTGTTTGACATTTCGACCTGTCTGTTTACTGCATTGAATTATTTTCCAAGGTATAAACCCGTGTGCTTTTATTTCCTGACCTTATCTGCACCTACCATCAAGTGAGATTGAGGTTAAAGAGTTCTTCTTCTTCTTTGCATGTCGATTCTGGCCTCAGATTTGTGAGGATCAGTACTTAGCCACTAACAAGACATAATTAGTGGCTTTGTAAAGGTGTCAACGCCAAATCTGAAAGCGGAGTATTTTAAGCCTTAAGGTGTTACAAATAGGTTTGCCAACTATACTGTTTTTGACAACACTATACTGTTTACTGTTGAACAAAAATAAAGTATACGAAATACTGTTTTCAGCATAAAACGCTAAACACTTTATATATGATAGATTTTAATTGATAATTTGTGCAAGGAGCTCTTAAAATATGAGTTTAAAACATTAAATAAATTGAATACTGTTTATTTTTTCAAAATACTGTTTGATATTCTTTTCAGACTCATATACCTACTTTATTTTTAGAAAAAAAAGGTTGGCAATCCTGTTCCATTCGTCTGTCGATCGGTGGTCGTTTTGGATTCAAGAAAGACTTTTTAAGTGGCCCTAATAACAGCCTTTGAGGAAAAATCTTCGCCATTGATTCGTAGTGGTGATAACATATGCAACTAATATTAATCTTGTTTTTTAGATCGAACCTACGCGCGCATCAGCGCACGCGCGGGCACCACTCGTGGCAGTGGCAGTGCCCGGAGTGCGGGAAGGCGTTCAGCCAGCGCCGGTACCTTGAGCGACACCGCGACGACGCCTGTCGCAAGTATAAGTGAGTGTCTTGCCATCTCCTTCTCTTGTAGAGTAGAAACCTCCTCCACATATACGCCTTTCGGAAGAATAAGTGAGGATGCTTTAATATGGCCTGATTGGTGTATTATTGGTCGAGTTTCGTTCGACTAGGTACAGCCTGAGAGGTTCTGGATTCTCTTCTGGCTCGGGTC